>CM074119.1:84205760-85454927 GCA_037177725.1 Cyamopsis tetragonoloba
ATACAATTGGGTGGAACATTGATCTTATGCAAATCATGCCTAAGGATACAACTTACACTCTCTAAAGTATTTGTTACTCTATTAGCTTTTTTATATATGTGTATGATTTTTTCTTTTTACTGTCGTCTGAGATCGTGCGAATCTCTTTTAAAATGGAACAATTCAAATTTGACTCATTGAAACAAGAGTTGTGAGTGGTAAGGACAGAGAATCAACTTGCAATTCCAAGCATCGAATACCTAGTACATAAACTAATTCGAGCCCATGTAAGACACCAAAAAAGTTATGCCTTATAGAATGATGAGGTCCCAAATGCCTTATGGATCCATTCATCCAAGCACGGTCATTTTGTCACAAGTCACCTCCACAAGCAGCAGGGCCAAACCTACCTTTACATGCTCCATCGGTTTTAAGTGTAATCCAATCTCGATCAGTAGGCAACCAATTAATATTCTTGCTGGTTGTGATTTTAACCAAATGATTCGGAGAGCAAAAGAAAGATTGATTCACACAGTGCATGTATTGCATAAAGTAATGCACGACATTTGTTGGGCAAACATAAGTAACACCGTGAGCTTCTTTATTCTTCTAAAATCATAACACATAGATTGCATTAGCCCACACTTATGTCATGGGAAAAGCTAAACCAGGATTAAACACGTGGTGGAGAATAGCATCTATGCCGGACAATAGTCTAAAATATATTAACTCAAATATAAGTAAAAAACCTATCATGTTTGTTGGTTCAAAAATATAACCAAATTTTAACTACTTATCTCATATTTAATATTATTATTCTTAATTTATTTTTTATTTATTGTTATAACTTTTACTTTGCAATAAATATTGTAAAGCCAAATGATATTTGGTGTCCTAAGGGCACTATTTAAGTAGCCAAATGTAGTTAAAAAAGTTTTGGAATATATAATTTTTTATATTTCCGAAAGATGAAACAGATTGTTTTTTTATTTCTAGTAACCCCTAAGGTCACTATATATTAAGACCCATATTATAAAGGTTATTTTAGTAATTCAACTTATCTTTTACCTAAAATCAACAAAATTAAATCAAACTAACTAACTAACTTTTTTAATATGCGTAAATTAGATAATCTTGACTTATATATAGGTCCGGAGACAGTAATGTATTATATAATATTAATTATATGTACAAAATTTGTTATAATTAATAAATAAATGAGTCCTTATGCATGCTATAAATTTTAGGAGTAATGTTATATCATCCTAAAAATCCTCTTACTTATCCTCTTATTATCATATAAAGTATGAAATTAAATGCATTTTCAATCTTGAAACCATAAAATACATTAAAAATATTATTTAATAAATAAATAGGAGGATTTATAGGAACATAGATATGAGGATTATGAATTAGTGTGTGTTTGATACAACTATTTAGGAGCTTATAACTTGTAGCTTATGGATAAGTAGAGGTATTTGATGACAACTAGCTTATAGTTTTTAGCTTTTATAAGCTATAAGCTAGCTTATGAAAAACTACTTCAAGTAGCTTATAGCTTATGAAAAGTAGTTTTCAATAATTTTTTCCTATTTTATCCTCTAGTCATTTATTACATGTAATTACTACTCGTCATTTAACAAATATAAACGACCTAATAAGCTAATTTTACTAAACACATCTACTCAATTATAAATCACAAGTCATAAGCTATAAGCTACAAGCTATAAGCTATAAGTCATAAGCTATAAGCTATAAACTAATTTTACCAAACAGAGCCTTACTCAAATTTTATTTGTCGGCTAAGAGATACTGTTAATGCAACGGTGTAATTTTAAGTTTTAGTAGATAACTCTTTTTAAAAAAATTATCCAAAACATATAATTTTTTTTATCTATTTTCAACTTCTACGCATTTAATCCACGTGAGTTGCTGATTTTTTTTAGGTATGTAAGGGGCTGTTTGGTTTGCATTTTCATTTTCTGTTTTCAGTTTGTTTCCTGTTTTCTGAAATTTTACAAAGAAAAAACTGAAAATAAAAATGCAAATCAAACAGCCCCTAAAGTTTTCCGATCCATATTAATTACACATGACATTTAATGTTGTGTTTTTTTTGTCAGTTATCTTTTTTAGGGAGAGATTTTTTTTTAGGAATAGATGATAGGAGAGTTTTTTACTTAATAGGGTTCAAACCCTACATTTTTATTTGATACTAGCACGTAACTCGTGCGTTCGCACGAGTCTTCGATTACACATTTGTGAGTGTGTGTTAATATCTTATAATAAATATACAATAGCACAATTAAAATTATTAAAATATTTAATAAATTATTTTGCAATATAATGATTAAAATAAAAGATATAATTGAGCTTAAAAACATTGCATTTTAAACATTCACCTTAATTATACCTTAATCTATAACTTTTTGTCGACACAATATCTCCCGTGAAGAATTATTTTTATCGACACAATCTCTCTAGTGAAATATTCTTCACACCTCAACTATTGCACAAAACCATTAATTAAATATGAAAAAAAGATCTTCACAGTTTATTATGAAACTCTTGTTGCACACTAAATTAGACTTTAATGATTATTAAAACATGATAACATACTTGCAAAGTGAAAAATAAATACTACTGGTAAACAATTTATACACTGACTTGCATACTTACTTTCCAAAAACTTAGATAAGTTAACATATAAGAAAAAAATTGTGATATTAAATACAGATTTGATTGAAGTTTGATCTTATATTTGTGAATTACATATAACATGCTTTAAAAAAATTATGAAATAGACAAATGATAAGTTCATTCTTGAACAAAACCGGTTAATGTATTAAAAAAGTATATGTTATCTTATTCATAAATAATTTAACAAATTAACTCCAATGATTGGCTTAGCGGTGTAAGACTCCGTTAAGTTCATAGGAGGGACTATCAACAGCAAGAGGTCCCGTGTTCGAATCCCACCTATATCAAATTTTCGGGAGCCGGTGCCTGTCACACAATGCGAACGAAATTAGTCTCATCCTAAGGGTAGAAAAACCCGTGGTTATACCAAAAAAAATTTTAACAAATCACAAAAATCAAAGTAAAAAAAATGGAAAGAAAAGATGTATAGTTAAAATAGAGAAAAGAAAGAATGAAAACTAGAGAAAAAGAAATAAAAAAAGGATAATGAAAGAAACTTGAAATGAAGGTAAGTGGAGAGATATGAAAGAGAAAGAAAGAAGAAAAAAAAAGAAGTAAGAGAAAAAGAGTTTAATAATTAAATTTAATTTTATTATTGAAATTTTAAGTTTTTCTCATCTCATAGCAAGCAAAAATTGAGAGAAAAAATAAATCATTCTTATAATGACATGTGTCAAGTAAGATAACTTGGAGACAAAAAAAACAGAGAATAATAATAAAATAATAATAAACAAAAAATTAAAAGAAAATTGGATGAATTTGAGGATGACACATAGTATGAAATGTTGCTTGAGATCCAAAAAAGGGTTTGTTTTATTATTATCATAAATTATAAATTTCAGTAACACTTTCACTGTACTGGCATAAAAAATACTTGATGTTGTGATTAAAAGAGTTGCAAAAAATATTCGATTTAAGTTAAAAAAGAAAAGGAAAACACTATAATAGATAACATTTATGAAACTCATACTTTATTTTAGCCCATAATATTAGACTCACATGAGTTCATAATAATGCAAGTGTACACATTCAAAAAGCTTATCCAGTGGTTAAAGAATGAAATTTTAAGTAATAGTTATTGAGCTCAAAACTTTTTTAAATATACTTTTGCCTATAAAAAAATAAATAATATAAGTGTACAAATAATATCAATTTAGCTTAAAATTCCTCTCACCGAATTTCTTTCTATTTTATTTTTTCTTTTATCCAATTCCTCTTACCCATACCCAGTTGTAAGTGAAGTCTAGGGCTTATAAATTCATTGTGCTCCCGTTCAACTAAAGCATAAAATAATAACTCAATTAAAAAATAGTGACAGGTTAGTCTACATCATCACATTCACGTGGGATATAAAACTAATATTGGAAAGAGACAAAGAAAAATAAAAGAAAGGAGGAGAAAAAAAGGGAAGGCATCATCCGATTCCGATTCTGGCCTGTCATCTGAGTATTGACTATTCCTACTTCTGGTCCAAATTAAAAGACTTAGATCTTATAATATACTAAGTACTAATATCAATATCAATTTTATTAAAATGTTATATGATATATTTATTTTATTATTTCTGAAAACTGGTTTAGTATATTATTATAATAAAAAATATTAATTGTCAACTAATAAACATGGAAATTTGTAATAATTTCCTTTTTAAAATTATATCATATTTTATTGAAGAGACCATTAAAACCTACTTTATAATTAACTAGTGGTTTGACACTTAAATTTTATTTGCCAGGTTCAAAATTCCACTAAATTTATTTTTTATTAATAAATAATATGTAAACTTAACTATAACTGTTGTCAAGTGAGTGATAACCTTACCTATTCCTTAACTAAAACTTTTCAATATAACAAAATTAAACAATATTATATCCTCATAATAATCTTTTTAATTATTTTTTTAGATATGAAATTAAATACACTTCCAATCTTAAACGACATTAAAAATATTATTTAATAAATAATATAGAAGATTATAAAAAAAATATTTAGGAGCGGTGCGTGCAGTATTAAGTATTGCAACCCAAAAAATTGTGGCCGGGCGCTACTTATCCACGCCACATCCAGAAATTCAGCACAAAATTGCAAAAGCGCGCACCAGCACTATTACGGGTCCCTCATTTTCCTCCACGTGGCACTGCATCTTCATCTCATTTCACGAATCCTCTTCTCATTTCCCACAAATCCAAACCCGTTTCCTCTCGCTTATTAATTTGTTGCTATTTGCCAAGGAAAAGGGAACAATGGTGGGGAAACGTTAGGAACAAATAGGAACACAAGGGGATTGATTCTTTCCCCAGCAACATGAATTGATTATGATATCCAAATTTCAGAATTGGAATAACTTCCTCCGAATTCCTATTTGGCGAAAGTGGTAAATGCTCGTGACGCAGCATTTCCAGGTTGTAATTGCATTTGCGTTTGTGCCTCAGACTCTAACTTCGCAGTGGCCGCAGCATCTAATTCTCTCCCATTGCACTGTGATTATTATTCTACGCCATGCCTACGCCTATTTAATCTCTGCAACATGCGAATTCCGAAGAGAGCGCTCTCGTTTTCTCTCTCGAACTTCTCTCCTCAACTCGCACCTCTCTTGTCATCTCGGATTGGATTTGCTTCTGGAATCTTCGTCAGACCTTCTCGCTCACTCGCCAACTCCGCAACATCAGGTCTGTTTTGTCTCTTCTGCTGCTCTCGTATCGAATGGTTTTCTTGCGCCCTAAGCTTTTTTCATGTCTATCGTGTTTTTCCTTTGTAAGCATGGTTGAGCACTTCATTTGTTGTAGAGGTAGTTATGGCGTGAGATATGAGATATGGATTGGAAGGAAATGTTAGATGCTAGAAACTTAGAGGCTTACTCTTCTTAATTCATAAGTTAAATTTTTAGGTGTTTCCTGGAGCCTAGCTTGGGGAATTCCTAGAGTTGGAACATAGCCTTGTGCGCTATAATTCTTTCACAACCAAGGTAAGGTGTCAAATTTCCTTTCCGAGGAAGGGTTTATTTATCGTTACCGCCTCTCTCTTTCTTTCATTCCCCTCCTGTTTTTCTGTTGCAATTTTCTTTCAACTATTTTTCTCCTAAAATATTTGCTATGGACTAAATGGTGAGAGCAATTAAGGTATTAGGATTGTTTGCTTCATCAAATTTGTGTTGAATTATCAAATGTCTCCGCAATTTGTTCGTAAGAAATATCGGACTTGCCTTAAGTGTCTGTTCTGCATGATTTGCACACAGCAGTTTTATTGCAATCAAAGTATGAAACGCCTAATTGTTGCCTTTTTGGTTTGAATTCTTGTTCAGTGGGTTGCTTCAGTAAAGCATGTCCAATACTGAGAAAAGCAGGATGTAATTGCATTCCTTTTTCTAGGTTTTGAACACGAAATACCCTGATCCAAATATGCAGCTGAATGTTGTTTTAAGAAAACAGGCACCACACTAGGTTCATTATTACTTTGTGTGGTCATTACATGTGCCAAATTGTTTCTAATTATTATTTGTTTCATTATTCTTCACTGTTTAATGAATACATCAGGGACTAACCAGTTGCATGCTCACTATTCAATGGATGAGAACCGTGAAATTGGTGTACATGACCCAACATCAGTAGATTTGCTTGGCAGTGATAGTGGCAAACAGCCACGTGTATGGTCATCTGGACATGGATGTAAAACTAATATAGGCAAGCAGATATTTTGTAACCGGTCACTGAATATGAAGAACATTGTTGCTGTGGGATTCGACATGGATTATACACTGGCACAATACAAGCCTGAAACTTTTGAATCTCTTGCTTACAGAGGCACAATAAAAAAGCTTGTTTATGATTTGGGATACCCTCGTGAGGTATGTCCGATCAGTCTTATAGCACCTTTTTACCATGGTGGTTAGTTTGCACTTTATATTATGAAAGTGCTAGTATGATGCGTTTTTTACTTTTTTCCTAGATTCGCTAACTTCCTCTTGGTTCACTTTATTAAAGGATTTTTATACTTGTAATTATTTGCGTAGTCTTTCGGGATTAATCAATCTTAAATTCTGGTTTTTGGTTCAAAACATTGAACTCTTCTGCAGTTACTAAATTGGACTTTTAACTGGAAGTACATGGTCAGGGGCTTGGTTCTGGACAAAAAAAGAGGTAACATCTTGAAGGTAGGTCAAGATTGGATAAATATTTTCTCTTCATCACTTTCACTGTGGAAAAATATATTAGCAGATTGCATGTAAAAGTTTTTTCCCCTCTTTCTGTGTTTGATTGTTGGATTGCTGGATGTATGCATTTAGATGGATCGGCACAAGTATGTGAAAGTAGCCTATCATGGATTTAAAGAGTTGTCGAAAGAAGATAAAGTTGGGACCTATGGAAATACTTTAGTACGTGATTCTTTTGACGAGCCTGACTATGCTCTAATTGATACACTCTTTTCACTTGCGGAAGCCTACTTGTTTGCTCAACTGGTTGATTATAAGGATCAGAATCCTGGAAAGATTCACGAGGGTGTTGAGTGAGTCTTATTCTTTCTTAATGGTTTTCTTTCTAGAATTTAATACGCTTTTTATTTCAAAGTTCAAACCTAAACTACATATTATGACTTTGGCAATCATTGTGAAAATTCCTTAAAGCAACTGGTAACTTTTTAGCCATTTCAAAGGAACTTAATATTTTATCATTCATTGGCAGATTTGCGTTTATCATTTGTATGAACATACCTAGAACTTTGTCTTTAATGTTGACTTAAGCTGCACCCTACTATGACTTAGAAGGTTAAGGTGGCTAACTGCTGATGCTGTTCGTACAAAGTACAGAACAATAGTTTTAGCTGCTATGCCACATCACTAGTAGGAAGGTGAAATAAATGCATTTTGCCCATTAACCTTTTTTTTATACAAAAAATGGAATGGAAAATCATACTAGTGTGACAGAGAAATGAATGAGTGTTCTATATATTTGTATAGAAACCATGAAACACCAGTAACTAGCTAAATATGGGTGCTTATTGATATACATATACTTTATGAATTGTCCTTCTAGTTATGCTCGCATGTACAAAGATGTTCGAGCTGCGGTTGATTTGTGCCACCGTGATGGAACATTGAAGCAAATGGTTGCTAAAGATCCTAAAAGGTATGAATTTGAGATCACTAACCTATCAAAGTGAGAAATGGACAAACAATTATTCTTCCAGCAATGAGATATCAGACTCCAAGTGTAATAACCGCTTCTTTCTGAACATTGTGTTCTAAAATTGCATTTTTTGTTCATGAATTCTTGTGAAACATTGTGACTTTGTCATATTTTTCTGTAAATTTCATTTATCAGGTATATTAATGAAGACACCTCTATAGTGCCCATGCTTGAAATGCTTAGAGAATCTGGACGTGCAACATTTTTAGTGACAAATAGGTACTTATGAATTTTCCACATAAGCATAGGAAAATGAATTTGTCAATAAGTAGTCAAATCATCTTGTGGTCAATAATGATTGTCAGAACAATTACTCAAATATATTTGATAGGTAATGTTCAAAATTTCTCCCTCCCTTTTACGATACCTGTTGTTTAAGGTTTTGGCACAATAATTATGAAAAGCATTTAATACTTTTGGTTTTACAAAATAAACTACTTAATTTCCTAATATACCCATTCTCTTTGATGATTAAATTTCTCTCTATACATTAACTTCTCTCTCCATACTCAACATTAATTCTCTCTCCTTTCCTTTGAGGGTATAATTGAAAAACAACAATTAATATCATCATTGGAAATGTAAAGTGACAACTAATTTGAAAAGAATTAAAATGGCTAAAACGACAAGTATTGTGGATCAGAGGGAGCAGTAGATTACAGTGTGTTGACGTGTGTTGCAAGAGTATAAGATACAGGCTGAAAAGTATTTTAAAATTTGGTTAAATAACACTTTTGGTCCCTTAACTCTTTGCGCCAATTCACTTTGGTCTCTTAACTTTTTTTTGATTCATTTTGGTCCCTTAACTTTTATTTTGGATTCAATTTGATCCATACCGTTACTTCCGTCAAGTCATAATACAAGTATCCAAATTGAAAGGTAGGGACCAAATTGAATCCAAAATAAAAGTTAAGGGACCAAAATGAATCAAAAAAAAGTTAAAGGACCAAAATGAATTGACACAAAGAATTAAGGGACCAAAAGTGCCATTTTACCTTAAAATTTTCAGAGAATTGATTTGACTGAAAATATTGTTATAGGTTATCTCCAAAAAAGAAACACCATTCAGTTTCAGAATTTAAAGACATTTCAACTGATATTTTTCATACTTTCATGTGCTGTTTCAGTTTATGGGACTACACAAACATCGTCATGAATTTCCTCTGTGGATCTAGCATGTTAGATGACAGTAACAAGTTTGCCTGGCTTCAATACTTCGATGTTGTTATCACTGGCAGGTCATGTTCTTCTCCTGACATCTATGCTAACATTAGTTACATTATTCTACCTAATTTGAACTTTCCCCTATATTATTAAATTAAGCCACTTGGATTTTTATAATGCACAAATTATAAAGGGGCATCCCAACTGTTTGTTTTGGTTCTTATGTTGTTCAGTGATTTGCATTTGCAATATATTTAGTCAGACTGCAATGCATATCTTTCTTCCTTTAATGAAACATCATGTATCTGTGTATCGCTCATTTTATGAACCTGATCATTTGTAAGAAACATCCGATGCCAAACATATTTGTGCTTCACATTTGCATTGTTCTCATTGTGTGGAAAATCAACTTTTAGGTTTCTGACAGCATGCAATAATATTTTAATGGGTTTTGCTAACCATTGCCCTTAAGGCATTGGATAAGAAACCCAGAAGTAGAAATTTCTTATTAAAAAGTGTAGCATTCAATGCTACAAGTACATCTTCATTAATTATGACTTTTGTTAAAAATTTCTATTTATGGGTAGTTTATCCATTGCCCCTAGGGCAAGGGCAATGGTTAGCAAAACCCTATTTTAATTCATTTATTTCCCTGCTAACCCGTTGAAGTCACTATCGTACAGTGCAAAACCCGGATTTTTTCACGAGGAAAATCGTGCCAACCTATTTGAGGTAGTTCCTGAGACTGGAATGTTACTCAATACAGATAATGGCTCTCCTATGCCTCAGGTTTGTTCAATAGCACATAATTTTATTCATTCATTGAGATCTTGTATAAAAATTTGTGTCGCCTTTTTTTCCTTAAATTGAAAGGTGGGTGATATCTCAGCAAGGTTATTCACAGAGGCAAAGAACCATGCTTGTCGAGTTTTCCAGGTATAATCATCATATCCAACACGATGGCTGAAAATCTTGTTGCTTAGATTTATGCGAAATGATTTCACATGAATATTATTCTAATACTTAATAAATAAATGTTTGACGTCCTTCCATTTCAATATATATGAATTGATTATGAATATTTATTGAAGGGAGGCTGCGTTGGTCATCTTCATAAACTGCTTTCCATTGAATCAAGTTCACAGGTAATATTTTTTCTCTTATGACTATATGTATTGATACCATAAGAAAATTTTAAGAAGCTCACTTAGCTGCATCGTGGTGGTTATGGTTTGAATAGCCGATTATTTTAAGGTGGCTGTTTGATATAGGAATCCATGTACTTGATGATTGTTGTTGCACTAATGTTTGGTATAAAAATTTGAATGTTTTATGCGTAGGTTCTGTATGTTGGTGATCACATTTATGGAGATATACTACGGAGCAAAAAGGTTCTTGGTATGACATATTAATCCTTATAAGTTATAACTATTCTATCAAATATGTTTTGCCTTCTAATTTTATCTCCCAATAAGTGTTTGAGAAAATGGTCATATGATGAGAATCAATAACTGGAAATATAATTGAGAAAAGGAAACATTGATCGAGTCTTTAATAAGTCCAGTTGATGCTAATTTATGCGTAGAAAACCAAACATTATTAGTTCCTCTTTCCTTAACTTTTATGTATTTGTGGATTCTCCTTGTAGTAACTTCAATTTGATTGATTGTGATGCAAAATGCTCAATGAGCAGGATGGAGAACAATGCTGGTAGTCCCAGAGCTTGAAAAGGAGGTTAAACTCCTATGGGAATCAAGAGATACTCGGAAGGTGCTTATTGATTTTATTGTCTGTGATTAGCATTATTTTCGATGATACGGCTTAACTTCATGAACAGCTAGATACAGTATCTGTGCACCTGCATGGGAAAGCAACAAAAAGAAAAATCTCCAATTGAAAATGATGTTTTACTAGAATTTATAATGATGGGACTGGGAATCTGCGAGGGAAAATTTTCACCACACTCTGTAGCATGACGAGCGGGAGTAACCTGGACCGATTTATTATAGTATTATAGTATAGATAGAAAATAGAGATAATGTGGTGTGCTTTTGCAATCTTACAATGAAGCATGCATAAAACTTTTAAAATTCAATTGGATAGGTTTAATTCGTGGATAAATTTTTTTATGTGGGCTTTTCATATTTTTTTAATGACGTGTGATCCATGTTGTTGACCTCACTTAGTGTAATAAGGCTTATTGTTGCTGGTGTTCACATTCTTTTAATGAGGCATGCTTTAGCATTCTTGTATTCTCCTCCATAAATTAAACACATGACATGCTAATTCCTATTTAGAAAGACTTTTGAATAAGTATTCTTGTACAGGAACTTCAATTTTTAAGGAGTGAGCGTGATCGCATAGAGGATGAAATACATCATCTGAAGTGGTCTCTCAAGTTAGTAGTATAACTCTGGACGTTTGATATAAGTCCTGCCTATCTATCTGCATTCTTAATTTTTTAGAGTACCACGCTGTTTTTCAGATTCAAGAATCCGGATGCTGATGCCAAGCAGAAGTTAACTTCAGAGCTTGATAAATTGGAGGTTTACCCTTTATGTTCATCAACTCCGCTCCAATGTCATGCATGGAAGTCCAATTTCAAACATTTGATAAGCGGCTATATTTGTTTTGCAGCTTGAAAGAGAGAGAGTGAGATTAAGTCATCAGGACACTCAAAGAAAATTACATCAGAAGGTAAAAAGTTCACCTGTAGCCTTCTTTATTAAATTTAATTCTATTTTTACTAGTGAACTAGTACGATACAGTTACAGTATATCCCATTTTACGTTGTATATCGTTTGTAATAATCATTGCAGTTTCACGAGCCATGGGGGCAGCTTATGAAAACTGGTTATCAGAATTCTCGTTTTGCTCATCAGGTAAAATTGGACTCCCTCTGGTGGTTTAGGTGTCGATGCCCTATTCTCAAACCTGCATACAAAAGGAAATCGTGCTTTAGAGTTATATCTTTCTTATTAAAGTTGCTGCCTGCTAGGGGCGATTTCCTAATGGTGTGCAAGTAGAACGCCTATCCTCACAAAACTAAGCCTTAAGATATCTAACCTATGCGTAAAACACATGTTGGCAAACCTATGCATCTTAAAATAGAATTTCTAGAAGAAATCTGTAAAATTGACGAATGCTTTTTCTTCCTAAATCATAATATCAGATTGATTAATGGTAACTCTGTTAATGAACTTGCATGATGTGAATGGTGCAGGTTGAGAGATTTGCCTGCCTTTATACTAGTCAAGTATCTAACCTGGGCTTGTACTCTCCAGACAAGTATTACAGACCCAGTGAAGATTTTATGCAGCATGAATTTGGCATTCTGACTTGTGAAACGGGGGAAATACAAGTTTAGGAATTTGGGGCAGCATTCTTTAGGGTTTGGGAATAATACTCACTAGCAATTACAGAAATTAAGTTGATTTTTTTTATTACTTTTGCATATTAAGTCAGTATTAGCTTTTGGTGGCCTTTATTTTAAAGTACATTGTTACATGTTACATTTGCAGTCCCAACCCCAAGAATGTTGTTTGGAAGCTGCTTAGTGAAGAAAACGAGGGGTTTTCCATTAACCCTTTTATTAATGGTGTTTTCAGAAATAAATAAGGCTGGAAAAAATATTTTACTGTAACATTTCAATAACTAAACTTATAAGCTACTTGTGATGTTTGAAAATTTTTACAGTCACGTATAACAAAATTTATTATTTTTAAAGTTATAAGTTGTCTGTGATGTCTGGTTTTCATCTTTTACACCATGGCACTCAAGGGCTTCTAAAAGAAATTTTATGAGAAATAAAAGTTTCAAATTACAGCTTCTTAAAAAACTTTTATTGTTAAGTTTTTCTACATTAGAAATAAGCAATTTTTATTTGATTAGATTTTGAAAAAATTGATTAGGCTTAATTTTCACTTGTAAAGAGAATTTTTATTTGGCAAAATTAATAGTTGTACAAATATCAAAAAAAAAAAAAAGAAAAAAAAATTAATAAGTTGTACATGCTCTTCTTTAAAAATTTGATAAATAATATCTTGTTCTCATTGCAACATTTTTGTAAAAGGAAAACATTCTCCATATAATTACTCCCAATTTATCGATACAATACATTCAACAAAAAATTTTTTTTTAACTTATATCAATAAATAGTAGTCGTATAAAAATCTTATTCCTTTATAAAATGTTTGAGTTGTACATATTTCACACGTAAAATTAGGATTTCTTTTTTCTTTTACCTTTTTGTTCCCCTCTATTTTAATTCCTCTACAGGATTTATCATTTTTTGGTCTCGACTGCTCTACTGGGTTGAATTATACAATTAGAGGGGAATAAAAATAAAAATATTACCCAAAAAAAAGTATTGCCTTCTTGACATGGCATGTCATTTGAGGGGAATATGTAACAAAAGTGACATCCAATGAATAATGTGCTATGATGATAGAGATTTTCTCATCCCATGTAAATGTAACTGAATCTTTTATCCAGAAATGCCTATGACCAGAGTATAACAGCTTGGCAGAATTTCATACCTGATTTGTATTATGTGATCTGAAGTTAGAAAAAGGTGCTTCGTTCCATTTTAGCGGAAAGAAGGGGAAAAAAAATAAACTGAGTGACGAATTTTATTTGCTCCACTAAAGATGATTAACGAAGGCATATTCTATTCCTAAAGACATTAATTCTATCTTCAAGTACTCGATAATGTCCCCACCACCATGGCAACTATATAAGATGCTATAAAGATATGAGATATCTGAAAGTTTCCCTGTTTGCTTTGTAACATCTAAGATGAAGAACCATGGTTTGTGCCAAAAGAAAAACACTAGTTAGAAATATAAATCTGTCTATGTCAAATGAATTAACTATTATTTTTTATTTCTACCCAATGTAAGTCTCCTTCACTCACAGTATTCTACCAGAATATTGATTGTTAAATCATGTCAAAGACAGGCTTGGAGAATTAATGTGGCAACAACATTGGAATTTTTCTTTTGGGTTTTCCACTTTATGGCTATTCTTGTCGATCGATATATTCCTCTAAAAACTTTGTGACTGCGCAAATAAAGAATTGGTTGATACTTGTTTGAAGTGGCAACAGCATGCAGAGTAGTTTCAAGTTGTGAAGAAGGGACCTCAGAAGGAACAATTGAGTAAGCCCTGTGTATGTGATTGGTTAACATTATATTGGAATATATATACATAATCATGAATGATAAGGATTCCAAGTTTATTCAATTAATATCCCAAGGGATATATCCTCCTCCTATACCAATATGGTCAACTTGAAGAGTCTATTTCAGCAAATGATCATTACAGTAAAAGGCATATTGAAATGTAAAGCATGAATTCAAGATAGCAGACAACAGTCTCTTCCATGTCTTCTTACTAGAGATTTGCAAACACTATCATCTTATTTCACACTGACTTATGATGCGGTAATTCAGATAATGCACTGTGCAAACTTCTTGTTTCTATGTTAATTCCTATTTTCTTTGTGCTAATTCAGTGTGTAGCTGGCATGCTAGCAGCAGCTAATAGGTCAAATGAATGTTTGACTAAACAATTTTTATTACTTCTTAGGCAAATGCAAATGAAGAAAAAACAACCACCTAAAGACTACTATTAGACAGAAGAAGTATAACAATGAGATTTTAATTCATCTCATCAATTTGAGACTCTTAACTTTGCTATCCTTTTATGGGCAGATGTCCACAACTATTTCACTGTATATGGGACTCCTAACATCTTTTTGGAGCTTGTTCACTTTACATTTTCTATTTCAATTTGTTGCTTTCATGAATAACTACAGTACAAATCAACAATGTTGTTTTCATTTAATTTCTGTTTCTTGAAATTTAAACAAGAGACACCAAAAATAACTACAAAGTTAATAACTAGAAAAATAAGTCGTGTTTTGTATTATATTTCAGGAAATAGGAAATAAGATAAAAATATGGTGTCAATGTTCATGGAAACAGTTAATAAAAATGCAAAGTAAACCCTTCATAAGGTCTATTTTGAATCTTGAACCATGTTGGGCAACTTTAGAGGGTGATTATTCCCTTTGACTTGTGGCACAACATTGATTTAAAAGCATCTAGGTAAGCAAGGATATTAATTTGTGGTTGGTTACAAATATATGAATGCAGTGGCCCCACTGTCAACTTGAATTTGTAGTGGGAGTGACCATAAAGCTTCTGAAATTGAAAGGGAGGAGACTCCTCAGAGATAAATTCAACTCAGGATATGCGTGGATGATAAGGATTCTGATCATTGTATCCACATCATTTAAAGCATATTTTTTGTTATCTTGAATAAGATCAATTATCATAGAGTATATAGACTATTCAATAAAATGACTTATCTTTTTCAAATTTTCCTTCAATTCAATGAACGCTGTTGGTGACTCGAAAAAACGAAACTTAATGTGTGTTTGTTTTCACGTTTTAAGTTCATGTTTGACTTTTCTTAAGGTGAAACTAAGCACTACGCTCTCGGTAACCAATTTAATTTTATCTGTGACTATTATTATTAACTTATTATGTTTCAGCATGGTAATATATCCATCCTTGTCTAAGAAGTGGGAAAGTAGATCCAAAGATTCTATTCCAGGCTACACAACTTTTTTTCTTTAGTATTTTTTTTTCTTCCCTTTTTGCTGTCGTTTTCATTCAGTTTCAAAGAAATAAGCGATTTGTTAGGGAGGTACTTTCGGTTGCCTACCTTGTAAGATATGAGATTTGAGATTGCATAATGTATAACAGAGGAAAAGAAAGAGCCTCAAGTCTAATATCAGTATTCCTAGCCTTTATTTCTTTTGTTGGGACAAGATTTTCTTCAAGATAACACAGCTACATGTAGCATTTTTTTTATTATTAAGGTTTGTTTAGTTTCAATTCAACTGAAGGGGAATGCAAGGATTAGGAGTGTCTACTTCACTGTTAAGTTTGTTTTCTTTGTTTCTGGGAACCACATCCACAAGGGAAAAGATAAAAGTGAAGTGTTTGGGATGCTAAGAAGTAAATACAAAAAGAGAGAGCTAGGAAACTGCTGAAAAGATAAAAAAGCAGTTTTGTTTGTTTTCTGTCTGATACATGCACTGATAGTGAGTCTGATACACATTACACAGGCACTATTAGCGTGAAAATTTCTACATGGACGCATGGTATACATGAACCCGTGAACGTTTCATTCTACAGCTTGCAATGCTCAACTAATAAGCTGGACCCACCTCCAAGACTAAGTTACGTTCTTGGACCGGTGATAAATAAATTTCTTTTTTGTTTTTTTTTTAAAGATAATAGTACCGTTTCAATTTTGGAAAACACACTTGTTGAGAGAATGAAAATGTGTATTGGTTATAATATTTTGTGATTTGTCACGCTTCTTAGTGTCTAGAATTCAACAATAGTGTTAGTTTCACTCGCATAGTTTGAGGCCTATCCATGCCGGGACATAGGGGTGAGGTTAGGGAACAGATAGCATGAGCACCAATGAAATCCCATGAGGACACCCTGTGTTTGATAGAAACGTTACGTTCCTCTTTTTTTATTATATTTTCCTTAATTAAATAAAAGAAATACTACTATTTGATATTGATATATCCTTATACCATGTTAGGCATAAGGCATATGATGACTAGTAGTATATCAGAACTAATTAAGGCAAGTTAAATTTATTAAATTATTAGTGCTAATAACCGAGCTGATCCACGCGCTCCTTAATAAAAACGGTCTCTTTTGAAATTAAAATTGTTTAGTCCCAATTGCAACTAAAAATAAGTCACGAAAGGCATGCATGTGATGTGAGACAATAAGGAAAATTTGCCAGAAATGGACTCAAATTCGAAACAGGGGAAACAACTTTCTTGGTTAAGGCAAAGTCGGCGTGAGTTTTGCTACCTTCGATTATTTCTTACACCTTAATTAAGCCCTGGCCTCATAAAAAAAGATCATCAAAATTTGTTATATTCATGTAGCTCAGTTGGTAAAAACATAATATGTGGTTATTTGTGTTTAATTCTCAATTATTGTACTTTTCTATGAACACAAAAAAATGATAACACATGCGAAAAGAAAACCACTTCAGTATCTTGGAATTGCCCCCACAGTTTTGTTCCTAAAACAACACTAAGTGCATAATAACATACAACTGATCTCACGTTTTGTAGCTGATGGAGTCCTCCCTCCACTGCTATATAAAGGGTACCAATGACACTCTCATTCATTATCCTCTTAGGCTCATACCTCACTTATTCTTTCTGCTAATTGTTGCCATGGCGTCAGCAAGCTCGTATTGGACGGCAAAGCAGAACAAGAAATTCGAGAATGCGTTAGCCATCTATGACAAGGACACACCGGATCGGTGGCAGAAGCTGGCCAGAGCCGTCGGTGGCAAAACGGTGGAGGATGTGAAGAGACACTATGAGAAGCTCGTGGAAGATGTGAAGCAGATTGAGGAAGGTCACGTGCCTCTCCCCAATTACACAAGTGTTGGACCCAGTTACAATTACATGGATCAAGAAACAAGGTGTGTGATTCTTTTACTTTAATTTAATGATTTAATCAAACGTACACTCCCATTGCTGTTATTGTTATTTATTCTGTCCTGAGTTTGATTGTGTACGTTTTGTTTATCATAATGCATTGCAGGATGAAGGGTCTAAGTCTCCAGTGAAGTGTGTGATTCTTCAGCAGGATTATTGTATTGATTCTATAAAATATAAAGTATTTATTATTTGCCTTTTTGTTGTATCTCCCTTTATTTGTCGATCTATATAAATAGTATATCTTATGTCAGAACTCAAAGTGAAGCATCAGAGCCTTGTGTTTCTTATAAATGTAAAAATCAAATTAAATCTCAAGGATAAGTTGAGTGGTTTAATGCTAAAATAGACATTGTCATTGATCATCAATTTTATCTCTGTCTGAGTTAATTAGTTAGTTTCTCTTTCTCTTGGATAATTTACAATCTCAGAAGTGATGGTAGCGAACCTTCACAAATAAAAAATGGAACGAGGAGAGGGGAAAAGATTGAAAGAATGAATTAAGAAATAATGCAAATAAAGAAAACTCCCAAAATGGTTTCACTTCACGTAACAGAAAGCGGCACTAACTTCCAAACCTTTTTTTCTTCTTTTGGAACGGCTTCTCAATGGAGAATGCTGATACCCATTTTTAATTCACCAACTCTTACATTTTTTTTTTTAATTATGAATTAACATGTTTAAATAGTACTTGAATAAGTTTAATTACTAACATCTGATCTCTAAAATTATAAATGGGAGCAACAAATTTTAAACTTAATTAAAATCTTATGCATATTAATTTTTACACAGCATATACACATTATTATACTCTTACAACTCATTTACATCACATCACATAATAAAATATGGTTTTTAATTAAGTTTTTCTTCTCTTTTTTTTATTTTAAAAAAAATACCTTAATAGAGTTGTAAATAAGTTTAGAGTGAATACTGGTGTACACCCAGGTTTTTCTTGTATAAAAAAGTGAAATAAAAAAAAACCGAACACATAAGGTGAGAACAAAATGTTGACAGATTTAACGTATAGAACGTATGAGAGTTTGTTTGTTTACCTTTTTATTACAAGTTGGAGCAAATTTTTTTTTTATAGGAAAGTAGTATAATTAAGGATCGAATTCTCATACCCGTACATGTATGTCTCTATACGTTTATCAACGGACAACTAAAAGCACTTTTTGAAAAAAATAAAAATTTATTTTTTTTATTAAATTTATATTGATATCTGAAATTATTACTAGTGAAAATATTTTAAAAATAATCAAAAGTATAAACAAACATGCACTAAATCATATAAGATTTTTTTTAAAAAAAATAATAATAATTTATAAGTCAGGTAGGATAATTTTTTTTATGTTCAGAAATTCAACTAACTAGACCTTGTTAGTGGCCCGATGAATAGTGAAAAAATCCCACCTAACTAAATAAAAGTTTACAAAACATATTTTATATTTGTTTACAGGAAAAAAAAAGACGAGGGCTCACCTATGTTACCAGTTGTCAAAATTCTTAAGTTGAAAAATGACGACTGAGAAATGATCAATGGAGTTTAAAAGGAAAAATCTCAACTCCAAAAACATCCCTAGAAGCAACCGAACAGTATCTATACCATAAAAAAGGAGCATGTGTTTTCATGGCCTTCTTTTATCGAAAATGACTTGCCATGGCAATTCATCTCTTAGAATTTACAGCTACTTCTTTTATCGATATTCTTGCCATGGCACTTTTTTCTTAATTCTCGAATCACTTTCATATGGCCATATTCTGCCTCTATTTTTTCCTCCAATCTCATAAGAAAATATTTCATGAGCAATATGCATTAATTAAGATCAACGTCAGCGTCTGTACCTAAAATACATTTTTTTAATTACAAAAATGTTTTTTGGGCTACCAATTTCCAGAAATGGGTCCGTAGCCTCATTTATGCTGTTGGGCTTCACATTTTTTGAACTTTTGGGCCTCAAAGATGTAGTCCATATCCACGTGAAGCACGCAATACGAGGTGTCGTGACACAGAAAAGAAAGAAAAACCACACCGATGCGATGCAGAGGAAGAGCAAAGAATTGAATTGAGGATGAAGAAGAGACAAGTCTCGCCGTACACTTCTAGTTTCGTTTAATCAGAGTGAGTTTCATTTATCCATCGCATTTGCTTCATTCATCTCTAATCTCTCCTAATCCTATCTTCTCCTCACTCAATTTCCTCTTCCATACATTCACTCTCCGATATTCTTCATCAGATAATAACAACGCCGCCGCCGCCGCCACTGCTCCCGTCGTCACCCCCTCCAAACTCTCTACCCTACCTCGTGACGTGGCTATTCAATCTCTCATTCACATATGGGCGAGCAAACGCTAGGTCAAGCACAATCCCTAACCCAAACCCACATTGAACCCCAACCTCAGCCTTGCCCTCAGTCTCAGGCCCCTCAACACCCTTCTTCCTCCGCTGCCACCGCTACCATCACCACAGTTACCGATGCCACGCCGGCAGAGTCGGAACAACTTAGCAATGCTCTCACGCAAAACAATTCCGCACCTTCAAAAATCCCCTCCCGTCCCCGGAAGATCCGGAAGGTCTCTCCGGACCCTACCACATCCGAATCTCAAACGGAAACCTCCAAAGGAGCCGGTTCCAAGATTTGTGCACGGAGCAACAAGAGCATCCAACAACAACGAGCGGTTCCGAGAATGGTGGCTAGGTCACTATCCTGTGAAGGCGAGGTCGAGATCGCTCTGCGTTATCTCCGCAACGCTGACCCGCTCCTCTCCCCTCTAATTGACATTCACCAACCTCCTACCTTCGATAATTTCCACACTCCTTTCCTTGCCCTAACTCGCAGCATCTTGTACCAACAGCTCGCTTACAAAGCCGGAACCTCTATCTACACTCGCTTCATCGCTCTCTGTGGTGGGGAAGCCGGTGTTGTTCCGGAAACCGTTCTTGCCCTAACTCCCCAGCAGCTTCGCCAAATTGGGGTTTCTGGTCGAAAGGCTAGTTATCTTCATGATTTGGCCAGGAAATACCAGAATGGGATACTCTCTGATTCCGCCATTGTCAATATGGATGATAAATCGCTTTTCACCATGCTCACCATGGTCAATGGGATTGGCTCTTGGTCTGTTCATATGTTCATGATCTTCTCCCTTCATAGACCGGATGTTCTTCCTATTAATGATCTTGGTGTTCGCAAAGGGGTTCAGCTTCTTTACAATCTTGAAGACTTGCCTCGACCTTCTCAGATGGACCAATTGTGTGAGAAGTGGAGGCCTTATCGCTCTGTTGCTTCGTGGTATTTGTGGAGATTTGTTGAAGCTAAGGGGAGTCCTTCCAGTGCCGTCGCAGTTGCCACCGGGGCCAGCTTGCAGCATGACCAGCAACAGCAGCAGCCTCAGCAGCCACAGCTTCTAGATCCCATAAATAGCATGTTCAATCTCGGGTAAGACTCTGTTTGGTTTGTTGCTTCCCCTACAATCCATTATCTTGATTTTAATTGCTCGCGTAGAACTTATCTTCACTTTGATTCATTTGTTGGTATAACATTTGGAATTTGCATTTAGCTTGCAACTCTGAAATGTCTTTGTTTGCTTCAATTTAAAATGAGAATGCGTCAAAGGGTTGTCTCAGGGTTGTCTTGTTAGGATCACGTATGTTGCTGCTTGCTGCCAATGATGATTTATGTTGGCGATCAAATATTCCACAATTGCTTGAGTGCTTTAAGGTGTTCAGTTTCCTTTTAGAAAATTTGGGACAGTACTTAGAAAAATGACCTGCTGTTGAAACTAGTTAATGTAGAGTGTTGGCAAACATACTTCACAAGTGCATTCTTAAATTCTCTCTGGATGTGCTTCTTAGAATTAATTGGAGCAAAATTCCCATTTGTTATCTTTAATGCACTTGTTGAGTAGTTAATCTTGTCAAGATATTCAGTTTCATCTATTGGAGAGATGCTGCCTTCTTTCTTTTCCATGATTAGTGATGGCCTTTATATCTTGTGGTTACATACCATCATATTCGTGTTTCTTCATTTTTCAATTTCCATTAATTTGACAAGTTGCTAGATAGTGTGTCTCCTTAAGAAATCTTGTGGTGCTTCTTTTTCTCTTTCTTTAGGTGAATTAAAAAAGCCAAAGGAATACCTTAATCCTTCAATCCATAATTTGAAAAAAGAAGCAAGATAAAGATTCTCTAGCTGATCTGTTGTTGAGATGAAGATTAATGTTTCAGAATGAACCCAATACCTTTTGTTGATGGCACTTTCATTAAGGAATCCATCTCTGCCTGACTACTTGAGTTCATTTCTCTTTGTTAAACATAAGGAAACTTAAATAAAATAATGTGAAGTGGAATGGATGATAGCATCATGGCAGAGATGTCTTGTGAAACATAGTTATCTCTGTATAACAACAAAGAAAATTAGTGTCTTGTTTATCTATTGCGAGATATATCCCATGTGATTAAATCAAAGTACATGCTTGTTTTGATCCTCTTAGTATCAAGTTTATATATATATTCCTATAAATTGTTTTTAGCTTATTTTATAAGCTTCATAGAGAAGCTTGTTAGAATAAGCTGTGTCTAACTTATTTAAGTAAGTGTCATAATCCTATTTATAAGCTCTCACAACCCGTTTAGAAAAGAAAATTATAAAATTTAATATAGGAAGCAATGAATTGTAAAAAGAGCAATGGGATTGAAAAAAGTGCTATGGGAATCAAGCTATCTTCTCATTGAAAAAACTTGTTGATTCATTATCATTATATTCAATCTTAATAGGGATGATTAGACTCACCATTTTGCGCAATAACATGACGATGGATATGTTCAATTTAATATGGTAATTGGTAATGCTAGGAAGTTTCTAGGAGTGATTTTACTTTGTTTTTGGATGATTTGGTTGGAATAAAGATACGAGGGCCTAGCCAGGTCATATTCAGAAATCTTGTCTTTTTTTTGCTGTTATAGGTTAGTGTTGACTTTTTAGTGGCTGTGTGTTTGGGTGTAGTTACAGTGCATGGGTCACTTTTTCATTAATTAAGCTAATTTGATGTTTGGAACGTCGTTGGTTTATATTTAGACTTTTGCATAATTTCTGGTGTATTTTGGGAATGTGCTTCACTTCCTGATATTAGTCTTTAGTTTTGCTGTCCGGCAATTGGATCCTATTGACGAGAAATGCTAGCAGATATTTTCTGGCATTGTAGTATGTGCTATAAGCTATTGTTTGTTTCATGGGAACATTGATTGAAAGAAAATGAAAGGAAAGAAATTGGGGCAAATGAGTGGAATGAAAAGTTTTAATTTTTTGTTTTTAGAAGTTAACTTTTCCTTTCATTTTCCTTCAAACCAAATAGAATAGCATTGTTTTCCGTGTTTTTTTCCTCTTATTTTCCTTCCATCCTTCCAGACACACAATAAATGTAGGTATCTTCCTTATTTAATAGATCCTACCCTTAATTAGTGGCTCACTTTAATTTCAGCTAATAACTGAACAGTGTGGTGAAGAGGGTGTGTTGCTGACACTGCTCGTTAGTTGAGAAGAACTTCTACTGTAGTCCATTGTCCGAAACTAAACTGTAAAGCCTATAATAGAGATTCTTTCGTTAGTAAAGGTTGTCTTAAGAATGGCATGAAGTTATTTCTTTCGTTGATTGTTCTGATATATCTCATGCACAGGCTTTTATCTATATGTTATGCTATAAGTTTGTCTGTTAGTTTTGGATCATGTTTTGTGGTGTGTTAGTGTTGCGTCCAGTCTAATATCCAATATAATTGTTTGTGCTTTATTGGTGCCAACATTCAAGTATTTTGTTTTAATGTTATTCATGTGTGGTTTATATATAACTTCATATGCAAAGTTCAGTTACCGTGAAGGGGAAGTTTATGAATTTCAAGGTATAAAATACTTGGCTTCGACTTCACTTCCTTCGTTGAGTTTTTTAATTAAATACATTGTCTAACCTAATAATGTAATCATTCTGACCATCTCTTCTCTTTCTGTCATATGCTGTAGGGCCACTTGCGCTTGGGGACAGTGATCTTACACGAAGTTGAGAAGTTTGTCATCAGGCTTCATTGGCAGTCATTCATTCACGCATGAAGTTGCAAAGCCACCACGCCATGAAATGTACTTAATGATAGATCTTAGTAGTACTGAAGGATTAATGTATGATTGCCTTGTGTTCAATAAAAAACAGTGCTAGATTAATAAAGTCCAGTCCTTATTTTTGTTTTATTAATCAGTAATTGTTGTTGGAGGTCGATTTGAGTTTTCAAGTCGTCTTTTGGGAAGAGAATACTTGATTAGAGGCCAGTGGTTGTCACCACCGCACCCTTTGACTCATGGTAATGTGGTTTGGACCTTGTAGCTAATGTACGAGATCTTATCACTCATTCCGCTGGAGGATGGCTCCTTTGCGCTATAGAACGAACACCTATAGTGTCAGAATCAACGTTCCTTAATTCGTATCCAGTAATCGGTCTGTCATCAGTCTATAGGTCAGATTTGGAGTCATGAGTGATGCAGTTATACGTCCTATGTTTTTATTATTGATGTTGTGTTAAGTGGTAATTACAAGTTGACGAATATCAGCGGGTAT
Source organism: Cyamopsis tetragonoloba (assembly GCA_037177725.1). Taxonomy (NCBI): domain Eukaryota; kingdom Viridiplantae; phylum Streptophyta; class Magnoliopsida; order Fabales; family Fabaceae; genus Cyamopsis; species Cyamopsis tetragonoloba. The sequence continues at coordinate 84,229,938 of CM074119.1, forward strand.
TGACATTCATAACGTTTGCTTGTAAATTAGCAGAAAAGATTATTTATTTATTTATTGAAGAAAAGAACAGGGTAGAGTGATAAACGCTACGAGACGATTAGGGGGACGATCCATCCGCCTTTAAATATAAAAAAAGTATTGAGGGGACGGTATATCATACGACGAACACACAATGGAACAACAACAAAGCGACGGTTCCTCAAGGCCCCACTGGGATATTCCGTTCGAATATGTCTTTATTCCCTCTAGTTGTTTTCGCAATCTTCATCACACTGTAGAATGCCAACACGAACGATTGGATCATGCAATCCAATTTAAATAATAATAATAACAACATAACTATAAATACCATACTGATGAACACACTAGTAGCAAAGAAAAGATGCAGCAGCACGAGTATGAAAATTACGACCCTTCATTCCCCGATCAACCCGTGGTTGATCTGTACATCCCACTTTGGGCCAAGCTATCATCTTTCCGGTCCAAACCAGCCTTCATTTGGGTCGAAAACACTCACTGTTGCACTCACCTCACCTACCAAGAGCTCAACACCTCCGTTGACGTTATTTCCTCTGAGCTGCTGGTTCCACTCGAAAGAAACGACACCGTTCTGCTCTTGTGTCCCCCAGGACCTGACCTAGTTGAAATCATCTTCGGGTGTCAAAGGGCTGGTCTTTTAGCCGTCCCTATCATCCCCCCTCACCCTAGTTTCTCCAATGAAAACTATCACCACCTCATTAGAGTCATTTCACAGACAAAGCCCAAAGCTGCCATAGCCCACCCTGATTACATAACTAGTGTTCAAAACTACATATCTTCCTCCCAATCCCATAACAACAAACTTGCTCTCATGCTACAAAACATACTCTGGATTTCCACTCACCATCTCAAACTCAAACTTAAAAACGCTAACTTTAGTTTAAATAACTACCAAACATTATTAACATACGGTGGTTGCAAAGCCCATGAGCTTTATTTGGTTCAGTATACTTCCGGTGCCACTGGGGTTCCAAAACCTGTTCTTGTCACAGCTGGATCAGCTGCTCATAATGTTAGAACAGCCAGGAAAGCTTATGATCTCCACCCAAACAGTATAATTGTTTCGTGGCTACCTCAGTACCATGATTGTGGTCTCATGTTTCTGTTGCTAACTATTGTGTCTGGTGCAACCTGTGTTCTCACTTCTCCAACCGCCTTCATCAAACGTCCTAGACTCTGGCTCGAATTGATGTCCGAATTCAAGGCCACGTGTACTCCCGTTCCGTCATTCGCCTTGCCTCTGGTCGTCAAGCGCGGTGGAATTAACAAAGGAAGTTCTACCATTGATCTGTCGACTCTTAAGAATCTCATAATCATCAACGAACCCGTCTACAGAGACTCGGTTGAACAATTCATTGAAACCTTTTCTCCATTTGGGTTAAACTCTTCTTGCATCTCTCCTTCTTACGGGTTGGCGGAGAATTGCACCTTTGTGTCCACTGCGTGGAGGGGTGATCACGCTGATGATTTTCCAACTCACAATAAGCTTTTGCCGGTTGGGAGGCTCTGTTCACGAAACAGAGACGAGGAACAGGAAGACGTAGACATTGTGGTTGTGAATGAAGAAACACTTGAACCGGTGGAAGATGGTGTCGAAGGAGAAATCTGGGTTTCGTCGCCGAGCAACGCGTCTGGGTACTTGGGGCATCCTTCTTTAACGAGGGAAGTGTTTCATGGAAGACTCAGAAACAGGGTAAGCAGGTGTTTTCTTCGAACAGGGGACAGAGGAATCGTGAAAGGGAAACAGAGGTATCTTTTTGTCACTGGTCGCTGTCAAGACGTTATTGAACTGCAAAATGGCGGAAAGATTCATCCACATTACATAGAAACGGCGGCTTATAACAGTTGTCCGAAGTTATTGAGAGGTGGTTGTATTGCAGCGTTTAAAGTTTCATGGACGGTGGTGGTAGTGGCAGAGATGCAGAGAATGAATAAAGACGAAGATGTGAGGGTGTTGAGGGGGATTTGTAACGGAATAAAAGAGAATGTTATGAAGAAGGAGAGGGTGGAGGTTGGGTGGGTGGTTTTGGTGAAGAGCGAATGCGTTCCGAAAACCACTTCTGGGAAATTGCAGAGATGGGCCGCTAAAGAGAAGGTTCTTGGGGGCAAAATGGTAATTCTGATGGAGGAGGGTGGTGTTAGTATTAGGAGAACAGGAGAGATTAGAGGAGAAAATGAAGAGATGAATTGTTCGGCATGCTCGTTAATGTCGCTTCTGTGAGAGAGAGAGAGAGAGAGCGCACGAGTTAAATGTTGATTTGCTTTTACTTCTAGTCTATATATATATATATATGTATATGTATATGTATATGTATATTGTAGATTTTTAATTTGTAATGTAATTCTGCCTGTATACTAATTAACGGATATGATTTTACTTCCCTCGAAAGACTTTTGGTGAAAAGAAAACACAGTTGATTATTTTAAAATTAATATTATCAAAATCAATTCTTCTAAAATTAATTCTTTCATGATTATTGACCAAAATTTATAATTTAACCATTAATTTTTTATCTATGTTTTTCCTAGTCACTTTCACACAAAAAACAAAGTTTCAGAAATATAACATCTCATGTAATTTTGGAAATTCTCTGCATCAAAGTTTTCGATCTGTTTTTTTATTTTCAAAAAAAAACCTGCATTACTCTAGCTGATGATAGGAAAATATTAAGCGTGTGTTTAATTTAAATTTTATTAAAATAAAAAATAAAAAATATATAAATATATAAATTAAAATAAATATTAATAAGAATTTTTAGTACGAAGTGGCCTGTGACGTTGTGAGATAATAAGAAGTGTGTTTTCTTCAATAATAATATTTCATGTTTTCTCCATAAAATTAAAGAGGCCGTCGACATCACAACATGAAATCATAGGATTTCACCAAAATAAAAAAATATAAAACCAGTTTCATTTTCAAAAATTGTGAGGACAATGTCTATCATAATTTTATAATAAAAAAAACCATAGCATAGCACTTGATCATTTCTACATCATCGGAGAAAATATAAGCCGCGCCAATTTTATTCAATTAATGCATATTTAAAAATTAATAAAATAAGATAATGGTCTTAACTCTTAAACTAATAAAAACATGTTAAAGTTTAAAAATAATTCCAATTTAAAAAGAAAAAATTTTGGGTGAAGTTTTATATGTTTAGTTCAAAGTTTGAGTTTTGCTACTTTGGTAACAAGCTTTACTAATTTTTAACACTCATATTTATAATACTAATTAGGAGATATTGCAATATATTATTAAGGTAAAACTTAAATTTTGATTGGCGAACAACACCGACTACACCTATGAAAATTTACCTAAATTTTGTTATTTAAAAAATATAACTAATTCTAGCTAGTAATTTTCAATTTACTTTAATTATATTGTCTATTTTAATGTTATACTTACATAGTGTACCATATTTATATTTCACTAATGGGGTTTGATAATAACATCATTTAAAATCTAAGGTACATTTTAAATGATTGATACAAATGTAAATTTGGTAAATTAAGCCCAAAAAAATAACTTATAGTAACAGAGTCATTCTAAAAAACTACTTTATCTTGGAAGAAGAAGTGTGTGTTTGATTTTATATTAGTAAAATTTAATTTGATTAAAAATAAGTTGAGTTAAAAATTAATTTGGCTCAATATAATTGATATTTAAATACTTTTAATTAAATGTAAATTTGACGAAATAAATATTATTTTGATAAGAGGATAAAAATACTTTTATACTTTTATAAACTAATTAAAAAAAATTTAAAATAGGTTTAACAAATAGAAAATTGACTCTCATTGTCCATTCACCAAACTGACAATTTGAGACAAAACTCAATTGAACCCATAGATATAAATTAAAAACTAAATATATTAACACACCATTCCATATTCCATGCAACTAAAAATAAATACTTTTAACAACCCAAACTTAAATTGAAATTGAAAGATTCTCAAAATCAAACACAGGTGGAGGCAATTAATTCGGCAATTTGTGTCCACCTTAGTTTTTAATTTATCAAATAGAGTATCACTTATTTCATGTTTGGCATAATTAACACCATAGGCACCTTTAATTTGTGAAGGGTGGAATGAAAACGTAGAATTTACATATGCATACAAACAATTCAGGTGTGAAAGGAATATATAAGTGTTGTATGGTGTATGTTAATAAAAGGGAATTAGAGTGTGTTTTTGGTGTTGCTCTATTCTCCTTTAATTAATTTCAATATGCGGCTTCGTCGTCAGATTCATCAGATGGTGCCTGTGACTGTGATGGAGCAGTTGAGGGTGCACGTACGGTGTTATCCAGGTCATCCTCCTCCTCATCATCTGGTTCCCCAGCCGGTGCCTCACTTGGTACTCCCGTTATTGTTATTGTCGGAGCCATCGTCGTAGGTGCCAAACCGCTGACACCTCCGGCTTTAGGTGCCGCCACGGGTGCAGAGGTGAATGATAATTCAGGTGATTTTGCGGCTGCGTTTGAGGGTGCAAAAGCAGGTGCTGTTGCGGGGGCACTTGACGGCGTCAATGACGATGACGGTTGAGGTGTTTGAGATGGTGAGGAGAATGAACTAACACTGGCCTGTGGTGCGCCTGCAGGGGAAGAATCATATACACCATCATCTGCAGGTAAATCTTCCGGTGCCCCAACCGGTGAATCTACATCTACTGCTGATCCCGCCGGTGGAATTGCCGCATTCGTGCTTGTGCCGCTGATTATTATATTATCACAACAAATAACCATCCACACGTTACTGTCAAATTAAGCTAATTTAATTCCATACAATCTATATACAATATATTAAAAAATAAGTCAAACTCAAAAAAGCCACACTTTACTATATTAATACTCTTTTGCAATATTAAGCTTTTTTACATACTTCATTTTATTAAGTCACACTTTTGTATTTGACTACAACTCACTCTGATCTTTTCTCTCTCATCACAATTAATCATTTCTTTTAATTCAATTTAATTATAAATTTAACTCAAGAAAATTCATCATAAAAATAATAGTCAAAATATTATAAATAAAATTTAAAAAATTAATTATATTTCTTAATATATATTGTCAATCAAATTAAAGATAATTTACATAATTGAACTTCTTAAATTATTATTTTAAAATTTTATTATAATTTTTTCAAAAAAAAAACTAAGAAAAAAGTAGTACAATTATTAAATAATAATAAAACCATAACATTTAACAACTCAATAATAACAAGAGAATTAGATTATTAAAGTTTGAGTTATTCGGTTATATATAACATATCTTCATTCTAAAAGATAATCAATATTTTCTATATATTTCTCCATTACAATTAATTATTTTAATATTATATAGAATTCTAAATAGTATCTTTTTTTTTTATACAAAAATTCTAAATAGTATCTAAAAACAAAATACTTTATGCATTTACCTGAATATATTTTTTTTCAATTTGATTCATTTAAATCAATTATAATTTCTATTTTGAATTGTTACGTAACACTTTTATTTTACACAAATGCTTTATCTAAATTACATTTCTACCTACAATAATTATTTACATTGTTTGTAAATTAATATTTAATTTAATAATTTTTAATTAACATAATATGTTATATGTTGATTTTTATATCCGCGTATGGCGCAGATCATACTCTAGTATACATTAAAGTTGGACCTAAAGCTATAAATTTGACACGTGAAATACATCATTTTATATCATTTTAGCATATAAACTTTTTTACCTAAGTAATTCAACTTATAATCATAACATTTTACTCTACAACCCACTATTGTTTTATCCTATCACAATTAATCAATTATCTCTTTGCTACCACCTATATCTATCTAAACATCTATTTTCAATAAGTATTTATACAGTATTAATAATAATTATAACTAAAATAGTTAACAATCAAATTAGATGATTGGATCATGAACATCTGAGTTGTTCGGTTGTAAAATATCTTCATTATGAAAAAATAATAAACAAACTATCTTTTAATAAAATATTTTGAAAAAGTTATTTTTCTTTTTATAATTTATATTATTTTAATATCATATATATCTAAAAGCAAAACATTTTTTATGTTTACCTAAACTTATGTTCTTCAATTTAATTCGTGAAATGAATTATAATTAGTTTTGCTTAAAAAATTATTCTATAATGTAAATTATGTGTTTTTTTTCACTTATAATCAACAAAATATCTCTTAATATATAGAAGGATTTAGTAAAACTAATTTTTTTAACAACTACTTTATATATGTTTTTCGTATTTCTTAATTTATATATTTAATATCATATAACTATTTAAATAATATTTGAATATTAAAACATTTTTCATGTTCACCTAAACTATTTTCTTCTTCAATTTAATTTATGAAAATGAATTATGATTAGTTTTGTTAGAAAAATTATTGTATAAAATAAACTGTATTTTTCTCTCTTAAGATTTTTATTACAATTTAATTTTAAACCGGTATATAACAACTCTATTTAACATGGATTACAAGTTTATTTACATAAATTAATCATATTATGAATTAATTTTTAGTTTAAAATTCTATTAAAAAAATGACATATTGTAGGTTTCTTATCACATTTTAGTAATATATCAAAGCCAAAACACAAGCCATAGAGTAGTAATCACTTCAACTGCTCTCACATTCCATATTAAGTCACATAACTCACATTCTCAATAATTTTTTATTTTTAAGAGTAATACTATGTCATACAAAGCTTTTTTTTACGAAACATATAAATGTAGGTGGCCCTACATAGAGTGGCTACTTAGATTAAATAAGTAACTAAATATAATTAAGAGAAGAGTCCATCAATTGTGGTTGTGGTAAGTTTTTCGTGCAAACAAAATTTGTAGAACATAAAATTTTCCTATTCTTAGAACATCTATTCATTTTTTGTTTTCTAAATTTACTTTTATTAAGATTAAAAATGATTTATAAAAAATATGACTTAACATTTTAATAGATATAAGGTATTAAAAGTTAATTTGAAAGACAAGATAAAAATGTATGTAGAAAGGAAAAATTAATTTTGATATATGCTAAAAGAATATACATTTTTTTCTTCTTAAAGGAAGAAAAAATTTCTTATATACAACTAATTTAAAAAAAGGTTAGCATGCCATTTCTATTAGTTATTTTTTAAGTCTCTTTCGTGTTACTCGTCATTGAAACATTTCTATTGATTTAAGCATTTGTGATATTTTTTTTATGAAAATTAAGAATTGTTGTTTTTACAAAACATTTTTCTATATTAAATATAAAAAAATTTAAAGTTTACCTATTTAATATTTGTGTTATGATATTTTATTATCTTATAACCAAATTAAAACAATCCGTCTTACCATTTTGTGACTTTAATATACATAATTACATAATTAACGTTAGTTAAGACCCTATATTTAGTTTTAATTTTAACTAACACATTAATAAATTTTGTGCCAAAATATATGTTGTTTTTTTATGGCAAGAAAGTAAAAATAAAAGAGAGGGAATAAGAGAAATTAAGGAGGGGAGGTGATCTTACTTGTCAGAATCTAACAGATCAGCGAGAGAAGAACCTTCATCGGCGGCGGCGGAGTCACCACCGAAACCCAAATAATCACCTACAGCTGATTGGGCGCCGGCAGCACCCAAAGCCTCCTTAGCTTCATTTAAGCTATCAAGATTGAAACCTCCCTGTCCTATGAGATCCTTAAAGGAATCATCCTCATCTTCCTGACCCATTACTCTCATCAAATTCAAATTCAATACCACCATTGAAATTACCAATACCATTAACCAACTAGGTAGTATCTTCTTATTCGCCATTTTCAATTCCTCCTAATAATTAATTCCCCTGTAATCTACGATTCAATTGGAAGAAATTAATTAATTAATTAAAACACCTTCTTCACAAACAGGTAGGGTATAGGGTGGGGTGGCAACGAAATGCAACTTTCTATGATTCCAATTTGGTGTTTTTATATATAGTGCAACCGCGTTAATTAGAAATGTTGATACAGCTGCCACACAATGTAACTAACTACCCGTTTCTCACGTTATCGTTTCTTATCTTTAGAAAATTTTCTTCCTAACCGTTCCATTTTTTTTGTTTCTCAACAGATTAACCCCCTTCATTTCCGCCGGCTTAACTACTTTTTTTACAGCCACAATTATTTAATTACTTCATCAATTAAATAATTATTATATATAAGCGCTATATATATAATATAGAATTTCTCATATCTCACAAAATTACATTACATTACATCATTTTTTTTCTTACAAATTACAATTACAATAAGGTGAACACCGCAGGAAATTAAAGAAATACATAGCACATTACTCGACAGAAAAAGAAAATAAGAAATACATATATAGGATGTTAATTAACATAAATTGCAAATCACCGTAAAACAACAAATTAAGGATAAGGAGTAACTTCGCAGCTCTCTGGTATAGTCTTAATTTGTTTCACTGGAGACTTAGGCTCTTCATTCGCCTGTGAAAGAAATTGGGAAGAAACATAGTAAAAAAGGGAAAATTAATTCAGAATAAAAATTGATGAGTGTGTATATAAATAAGTGGACAATTGCATGTTCAACAAAACTAAATCTAACGATTAAGTACAGTTTATTTAATTTGAAGGGGGGTGTGGGGGAAAAATAAAAAATAATCTAACAAGGTGCCTTTTATGGTGTCATTTTTAGTAAGATGACGTCATGTCCTCTTATTCAATTAAATAAAAAATTTAATATGAGATGATCTGAAATTTAATTAAGTCATATTATCCATTAAATCTTTTAAATTTGAATAGATATTAAGTTGATTTTATTTTTTAATTTAATATTTAGTTTTTATTTTTAATCTAATATCTATCATTTTTTTAATTAAATGATTATAATTTGGTTACATCATTAAATGTGTATTTGAGCTTTAATTAATTAAAAAAAGAGGTTTTATTAATTAAAAGATAAATAAATTAATAGAAAATATTATAATAAATAAAATAAGACAAAAGTAGTATTTTTATTCCTAAACTTTATACTAAATTTCAGTTTGATTTTTTTTTATTTTGCTCCTTTACTTATTTTTGCTTCATATTATTTTATTAAATAATTAATAAAAATGTCTGAAATCGTTGCTGGATGTAAGAAAGAAAAAGATAAGGAAAAAAAATTATTGCATGCGTTAATTATTTATCAATAAAAATTAATTGAAAATGATCCTATTATATATTAAAAAAATAAATTAGAGATAAATTTATGGGACTAAAATAAAAATTTAGCCATGAAAAATATATGATAATATTATTTTACAAATATTATTTCACAGATAAATTTTTATAAATCTGACACGAATAAATCTCACTTAAATAATATAATTTTTTAAATTGTATGTTAAGAGTTATATAATTTTTGATTAAAATTTAAGTTAAGAAATGTAAAATTTAAATACTGTTTTTTATATAAATAGTTGGTACATGTCTAATTACGTTGCCATCCATAGACTCAAGTATCAGTTACCCTGTGTCAAATTATTTTAAGTCTTATCATTTGTTTCAGACCCAATTATCAATTATTTACGTTATATTATTTTAGAAATACAATTTGTTTCAAGTTCAAATATTAATTAATATGTATTTAGGTCTACGGTTATTTGCTTTTGGGTGGAGAATAAGTTACCTAAGTCGCGTTCTTTTGGGCCTAATGTTTGCTTAAGACTCAAATTTTTGTTAGTTACTTAACCCCAAAGGCTGGCTTAGCGGTATAAGGTCCCGCTAAGTTCATAGGAGGGACGATCCACATCGGGAGGTCCTATGTTCGAATCTCACCTATGCCAAATTTCCGGGGGGCCACGCCAGCCACACAACACGAATGAGATTAGTCTCATCCTAAAGATGGGGAAACTCGTGGTTATACCAAAAAAATATTGGTTACTTGTATTCTCTTATTTTCGTTCTTATCTAAAGTAATTAATATTTGGACTTGATGTAGATGATAGACCTAAAAAAAGAATGTCTGCAATAATATTTTTTTTTACCCTTATCTTCTTCTATCTCGTCAGTAGCAATTATTTTAGACATCTTTATTAATTATTTAATAAAATAAAATGAATCAAAATTAAGTGAAAGAGTCCAAATGAAAAAAAAAACCAAACTGAAGGACTTAAAATACTACTTTTTGTCTTATTTTATTTATAAAATATTTATCATTAATATATTTATTTTCAACTAATAAAAAATTATTAATTTTAAATTAATTAATAATATTATGCATTACGGTGGTCATTATCCAAACAATTTGATCATGTGCGTGTGATCTATACCTTGATGGATTAAATTTCACGTGGACTTTATTCTAACTATTTAATTTATTTATAACTTGATAATATTGAATTGTAATAAGATATATAAAATTCTGTTCATGCATTCTTGAACGTACCGCTTGTGCTTTTACAGATTGAACTATTTGCTGATGTAGATACCCGAACTTTGTTCTAAAGTTTTGTATAAATATTAATATAAGTATGAATTGATTATAATATATTATCTTCTTATTTCACTGATTTGTTTTTCATTCTTTTAATAATAAGATGCTTAAAGCCAATGATACATTTTTAAAAAAGTTTTTGGGATTTCAAGAATGAGATAATTATATTTAAAATAAATTTCTTTTTTCCTAGTCCACATCATGGTAAAACTAACTATCTCATTAGAATTTTTGAATTCCACAAGGACTCAAAAACTAAAGGCATGTTTACTTTAATTTATTTTTACTTTTTGTATTTTGAGTTTTTATGTTTTTAGTTCAAAGAGCAGGGGTGAAAGAATAAAATAATAGTGTATTTGTATCTATTTGTAAAGAGAGGTGGAGGGACTTTACAAAACATTAAAAACAAATTATAATTGTTTTAGTTGTTTTCAAAATTTTCTATATAAAATTTTAAAAATAAAAAATAAAACGAGATTAAAGTGATAGTTTTGCATTACAATTACTCATAAAAATAGAAAATAAAAACAGAAAACTGAAAACAAAGTAAATAAACCCTAAAATTTCTTATTTAAACCCTACACTAATACATGGACCATTATTTGAACCAACCATTCATTGATATGTAATTTAAATTTATCATATTTAATTGTGACAAAATGTTTTAAATGCATAATAAAATTGACGATAAAGTGATAAGGGGTAGAGATCCTACACTAAAAAAATATTATTTACTCTTTTTTTTTATGTCTTTCATTGAATTATTCACGCGGTTAATATAATCTTTGTTTAGTGGTATATAAATAGATAATATATATATATATATATATATAAAATATTTATACTAATAAATTTATTTGTTGGTAGTGATATATTTATTTTTTAGTATAAATATAATATTTATACTAACGAATTAATTCAGTTAAATAAAGCCTATATTAATGGAACGAATTCAATGAAAAAAATATTAATAAAAAGCAATTATTTTATTGCTCTTTATTTCCTAAAGGAAATCAAGATAATGTATATGTATCAACCAACCGAATATAAAGAGTGAATGTGAATAATATTAGTAAAAGTTAATGTGACGAAAGGAAAAATCATAAGAAACGGAGAGTGCATTATTTGTCTTGACTATTAACCTATTACTCTTTTAAAACATGGTATAAGTGCTATTTAATTATTAAAAAACTTGTTGTGCAAATTAAAATAGTAAAGAGTTGTTAAAATAAAAAAAGATGAAAGTCTCGCATCAAGTAAAAATATGATTAAAAAAATAAATATAAGGGACATAACTAATTAGTTTAGAGAAATCATATCCATATAAAAAAGAACATTATATTGTATGTTTTTGTAAAAGCAATTTCCTTTTGTATTATATTATTATAATATAAAGGTGGGGAATAGAAACAGAGAAAAGGGTGATGGCATGCATGCACAAAGTTAAAGTTGATAGTTGGAATCAGAAAAGGATAGAAATTTTCAAGATTTGTATGTATTTTTGTGGATGAGGTACGTACATACATTCTAATACATACGTTGATTGTGAACAATATAGGGAACCTGACACTATACTACACTACTAGTGCATGTATGTTTAAACATTACCTTTGGTGATTGGCAAGAGCAGTAGCAGGTCCTCTGTACCTGGGGAGAGGGATTTGATCTTGCTCGATTCGAATGAGATCCTCCTTGAGGATCTCGTAGTGTTTTTGAACGTCTTGTATTGATTTTCCACCACCAACGGCGTTAGCTATATGGTGCCAGCGGTTGGGGTCATCTGGCCCATGTACTGCAAGAGCATCCTCAAACCTCCGGTTCTCTTCTCTTGTCCAACCCATTAAGAAAATACTATATGTAATTAAGGATGGAAATGTTTGTGGTTGTAACTCTGCTTAAATAATTAAGCTAATAAGGTTTAGGTTTAGGGAGAATTGAAGAGTACGTAGTAGTCAAGTTGTGCAACTTGCATTGCCGACTACTTTTTTAACTCAACAAGCTAAGATAATATAATATAATATAATATTATTATTCCTTCGGTCCCCCTTTTACTCTTTTATTTTAATTTCTTCCTTCACAATGGTTAGTTTGTGTAATTAACCTAACTAGGTACCCCCTAATTTCTAATATAATCTTTCCATTACAGCTATGACTTTAACCTCTCAGATCATAAATGTTAATGTTGTGTGCGTATCATCAATTATATCCGTCCCTCACTCGTATTCTTGATATATATATGGATTATTAATTTTTACAGGCTGGAGTATTCTGGAGGATTAGATACCAATTCCCCCACTTCTGCATATAGAGAGAGATATATATTCCCAAACAATATTATTTACACACAAAAAGTATATATAGTAGTAAGGCTAACATATATATTATTCTTTGCCTTTTCTGGTGATCACCATTTAAATTTCTCCTTTTCCATTAATACTAATTTCACATACAAAACAAATCAAGAATATTAATTAACGTATGTCAAGAGCCATTTAATTTCCATTGCTTCTATTCTATATAAGCAAGGGATAGATTCTAGACAGATTTTTTTTTTCTCATGTTCCTTATGTTATGTTACGAGAGACCTAATCAAATAATAATTAAATTAATTATTATGTCATTATTATTTATTACAAATTTTATTATGTCTATCTCTCCTATAATATAAGAAGCATAATTAAAAATGAAATGATAAAGGATTTAAATCCATAAGTGTTATGGACAGAATTTCACTAAGGACATTATTTTGAATATTTTAACTAGTCCTAACAAGACTAGTCCCAAGCCTAAGTGTGGGATTATGAGAAAAGGTTATCACGTAGGAAACTCACGAAAGGTTATGCAAATCTTACCTCATCATAACTCCCCTCTGTCTCACTTGAAGGAATGATGTCCCGCCACTTCTCATTACCTATTATATGAGCCAGTTAGACAAATCGTACAATATGAGAAGACACGCCTGACATACTTCTCTCTTTTTTTTTTTCAATAGTACACAAACCATTTTCTTGCGATTTAAATATAGCCCAAATCAACACAAGATGGAGGATCACAACAAAAAGCAAGACGAGGGAATTAATTAACCACTTGATCACTTGTACCGTCAATTACTAATTCATTATTAATTACAATTAAAAATATTAGAGAATAGGGAGAGTGAAATATTCAAATAAATAGGGTTACTATTTTGTTTGTGCGCATCTGATGGCTTGTTCAATTAGATGAAGCTATAGAAATTAATGGGATATTAAATTAATTAATTAATACTACTAGTCGTATGCGAAGTGAAAGACGACGGTACGTGGCTGAGAGCGAGATCCTTAATTGTAAGCTCTGGCAACACTCAACACTGACCAGTAGTGGCTGATCTGCAACGCCATAACACAGATACATTATTTTGTTCAATTTAATTTATTTTATTTATATATTGCCACTTGCCAGTTCCACAGCTTGCATGTGATCTATATATATACTTTCTTTCTGACAGTTTCTTGCTTCCTACACTATTTATTCCCCATGTGTATTTCTATCTGATTGATAGTACTAGATTGGTTTTTGTACTTTTGGTTCTTTCCTAACATAATACCTCTCTCTTTCCTTTTTGTTAATTAATATTAACATAGTATTTTACTTTTTTGAACAACTTTTTATTAATTTTGGGCATGACCACGAGAGTATTATTGTTTGGCTATAGGAAGGGCTCAAACGCCAATCACAATATCACATCTTTATTAAGGAGAATCAGATTAGTACCATTTATATTGAAAGTGACACTATCCTTTTTATACGTAAAAATCATAAATTTATATTAAAAATGATGGTACTACCCCCAATAATAATGGTGCTAATCTCATCTATCCTTTATTAATGACTACACTGATTCCACGGCCCAATTACATTTTTTATATTTCTAATTGCAGCTCTAATGGAAAGTTTCTTTCCATTATTTCTTAGTATAATTTATTTTATTTTTTTTATGGATCACACGTCTATACATTATTCATTTAATTTAAATAACTCAATCACTCTGGTATAAGATTCTTAGCAAGTAAATATGTACATTGGTCTTGCACAGACCCCACAAATTAATTATCTCCCATTTATTATTTTAATTGTAATTTAATATTTAATTTAATTTTAATATATTAAATAAAATGCTAAAAATTATAAATTTAAATAATAATAATAATAATAGATGATCATCACTTTCAATTCAATTCACTGTTGTGGGCTTGGCCCTCTTTCTTTTTTTAGTTTTGAAAATAAACTAGTTTAGAGCCATTCAACTTAAAATTATGATGAATTCTAGACCATTGGATTCAATTCAGGTCCATTGATTCATGTTTTCTTTTTTTTAAAAAAATTTGAAATTGAAATATGGAATGATGTGATTAAATCTGAACCATAGGATTATAGCTAATGAAATCTGCTCCATTGATTAAAAAAAACTAAGCAGACATGGAGATCAAACCATCTCCGTCTCCTTCCTTCTCTCGCTCTGTACCATTTCAAAACTCTAGCGCTCTCTCTTTGCCAAGCCTCCTCCGCTGCAAGCTTCCTCCCTCGTTTCACCGCCGCGCGCCTCCTCCATCCTTCCACCGCCTCATCCCTCCCCGTCAGCCTCCTCCCTCCTTCCGCCGCGATTATCTTCCTTCTCCGCCACAAAACCTCTTCCCTTCTCTTCCTTGTCTACCGCGAAACATCTTCCCTTCTTTTCCTTCTCCACGGTGAAACCCTCTTCCCTTCTCTTCCTTTCTCTGTCGGGAAACCCTCCACCACAGAACCCTTGCATGTTTCCCTCTAGTTTGTTCTCTTCATCTATCATACCACAGACATGGATTTTTCATTTTTTCTTTTAATTTATGTAATTTTAGATGTTAGATTTCTAGATTTTGCATTTATTTCTGAAAATTTTTTGGATTATTTTGCAACTTCATAATCTAGATTGATTTCTTTTTCTTTTCCCATTTCATTTTCTGTTTCATTTCACCCGCTTGAATCGGTTGATGAAACTAATTTGAGTCCCATTTTTCTCACTTTTGTCAGCCAAGCATCGGTGCTTCAGAAATCACCCC
Organism: Cyamopsis tetragonoloba; assembly: GCA_037177725.1. NCBI lineage: Eukaryota > Viridiplantae > Streptophyta > Magnoliopsida > Fabales > Fabaceae > Cyamopsis > Cyamopsis tetragonoloba. Next base: position 84,245,542 of record CM074119.1, read on the forward strand.
CTCTCTCTTCTCTCCTGAAACACCTGTCTAGGTCATCCAACTCCAATGGGGGAGATGTGCTTCCCATGGAGTGCTTCTAGCAAGCACCCTTCCAAGAATCGACCGTCAGAGATGCTCTAACATTATTTATCTTTTCTTTGTAAATATTATCATTTATTTAAATATTATTTAATTTTTTTCCTCACATGTAGCTCAATTGATTAACTAATGGGAATACGTGTGTGTGGGTATCCATCCGAGTTCAATCCCTTATTATTGTACTTTTTAATGAATTAAAAAAAAAGACAATTGTGTTATAATGCACAAAATCGCGAGTTATGCTGATATGACTAAGGTTTAATTAAATTGTGGCCTTGGCTAACTATAACCGTTTGTCCGTGATAAAAAAGGGCAAAATTCGCATACCTCCCAAGTTATGCAGGTATCCGCTTAAATTTTAAATAAATTTCAATTTCTATTATAAAAAAAATTAATGTATTAGATTTCATTTTAAAATAATGTATTTTATAGTTATTTTATTATATTGGACCAAAAAAAGTTTTTATTATTATAAATAGTTATAATTATAAATTTTATTTGTATCTAATAAATTAATATATTTTGATTTTTTATTAATATAATTATTAATTATAAATTATTTTAAAAAGAAATAAAAGAAAATCAGTAAAAATATCAATAAAAAAATTTTGCGGACTATGCGCGGACTTGCAAGGTTTATGCGAACCCATAATTGAGTTTTAACGGACATATATATCCATTCATTCGCGAACTTCGTAGGGTAATAGACCGATCCCTATATCGAGCTCCACTAAACAAAAGTGAACTAGATACTTGTCTAATCCAAAATCTTAAAACACAAGGTCTATATCCCTATATATGATCAAATTGTTTGGATAATGAATCTAGTATATCAAGCCATTCACACTCTCAAATACTACTGGTATTTTGATTGAAAAGTCTACTGTTGTAACATAGTTTTTTTAGTCTTTTAGGCCTGTATTCTTTTAAGTCCATTTTTCTATTCTCTCTGCTGAATACAATTCCCTTTTTTAGTTTAGAACTATTGTTGTATTAAATATCTACAACTTACTGTTTTCAATTCCTTCAATGAAAATTAACTTCCGTTTCATTTCCATTTGGATCCTTTCTCTGTTCCCTTCTTCTTCCTTTCTGCATCAATGAACCCAGCAAAATGCTTGGGATTTCAAACAAATCTTCACAAATCTAATATGGTATCAAGAGCAACATCAATCGATTTATCTTCTCCTTTCCGCGATTAAACTCTGTTTTCTTCTTCTTTGCTCCAATGGCTGATCCGAAAGAAAACCCCTCTTCAGATCATTTGATAAATCCTCATAATCCCTATTATCTCCATCCCAACGAAAACCCCGCCTTAGTCCTTGTTATGCCCCTCTTCAATGAACGAAACTATCACTCGTGGGCTCATACGATGCATGTGGCTATGTTCTCCAAGAACAAGCACCGATTTCTTGATGGCTCTCTTCCCCAACCTCCGTCTACAGATGCAATGCATGAGGTTTGGCAGTGTTGCAACAATATGGTGGTCTCTTGGCTTGTTCGATCCATGATCCCGTCAATTGCTGCTTCTGTCATGTACAAATCGAAGGCTTCAGACATCTGGAAAAATGTCAAAGATCGATTTTCTAGGGGAGACAAGTTCAGAATTGCAGACCTCCAAGAACAGATTGCTCAGTGTCGCCAAAGTGATTCGACTGTTTCTGAATTTTTTACAAAATTAACTTCTTTGTGGGAACACTTAGATCTTTTTTACCCAACCCCCACATGTATTTGCCCCACTCCCTGTTCTTGTGGAATTCTTTCAACAATTCAAAAGCGTAAAGAGGATAGTTGTGTTATTAAGTTCTTGCGAGGATTAAATGACGAATACGCTCAAGTTCGTTCGCAAATAATGATGATTGAGCCCACTCCGCCTATAGATAGGGTATTTTCTATGGTCTTGCAGCAAGAAAGTGAGTTTGGGGGGCCTCTCTTGTCTGAAGAATCTGCTGAGATTGCTGTTGTTGTTAACACAGAGAAAGATGTTTCCAAAGGATATTATAAGAACTATCATACCAAGTTTGGTAAATCTACTAAACCGTTTCGCAAATGTACCCATTGTGGTCGCACCAATCACATACGAGACAACTGTTTTCAGCTACATGGATATCCTACAGGATCCAAACCTAAAGGTAACTTCACTGCGAAGGCTTCTGTTAGCAATGTGCAGATTGCTAGTGATGAGGATGATGACACAGACACTCCGACCAAGCCTGAGCAAAAAGAGAATTCTTCAGACTCCTTCAGTCTAACAAAGCAGCAATATGAGAGTCTCATGGCCCTCTTACAGCAAGCTAATGGTGCTGGTTCTCACTCTACCAACAGTATTCAGACCATGACAATGCAGACCAGCACCTCAGGTAAATCTTCTTTTCATTGGGTGATAGACACTAGGGCTACAGACCATATTTGCCCAAATAAGGATTCTTTTGTTTCTTTGAACAAAATACAACCTATTTATGTTAAATTGCCCAATGATGACTATGTGATATCTAATTTTTCTGGTACTGTTGTTTTGGGAAAAATTGTTTTACACAATACTCTGTTTGTGCCCAATTTCAAGGTTCATTTAATTTCAATTTCTAAACTAACTAAAGATAATAATTGTCTGGCTCTTTTTTCTCATTCTATTTGTTTGATTCTTCAGAATCACACTTGGAAGATGATTGGTTCAGCTAATAGAAGACATGGATTGTATGTGCTGAATAGTAGTGTTCTTAGTTCTAATTCTGCTATTTAGAAGTCTGTTTTGTCTACTTCCTTACATGAATTTCTGAATGATCTGTATAAAACACAATGTTACAATTCTTGTAAATCAAATAATATGTTGTCTAATACTAATACTGCTCATTCTCCATCTATTTTTGTTGCGGATGATGGTCATTCCTTTAATATTTGGCATTATTGTTTAGGCCATGTATCTAGCAAAGTTATGAAACAAATATGTGTTCAATATCCTTCAATAATTTTTAAAGATATTGATGCTTGCGATGCTTGTCATAAAGCTAAACAAAAAAGATTACCTTTTCCTATTAGTATTAGTATTACTCATGCTTTATTTGATCTTATACATGTTGATATCCTTCCTTTCAAGGTTATAGATATTTTTTAACCATAGTTGATGACTTTACTCGTTTTACATGGATTCATCTCATGCGTTTGAAATCTGATGTTAAAAGGTTGTTAACTAGTTTTATAACTACTATAGAGAATCAATATTCTGTTACTTTGAAAAGGATAAGAAGTGATAATGGCAAAGAATTTATGCTTACTGACTACTACAAAGATAAAGGTATAATTCATGAAACAACTTGTATTGAGACTCCCCAACAGAACGGGATTGCTGAGAGGAAACATCAGCATATCCTTAATGTTGGGAGAGCTTTACTTTTCCATTCCAACCTCTCTAAGAAATTCTGGGCGTTAGCCATTAAACATGTTGTTCATATAATCAATATGCTTCTAACTCCTCTATTAAATCAAAAATCTCCTTTTGAGAAATTAACTGGTCTTAAACCTGTTTTACATGACTTGCGTGTGTTTAGGTGTCTTGCTTATTGTTGTACTATAGTTTCTGAGAGAAAGAAATTTGATAGTAGGTCTTCAAAGTGTATCTTTGTTGGTTTGAAAGAAGAAACAAAAGGATATATTTTGTATAATGTTGAAAACCAAAAGTTCATAGTTTCAAGGGACGTTTGCTTTTATGAGAAGCAACTTCCTTTTTCTACAAAACCAAACAACATTTTAGATGTGGCAGGTTCGTCAAATGTACAACTTCATCCGTTACCTAATGGTCCCTACCCACATTTAGAACTTTTGGATGCTGTTTCTTTTCCTCCTAATGGACAAAACTCTGTCCCTACATGCTCCTCAGATAATGCACAAAATCTGCCTTCTATACCAACCAACATTGATGATATTTTGGACACTACATCAGCAGAACCAGCTACCACACCTCTTGAACAGGCCACTCAAGAACCTGTAAGCCAAAGCTCTCGGGTTAGAAGACCTCCTGATTATTTCAAGGATTATATATGTCAACTTCCTCCTTCCAATGCTTCTACCAACATCATTACAGGAAGTTGTCTATATCCTTTATCTTCTTATTTATCTTTTGAACATTGCTCTGATAATTATACCTCTTATTGTGCTAACCTTTGCTCCATCAAAGAACCCAAAAATTACAGGGAAGCTGCCAAATCCACAAATTGGCAAAAGGCAATGGATGAAGAAATTGCTGCTCTTCATGCTAATCACACGTGGAGTTTAGTAGAGCTTCCTCCTGACAAAGTTCCCATTACTTGCAAATGGGTTTATAAAGTAAAGATGAAGGCCGATGGCACTATCGAACGTTTGAAAGCTCGTTTGGTAGCACGTGGCTTTACACAAACTGAAGGCGTTGATTATGTTGAAACATATTCCCCTGTTGCCAAAATGACGACGATTAGATTTCTTCTTGCTTTGGCATCATTCAAAGGGTGGTATTTACATCAATTAGATGTAAATAACGCCTTCTTACATGGTGATTTAGAAGAAGAAGTATACATGTCTAAGCCTCCAGGTTATTCATCCCATACTAACACTAATTTGGTTTGCAGGTTACACAAATCAATTTATGGGCTCAAACAGGCCAGCCGGCAGTGGAATTCGAAGCTGACGAAAGCCTTAACAGACATTGGATATACACAGAGCACTTCTGACTATTCTTTGTTTTTTAAAATTGACTCAGTTTCTTTTACTGCTTTGCTTATTTACGTTGATGATATGGTCTTGACTGGAAATAATATTGAGGAAATTAATTCTGTGAAATATTTCCTAAATACTGCGTTTAGCATTAAAGATCTAGGCAACCTTCGCTATTTTCTGGGTTTAGAAATTGCGAGAAATAGTACAGGTTTATTGATAAATCAAAAGAAATATTGCTTAGATTTGATTTCTGAATGTGGTTTATTAGGATGCAAGCCTGTCTCAACACCTTTTGAACCCTCATGTACACTACATTCTGATTCTGGTGATTTGCTTACAGATCCAAAGTCATATCGGAGGTTGATAGGGAGATTGTTGTATTTGAATTCAACAAGGCTAGACATTTCATACGCCGTTGGACAGCTCAGTCAGTTCGTGGCTAATCCGAGGATGCCCCATATGCAAGCAGCCATCAAAATTGTTAAATATCTGAAAAATGCCCCTGGCATGGGTCTGTTTTATCCATCAGCAAATCAGCTCAGAGTTTCCGGGTTCTCTGACTCGGACTGGGCTACCGGCAAAGAAACTAGAAGGTCTGTCACAGGTTTTTGCATCTTCCTTGGATATGCTTTGATCTCTTGGAAGTCGAAGAAACAGGAAACTCCCTCAAGATCTTCCTTCGAGTCTAGTATAGAGCTCTCGCTTCACTAACATGTGAGCTTCAATGGATTCAATACCTATGTAAAGAGTTTCAGCTTTCTGTCCCTTCTCCTTTTTCTGTATACTACAACAGTGAACTTGCCATCTATATTGCGAAAAATCCGACTTTTCATGAGCGAACCAAACATATAGAGGTGGACTGTCACATAGTGCGAAAAAAGCTTACTGATGGGCTCATACATCTTCTTCACGTTCGCAGCAATGATCAGATAGCTTATATGTTAACCAAAGCTTTGCTGCCAGGCAAATTCAGAGAAAATCTATCCAAGTTGGGGCTTCTCAACATTCACGCCACAACTTGCGGGGGGATATTAAGTCATTCACACTCTCAAAATACTACTGGTATTTTGATAGAAAAGTCTACTGCTGTAACATAGTTTTTTTAGTCTTTTGGGCCTGTATTCTTTTAAGCCCATTTTTCTATTCTCTCTGCTGAATCCAGTTCCCTTTTTTAGTTTAGAACTATTGTTGTATTAAATATCTACAACTTACTGTTTTCAATTCCTTCAATGAAAATTAACTTCCGTTTTTTCATTTCCATTTGGATCCTTTTTCTGTTCCCTTCTTCTTCCTTTCTGCATCAATGAACCCAACAAAATGCTTGGAATTTCAAACAAATCTTCACAAATCTAATATAGTATGTTGGTCAAATTGCTCATGATGTGTGATTTTTCACTCACATCATTTACTACTCCGATCCATCATCTAAGTATTTATGGTGACACTCTTCTCAACTTGTAATTAATGTCTTTTTTTTCCTCAGCATAACACGCAACCTACACATTAAGAGACTTTGCATACAAAAATTCCTTACGAGATCCATCATCATCTTTGACAATATAATACTCATGTGAACTGATCACACCATCAATATCTTTATTAATAAGTCAAGAATAACAAAACGAAGAAATTAAATATTACATCCAACTTAAAACCTTAAGATATTAAGTTTATGGTTTCTTATTATGACCTTATCAATATATATTATTATGTTGCTCAAGATAATCATTCATTTAATTTGTAATGCAAGGCTTCTCTCGTGACACTTGTATATATGATCATCTAACAGAAATTCAATTGAGATTTTAATGAAAAAAATGGAGAGAAAATGAAAAGTAAATAATCTAATAAAAATTAGAAGAAAAAATTAAAACCTATCGTACTACAAAAGTTTATATTCTAAAGGTGTGGTGTCTATTGATGTATTTTGTTTTCCCATTTGAATTAAAAGAGTAATATGTATTATGATAAAGTATTCTCCTGTTATCTTTCTAATAAGATACGCATATAATTAAAGTAAGTATCTTTTCTTTGGTCACGTTATTAGGACTGTGATAGTAGCGAAGGATTTGAATAATTATTTACGTGAAATTAACTTCCTTCTAAATTTCAAATAACATTTTTTTTTAATTTATAATAGTCTAATAGAAATGCTATTGAAATATAAAATCAAGGTATAATGGTCGAATTCTGCTAAGTGTATTTCCTTGTTTTGAAAAGAATAAAAAGATTAGATGAATAATGCGTATTCATATAGAATCTGTGCGATGCAGATAGTCTCCAATGTCTCTGGATTGGAATTTGGAGATGCGCTCAAAGTCTAAAACCCTAAAAGTGCCCCAGCTCAGCTGCTTGAGGATCATGACATATATATTCAATTCAATTATTCATGCCAAAATTGTTCTTTTTTTAATAACTTCACGAATCTAGATCATCTTTTACACAATTATAGCTCCACAACCTTTATCTTTCAATAATTCAAAACAGAATATATTTTGAATATTATTTCCAACCGTCATTTATTTTTTTAAAAAAAATTATAAAGTATATGGTTATATTGACATATTTTTTCAATTCTACACATAAATTATTGTTTTTGGCTCTTTTGTTTTTGGTATGTCTTGGCTCTTTTTTGAAAAAAAATAATCTCTTTTGTTTGGGCTTATTCCTTAGCTTCTGGCTATTTTTGGGCTTCAATCTTTTTTCGCACCAAGGGCTTCAAACTAAATCCAGTCATTTTATTCATTATGGGCCTGCTACTTGTAGTCTCAATCCCTCTCATCCATACCAAAAAGAGTAAATATTGCTTTTATAAAAAAAAAATGGTCAAAAAGGGGGTTGCAAGACCCAAAAAGGGGGACTGAACTGCTGAGTCCCACTTGCCAGCTTGAATAAAAAAATTTGAAAAAGGATCATATGTTTGAAAAGAAAAAATTGATTAAACCCGGATACCCATACATATGATCCCTGTATTCACCAATTGAGTTACATGGGATAAAAAAATAAAAATTGAGAATGAATTATATGGAACTTTATACCGTACGATTAAATTAACGATATAACTTAAATTGAGAATTTATCAAAAAATTGAAAATATAATCTGAAAGTTATAGGAATGTCTAACATAACAGGTTTATACTAAGACTCGAGAAGGAGAGGGAAAGGGTAATTGGGAATGAATTATTTCATCAAAGGATGTCTAAATTTCTTATAATTACTTGTGAGGAAATGTCTTAACCGAGTGAGGTTCACATAACGAAAATATATGTTTTGGTGTAAATTATGATTATGAAATTTATCAATTCTTCATCAGGCAGTCAACACTTAACAGAAAGAAAAGTAAAAAATTATTATCAAATTAAACTTATTATTATAAAATGTAAAGTTGTATTATATTCTTCATGTACAATAATTTCATGTCATAAAATCCATATGGGTGCTTGAGCCTTGAATATTTTTGCTAATAGTATTCTCCTTTGATGTAGTCATTGAGTCTCTTCAACTCTCCACTTTGTTGCTCCATCACTGCTCGCACCACATCTACAATTGAAATCATACCAACTATTTTCCCATCTATCACTGGAACATGCCGGATGTGATTCTCTGCAACAAAAAAAGGTCAGAGTTCTTTGATATTTGATTGCTTAAAAAGAAGAAAAGATTGATTCATTTCATCTTCAACTCTCCAGCTAATTACCTGTCATAAGTTTCATTGCTTGAAGTATGTTAGTGTCAGAGGTCACCGTTATAAGTTTGTTCTGTTCACAACTAACCACATTAGTCCTCAAGATCAAAATGCTCAATTTGGGATTAATGATTAAATAACAAATTATGATGGAAATTGGAGAGGGCATTTATTTAGAATAACCTCATCAGTCATTATTTGACCAACTTGTGTGTATAAGGGAGATCTTCCTTGTGCAACTATTTTTTTCAAGCAATCTACCGGTTCAAGCATGCAAACAAAAAAGAGATTATTCAGTTTAAATTTTGGTTTTTTTTTCCAATGGAAGTGGTTCTTAATCTTTATTACGTCTTAATTCACCTACCTCTTTCTGTGACAATGCCTGCTATGTGCTGGCCCTCTGGCTTTAATACCACTAGTGATCCAATATTATTTTCTGCCATCTGAATTATTTAAACCTCAAACCATGTCAATTAAGAAATCTCAATGAAAGCTTTGGAACAAATTAAATTGAAGTATCTATCTCACATTCTTCATTGCATTAATAACAGCATCATCAACTCGGCACCAAAGCCAGGAACCAACTTTTTCTTCCGCCTTTGTCATTAGTACTTCTGATACTGTAACATTCTCCAATCCTTTCTGCTGCGTGGAAGCAGAGGATGTCACACATCCAAAACCACCTGAACACGTTTGGTTTATGCTGAAAATCCCATTCCCCTGGAACTGTTGAAATATTGCGGCCCTTGGAGGGTTTTGATGAAGTCGCAATCTCCGGTAAATTCCCAACATTTCTTATTCTAGTTCTGTTCAATCATAAAAAGAAAATTCATGCAAGTTTTAAGGAAGAAATAATGTAACAAAAATTTAAGTCTTTTTCCTTTTTAAAGTGTAGTGTAGGGCGTTATAATGTACGCACCCTTTGGTATTTCATAGTATTTGCCACAAGAATTAATATTAGCTTCGTACCATCGTTTACTTTATGAATGTATCTTGTGTCTGAATTCTTTTCTTGCGAGAGAATATGAAGAAAGGAACTAACTTTATGGTTGCTTCCTAGAAATCTCTCAACTTTTGGATAATGTCTTGACATTCATTTAATTTGGTGATTACTACACACTTTTGAATGAATGATTATATAAATATTAGTTCAATGAAATGAATTCACAGCAACACGTGAACGAATGACTAAAACCACAAACTCTGTAATAAGGTTGAAAGAGGCCAAGTATATGCTGGGAATTTCTTGTGTGAGATGCAAAAGAAATCACTTTAATTACCTCCTTTAACAAGATAAGAATGGTTGGCAAATTAAAATTGAGTCAACATTAAAGCGTAGAATGCATCCAAAGCACATTATTCAGATTCTTAGTTTCTGCATATAAATAAATAATATAAACAACCTGTGCAAGAAAAACTCATATTGTGACTGACACCAACATTAACCATCCATGGCACGCGAAAAACAACAACTTAGCTTTAGAATCCCTTGGATAACATCAACAGGTTCTTCCAGTGAATCTCATCCTCGAGACCCGAAACAAAAATCAAAATCTGGAGCCCAATTAGACACTAATGTACCCATTGAAATTCAAGGACCACCGTTTGGGCCTCCCGGAATAGCCTCAGCTCCACCGCAGCCCCTAACTGAACCTCCACATTCACCATCAACTCCATTTTATAGCAGAATGTTCAATAAGAAGAAGCAGAAGGAGGCACCGGAAACTGTAGAGAGGAATATGATGATGTTCGCGGCCACGTCCACCCCTAGCGGGAAAAACATGAAAGTTGAGACTTCAGCATCGTCAGATCAAGTGAGCAGGAATATATCATCACCATCCAACGATGAAATATCAAATTTTGTGGAAGAAGACGCTAAAATGGATGAGAAAACATTCAGCATCGTAACCCTAGCAGGTGATAACAGAGGAGCAACGATGCAGGCAGATTCAATAGGGAAAAAGGGGGAAAATGAGGAAGAGAAAGATGAATGGGGAAAAGCGTATGTTAACAGTAACATACAGAGTATGAACAATTCGTTGATGTTGCAGGGTTCAATTAATGGAAGAGATCCTGGGGTTCGCGTGATTCTTCCACAAGAGAGTGATAAGGAGAAACAAGGTTTGGAAAATGGGAAGACGGAAGTAAGGATTAACAGAGCAGAGAGATCAAGTTACCGGGCAGCGGTGGTTCGAAGACGATGCCTGAGGGGACTATTCATGGAACCCAGCGACTCTGAACCTGATAATATTGATAAACCTCGTCGTCATGGTTGCAAATTCAGTTGCGGAGAGATTAAAAAGGGTAATCAATAACGATATTAATTACTTACTTACTTACTTAGTTACTGGGATTGTAACAGTAATACACTTGAGGATGATTTTGATATCTCAAGTTAACAACATTTCCCCAGTTGTGTACCGTTATTTTCAATTTAGTAGCAGCTGCAAAAGTATGATGATTATATGAAAGATGATTTCCTAGTAACTTTAAGTGATACTGTCTATTACGTGGTAAATAATGTTGGGGTGTGAAGATAATAATAACAGTGTGACAAAAACAGGGGATCCTTAATAGTATAGGCTTAAATATTTTGTGCCCAATGTCCATTTACACAGGCTAGGCTCAAATGTAATACTTTAAATAAATAATAATTGCTTATTCTTATCACATTTTTAAATATGTTTATTTTGTTTTTTTTATTTTTACAACTGATTGCATTCAAAATTATCACTTCTTTTTACTTTATTTTCTGCTTTTAAATATTTATATAACAAACTTTAAAAAAATAAATAAATAACTATATTTTATTCTCATTATTTTATAAAACCTCTGTGTTATTCCTTGCAAGTTGTAAACGTAACTAAACATAAACATTATTTTTTAGTCCCTTTCTTTCTATTTTTTATTTTAACAAAACACCTACATAAAAAACAAAACAAAAATTAAAAAATGCAAAGTAAACAAACCTTATGTTTGGATGAAAAATTTTAAGAAAGTAATTCATTTTGTGAGAGGATTTAAATATTTTAACAAATAAATATATTGTTTAGATATAAGATTCTAATTAATTAGATAATAAGCATTCACATATTTACATGAATAAAAGATATTACTAAAATTCTCTATAATTTTAATTTCGTTCGAATTTTTCAATTGCTACATGCAAACATATAATTATCTTTCAAAAAGTAATGTTTCTCAAACACGCAATTAATCCAAATTTTGTTGTGTTAATGCATGTTGAATTTTTTAATTAAAAAAATGCCTGTTTAAGAACTGTCCAAATACATTTGACCTGCTTAAGAAACGTCCAGATACATTGAACTTTACAAATTATAGTCCTCAAAACAACCTTCTAGAATGGGTGTTCATAAAGAAAACAGGACACTCTAAAATATTTGTTGTAACTCTTTGTTAGTCATTTTTAAATTTAAAAAAAAAATTAATCAATAAAATTAAAGTATTAATATCTAAATACTATTAAATAATTATGTGAGAATAATAATAAATAAAGAAGAGGGACAATAGTGCTACTCTAAAGAAAATTGGGGTTGTAGATAGAGAAAAAAAAATTGGGGTTTAGTTACGTTGTTGATTATACTATGTATCATATGCATGTGTTAAGCAATTAAAATTAAAAAATGTTTCATAAAAAAAAATACTAATTATATTATAAATAAAAAAGCTATTAAAAATTGGTTGCTTCAGTGAAAAAAAAAATTCAATTTTAATTCTTTAACTTTAGAGTCATATGTACTGTACTCCCTCCGGTATAAGAAATAAGAAGTAATTTTTTTCGCATTCTAGTGTTTTAAAAGTACTATTTAAGAACTCAAATATAATAAAAAGATATTGGAATGCGTAGCTTTTTATATTACTGAGAGATGGAATAATGTGCTTTTAAGATTGTTTTTCTACTTCTAGTAACCTTAACTAGTGTCCTTTAAGACATTGTATATCAATATCTTTATAAAAAACTTTGTATAAGTATATTAATTGCTAATAAAGGATAAAAATACTTCGTTACTCTTAATTTATTTATTTCTTAATTACATGGACAGTTTAAAAATGAAGTTCAAACTTATTACGCTCTCTATTCTAAAATATTATTCCCTCCATTCTGAAATATTAGTCACCTTAGGGATTTCACATGGATTATGACGAACAATTAATTTATATAGAATCTAACAAAAAAATTTATAGGTAAACTAAATTAATCATTGACTTTGAAGTTTAGTCAATAACTATTGGCTATAAAAATAATAAAAGTGGAAATAGTTAATAAATATAGCATTGGTAATGTAAATGTGACAAATATTTTGAAATAATTTTTTTTTTGTTAAAGCGACTAATATTTCAGAACTGAGGAAGTAGTCACATTTGCTAAAAATATTTGTTCCAAAATATTTGTCACTTTACAATACTAAAATAACATTTATTGTTATTTTTCAAAATTTATCATTCTTATACTCATTTATAGTCATTAACGAGGAGTATTATTATGGATAGTTTCAACTTTGAAGAGAAAGATAATATTGTCTTTTTAACATTAACTTTTCTAGATTTTAGAATAGTTAATATTTTTCTTAATATTTGCGCATTAGTTTAAGGTAACTAATATTTCAAAATGACGAGAGTATTTTATTAAGGGTCTTGATATACAGTGTCGTAAGGACATTAGTTAAGGTTACAAAAAGTAGAAAAATAATCACAAGAGTACATTGTTTCGTCTCTCGAGAATACAAAAAACTATACATTTCAATATTTTTTTACTATATTTTAGTTCTTAAATAGTGTCATTAAGATATTAAATATCATTTATCTTTTATTAATTAATAGAAACATCATTAAGTATATTTTATTGATTTGTGTGAAATTAATCTTATACTCTTTAGAGTACTAAAGTAGTATTTTTTATAAAAAGGATCGAAGTGAAGTGAGTATTATGTATAGATATAGATATTAAACCCTTAGCTGCTAAAGTCTAAGAAAGTGGTTTTAAAAAAAAAAAATCTAAAAAGTGGATCCGAACAAAAAAATGATCTTAGATAGAGTGGAGGATGGGCAGCTCCCAACACTAGTTATCATCATCATCATTATACTCACTTTTATAAGTATCATACTATTATGTTGTTTTGCATATATTAATTAGAGATTTAAATTTGTGTTGTTTTTTATTAAATTATCAGTGATTTTATTATAATTCTTTAAATTATTTTAATATTTTTATCCACCTTTATGAAAAATGTATAAATAATTAATTAAATTTGAAGTAAAGTATAGGGATATAATTAACCAAAAAATAATTAATATACTTTTGAAATTTGAAAATGATAAATAAATGGAAACATTTATTTTAAACATGACAATTAAAAAAGAATGGAGAGAGTAGTATATTATATAAAATTATGAGTCTTGGAAGAAATATTTTCTCTATTTTTTTAGTAATTTATGTCGTGTTTTTTTAACTAATCAAATGCAAATATTGTTTTTTCCTTTTAAGGATGTTTTGGTCAATTTGATATAAAAATGGTCAAACATAATTAATTACAAATCTTATTCTTAATTTAATTTTGGTCAATTTTGATTTCTTAATATTACACACTAATGTAGGGTTAATGTATTAATTAACATCTTTAGCCATTGCTTTATAATTTTCTCTATTTTTTATTTTTTTCTATTTTAAAAATATATCATTATAAATGAATTTTGAATTTACTAAATTATATAGTTATTGAATTCTATCGACCTGACGATGTTTTTTAAAATGTAAATATCGTGTGATCATACATGACAATTTTATAGTAAAATTATATAAAATTTTATTTTTAAAATTATATGATTGTTATATATATATATATATATATATATATATATATTAAATATAAGTACTTTAGAATGAATCCTCACCGATGAATGATGACTTTAAATTAAATATTTAAGTCTCGACATGAATTATTCATATAATAAAAAATATATAATTTTAAATTATTTTAGTTTCTAAAATTTGTAAAATTAAGTGAATAAGAAAAATTGTATAACAAATTAATAAAATAATACAACATTCCTCTTAAAAAGCGACCTCTCAATCCTCTCCTGAGCGTAGTACTAATTGTTGAATGCTGATGATTTATTTGCAATTCAAAAGTAGAAAGCAACAATGATCACACTAAATTAAACCGAATACCTTGCGAAACATTGGTAAGTACATGTTTGTTTTAGCATTTGAAAATTATGTTAAGCTCACATTAAAATTATATTAAAATATATATTTGGTTCTTTATGTTCTGTCGAAATTATATTTTGATCTTTTAGGTTTATTTTGTCTCAATTTTGTCCTTTACGTTTGTTTTTTGGACCACTCTTATTTAAATTCGTTAGTCTAAGTTAACAGAACTGCATACGTGGTACTTATATGAAATTAACGGCGTTAGTTGCTATTCCTTTCCAGACTAAAAAACACCGTATTGATTTTTTTTTAAGCGTGCTTCTGTTAGTCTAAGTTAATAGAACTGCATATACTTAAGAAAAAAATTCAATAGGGTGTCGTTTTATTCTGAAAAATGATGGCAACTAACGTCGTTAATGCCATGTAGGTGACACGTATAGAGTTCGGTTAACTAGACTAACGGATTCAAAGAAGAGTCTAACATTGGTCCAAAATATAAACGTAAGGGACTAATTTAAGACAAAATAATCATAAAGGACCAAAATAGGACTTCGAAAAAACATAAAGGACCAAATGTATATTTTAGCCAAAATTATAATATAATATGTTTGGTTAGAAATTTGAATTTATATTTAAGATTATTTTTCACGTTCAAATGTGCAGAATGTAAAAATAACTTTTTATAATTTTTGAATGTAATGAATTCATATTCAGTTTAAATTTACATTTAATCTGAATTTGATTAATCTAAACATATATTGTTGTGCTGATTTTTTCTCTTTTGGAGCTAGTTAATACGCCACGTCTTCATTTCCTGGTTGGCATTGTTTAGCATTTGCACGTTAGTTGTATTCAGTTTAACTTATAGTTTTAATTAATTAATTGTTTGGTCTTTTTTTTTTTTTTTATAATCACGGGTTTTTTTATTTTTAGGATTAGATTAATCTCGTTTGCATTGTGTGACTTGTGCTGGCTCCCGAAAATATGACATAGGTGAGATTCGAACACAAGTTCTTCCGCTGTGGGTCTTACACCGCTAGTTGTATTCAATTTAACTTATAGTCTTACACCGCTAAACTAACCCTTGATTCCTTTTAGAAGTATTTGTTGGTCTTAAATATAGGTCACCAACAAACTTAGGAGATGTTTTCAGATTTTCATTTTCTGTTTTCTAAAATTTTACAAAGGAAAAACTTCTGATTTTAGCATTTTCAGTTTTTCCTTTGTAAAATTTCATAAAACAGGAAACAAACTGAAAACATGAAATAAAAACAGAAAATTAAAATGCAAACCAAATAACTCTTTATTATAAATAATTTTTACTTCTACTTCTTCTATAATTTTTAAAGATTCAATTAACACTGGAGAGAAATAATGAAACATTTATTAACACATTTATTTAAGGGTATAATCGAAAAAATCTTATTTTTAAACAAATTTTAATGAGTTAATTTTCCTTTTTTAATTTTAGTGATTTAATTAAAAGTGATTTATATTTAGACTCGAAGAGAGTACTTCTTGAGTTTGAGCCTACATAGATGTAAAAATTCAATGCAAAAATTAGCCTTATTATAAAGTGTAAGGTCCCTGTTTTAAGAAACATACTTATGACTAAAAAAATGTCCAAAACCGAAATTAATGGTAGGTGTGAGGCGTAATGTAAAGCTAGGCCCCCACCAACTACGGGGCTCAAACCTTTTCACCAACTCCTTTGCTTTAAAATCAAGATAAATGCCACAGAATAGTTGTTCCAAAATTAACAAAACCCACATAATACAATACAAATCATCATTATCGACATGTTACGCATTAAGATCAATCACAGTATAATCTAATTAACCCAATGGAAGCATTTGTTTTTAAAAAAAAGTTGTTTTCTAAAACACCTTATATATGAAATTAAGACTTATAAACTTAAGTTAAACAAAAAGTAAATAGTAAATTAAAATGAATTAGATATGATTAAATATAAGGTTAAATGTTCCTTTTAGTCCTTTAACTTTTATGTCTCTTTCATTTTGGTTTTTTAATTTTTTGAGGTTTCATATTAGTCCTTTAACTCCAAAAAAACGTTTCATTTTGGTACCAATCATTTTTTTATAGGCTAAAGTGCATCCACATAGGTTCGAACAGAGAACTTGCTACTCAAAACAGGTCTCATCAGTCATTTGACCTTGGTACCAATCGTTAGTTTTATTGGTAAATTTAATGGAACAATGATGACGAGAGTAGCTTTTCAAATGAATGGCTCTCGTGCGAGCTTGGTGATGGAGGCGTAAAGTTAACGCTGTCATCTGTTCCGTTAAATTTACTAACGGAACTGACAATTGGGACCAAAATGAAATATTTTTTTGAGTTAAAGAATTAATATAAAACCTCAAAAAATTGAAGGACCAAAATAAAATAGACATAAGAATTAGAAGACTAAAATGTATATTTAGCCTTAAATATTATATATATATACATGTGAATGATCATATTATGATTAAATTAAATCATTCACATGGCTTATATTTTATGTTATTAATAAAAAAATGATGCTTTGACAAAAGAAGAGAAAATCAAAACATCATTATTGGGAAAAATACTAATGAGTATTTGTTATTTTAGAGAAAAAATATGTGTCATTTTATTTATCGTTTTATAATTTTAATAAAATATTTATTATTTTTTTATTAAATATAGTATTGAGTAGTTAAGTTATTAATAAATATTAAGAAAGACGTGACTTACTAAATACTGTATAAGACTTTATAATATCAAATGGATTAAGTGTTTTCTAAAGCTATTTTTTTTTGTTACAACATTTTTTAATTTAAAAGTCAGGAAAGGAGACAGATGAAGTCAATCTCATCAATTTTTTTTTTCTTTTTGCTTTTTCAATCTCCTTAATATTATAACAGAATGAATGATCTTTGAATTCACCAAAAAAAATTGAATGATCTTTGAATAAAATGAAAAATGCTGGTGAACATATATTTCAAAACTATTAATTAAAATAACATACTTGTTATACACCTTTAGTATAATTATCTAGAAATACAAAATTCATCCATTTAAAATTTTTGTTTGCGCTAAAAAAATATCATCACTTTAAATATTTTAATTTGTTTCAAACTATTTATTATTTTTTTCTGTCACGTAGCTCAGTTAATGAGCACATATTTGTGTGGATACAAAGTTTGATATGCGGTGACACTAGTTTTCTATAAAAAAGAACTATTTATTATTTTTGAAAAAGTAAAAAATAAAAGCATTAACTAGTTTTTTGTGACGAAACAAATTTGATATGGGTGGAGAGTCCAGTCTGTCCTAAGCTAAAATAAAGAAACGGAGGTTTTGGTTTAACGTTTGTGGCCCTACAAAGAAGACTAACAAACGGAGGTTGAATGGGGAATGCGAAATTCCAAAATCCAAACATAGAAGGGGGGAAGGGTATTATGGTAATTGCAACCGGGGGCCTTTGATGTGATTTGAAAATAAAAGGCGAAGGGCATGGGGATGGGAGGGCAGAGTAGAAATTAAAGAGAGAATTAATTAAGTTTGATCGATCATCGATATCGATGGCTGAGAAAAGCAAGATTTTGATAATCGGAGGAACTGGGTACATCGGAAAACACATAGTGGTAGCAAGCGCAAAGGCTGGTCATCAAACTTTGGCTCTGGTCAGAGAATCTACCCTCTCTGATCCCGCTACCACCAAGGCTCCCCTCCTCGATAATTTCAAGTCTTTGGGTGTTCATTTGGTCCCCGTAAGCTTACATACATACATATATCTCTTATCTCTTACTAATTTATAAAATCATAATCATCAACTAATTAACTAACTATTTGCTGCAGGGAGATCTGTACGATCACGATAACTTGGTGAAAGTGATAAAGCAGGTGGATGTGGTGATATCCACGGTGGGTCACTTCCAACTTGCTGATCAGGTCAACATCATCGCTGCCATCAAGGAGGCTGGTAACGTTAAGGTACTCCTCTTCTCTTCACCATCTCTAATTAACACCAAAAATGTTTGTTTTCTTCACCAATATTATTATTTAATTCAAATTGGCCACCAAGTGGGCTAAAAATGTTATAATTAAATAATTACAGTTTACCTAGTCAAGTTATGATAAATTTACTTCAATTAAAATATGTACAGTATGTAATAAACTTGAAAGACCATAGTTTGAAATATAATAGTTGGAATTTGGAAAGCATAATCCTGAACTAGGATTGGTTCGCAGAGATTTTTCCCGTCGGAATTCGGCAACGACGTGGACCGAGTCCACGCGGTGGAGCCAGCAAAATCTGCATTCGCCATTAAAGCCCAGATTCGCCGCACCATCGAAGCCGAAGGTATTCCCTACACTTACGTTTCCAGCAACTACTTCGCCGGATATTTCCTCCCCACCTTAGCCCAACCAGGTCTCACTGCTCCGCCTCCTCCCAAAGACAAAATCATCATCTACGGCGATGGTAACCCTAAAGCAATCTTCAACAACGAAGACGACATTGGAACCTACACCATTAGAGCTGTCGATGACCCTAGGACCCTCAACAAGATCCTTTACCTCAGGCCCCAAAACAACATTTACTCCTTCAACGACCTTGTTGCCTTGTGGGAGAAGAAAATTGGAAAAACCGTTGAGAAAATTTATGTTCCTGAGGAGAAGGTTCTTAAGGACATCCAAGGTAAAATAAAACCCTTAATTATAGTTATTAATTAGTCCTAGTCAGTAATTGCAAAATTTGAATCTCATTGGATTTAATTCCTTTTTTTGTTGTTTGCAGAGGCACCTATTCCAATCAATGTGGTGTTAGCGATCAACCACTCTGTGTTTGTGAAGGGTGACCACACCAACTTTGAGATTGAACCTTCTTTTGGGGTCGAGGCTTCTCAGTTGTACCCTGATGTCCAATACACCACTGTCGAAGAATATCTTCAACAGTTCGTTTGAGAATTTAACAAAAACAAGGATCCACATGATGATGCTCCTGTTCCTGATCATATCGGATAATCAAATAATCTCAGTTGTTGCTTTGGACTTTGATGCCTCTACACTACTTATTGCTTCTTGTTTGCTTTCTAATCTATACCTTTTTAATGTTTTACTAAGTCTTTAAAAAAGGTGCAAAAATATTGTGTCTAATGTCAAAAGTTCCATCTGGTGTTATGCTTTTCTTCTTGTAGAATTGTACTGCTTGACTTGTTGAAATTGATAAATACTTGCTCAGTTAAGGTACTTATAACTGAGTTTATGCATCTACTTTTATTCTTCCTGTGTTTTACTTTCTTGCCCTGATCAGAGACAGAGAAGTGAAATATCTCGAAAATTTTTTGGATAGATAGGACTAATTGAAACTTAAAATTGATAGTTACCAAACTAAAAACACCTGACGTATTTCCATAAACAAAAAAAAACATGAAATTGAACAGAAAGGGACTGTCGTATTTACAATTTGCATTTCCAATTTCAAGAATATAGGAACTTCAGATCCATGGCCAGTAAGCTTTCAAGTACATTTGCAGCCATACTTTTTTGCTGTTTTGTTTTAAGTGTATTTGTTAGGGACAATAGCTTAAAATGAGTTTAGAAATAAAGCGAATTAAGCATCTAAAACATTATAGCTACTCTCAATCTCAATCGTGTTGAACTGAATTTTAAATGTGTAACACTAAGGAACACAAAGTCAAGTGGCACTCATGGGGGTGCCTAGTAAAGTTAGAAAAACGAAAGAAGAAGCATGAAGGGATGATTTCATTGAATGAGTACCATGTTTAAATCATATCAATAACTACACTCCTATAATGATGCTACTTAATTATAAGGCAATATTCATTCAGGGAGGCACCAGTGCATGCTGTCTTATTTACAAATTGTATTCTTCATTCAGGGAAAAACAAATAAATTAGATCCATGTCCAGTGAGCATATTCAACCTTATTCTATTGTCACTCAGCAGTCATCAGTTGCCAGTGCTATTGCTTCCAATTTCCATTCCATAAGTATTTTGAGTGTGACGACACCAACTCGTCCAAGATTTTGTTTGCGATATTGATTTGCTATGGAAAATTGTTTTGTTCATTTAACAATAACAACACATAGATGATTCATTGAGAATTTAGAGTAATTGACGCTTAATATGGAGTTTGGAATAAATAATCCATGTTATGTGCATAATCTGATGTTGCTCTAGTTCTACTCTGTTTACATCTGTGAGGGAACAGTAAAGGAATGTGGAGTATTTGGACAAATCAGTTTGTGGCAAATGGAGTCCATACCAATGAGCATTAATATATAAGCAAGACCTTTTAAGGCAAATGTTATAATTAAAGTTACTGATATGTGCTTTCAAAAAAAAAAAAAGAAAAAGTGACTGATATGTGTCTCTTTAAATGATCAAGAATAATAACACGGATTCTTAATCAGAAAGTGAAACTGTCATCGATGGGCTTGCATGCTTAAGTATTATGCTAACTGCAGTGCTTAACAAATATTACCATTTGCCACTATGTCTCAAATTGTATTTATTTACATTTTTTTCAAAAAGAAAGAAAGTCAATTCTGCAAGCGACCCTTGTCTTGGACGCTTGGTGTGATGAAGTGAAACAGTCGAGTTATCAACTGGATACTCAAATTCAAAATTTTTAATGACTGTAAATATGAATCCGAGCAACGTAACAGCAGTAGTTGCAGTTCTTACTGCAATTCTTTGTTTTTACAAATAAAAAACGACATGATAAGAGAGAACGTGTGCTTCATTCAATTTTAATTTTACCTCAACAATAGAAGAAATATATTTGCTGAACAACCCAAATTGAACCAATTTATATCAATCAATTCAGACTCAAAGTTTAATCATATAAATATATAGATGACATATTTACAATATAATGAATCAATTGTGTTCTCACCAACATAGAGTGTTTTTTCTCACAAAGACATAACAGATTGAGATCCAAAGGCAGTGAGCATTGTTATGAAATACTTGTGTGGTTGTGTTGTACCTGTTCTTCCACGGTGTTATTGCTTATAAGAGTATTATAATTATGATCAAGTGATGAGTGTGACCCCGTTGGAAATGGAGCCGGTGCTAAGGCCACTGACACTTCCACTGCAGACTTATTGGCTTGTGTTGCTGCTGTTCTTATGATATCATTCTCCCTGAAACCGATTATTCTTCTCACCTTCATTCCCTCAGTCAAATTCCCTGCAAAATTAACTGCATATCAGCATCCAAGAAATTAAAAACAGGAGCAAACAAGAAAATTATTACATGAAGAAGCTTACCATTTGAGTCAAGGTCTGCCTTTGAATTCTCTGATAACAGAATAAGTGTCGGTGTGATTATTGTAAGGAAAGCCCAGAACGCGAATATCGGAATTAAAGTTTTTTCACTCATTTGTTAGGAGAAAAAAAGAAAAAAAATTCATCCACTGATGCACGCACCTCCCTCGCTCTAAGTAAGCTTTTTGCACGGAGAGATAGGCGAGGTATATGATGTGTAATTTCTGGGTTCAAATAATTAGCTGGTCATGTTTAATTTAGAACATAATACTAATAGCTATCAAAATATGGAATACTATGAACTACTACACACAAATTAGATTGGATTTTTGTTATTATATAAAGTGATAAAGTGAAGTCAAGGTTTAAGAAGTAAAGCTGTGATTTGGTTTATCGGTTGTTGGAGGGTTGTTATAGGCATTGATCTGGCTGGCTGTACTGTATATTCTAACAAGTCAGAATCTGTCGTGGCCTTGTACAATTGGCACTCATTTCTAGTATCCTAATGCCAATAATACCAATTCTAAGCTCTAGCAATACTTTATGATCCCACACTCTCTTACTGATATTTACACACCAACTTCTCAATTATGATGCTATGTTTTTATAATCATCAAATTTCATTTACAAGGAACATTCTGTCCTACGAAAATACTAATGTTTGTGCATATTGCTCTCAATTTTGCATTTTCAGAATCATACAGATTGGGTCGATGCTTCTTTTGAGGGGAAAAAAAAACCGGAACTTATTAAAATGTCCGATTAAAAACTTTTACGTTTCTACTAAATCAAATATATAAAATAATAACTCAACCAAAAAAATTCTAATAATAACTAATACTATTGCACTAATAAAATATTCAAATATATATATCTCATAACATATCGAGTATAATTCAACTCGAATAAAATCTAAACCTAATCCAGATGTCAAAATTAAAGGTAAAATTTAACAGAGTAACTTTATTTTAATTATAGCTTTATGAGTATTAAAAAAAATAATAATAATTATTGATGCACACCAGAAAAGAAAAGTCAAAGGGTCATCTAGTTGGAGATTAGGACATTGGATTTGCAATGTCAAAATTCAATACTCAGCTCAATGGAAATCGAGTTTGATTGAATTGATTCGAATTGGGTCAAATAACTTCAAATTAATTGGATTGAGTTTTTTTTTTTTTAATCCGGATTAAGTTGATTTGTTAGGTTAACCAGATGAAACCTATTTCATAACAACTTTTTTTTTTTTCAGAACAATCCCACAGCACCCATAAGTGAGAGTAAAAAGAAAGGGACGTTGGAATTGACACCATCCCAGTTAAAATTGAATTCACCATTTTTTTCAGACATCAGCATCCGGAATGGTGTCTCTGGACAATATCGTTCGTAAAATAGTTATAATATAAAATAAATAACTCTTATTTTACTGACGACACCATTTGCAAACACCATTTCAAACGCTGATGTCCGAAAAAAGTGTGATCTCATTCTTAACTTGGATAATGTCGATCTCAACATCCAAAGAAAGAGGTACTTCAATCACAAATTAAAAAAGATGGTGTATGTAAAAGCATGTGTGGTAGAAATAGTAACTTCGTTGTACTGGTAGGAGAGTAAAAAGAAAGGGACGTTGGAATTGACACCATCCCAGTTAAAATTGAAATCACCATTTTTTCCAGACATCAGCATCCGGAATGGTGTCTCTGGACAGTATCGTTTGTAAAATAGTTATAATATAAAATAAATAACTCTTATTTTACTGACGACACCATTTGCAAACACCATTTCAAACGCTGATGTCCGAAAAAAGTGTGATCTCATTCTTAACTTGGATAATGTCGATCTCAACATCCAAAAAAAGAGGTACTTCAATCACAAATTAAAAAAGATGGTGTATGTAAAAGCATGTGTGGTAGAAATAGTAACTTCGTTGTACTGGTAGGAGGTTAGCCCAATTTGTATCAGCAGAGGCCAATTTAAAAGGTCTGTATGTCTGTTGACTCTAAACCAAGTGGAAACCCCATTTTGCCCTCTGGATGAAAGGGGATATTCTGATTCTACCCTTGTTTGTTCGTGGTTGGAACTTGGAACAGCAAACAACTAGTTGATCGATTGAGGAGATGGGAACCCTGGGCAGAGCGATTTACAGCGTTGGTTTCTGGATTCGTGAGACTGGACAGGCCATTGATCGCCTCGGTTCTCGCCTCCAAGGCCGCTACTACTTCCAGGAACAGCGTTAGTCTATTTCCATTTCCTTCCTTCATTTTCTGCATAATGTAATCTAATATCTTCAAATCAAATGACCTTTAGTATGATTGTTACCTCTACTGCATAATGTAATGTAATCAATACTAGTTTTATTGAACTTGGCCAAAAAATTTAGAGACAGTGATTTCTATTCAGCTATTTCTGCGGAATTAATGCCAATTAAAAGATACTGAACATATTCAGACTCTGAAGAAGGACTATAGTTGAACACTGACTGCACTAGAAGCTCACAGGCAAAATCATTGCGATGCCCTGTTTTGTACAATAAGCACATTACAGTCCGTGACAAATCTTTGTGATTGGAGAGATCTATTATTCTTTTCCGCGCTAAATTGTACTGATCCAACCATGTTGCTTAGATGAAATAGGGCATTTAGCAAATAAATTAACTTCTTCTTGGTAGATATTTTTTTGGGTTTTATTTTGAAAGAATGTTTTGGTTAAAGCATTTCAAATTTGAATCGGTATGTCGCTTGTAATGTGCGCATTTTTAGTTTAGATTATCTTGCTGAGACTTCTTGGTATTTATAATTCATATCCTTGCTCTCATTTGTTAGTGTTATGGAATATATAATATAAATACTGTACAGTTCAACTTGCAAAAATGAAAAATGGATTGATGAGCTATATTTACTGATTTGTCATTCTGGAATGAAATATTTAATGTATTTTTCTTCATTCTTGTGTTCAGTATCTAGGCATCGAACTTTGATGAACATATTTGATAAGGCTCCTGTTGTTGATAAAGATGTGTTTGTTGCACCAAGTGCCTCCATCATAGGAGACGTTCAAGTTGGAAGAGGATCATCCATTTGGTATGGATGTGTCTTGAGAGGTGAAGTATCTCACTTGGTCTGCTAGACATGACAACATTTGAATGATTTGATGCTTCTGCAGCTAATCAGATCTATTTATGGAATACTAATATGTAATGCTTGTTTTTCTATTTGGGTTACACTAAATTTTTAAAACAAAAACAACTAAGCTGGGCCCTACACAGCAATTTTCTTCTATTCTCAGAATAGTTTCATGGGATGTTGCATTTTTCTGATATTCTAATGTAAATTGATTGCGAAATATTTGCTGAGTCTTTGTTGTTGATGATTATTGATATACTTGGTAATCATGTATGAACTTCAATTTATGAATAGGTGACGTTAACACCATCAGAGTTGGTAGTGGAACTAATATACAGGATAACTCCCTCGTGCATGTTGTTAAGTCGAATTTGAGTGGGAAGGTGTTGCCTACAATTATAGGGGATAATGTTACTGTAGGTGAGCAATATTTTTGCCATGACCAACAATGTTGCTATGTTCTACCCTTAATTAATATGAATTTATGATAAAATTTTGACTGAGCAGGGCATAGTGCTGTTTTACATGGTTGTACTGTTGAGGACGAGGCTTTTGTGGGTATGGGTGCAACACTACTTGATGGTGTCGTTGTTGAGAAAAATGCCATGGTTGCTGCTGGAGCCCTTGTGAGACAGAATACAAGAATTCCATGTGGCGAGGTATGTCTGTGGGTATACATTGTCTGGCTCCTGATTAAATTGATGAGAGATAGGATCATGTTCATGTTAGTCTAACTGCTTTTGGGAATAATTACCATCATTGAATTAACACACCAAACCGCGATTCTTCAAGTTCATTTTTGTTAGTTGTTTTGTTTATGGTCCAGTGGTCTATTGATACTTTGGTTCTAAATGGTTTTTGAGACATAAATCCTTGTTCATTTCTTCAAACTTTGATCGCACCTAGTCTATCTCAAAACTTCTGTCTTGCTCTCTCTTTATGTTATCACTAGCAACCCAGTCACCATGGCACTTGCAAGTTGCAACTGGAGGTGAGTGTGCAGACTGCAGACTGACCTGACCCAGTCAGACCCAGTCTGCCAAAGCTTGAAACTAATCGAACTGGTTCACATAGGCTAGCGTTTTTTTTTTTCCGGTAAATACATAGGCTAACATTTAAATGCTCATATACTATTTTACGGTTTGACTAGTCCGCATGGGTACAGAATTCAATGGACTGTTTTGCAGACTGATATGCATTTTTCTTTCTTTTCACTTGTTATAAGGCTGATTGTGAGTTAGCCCTGATGATTTGGGGACCTGCCCAAAATGATTTTTATTAACATTAAAATGGTTTTCAACATAAAAAAAAATACTTATTTTTTATGGAAGTAAACGGGTTGAACTACAAACTCATAAACCAAAGCCATTCAACACATGGATTTTGTGGACCAACCTCCATGAACCCAGAATTAAATCGTTGAAACTCTACCAAGTCCAAACTCACACAGGCCGTGGGGTACATGGACTGTGGCCGGTATACCCGCTTGGCCAACTCTACCTGCAATCAAAGCCGTTAACTTCTACTGTGGGTTATACTTTTTGTTCTACCATCACACCCTTCTGAACTAAATCGTCATTATCCTAGACCACTTATCATAACCATCACTTATTGCTAAATTTGTGATTATTACAATTCCTCTTGAACTGCATGAGTTTATATGCTTGTTTATGGGTTTTATCGTAAGATTCAAACTGTGTATATTTTTCTTTAATGGAAAAAACAAATATATATTTTTAATTTATCCTTCTACAAGGCTTCTGACTTCAAATCATATATCCTAAAATTACCATGTTATTATCAATTACATAGAAAGCATTCAAATGTCCTCATGTTTGGAATTTACTACGTAGTTGCCCCAATTAAGAGACTGAAGCTATTTTGGATAGTCCTTGGTGTTCACACTTTAATATTTGTCTTTGATGGAAAGCATTCCTCAAATTTAATTTTAGTTATTTCTCGATGTAGATATTTAAGTTGTAATGTTATTTAGGCTGCTCTCCTTGAATGCTTGCTAAATATCATTCATGATCTGACGATCTGTAAACACAAAAATGCTTTGCAGGTTTGGGCTGGCAATCCAGCAAAGTTTCTGAGAAAGCTCACTGATGAAGAGATAGCTTTCATCTCCCAGTCAGCCACCAATTATGCTAACCTTGCACAGGTACATGCAGCTGAAAATTCAAAGTCCTTTGATGAAATTGAGTTTGAGAAGGTGTTGCGAAAGAAGTTTGCGCGTAAAGATGAGGAGTACGATTCTATGCTGGGCGTTGTTCGTGAGATCCCACCAGCGCTTATTCTTCCTGACAATGTCTTACCTGGTAAAGCAGAAAAAGCTCTTAAAAAATGAGGTCTTTTAAAGCAGTGTATTCAATTGCAACCTTGAAAGTTGAAATGACATAAAGGGATATTCTTGGTTTTTTTTCCTCCAAATTCATGGAAGAGGGATTGTTTTCGTTCCCAATAATACCAGACATTTTCTAGGCAAGAATTAAGGCTCCTTTCGAGAGTGAGGAAGCAATTGTTCCATAGGAATTCTGTTCTCAGCTAGGGAAGGGAAAGTGCCCTGTACGATCATGTATGCTTATCTTTAGTGTTTGATGTATCCAGTGCAAGTGATTTTACTTTTTTTCCTTGTCTTGATCATTTTGTTCGAGATATTTTTCATCTCGATTTGGATCATAAGTTCTAGTTGAAATCATTGTCAACATAAGGACACCAATGCTTGTTTGTCTTCAGTGTTGAGGCGTCTTCCCTTTTGAAATCAAGAATCTTGGTCATTTTTTTTACAACCTATCATTGTGTTTCATTTCTAGCCAAATTGAAAATTAAATTAGGTGATAGACTGATAGGTTTGAATAATGCAGTTCAAAAAAAGATTAAAAGTGGGGTATATGTGATTTTTTTTGAGAAAAATAATTTAAAGGAATCAACTTCATCCTTTCGGCCGCCTATAAAAAATAAAATCCTTTCGGCCATAAAGTGTAAATGTACATGTGAAGTGTTACACTAAACTAAAACCATTTGTGAATTTATTATTCTTTTATAATGAACAACGCAAGAAGCAAGCGTTGGTGATAGGCTCAAAATGATTGTTTGATTTTGTCTTTTAATTTCAGTCTTGCAAATAGAGGGGGGAAAAACTCTTGTTGGAGAGTTAATCATATTATGATATGATATTTTCATTTCAAACTGGATTGCTTTATGTTAGTGAATCATACATGTAACTAGAGAAAGAAAACTTAGGGCGTGAAATAAATAAAGTAGACAATAATAACATGGTTGCGTAGGCATTCTCTTGGTTAGCGTTTTTGGAGAGACTACCTACAAAGGATAATTTAATGCGAAGAGGGGGAAGAGGCATAACTGATGCAACTTGTCCATGTTGTGTTGATGCTGCAGAATCTGCAGCTCACTTGCTGTTTGAATGTAAACTTGCAAAGGGTGTTTGGTGGAAAGTCACTCAATGGTTGCAACTAGATGTGCTGCTGCAAGGAAATTTAATGTGAATGGTTCTTGAGGTTTAGATCTCTGGTGCTAAAGAAAAAAGAGAAGAAGCTGGAATTTGGGTTGTGGCTTGTTGGTCACTTTGGTTGATGCTTAATCAATTGGTGTTTCAAAAGCAGGAGTGGGATGCGGGAAAAATCATAGATCTCATCAAAATACGATCTTGAATTTGGTTGAAATTTTTTTAGTTTAATTCTATTTCTTCTTTTTCTTTTTAGATTGATGCAATTATCCTTTGAGTTGAATTCACTTTAATAATATTTCACCGAGAAGAGCGACATTATAATTTTTTAGTATCGTTGATACTTTTTTTAATAATATTTCTGATTGATTATATAAACAAAAAAGACAATAATAACATCGACCAGCTTCGGAAAAAAAAAAGAAGTGCTAATTTGCAATTTAACATAATTTATAGTAAATTTTTTTTTTTTTTGGTATGATTATGACAAAGAGAACAGATAGAGGGAAGTTATAGAGGATATTAAGAGAAATTATTAAAAGGGATTTCATGAAAATTGATCTTCCATCAAACACACAGTGATATTATGTGATTCAAGTGACCTACTTTTTTCATTGTTGATCATTACAAAATTACACCTTTTTCAAATAATTAGTCATCAATTCTTGACCAAAGGTGCGTTTGTTTCACGGATTACAACAATATTTTTGAAAATGTTGGGTTGAGAATGAAAATTCTCACATTTGACAAATAATAAAAATCTATTCCCAGGTAAATTTTGTTCTTAAAAATCCCATGATTTTATGGATTTTCATTCCCACCTAGAAAGGTGGATATCTACATTCTCATGACTTGGGTAACAAATTTTTTTGACTAAGTCTCAAAATTACCCTCACAATTACCCGCCTAAAATTTTTATGCTCCCTCCAATTTGCTCTATCCTCTCAATTACTCGCCAAAAGTTTTCATGTTCCCTCTAATTCGCTCTACTATTAATATGCTAATTGCTTAATTTACACAAGCTCTTCAAATTATTAGTATAAGGTTGGACATACATTTTATGACTTTATGGGTTAAGAAATATTTTATATCTTTTAACTGTTTTAAATAAATTACCACATATATTTTGTAAAACTATGATTTATTTTCTCATTTTAATTAAAATTGTTTAGTAACAGAAAATTTAAGTGATAAAAGTCATTTTGAT
The DNA here is from genome assembly GCA_037177725.1 of Cyamopsis tetragonoloba. Taxonomy (NCBI): domain Eukaryota; kingdom Viridiplantae; phylum Streptophyta; class Magnoliopsida; order Fabales; family Fabaceae; genus Cyamopsis; species Cyamopsis tetragonoloba. The sequence continues at coordinate 84,275,241 of CM074119.1, forward strand.
TTAATATGAAAAAGTCAAATTAAATTTTTTAATAATTAGTCGATGTTATTTATTTTTTAAAACAAATTATATTACTAGAAATAATTTTTAAAAGACACGAGACAACAAGGGCATTTTGATAATTGCAACTTATATTCCCAGTAATATGTGTTATACACCAAATATACATTTTAAACATTCCCAGAAATAATAATTATCAACCAAGCAAATTATATTAAAATACCTAGAATGATATTCCCATAAATATATTTCTAAGAATAAAATATTCAAAAATGTATTTTCAAACCTTAAAATAAACAAACGCTCTATAAATTGTATTGGTGTTTAAAGAATCTGTTCATCTAAAAGAAGAAGAAAAAAAAAATCAGTATTTTGGGGGCACAGAGAACGCATGCATCGGCCCATTAATCAGAGTATATCAATATTATAATTAACAAAGTATTGCATTTAAAACAAATCAAATCATTATCGACCATTCGTAGTGCTTGAAGGATTCCACTTTAATTGCAATTTGCAGAACTGTTCTACTTAGTGCTGTTTTTATAACTATAGGTATCCTCGATAATCATGTTTGAATTATATTATAGTTATGATATATTTTTTTTTTAGAAATTTACTTAAAATGATGACTTATTCACATTGTGTAGAAAAGATAAAAATAAATTAATTTTACCAAAAAAAAGATTAAAAAAAATTAAGATATGTGAGTTTTTGAGAAAACTTGTAAGGGGATGTTTGTTTTGATATTTAAAATAACATTATCAAGAATGTATATTTAGGAATATAAGATTTTCATATTTGTTTTAAAGTTAAAAAAAAAAAAATTCGAGTATCAATTATTTTCCATAAATATTTTTTCTTTTTATTTTCTATAATCTCCATTCTCATTGTGAAAGGTGGGTAAGTTACTTTCTCAAAATGATATAAGTAGTTATTTTTAATTTGAAATTCAAAAAGTATTTCCAATTATGTTAATTTATACCAAGCACTTTCTTATAAAATACTCAAAAATACATATTTTAAAAAAATATATACATTATCAAAAATAAAATGCCTAAAAATATTTTTTATTGTTCAAAGCTAACCCTTTAAGTTGTCAATATTATGTAGTTAATTTATTGTATATTTTTATTTTTATTTTTATTTTTTGCTTAACCTATATAATTGTATTACATTGTTGTCCGACTACTTGTTATCTTTTACCTTTTATTAATTAAATAATTAAAATAAGATAAATAATATTATATGCAATAAAAAAAATTCATAATTATTACATGTAATATGTAATGTAAATTAAATAGATTTTAAATGTTATTGAAATTTCTTTCAAAGATTCCTAGAAATAAAAATTAAACAGCTTGCTTAAAATGTCTGGAAATAAACATTACTGAAAAAATATTTTTGGAAATAAAATACTGATGAATGTATTTCCAAACCTTGAAACAAATGCCCCATAAATTTGGATTATATTTTGTTATAGGTAAAATGACACTTTTTGTCCCTTAGCTATTTGCACCAATTTAGTTTGGTCCCCGAACTTTTTTTATCCGTTTTAGTCCCTTAACTTTTATTTTGGATTCAATTTGATCCGTTCAGAAATAGTTTTTGCTCTGTTAATCTCCTTTTTTATTTGTTTTTTGTCCCTTGTAGGTCGTGTATACTAAAAAAAAAAATTATGAGAGGTAAAATCTGCTTCAATATTTCTTACGCGTAAAAAAAATAATTTTTAACCATAGGAGATCAAATATTAATATTAATATTGCATATAAAAATATGTCTTATTGGAAGGAGTTATATCTACTACAATAATCAAAGAGTTTAGGGTATGTTTAGGTAATATTAAGCGCAATATAAGTTGGATTATTTGATTTTGTATTCATAAAAGTATTTTATTTTTTTTTAATTAAAAAAAACTTTTAATTATTCAGTTAAAAATTATCTTAAAAATTATTTCTCACAATAAATACATCAAAGCAAAAACTAATTATTGATTCTTTTTTATAGGTAATCAAAATATGTCCTTAATTTATAACATAATTATCTATTTTATTGCTAACAAAAAAATTGACACGGAGGATGCTAACTAAAAGCACGCATTCTATAAGTTAGTCAAAAGTAAATTGTTATAAAAGTTTGTTTACTTTAATAGAAATTAAATATTTTGATAAATTAAATATTATTTGGATATATTATGTAAAAGTATTTTTTCATACTAGAAAGCGACAAAAAAAAAAACTCCAAACTTAAGTATGCTTAATCCAAGAGAGACTCTCATCTTCTTTCTACTAAACCAGCTTTTAGAATTAGTTTGATTGTTAACTCATTTAATATGCAAACTGAAAAACCAAACACCTTAATAAATTATTACATACACTAAAGAGTACATATGCAAAACTAACAAGGTTTGACACAGTTGGTAAATAACTGTGCCTTTTAAACTCAAATTCCGACGGTATGTATAAGGAAGACTTTGTTGGGAGAGATAAAACTCAATTCGGTGCTCTCTACTCTTTGAACGGATTAGTCTTTGACAGTCAGTTGAATGATACCCTTAGTACTGATGACGGATAATTATTACTATATTTTGTGGTTAATTTGAATATATTTTAAATAATATTATGTTTATCTTTTAATTAAATTCCCTTAAATTTAGTAAATTCAATACTTATCTTAATTTGAGAGAGAATTTGTTGATTTGAGTTTCATCCATATCTTATGGGTTGATTTAGATAAGATTTGATCCCTAAATTATTGGATTGCAGGTAAATATATAAAAGCACAGAAGATAAGGGCGAAGAAAAAGGAAAAAAGATCTGAAGAAACCTTATCTCATATTATTTTATTTTATTTTGAGCAAAGATAAACCACTTGGGATCTCTTTAAAAAGCCCTATTCACTAGGAGGAGCTAGGAGAGCCATCTCTGCACGAAATTTAGGGTTTTAGGGAGAGAAAGTGAGAAATTGAGAGATGGTAGCTTAAGATTTAATGTAACTTGCTGTCTAAATTCTCATGTTTAATTTAGAGTTGAAAGCTTCATCACCTTCATTCTCTTTTGAAAAGGGGTTCTGTGAAAAGGAATTTCATCAATGAAAGTCCTAGAGACACTTATTTTACAGTTCAAATCCAAGTTATTTTAGTTCTCTAAAATACTTAACAAGTACACAAAAAAAGAGTATTAATGTGTATTTAATTTTTTTTGTTGGTAAAACTTGAATTGATTAAATTTAAGTTTGATGTAGATAAAATAAGTTAAAAGTTGATTTGATTTAACAAAAATTATGTTTAAATATTTTTAATTAGAAGAACGTTTGAAAAACTAGTTATTGCGTGAATTGAATGATAATATGTCGGATGGAAATAATAAATACTCCAAAAGTAAGTTTATCCAACTCTAACGAGACAATTGAGTTAGTTTTCTTTAACCCATGTTCAATCTGGGTTTGTATACCTTAATTGAGTGAAACACAAAATCAAAGAGTAAATTTTTAAGTTAGTAGGTGTTATGCATATTAGTTCTCGAGATTATAAAGCTCTCAAATTAGTCTTTAACTTTGTAAAAAGTTATTTATTTTAGTCATTTTCTATTTAGTTTTTAATGTTCTTTAATAGGTAAAAGAATTATAATGTATGTCGTTTTACAAAGTTTGAGACTATTTTAAGATTTTTAAAATCTCACAGACTAATTTGTGTGACACTTATAATCTCATAGATCAATTTGAGGATTTACTTTAAAATCAAACATGGTAGACGAAATTATATGGTTATAGAAATTAGTTTTAGCAAGCTTGCTAAACTAAAAGCAAACGTACTACTCCCTCCGTTTTTATTTATAAGTCATTTTTTAAAATAATTTTGTGTTTTTTTTTTATAAGTATTTTTTAAAGTATGTGAAGCATTAAATATTTTTTTTCTCATATACCCTTATAATATTTAATAACTTTACAATTTTTAATAATTATGTCAATCAATAATCTTACTCTAATTAAAGTTGATAGAGTATGTGATGAAAGAGATTGGTAAAACAAAAAATTTAAATAATGGTAACTTTTGAAAGTCAACACAAATTTTATTAACTCCAATATTATTAACTAATTTTAACTAATTTTCTTAAGATGTGTGAATTAGTTAAAATTGACTTATTTATAAATAAGAATGAAGTGAGTATTAGTTTTCGGCCGTGAGTTGGTTGATAATTTAAGCGAAATAAAAAATTAAATGATTAAAATATCTCAAAGAATTACTACATAGGTTTTTTTTTAATTTTTTTTATGTGAAAAAGAAGAGAGATAAAATGAAAATAGTTGGTATGAGTATGGAGGCCAAGAAGAAAAGGACAAGGGGAAGGGAGGGTAGCCTAGAAAAGAAGGGTAATGTGGATGCCGCAAATCTCGCGGAGGGTGCGGCGCATTCATGCTTTCCATTTGGGAGTGAGAGTTAAGTAGCAAATAGCGCCGAACCTGAACAAGGGAAGGGATTTCTCTCTGAAAGTGCGTGCCTTTGTTTTCAGCATCTATCAATGGGCGCCGAACACTTCTTCAACGACGGAAACCAAAACCAAAACCAAACGGTAGAAGTGGAAGTGGAAGACGCTCCTCCCTTCATTCTTGGTCTCCAACCCTCCGCCCTCGTTGACAGCGTTGCTCGCGTTGATTGGTCCTTGCTCCACCAGATTCCCGGCGAACGCGGTGGTTCCATTCCTGTCTGTTCTCTTTCTCTACTATTCAATTACTGCTCTGTGCTCACTGAATTCCCCTCTTTAATCCCTATTTCGTTCACTTCTAGGTTGCTATTGAAGAACTTGAATATATATTGAACGAGGTTAACTCCAAATCACTTGATGCTAATTCTCATTCTCCCTTTAAAACTATGGCTGGTGGAAGTGTTGCTAACACCGTTCGAGGACTAAGTAGAGGTTTTGGAATTTCCAGTGGAATCATTGGGGCATATGGTGATGATGAGCAAGGGCAGCTCTTCGTCAACAATATGACTTCCAATGGTGTCAACCTCTCTAGACTTCGTAAGAAGAAAGGACAAACAGCACAGGTTTCTTCACCTCACACTCACACTCACTAGTTTCTCTCTTATTACAAATGAAATGTTGGTTTTCATAGCTTGGGCTTTCTACCAGTGTGTTTGCTTGGTTGATGCTTTGGGTAACCGTACAATGCGACCTTGTCTCTCCAATGCTGTCAAAGTTCAGGTACTTCACTCTGTTCTCATCCTCTCCTACATTCTTTTTTGTTTTCTGATGTTTGTTTGTCTGATATTAACTCTTTTTCTTTTGTTGCAGGCAGATGAATTGATGAAGGACGATTTCAAGGGCTCCAAGGTTGACCTCTTGATAAACTAAAACATCATGGACATTTTTGTGTATACTATCATAATATTCTTTGTTATCATATTTTTTGAATTATCACCGGATACGGTTTAGGAACAGAGTTATTTTCTCCGTGTATATTACTCCCTCTGTTTTTATTTGTTAGTCTCTTCAACATTTTGATTGTGTTAACTTTTGTTTGTCACTATAGAAATCAATTGACAGTTGATGCTAATTTTTTCATTTTTATCCCTATAATTAATGCATATTTCCACTAAACATTAATGTCACTAACAAAAAAATTAGGGATGTAATGGAAAATTATGCAATAAATATTCATAGAAACTAGAACACGCAATCATTTCCTTAATTCCCGCACAATAGCTTAAAAGACTTAACAAAAGAATGGAGGGAGTACACAATAATGCATTGTGGAATTAAATGAAGGTGCATGTTCCTTATTTTCAGTCACTACTAACAGTACACATTAGTAACTTGCTCTTCTGTTCATTTATCTAGGTCTACTCTACTATTAATATATCATCTAAAGGTTCTCTGTGAACTTAGCTGCTGATATATTTGCATTTCAGTGGTTAGTGTTGAGATATGCAATACTCAACTTGGAAGTTATTCAAGCGGCCATTCTTTTAGCCAAACAGGAAGGGCTTCTTGTTTCGTTGGATTTGGCCAGTTTTGAGGTATTTTATGCTACTACTCAGAATCCTACCTCCCAAAGAATTATGCCATTTTTTTTTTTGGGAAAAAAATATGTAAAAAGATTTGATGAGATGTCAAATGTTAATTCCTACCAATATAAATATAAATATGGAAGTTTCATTTTAAAGAATTGCTTTGCATGGTTTATGTGAGTAATTGTATTTCTCACTCAATTTTTTCTTAATTCTTACTTTGGCAGATGGTCAGGAACTTTAAATTGCCACTTCTGAAGTTACTGGAATCTGGGAACATAGACCTCTGCTTTGCGAATGAGGACGAGGCAACTGAACTTTTAAGGTGATTGTCATTTGGATTCGACCCAGATTTATATCAAAACATCTTTTACTGAATATTCATGTTTTTATTTTCCTTTTAAATAAGTGATATCAGTTTACTTTACCATGGATTTTAGGGGTGAGCAGAACGCTGATCCGATAGCTGCAGTAGAATTTCTTTCCAAATACTGCCAATGGGCTGTGGTGACTTTGGGTGCCAATGGGTGCATCGCTAAACATGGGAAGGAGGTATTTTAATTTGTCCATCATTCTTTCTGTGTAATATTTTCTGCTTGGCTCTTTTTGCAATTTTGTTTTCCCCCTTTCTGGGATGTTTGTTGTTGGTTCTAGTGTGATTCGTTATTCATAACAAGAACATAATGAAACTACATGCTGTATACCTCATCGTTACCTCCCAACATAAGGAGAATGTTTTTCAGATTGGTGAAGGTTTCATGCAGCGCCTTGATGTTTTTTGCCCATAATGTTAGTACGATAAGCCCAAAATTGCACTCTGTCCATGCAACAGTAGGAGCATCGAATTAGTTTTTTAGAAACAAATTGTTTACATGATGAAAGCAGTAACAATCTTAAACCGGATAAATTCTTTAACGTTTCAGGTGATACGTGTCCCAGCCATTGGGGAATCCCAGGCAACTGATGCCACAGGAGCAGGGGACCTTTTTGCAAGTGGATTTTTGTATGGAGTGATCAAGGGTTTGTCACTAGAAGAATGCTGCAAAGTCGGCACATGCAGTGGTGGATCTGTTATCCGTGCTCTTGGCGGTGAAGTGACATCGGAGAATTGGCAATGGATGTACAAGCAGATGCACATAAAGGGTCTTCCTATGCCCAATGTTATCTGCTAACTCCCCCCCCCCCCCCCCCCCCCTTTTTTTTTTCTTTTACAATTTAGTAATTTACCTCTTATTATCCATCTCTCACGATCGATTCAAATCACAGCTATATAATTTACGACCATTTTGACTAATGCATGAAAAACTCTGCCTTTAGTCAGTCCCATAGCCAGTCTCAAACCTAAATAAAGGAGGACTGTTGTTTTAGGCGGCCTTAACATCGAACGTAAAACTTGTAGAACCTCTGTCATTTGACTAATTCATGGAAAGCTAGATATTTTTCAAAGAAATACAGGTTCATTTTAATCTCTAATGTACTGAAGGCTAGCTGTCTTGCCTATTTCAGTAACCAATGCTGAGCTGACGCAACCAGCCAATTAACACCTTGTCTCGGTGTCTATTAGATTGACGTTGCTGTGATTTTGCATAATATCCCGGGGATGGAGAAAATGAACAGCTTCTGAAGCGGTCTTTTGCCTTTTTTTTTTTTATTATTGAAATAAATATCATTTTAATCTTTAAGTTTGTAAGGGTAATTCACATATGTTCTTGAGTTGTATAGATGTTCACATAAGTCTTTGAGTTTTCAAAAATAGTTTACATCAATTCTTGAGTTACACATGAGTTCATTTAACTATTTGAAATTGTCAAATGTTTATTTATCAAGTCCTTAAAGTTTGTTAATCTCACAGATTTAGTAAGTTACTCTTATAAATTTAGGAATTTAAGTGAATAATTTTTGATAATTTTAGAGACACAACTAAATTACTTTTGCAAATTCAGAGATTTGAGTGAATTTTTGTACATCTTAAGAACTCTTAAGAACTCATGTGAATCATACTCTTGCAAATTTAAGAGTATACGTAAACTGCCTTTATAAACTCAAATATACTTTTTTTTTTCTTTTTTTTTTTGGCAAACCATCTTTTTGCCGTTTAAGTGGATAAGTCTGGAATGAACAGCGTGTAAAACGGACAGCCTGATCCGCGAAAACGCAATGGAAATTTTTTTCCCTTTTGTTAAACACTGTAACCTCTTCTTATACAAACAAGTTCTATGATACAAGTTCAATTATCTTCATTATATTTGAATTTAAAACTGGTAATTGAGCTATTGACAAGAAAGAGAGATTCACCGAAAGAACTTTAGAGAATTAAAATTTAAAAGAAGTTATAGGAAGTAAAATTTTTTGAAAGAAAACGTAATAGAGGATTTTTCGAGAGAGAAAATTTCAGAAAGGAAATTTAGAAAGAAATCTTATAGATTAATAACACGGAGGAAGAAAAAAAATTAGAAACAAAATGTTTAGAGGGACAAATTTGGTAGGAAATTTAGGGGAAAATTTAAGAGTGATGATTTTGAGAGCGGAAACTTGGAAATTTTATAACTTTTAAAAAGAATTTGAGATAAATTTTATGGAAGGAAAACATTAAGGAGAGAATAATCGATGAGAGAAAAATTTGCAGTGAGAAAATTTAAGGAAAAAAATAGAGAGGAAGTTAGAAAAAATCTAAGAGGGAAATATGCATGACCGTATTTTCGAGAGTTCTTTTAAGTTTTTGAAAAAAAAAAATTAAGTAGTGAAAATCTGAAGAGAATTTCGAGAAAAAAAAATTGAATTTAAAGAGTTGAAGATAAATTTTAATAAAGAAATTTTATTCGTCTTTTTCTTTCTCACCAACATCAATTATTTTAGACATTCTTATCAAATCAAATATTTAATAAATAAAAATAAAGCAAGCTAAGAAACTACAATAAATTAAAATAAATTAGGGACCGAATTAAAATTTTGATGTAAAATTTAAGATCAAAATAATAATTTTGCCGACAAACTATTATTGGGATAGTACGCGATTCAGAACACAAATGAAAACTATAATTGGGTGAGTATACAAAATTCAGAACATTTGGATTTGCGGATGTAACAGCATCATACTGTTTCGAATCTAACAGATATAACAACAACATTTTTTTTATTTTATTATTTTTTTCTCAAAATAAAAAAATAAAAGATTAAGATTGAGACACATCACTACTGCATGGTGGTGTCACAGCACCAAATCCATTTCCGCCCAACAACTATCAGAAAGTGTTTGTATGTATGCCTCCCCCTAACAAGTCCTTATCATTCGTTAATGAATAATTCTAAATCCTCCTAATTCATGTTTTTAAAAATTCTCCTAATTACTTATTATAAAATATTTTCAATGCTTTTTATATTTTCAAGATTGAAAGTGTATTTAATTTCATACTTTATATGGTATTAAAAAGATAATTAAAAAGATTATTAGGAGGAGATAGCATTGCTCTTTGTTAATATTACGAAATCGAGTTTTCTAGGGATTAAAATTTTTCAGAAGTTTTTTTACCTTGTGCCCCATTTAACAATGATTATTAACCAATAAAATTGAAATTTCATAGAAAAGAAATTACTAAATAGTGAATGATTAAGAGTTTAGTGGGTACATACAGGACATAATAAAAAAAAATCAAATCTAACTATTAAATATTTCAAATTAAATATTTCAAATCAATCATTGTTGTACACAAATTAAAAAAATCCTTTTTCAAATACGATACCTGTGAGCGTTTATTTAATTCGTAGTGTAGAAAATATATCCGGTAATCTTATTTCATCATCTTATAAACTTATATTACCATAAAATATAAAAGGAAATTCCTTTTCCTTTTTGGCTTTCTTTTTAAGTTAGAAATTTGGAATAAAATGAAAATAAAAATATGTTATGTTTGAAGTAACTTGCTCAAATATCCAGAATATTTGAAAAATCTGAATATCAAAATGCCATGCGCTGGCGTATTGGGTGATAGAAAAGAAAACTAAAACCCTAGCATTTTCATAAATTACTAATGATTCAGACACAACTCAAAATTCCAATTTTATCAATCGAACATAGTGCTGAAAACCTGAAACCAACTAACACAAAGGGTACACTAGTATCGCTCAACCTCAGATGATCATCCAACCAATTACTTGCCAAGTACATGGAGCATTATGGCATTCTGTGCATGCATTCGGTTCTCAGCTTGCGGGAAGACGATTGAATTTGGAGCTTCAACAACTTCATCCGTCACCTCCACCCCTCTTTCCGCTGGCAAGCAATGCATGAAAAATGCCTTTGAACCAGCCAATTCCATAAGATTTTTGTCCACCTGCAAGAAGCGATTGCAATTTCATGTAAACACACATCAAATAATTCAAGCATGTCACAGACTCGCAGTATATATAAAAGCCAGTGCCACAGAACATCACTATACAAAATTTATCTTTCAACTGAATCTATGATTTCTGCACTAACCCCATCCCACCCGCAACAATTTAGTTAAATCACACGAATGCTGGGAGGAACTAATGTCGCAGCCTTCCCTTAACAAAATATCTTTCCCAAGTGAAATAATAGGTTAATTACCTGAAATCCTTGAAACGCTTTGCGGCGGTAAGCAGCTTCTTCCTTTTGCCCCATGCTGGCCCAGACATCTGAATATACAACATCAGCTCCTCTGACAGCTTCTTTGGGATCATAAGTTATCTCAATCTTGCTGATTCCAGCCTTCCTTGCTTTCTCAATTGTTTCCTTATCTGGTTCAAAACCCTCTGGACACGCACAAACAAAGTGAAATGGAAGTACAGAGGCCATCAACAACCATGAGTGAACAATATTATTTCCATCCCCAACATAGACAACCTGCGTATTCCCAAATATGGTCAGAAAACTATTCTTACCAATTCCACCAAGAATTAGGAAGAAGCAAACTCTTCAAGACAAGCAACATAACCCGACCTTGGTACCTTCAAACCGACCAATGTGCTCGATCATAGTAAGGGCATCAGCCATTATCTGGCAGGGATGGTTATAGTCTGTCAACCCATTGATGACTGGCACAGTTGCATACTTGGCAAGATCAAGTATGTCCTGGAATAAATAAATAAATAAAAAAAGGTCAATAGAACGTCTCCAAAGCAGATAAAAAATTCTCAGCCAAATGAGAATGCCAAGTCCCACAATTGAAAGAAGCTTCCATTATTGTGATACTAAGCCCACTAAAATATAAGAAACAAGAAAATAGCATCACAGGTGAGGGAATGCAAATAATCGAAGATATTCCTGATAGATACTTTGAAGTCATCTGAAATTCCCATTTTGGCATCACTTGTAATCCAACATTATGCACAATCAACAGGTTACAAATAATAAAGCCAGGCATCATTATTCAGTAAGCACCATATAAGTATCATCATAGCTTATTCAATTATTTGGTCTTTCAAGCTTCAAACGGTAGCAGCCTCAACCAAGAAATTATACACACCACAAGCTATGGCAAGTGGCAACAAATCCAGCAGGTACTTACAATCAAACTTGATGCATGCTTACTTTGCAATTTCATGGATGTGTAACAAATTATAAAGGGCCTTGAGGATTAACTGAGAAATTCAAACCACTGGATTAATTATTCCATCCCAAAAGTCAGCATAGCTGCTCTGTAAACCACACATCGAATAGCATCTTAGTAGTTATTACAAGACAGGGAGGAATATGATTGAATCGATTAGGCTCGCTGTTTTGTGGTCTCTATGGATCTTACGCAACGGCATAGTCTTTAAAGGGGCACAATGGGATTGATTAAAAATTATAGACCTTTTCAAAATTAGATCTTGGTCTTGCATTAAGGCGTCTCTTGGTTCTTGTAATTTTTCTTGTTCAGATTGGTGCGTCTGTCTCATGGGTGTATTTCCTCTAATGAACCCCTCTTCCCCCTCTTGTTCTCTTTGAGTATCTCTTGTACTCAATTTTAATAATGTAATTGCTTGCATATCCTTAAAAAAAGACTACAAGGTATAGATTCCCCTTAATCTTCTTTCTTACCTGACTTGGAGTAACATGTTTCATTAGAATTTAGCTTCTTAATCTCATCAATGTTGTTTCAGGAATCTGATGGAACGCTGCAAACGCACACCCTATCACTATGACAGACATATTGCTTCATTTCTGACACTCCACACAGGTTCAATTGAAAATTTAACATGTGAATACAAACATGAGTAATTGCAGTCCAAAAATCAAATGAACTATAGGTAACTCTGACTCACGAGTCAGCAGCATACCTGATGAGCAAAAACACGAGCCATAATGAGATCATTATAGCGAGACAAAACACGAGCGACATCGCGAGTCTCCTCTCGCTTGCCCATTTGGATATCATCAGGTCCTAAATATACAGCATGACCACCTAACAATGTAAAACCAGTCTCAAAAGAAACCCGTGTTCTCATAGATGGCTTTGTAAATATCATTGCCATTGTCTTCCCTTCAAAAGGACGAAATGACCTGTCCCCTGACTTCAGCAATGCCTTGACCTCAATGGCTCGATCTAATATCTTTGTGATAGTGTCCTTATCGAAATCATCTAAGTGAAGAAAATCTTTCAGCCCAACTTTCGCTGCAGCAATCAGGAAAACAAAAGAATCAAAGTCAAAAGACAATAACTTGATATCCAGTACTTGAAACCTAAAAAAAATGCTGATCAAATTGTGAGAATGACAAGCATGTAGGGTCTAAATCAGGAATGAACCCTAAATTCAAATTACTTATACATTAGTGAAGTGCGTCCAATAAGAGGTTAACAAAACATGAACATCATTTATCTGAGAGCAAACATATAGCATTTCTTAAACCCTAATTCGATGAAATTTAATTGTAAACAGATGACAAGGAAGTGAAGTTGGCGATAGAGTGGTAAATGTGTTAAGTTGCGGAAATGGAAAAGCGGGTAAAGATATAGGGTTTACGAGTAACAGAAGAGTGAGCTTCAACAGCGGGAGAGGCGAGGCAGGATATTCTGAAGCGAAATGGCGGCGAAGAAACGGAAATAGCAGGGGAAGAAGAGGAATGTGGGAGAGAGTGAGCAGAGAGGAAGGGTTTGTGGGAAGGAAGAAGAGAAGGAGAGTAAGAAGAGATCATATTCACGGCCATTTCCGCACACAGTGACAGCCACCAAGAAACCACTTTGCTACTATCAGTGCCTCCGTTTATGTAAATCACGCTCTGCACTGCCTTTCTCACTTAATTAGTTACCATTTTTTTTTTTTTCGAGTTATCGGATTTATTATTTTTTTTTCTTGTATAGCCACGGTTTTCTCACCTTTAAGATGTGACTAATCTCGTTTGCGCTGCGTGATTGAGCTGGCCCTCGAGAATTTAGCAAAATTGAAATTCGAACACGGAACCTCATGCTGTGATCGCCCCTCCTATGAACTTAGGAGGGTCTTACACCACTAAGTCAATCCAATGATTAAAAACGAATGTTGTATTATTTTGGTTCCTCACTTTGTAGTTACATGGCATTATAGTCCCTGACTTTTTAATGTGTCTGAATTAGTCTCTGACTTTGCCCTTTATAAGTCACTTTAGTCCCAGTCATTAAGCGACATCAACGAAATGCCCATGTGACACGTTAAGTGTATATATAACACATTATTTATCACATATGAGTCCATGTAAACAACCAAACAATGTTATTTTGCTTCATCTCCAAAGTTACGCAGTGTTTTAAGGTTTAAATTTGGATTATTTTGTTAGTGATTTAAGGGATTAATCGAGTTACCTATTTTAGGATTAAGTAAAATAATGTCATTTTGTCGTTTACGTGGACTCCTAAGTGTCAATTAACATACCATATAAGCACTTAACATATTAAGCATTTTGCTAGTGTCACTTAAAATCGGGGACTAAAGTGACCTAAGAAGTGTAAAGTCAAGAACTAATTCAGACATTTTAGAAAGTCATGGACTAAAGTGCTATGTAACTACAAAGTAAGAGACCAAAATAATAAATAATTCAATTGAAAACCATTATTTTTAAGAAAATAATTATTTATTTTTAAAAATTTTTATTATAGCGTTTATAAAAATAAATCACGTAATTAATAGTTGACTCTCTCAAACTTTAAATTTATTTTAAGTTATTTAATTATTATACAAGAGTAATAGATATAATAAATATTTTGGTTGGTCTCGCTAGCTCAATAAAATCAATAAATTAGTATGTCTATCTCATTTATATTTGATTATTTAGTGAATTTGAAATAATTTCAACTCAATCTTACATATTTCTATATTTACAAATTGCTTGAATTTAATTTTTAAAAAATTAATTTAGATTAAAAATAGAATATATTTTAGTAATTAAATTTGTGTTTAGAAATATTTACTTAAAATTTGGGTTTGATAAAATGAATATTATTTGGATAATTTTGATAAAAAAAATATAATTCATAATTACGAAAAATGACATCGCTTTATTTTTTTTATAGGAAAATAGTATAATTTGGAATCGAATCCCGTACCCACACACGCATGTCTCTGTGGGCTCACCGAACTACATACTTTATTATTTGAGTGTTATGAAAAAATAATATATAATATTAAGTTTTTTTTTTTTTACTCCATGAATATATGAGTAAATGAGATTTCACTCAATGCAAGATTAGAAAACACTGCTTTCCGGTAGGAGATATCATATCAAGTCATAAACAATTTTCTTTTATTCATCGGTCAATTGGTTTTAGAAGAGTGGTAAAGGTTTGCACTTAACCGTATTTGAATTATTTATTTTTATTTAATATCTCAATACAACTATTATTAGGTGTGTAACATTATATATGTTAAGACAATAAAATATTAATATTGATAAAAAAAATACTAACAAATATTCTTATGTCATTAGTTAAAGATTTCCAAATCAAAATATTTTATTCAAAATATAAAAATTTATTGTTTTGAAAATATAAAAATAATTTTTTTTTATCATGTGTAACATTATATATGTCAAGACACTAAATATGAAAATATTTTATTAAATAATACAATATTTACTATAATAAAAAACCAAAACTCATTAAATATTTATTATTCTTCATAAAATATTTCAACTTTTAATTTTTTAACGCATGCAATATTAAAAAAACCGTTTTAACTTAAATTTTCCAAACATTAGATACACAATATTTGATGCAAAATACATCAATTACATTATGGTTTAACATTCCAATCTTCAAACCGATCACACTGTATTGACTAGAAGAGGTCTGGTAGCCTAGCTTGAAAGTTTGTACGATAAATAAGTTGTTCTAATTATTAGTTTTTATTTTTTATTTTTATAATCACGAGTTTCTCACCCTTTGAGTGAGACTAATCCATTCGCGTTGCGTGGTTGGTGTTGGCCTCCGAGAATTTAGCATAGGTGTGATTCGAATACTGAGACCTTCCGCTGTGGATCGTCTATCCTATGAACTTAACGAGACCTTATACCGCTAAGTCTCACCATCTTTTTATATACCAGAGTTATGAATTTGTATATTAAAAAGGATGATATCATTTTTAATAGGGATAGTCTTAATCCCAACCACCAAACAATAATACTTTAATTGATTAGCAAATAATTGACTAAAAAATAATTGACCACAAAACATTTTCCTTTTACTATTACTATTCATCTTAAAAAAAGTGTATTTAATGTACTTTTTTTCCAAGCTTTTCGAATGTACTTTCTCCCGACCAAAAATACAATGCACTTTCTGAATTTTTTTTTCTTGTAAAAGGGTGGTCAGATTACTGTAAAATATGGTGTAAATATTAACCACCTACACCAAATTAAAGTAATGTATCCCTCACTTTGCATAAATTTAAGGTTTGTATTTCGTAAGTTATTTTAATTTTTTATGGTGAGTAATATTGATAAAATGTATATCTTACACGTAATATAATTATGTGATAGGTTATTTGAAATATATAAGTTCACGTAAAAGATCAAACAATATTTTAACGCAATGTTTTTAAGTTAAAAATTAGATTTTGCGATAAGTGATTTGAAGTATTAAAGTAATTCGTGACTTAAAACAAAATTTAATTTTAGGCTCTAAAATGCTGCATTTTGACCCAGCATTTTGACCCAAAACGTTATTTGATCACTTATATAAATTCCTATGTGTCAAATATTATTGGAAAAATCTTAACAGTCATTTGAGAAATTTTTTATGCCTAAACATTTTAACTATGGAAATTGGTGTAAACTTTAGAATTCTGCTTACTTTACACACAGAAGGCTCGTTTTAACGTGCGCCATATAATTTTTTGGCGTAAAAACGCCACATTAAAGTGACCGGTTGCAAACAGTTTGATCAGTTTACCAAAATTTTGAATCTGTCCCACAAATAAACCAAATTATTAAATAACCCCACAATATTTAAATAACCCTGACATTATATAATATTAAGTAATGGAAACAAATGTGTGTGGAGTGAAAGGTATGTTCGTACGCCCATCTCATTCACAACTAAAAATCTCCGATCAATGACTTTCTATCAAATATCGAATAAAATGACTTTCTATCAAAAACATAATTACATAATATACAATCAAAATATTAAAGTTTTCGGTTTTTGTCCAACAAATAAAAACATATTAGTACTCTTCACTAGCGATGGCAACGAGGCGAGGCGGGGGCAGGTAGTAGCCCCCGTTACTCGTGCTCGCAAATTTGCGGGTATCCAACAGGTATCCGTAAGTATTTTCTATGATTAAAAAAATAATCAATAAATATTTAAAAATTAACAAAAGTACACCTAAAGTCATATTTTAATATAAAATTTATATTACTTCGTGTGTTATATTAATAATTACAATAAAAAAAAATAAATATTCAAATGATATAGAAATTAAGGAAAATTTACATAAAATACAATAAATTTATGTTTTTTAATTTTATTTTTAGAGGGTAATAGGTATCTACGGGTATTGCCGGTAGGTATTCATGACGTATATTATTCGCTGATGCGAGTTTTTTTTTCATCCCTACTCATCACGGGCCAGGCCTAATTCACCCTTTTTTTTTCTAACAATATGGTCGCTAAGCCTTCAAAAATATGATTCCATGTTGTCCTACAAATTGGGCTTTACTCTTTTTCTGTCATTTACATTTAACCCAAACAAAAAAATAAAAAAATTATCAACTTCACAAATGCATATCTTCTATTGTACAAAAAAAAAAAAAACTATCTCATTCTACATCCGAAACCATGACAAATCCTTTGCCATCCTAAGACAACCATTAACTAGCCTCGAACAATCTCCGTCGTGACTCTTGGGGCCCACTAACAATAATTAAAAAACTTATGCATGGGCCCTCTTGACACTTTTGTTATCTGTCAACAAAAAATAATACATAATTGTTACAGAAGTTAATTGCAATTTCTTAATAATCTACCAAAGTCTTAAAAACTATAGGTAGCATGTAATCAATCACAACCCTTAAATAAAGAACAATAAATCTGAAGGTTAATCTTAACTGGCGTAAAAACGCCCTGGCGGACGCTAAACTGAACTCACACAGAAATCGCAAACCCTTCAACCTGGAAATCAAGGTGCAAGCTATTCTCAGTTTGAAACAATTACACAAATCGGCCTCTTCAAATCGTTCACACTGACATAATTGCTAATTCGTTTTCATTCCCTTTATCCCTTCATAGACTCAAATTCAGCCACAGTCAGCATTTTGCATTGTAGTTTTTAAGTGAGTATAATGATTCCTTATTCTCTTATTCCTAGTTTTAGGGTTTCTTTCTTACGCTATGGATTGGGTTTTGTACCGCAACACCATGTTTTTCGTTTTTTCTTCAATCCATTCACTTCACACACCATTTCTGATAGAAAACACGTCAAAGGTGACACCTTTACCGTGTCTTACCTCATGAATTCATGTGGATTGTCACCTGATTTGGCTACCAAACTATCCAATGGTGGCTTTCATTTGAAAAACCCATACGGGCCTAATGTTGTTCTTGATGTTCTCAAGTACTATGGGTTCTCCAATTCCCAAATTGTAAAAGTTGTGTAGAGGCATCCCTTGGTGCTTCTTTCATAGGCTAAGGAAACCCTTTTCCCAAAATTCAAGTTCTTTCATTCTATTAGGGTTTCCAATATTGACTTGCCTACGATCCTAATTCGTAACCACTCTCTCTTGTCGTCGAGCTTGGAGAAACGCCTTATCCGGAATTATGAGATCCTGAGGGGTGTAGTTCGTGATGACAAAGAAGTTGTTAGAGCTTTGAGGGCAGCCCCAAGTGGCTTTACATTTAGTGGCATAGTGAGGGAATTGGTTCCAAACATTGAGGTTTTGAGACAGTGTGGGGTGCCTCAATCTTCCATCTCGCTACTGTTAACCCATCACCCGACCACAACGTATATGAAGCAATCCAGATTTGTGGAAGCTGTCAAGGTAGTTAAAGAAATTTGAATTGAACCTACTAAGACAGCTTTTGTCATGGTTGTCAAAGTGCTTGTAACTTTGAGTAAAGCAACATGGAAATCAAGATTTCGGTTTTATGAGAAGTGGGGTTGGAACTGCAAAATCGCACTTCAAGCATTTAGGAAGTATCCCAATTTTATGAATTTGTCCGAGGTGACGTTTACAAGGAAAATGAATTTTCCAGTGAAGGATATGGGATTGCCATCAACACATATTGCCGAATTTTCTCGGATTCTAGGTTACAGTTTGGAGAAGAGGATTATCCCTAGATTCTCAATAATTAAAATCTTGAAATCGAAAGGTCTGGTTGATAATCATTTTCATTTCCTTTCCTTTATGTGCGTAACTGAGGAAAACTTTTTGAAGAAATTTGTTGTTGATTTTCAGACAGATTTACCTCTCTTACCAGATATCTACAAAGGTTTGATGGATTATCAGAATGTAATTTAGTATTTGAATGCCTTTGCAGGCTATTATCCAAATGTTCAACTTTAATTTCGATGCTAAATTGAACATTCAGTTTCCTCTGCTTTCAATTTTTGAGTTTTCTTTCTCTTGGAGTGGAAATGCATTTGGTAAATTTATAGCATACTGACTTCATAATCAAGTTTGTAAATCACTCATTACTGGTGATTTTCGATTTCATTATCTTATTTCAATTATTTCTATTGATAGATACCACAAAATTCATTAAAGAGTGCCATGTTTTTAGGTTATTTTGGTGAATTTTTTTCGTTGTTGTTTTTTTGTTTCAAATGTTTATCTGGAGTGGGAAATTTGTTCCCTTCTTGGGTTTGTTCTGCTATCAGTTACCACATAATCTCACTATAGTGTTTGTAAATCACTTATTACAGGTTGTTGCATGTTGCATGATCCCATTTTTCCAACTTGCATATGTGAAAACTCAATCTCCTATGTAAATTGTTCTATGAATCTCTTTTTTATCTTTGAGCTATCAATTCTTTTTTGAAGAGACATCTACAAATTTTTACCGTAATTTTACACCTAGAGATAGTTGGTGGATTTGCTTTGCATTTTGCATCCAAATGAAAACTAAATCTCTATAGTTTGTAAATCACTTAAAAATATTTATTTCCTTATCTAACCTCAAAGAAAGAAAAAAGTCTTTACAAACATTGTGATTCATAACATTTAAATATTAGTCTGAAACACTGAATGCATATATTACTCCCGGGTGAAACGTTTCATAAGGTATCCATAATTATCTTATTTCTTTTTGGAGTATGAAATAGTGACTACTTTGTTATTTGTTGTTACTTTTCCATATTGAATTGGATATTTTGATGGAAATTTGGGAGAAGCAGGAAAAGCACTAGATTCCAAGGCAACCTCATATGCTGATACTGTACTCACTTTACAAGATCATAATCTTCAAAATCATGTTAATGATATTTGGTTACAGGTTCATCAACACTCATTTAGTCATGTCTTTAATTTATGCCACTTTGCATTCATGAACTTTGCCCGCATATAATATTTTTAGCTATTTTCGGTCATGTCTTCATTGCCATTTCTCATGCCAAGGTTCAATTTTTTGTTTAGAATTGTAGTTCATAATGCTTGCCTTAGAGTGTTAAACATGATCTTTTAAACTTTCTTTCACATTTGTTTATGACTGTCTTTCACAGTTAGCATTGATAAATTTAAGATGAAGTTTTAAGAACATATAGGGTTTTTTTAATGTGTCTTGGAGGATTGGACATAAGTGTATGTAAATATTTTTCAAAAATATTATTAACTTTGATTAATGATCTTTGAGTTAAGTTAACATTTTAGGAGTGTGCTACATTGTGCTCACTTCCAACAGTTCTATAGATGAGATAGTTCCAGTTATGAAAAATGTGGAGTGAAGAGTTGTGTGCCACAATAGCAAAGAACCCATTGGTGTTGAGAAACAACCATTGACTTTGACTTCATTATGGAATCTATCTATTTCTATTTATGGTTCAAAGCAAGGAAACCAGGTTTCAATTACTCAGATTTCGATTGGATTGTTTGTTGGCATACTAGGAGTTAGCTATGTTGATATTTAGTGCTTCATAAGTAGTAAATTCTAATTTTGTAACCTAAGTACTATTAGTGCTTCCATCAATTAAATATTTACATGGACAATTAGTTAATAATAGTTTCGTCAGGTTAGTTTTTTTTTATCCACGTACGTAATTAAATTTCAAAATTGCATTATTTGTAGTTATGATTTAAACTTAACATAGTTTGCAATGTGTCAATTAGTTAATTGTGATATTTATATGAAGAATTTTACTATTTTTTTGGTTGGCTTTGAATAGATTTTTCTTTTCATCAAATCATTTTTTAGTTTATTTTTGTTGGTAAATAAATCATTTTTAGTTTAATACATAGTTGGTAATATATTTAATTTTTTGCGATACAAAATCAAAATTTAAAATGGTAGGTAATATATTTAACATTCAAATAGGTTATATATATATATATATATATATAATTTGTGATATAAAATTAAAATTTAAAATGTTTTTATATAATTTTTTTAAAATTCAAAGTCTAAGCTATTTCAATAAATAGAAGAATTATGTAAAAGAATTTATAATAAAATATTAGTTCCCAAAAATTTTAGTCACCCACGGTAAATTGGACAATATAGTTTCATGATAAGTAAAACTTTTTAATCATATTGAATGTTTGGAAACCATTATTCTAATAAAAAAGCAACTGAACATCCAATATTTTAATCATATTAACAGTAGACCGTTAATTGTTAAAAAAGCAAAAAGTATTAACTGTAGACCAAAAAAAATTCAATATTAATTTCATGATAAAATATATTTTTCTTTCATGTAAAACTACAGTATATTTTCTATTTTAGTCATTTGAGAATTTTTTTATCCCTAAACATTTTGAGACTATTATTATTTAGTTCTTATTGTTTTAAAAACTTATTATTAGTTGATTTGGAAGAGAATAAAATAAAAATATCAAAATAAATAAATAAATAATCCTCTTCATACTAAAAATATGCTAATTTAATAAAAAAATCACTACAAAAACTATGATAACAAATTTTAAAAGATAGGCGATCAAAATAAAAGAAATATTAATATATTAAAATGATAAATGTTTAAATGGGTTTTTAATCCACATAAAATTCATTACTTTTGGTTTTGGCCCCTATATTTTTTTATGGGCTTTTTTCCCTATAAAATACTTCTCTTTGATTATAGTCATTTTCTTAAAATTAAAAAAATTATGAACTAAAACTAAAGAAAACTTTTTGTAAGGATAAAAACTAAGGGACGGTTTGGTTTGCATTTTTATTTTTTGTTTTCATTATGTTTTCTGTTTTTTAAAATTTTACAAAAGAATTATAAAATTGTTTTTACAAAAAACAAGAAACATAAAATAAAAATGCAAACCAAACAACCCATAAATATTTTAGTTTCTAAAAGGAAAAAAAAAATTACATGAACTAAAACGGACCAAAATATATTTAAGTGAATATCAGAATGAAAAATCTATATTAACCCTTTATTAAATTTTGTTTGTTTGTCATACCTTAATTAAATTCACTGAATAACACTTTCTTCTCTGTTAATTGAAGAGAAAAATCATCACAAGAAGGGGACAATGGGAGAGTGTTTCCACACTTCCACCGAAAGTATGCCCACTTATCTGGAGACAGGGGAAAATCTTTGTGGGGTTCCGTTCCAATATATTCCATAATCTTTTGCTTTCTCATATTTTTATCCTTTATTATTTCCTATTTTTACGAAAAAAGATCACAACCACAACAAAACTGATTGAAGAAACAGGTAAGTTTTTGTACAACAAACAATGAAATTATCGAGTGAGGAATGTGAATTAATAATTTATTCACAAAATATAATTTTAATTTAATGTTATTTATTATCAACTTTATTACCATTAGCCTATAAAAAAAATTTTACTTACGATTAATTATATTATTATTTTGTAATTAATTATTGTGAGAATTCATTATTTAGCTTATATTCTCAGTACATAATTTGTGATTAAATATTATTTTTGCCTACACAATTCGAATCATGAAATTCATAAAAACATGTGGATAAAAAAATACAGTTAGGATTTCAATAAATATAAATTATATATATATATATATATATATATATATATATATATATATATATATATGCATGGTATAGAATTATTATATTGTTATTATTAAAAGAACCAGATATAGAGGTAAATATCAAGAAAAGAAGAACCAGATAGAGGTAAGAGAATTTATGGTCTTCCATGCTTTCTACTCCAATCGCTGAAATCCAAAGCCTGTCGGTGCTTCTTTTTTTCTTTTTTCTTTTTAATAATACATATATCTTTGTTGAAGAAGCTAAGCAAAGCAAGTAGATGTATGTACTGATAGTATAATAAGAACAAGGAAAGTTTCTGTATACGACTGACCCTAAACAGAAGACAGTGAGTGCATGCAGATTACCCATAATTTGCCCTACAAATCTCCACTCACCTAAGTAAATGCGTCTACGAGATATATCGGATATCACTCTAGCTATAATTATAATAAAAATAAAATAAAATCATGTGGTATAGTTATTTAATACCCAAAAAAAATATTAAGTGCCCGCATTTGTCTATGCTCAATTATACTATTATTGTCAACAGACCTTATTAGCATTGTTTCGGCACCACTTGAAGATACGAAGATATATGTGTGTCAATATTTAAGTTTACTTATCGAGTTTATTAGTACGGTTCAATGAGAAATTTGTATACAGTTACTTTCATTTCCATCAGATTTATGTGTATATTATTGTCCTCATGAGGATAAATTCAAATATGACTAAAACGTTACGTGAAAAAAATAATCTTACACATAAAGTACTGTGGTGAAATTTTGTTATAACAAATAATTTTCAATAATACAAATTTACATGAGCATGTTGCCCACACACTAAAATTTCTAGATCACGGTTAAATTGTGAGTTTGATGTTAAAAAAAAAAAAACCATCTATGGCGACCGGTGTAAGGAGGAGATTAATTAATAAGGACTCGTTTGGTTTAGATTTTAGTAGAATAAAAAGTGAAAAAAAACAGATGAAGACAAAAATCAATAGTTAAGATCATTGATAAACAAAAATAAAAACAATTTAATAAAAGTAAATATTTTTAACTTTATTCAAAAGAGATTTTAACTAAATGCAAATCCTAAAGAAAAAGCCCTAAATCATCCACTGCGAATACAACTTTATTCCTTGCGTTGGTTGTGGTTCTGGTTCATCATCACCAAAAGTTAGTTTGTGTTCTAGACTGATGACTCTTCCTATTTTATTTTTCTCTTTTGTGTGAAAAGGAAAACAAAATGTCTTGCACACCGCGTCCTGGCCGTAAGTGAGAAGAAGATTACCAAACTCAAAATTTCGCCGCAACTCACGCTTTTTATTTCAACAAACCTCATTTACTACCATAAACACATTTGATATATTTAAAAATAAAATCGATCAATTTAAGTTGCTATTTATTCTTATATCTGTAGGAATTTTTTAAATAAAATTTATCATTACATTAAAAATCTGTATCACGTAGATCATCATATATATAAAAAAAAAATTGGTATAATCACGGGTTTTTTCACCCTTAGATGAGACTAATCATGTGAATCATCTCTCCGAAACCTTACATTGCCAAGTCAACCCTTAGGGTCCGTTTGATTTGCTAAATTTCATGGTACAACGCAGCACAAATTCAGAAAATGATCCAGCACAAAAGTGGAGTTACTGGACAGCACAAAAAGCCAAAATTTTGTACCACACTAAATCATGGGACAACTTTTTGTTCCACAGCACAACTATCCAAAAGTAAAAAATATCCATATTCTCTCCCACTATTGTGTAATCACCTTACCCCACTTTTTCTCTCTCAACTTACCATATATATATATATATAATTTTTTAGTGGAAAATAATGATTTTTTTTAAAAAAAATAATTAAGAAAATCAATTTTTTTATGTAAAATAATAATAATATGTAATATTAATATGTATTATAAAGGATATTATTGTAAAATTTGAATTGCATTTTTTTCGGTGCATTGGTTATCAAACACTAAACAATATAATAAGTTGTGATGTGCTTTGTTTGACTTGTACTGTGCTGTATCACTTATATTGTCCAGTCCTAGCATCAAACGCACCCTTAGGGTTCATATATACAAAATTTCATGTTTATTAAAAAATTTTAGTACACAAATAATTTATTAAAAGTTAAATCATCTGCAAAGTACTAAATCGCACATCAAATATAATTCAGAGAACTAAAACATTTTTTTTATTAATGGGACTACAATATTTTTAACCTTAACATTTTTAGGTCAAACAAAAGAAATTTTATCGTCACTTTTTTTAATTTCTTTTCTTCCAACCACACAGAAGCTAAAAATAATCCCTTTCATACTTGAAAAAATTTTATATAAAATCTTTTATATATATTTAAATTTAATCCCAAATCATTATTTACCATGTTTTTTTTTACAATAAACATAAATGAATTTTGAAACAAAAAACTTAGTGTAAACTGATAAAAATTCTATTGTAGTATATATTTAAGAAATGAAATTATTTATGAATTATATGAGGATATATTATTGGTAGTGTAGAGTGTAGAGTAATTTAAACCACACATTTTTTGCAGTTACTCCATTATGGTTCATCTGACCTTGATGAAGAGTGGCCCCGCATATTATGGTTATGGACAGAGAGAGTGACAGTGACTCCCTCGTGACTGTGCCTCTTCTTCTTCTTCTTCTACTACTACAACCTTGCCGGCACTTCTCCAATTCACCATTTCCAAATTTAAAAAAAAAAAAAAAACTAACAGTAATTAATTTAATTAATTATAGTAAGGGCTTATTTTTTAATCAAGCAAGCATCCCATTAAATTTAAAACATAGATAGATAGATAGAGAGTATTTGTTATGCACTTACTACTCCATTAAGCAAGGCCAAGGACAGAAACAGATCTTAATTTTCCTTCACCCACTTTAACATCCATCCCATATTCTTGATGATGAAGAACTGTTTCTCTTTGTTTCTGGTTTTGTTAATTATGTTTGTTTGTAAACTAGAGCAGAAGAAGATGGTAGAAGCAGATGATGATGGTGGTGGTGGGTTCGTGAAAACAAGAGGAGTGCAGCTTATGCTCAATGGAAGTCCTTACTATGCTAACGGTTTCAATGCATATTGGTTAATGTATATTGCTTCTGACCCTTCTCACAGAAACAAAGTCTCTTCAACTTTTCAACTCGCTTCCAATCATGGCCTTAACATAGCAAGGACTTGGGCTTTTAGCGATGGTGGTTACCAACCCCTTCAATACTCTCCTGGATCCTACAATGAACAAATGTTCCAGGTATCTTCAATTCAATTCTTCATCTTTCAATCTATTTTATTTTGTTATGTTTGTATATATATACTCTCTACTCTGTTTTGTTGATTTGAAATTGAAGGGATTGGACTTGGTGATTGCTGAAGCCAGAAAGTATGGAATCAAATTGGTGTTGAGTTTGGTGAATAACTACGAGAACATGGGAGGAAAGAAACAATATGTGGAATGGGCGAGGAGTCAGGGACAGTCAATCAATTCTGAAGATGATTTTTTTACCAATCCTGTTGTCAAGGGATACTACAAAAACCACATCAAGGTATTTAGTATAGGTAGACACACTCTTTACTCTTTACTCTTTATTGCTGTCCCAAACATTCTGCTTCTGAATTCTAATTTCTAATTACTACTTTATAGGCTGTACTTACACGGCATAACACCCTCACCGGAGTTTCCTACAAAGACGACCCAACTATAATGGCATGGGAGCTTATGAATGAGATTAGGTGTCCTTCAGATCAATCTGGAAAAACTGTTCAGGTAATAAACAAATTAAACCCCCCCCCCCCCCCCCCCCATTCTTCTGTTTTTCATGCAATGTGACCATTCACATCGTTTAATCTTCAATGCATTTTATCCGTTTTCACATGACACTACACTGACAGGGTTGGATTACTGAGATGGCATCTTACTTGAAATCCATTGATGGAAACCACTTGCTTGAAGCTGGTCTGGAGGGTTTCTACGGCCCTTCAAACCAACACTCTAACCCTAACAACTTCCATCTTGGAACAGATTTCATCTCTAACAACCAAATCCCCGGCATTGATTTTGCAACTCTTCATTCCTACCCGGACCAATGGTAATTCTAATTGCTTCCATTTTTCATTTCAATTCTTTATTCTTTATAAAATCAGCAAAATATATTTCATTGATTATTTTGCATGAGCAGGCTATCCACTTCAAGTTATGAAGACCAAATCTCTTTCTTAGATAGGTGGCTGAATGACCACATCCAAGACACACAGAACACCCTTCACAAACCGCTTCTATTTGCAGAGTTTGGGATTTCCACCAAAAACTTTGGCAGTAACCCGGCACCCAGAGATCGATTTTTCAGTACGGTGTATTCAGCAATATACTCATCAGCTAGTGGCGGCGGCTCCGCAGTTGGCGGCTTGTTTTGGCAACTGCTAGCTGAAGGAATGGATTCTTTTCGAGACGGTTACGAGGTTGTCTTGGGTGAGAACACCTCAACCACTACTTTGATAGCTCAACAGTCTCAAAAACTTAACCGAATTCGCAAGATGTATGCCAGACTAAGAAACATTGAGAAGTGGAATGAAGCAAGGCAAATTCGCGGCTCGCAACGCCACACTGGCGCTGACGGCAGAAACTAAGATCACTAGCACTATATATATATATATATAAAGAGAGAGAGAAACAGAGTTAGTAACTTTGTATCCTCATTTGTGTGTGAATTTATCTTCAGAATTAAGTATCCCTCTACCAAGGATGAGTTCTAATAATCCCAGGGGACAGAATGTCCTACTCCCATTAATGTTACAAGTGAAGTGACCTACAAGTACTATAATCTTATGCATATGATTCTCATCAGCATTTGATAGCTGAAAGATTAAGCCATGGCTATTTTTTATTTCAAAACTAGCGAGTTCTAATATGAAATGTAACTTGTAATGTACAAGCAAGCTTTTTATTCATCTACTTATATGTCAGCGAGTAATTATATTTATGTCTGGAGTGGCTGCTGGAAAATTTGAAGTGCTTCATATAATTGTTCCGTCTTTGATTGTTGAATTCTTCAAAATAATCGTGATGCCTGATCTAATGTAGAACCCTTCCGTAGTCCTGTCTGCTTCATCAACACCCTGAGGAATTAATATATTCAAATCAGCAAATGTGTTTAGATATTAAAGTACCACAAAATCTTTTGCAAGAGATGCTGAAAGCAAGATTTTGGAACAGCACTTACATCAGCATTTTCAATGATCACATTTCTTCCTATCTTGGCATTCTTGTCAATTATACAATTCCTTCAAAAATGTCAGGGTATGAAATTAGCAGAAATAATACATGGAGGGCACCATCTAATTTTGATGTTACTGTTATGACTTGTAATTGGTAAGCATAACTTGGATTATGGTTCATTGTTCAAATCCAGATAGGCAGATATGAGGGAACTCAATATGAATCAAAGTAGTTGTTTATGAGACATAATCAAACCTGATTTTGGTATTTTCGCCAACACCAATTGGAACCTTTCCTTCTGCCAGCAGAGATGCAATTTCAGACTCAGTTTGATAGTAGTCAGCACCCATCATCATAGTATCCTGGGCAGCAGCAAAGTCCATAAAAGGCATAAGACATTTGTCATGGTTGCTCCAAAACACATGATGAGAAGGCATCAATTCAAGGAGCTAAAATTACAAGCCCATAGCATTTCTGTTAGGAGGGCATCTAGACCTAGTTCCCATAAATTATTTCACAGTTAAACAAGCATTCTGATCTGATCAGTCTTCCAATCCTATATTTTTAGAAGAAGTAAAAACTAATTTCTACTAATTGGAAAAGAATTATTGAAAACAGAGAGGCGTGACATGTTGATGCAATCAACTAAAAAGAAAAAAATTCCAGGGTCATGAACAAATGAGTGCAGAATGCAGTTTCCCCCCTCCCCTCCAATTTTGGGTGATATAGATTCTAGACACTGATCATGTAGAACATCAATTTTTTAGGGTCATCATGTGTATCCATCCACAAAAATACCAGAAAAGCGAAAACTGCAGAACAATACAAAATGCTTACCTGAAGCTCCACGCCAGACTCTAAACGTGAGCGTATTCCTACAATTGAATGTTGAACACTACACTCCCTCAAGAAGCAACCGTGAGAAATAATTGCATCCACCACCTATGAAACCAATCAATCATTCACACAGTAACATCAACGACAGAAACCAATGGAATACCCATATTCAGCACAAATTCCATAAAGCAACTAGGCAAAAGCTGAATGTCATATCAAACCTTGCATTTTTCTACTTTTGTGGGTGGCAGGAATCTTGGGGAAGTGAAGAAAGGTGTCTTTGGATCATAGAACTCAAATTTTGGAGGCTGCAAGTGATAACATGAATAGTAAATATACTCCTATGAATGAAAATTTATTATGCAGTAAAATCACTCTTTCTCAATACCTTAAGTCGATTATTATCAGCAAAAACTCTAAAGACTATTCAATCAAGGCTTCTAAATTGTGAAAGGTTCCCAAGTTATGCAACAATACGTGAATATATGATACTTCTCCTCACCAATAAGATTTTCATTTGTTTTAATTTTTAAAATTAGAATATGATCAACTTTTTTTTCTGGAGTTTAAAACTACCCATCTACTGGCTGCTTGTTGAACTTCTTACTGTGGAAAACCATCAAGATTGGCTGAATACCAAAATAGTTCCCAAGACTGACTTTAGAAATATGATCAAACTTAAAAGAAATTACAAGATAGTCAAACAAACCTGTTCTGTCAGAGCCAGATTTGCATCAAAGAAGGACTTTACAGTTCCAATATCTTCCCAGTAATCGTTAAACAAATATGCCTGAGAATGCAAATAGAAAGATAAACAGAGTTAATAACTACTAAACTTAAAAGAGAGTTATTTTTATTAGTATTCAAAAATTAAAAAGAAAAGGGAACAAGAATATTCCCTCTTACCTGGACATTGTGATCAGTCACAGCAGATGGGATAATTTCAGATCCAAAGTCATTGCACGAAGAATAGTTCCATCTTAGTAGTTTCAGCAAGGTTTCAGTTCTAAAGACATATACACCCATGGATGCAATATAAGGGTGTTTCTTTGCTTCTTCTGCAGATAACCCTAGCAGAGTGGTGTCAACATGCTGCAGTTATCGATGATGAATTAGCTAGAGAACTAGATTAAACTGCAAATCATTCAGGTTAAAGGAATGTAAGAAAGTTCAACTTGAGATACTATTAACATACCATTGCCTTCAGATCCGGACCCTTGGGTTTTTCTGCAAACTGTATAATCCGTCCTGTTTTATCAATCTTCATCAGCCCATAGTCAGATGCACGGCTACAAGACGGTTAACATTGATCAACACCAAACAAACACATTTTAATATGTAACAAAAATAAAAAGATATTATTGTTAGTAAATGTTTTGCCTCTTGCAATCATGTAGATATACCTGTCATCCATTGGCACGCATGAGACTGTGATATCAGCATTTGTGTCAATATGTTTCTGCAATGCCAGTCCCCATTGAAAATCATCATTAGTTTTAGAAAACTAAAAAGGGTACTAGTTTGTAATCTTAGGTTCAAAACTATATCATTTACACCTGTACAAAGTCCATATAGTCCATCCGGTACAGATGATCGCCGGAAAGTATCAAGATATTCTCAACATTCTTGTTCTTGGCATCCTGAATGATAATGCAGACCGCAGCACACATTCACTACTCTATATCAAACATTCAAACCACTATGTTCAGATAAGCCAATAAACAACAAATAAGTTTCTACCTCAAAAACCCATATGAATTGCCTCACAGCATCAGCTGTTCCTTGGAACCATTTCTTCCCTGCCTCTCCAGATGTTTGAGTAGCAGCCAAGACCTATTTTCATGTAA
Source organism: Cyamopsis tetragonoloba (assembly GCA_037177725.1). Classification (NCBI taxonomy): domain Eukaryota; kingdom Viridiplantae; phylum Streptophyta; class Magnoliopsida; order Fabales; family Fabaceae; genus Cyamopsis; species Cyamopsis tetragonoloba. The sequence continues at coordinate 84,305,777 of CM074119.1, forward strand.
ATTATAATTCAGTACCATAACTACTAAGCTTTCATGCTTGATAATTTTCTCTAAACATGTTCATAAAAAATAACATTGCCTAGTGGATAATAATCATAATCCTTGATTGCTTCCTCTCAAATAATTGCTGATAGAAATAGCATAAGCATAGTAAATCACCTCCACAAAACCGTCTCCAAAATTCATGCCATTTCCAAAACTATATGCGCGAGAGAGGTGGCGGTTGAGGGAGAAAGAGTTGAACTGGGTTAAAATGAATATTTTTCTGATGCCACTGTTGATGCAATTGCTCATGGGGATATCTATGAGCCTGTAACACCCTCCAATAGGAACCTGCGAGTTTCATTAAAAAACAGAAACTTTTAATCAAGGGTTTGCAATTCTTAGTAGCCAATGTTAAAAGTAAAAACATAAATAAATAAATAAAAGAAAAGCTTAGATACCGCGGGCTTGGCTCTTCTGCTAGTGAGAGGAAAGAGGCGAGTTCCTGCACCTCCACCCAATATGATGGAAGCTACACTTTTTGGGTCTGCTTTCGGAATCTCAAAAGGCGGTGCCTCTTGGAATGCCTGAAACCAGCATTGCAGTTTAACTTGAGCATCGAAATTAAATTAAATTATGAAAATCAAACACACCACAGCGAATAATTTTACTTCATTTACATGTATTGTGTTAGTAATTTACCACGGAATCTTCGTTGATGTCTGATGTGAGAACAGCGTATGCGATCCCATTTCCAAGCTTGGAGCTTCTGAGATTGCAATGAGTTCGTGAAGTCTTTGGTTGAATACTCAAAAATCTTGTGTTTAGACTCTCACCCCAGAACCCACTTCCTCTGATTCTGCCAACTCCCTCGCTGAATTTAGCTAAATTGGAGCTCAGAGCTGCACAAGTTGAATCCATTGCTGGAATAGCCAAGGAATCAGAGACTAACGAGTTTTTGTGGAAGTAAAGAGCTAAACCACTTTCATAAAACCCAAACTTTTCGAAGACGCTTTACAACTTAAGTAGAGGAATGAAACCTAGGAGGATTAAATGAACGGGTGGGCCTTAAAAAGATGAAAAATTTCAGAGAACCCAGTTATGAGATGGGTGAGTTGATTGAAGAAAAAGCGAAGCTGGGAGGTGGGTGGGTAGAGAGAATCAGAGAAATGCGAGAAAGGAGGAGGAGATGCACAAACAAAATACTAAAACAGAGGAGAATGCGTTGAAGAAGAAGGACGAGTCACGAGAAACCTGCGAAGTGTCACTGTTAATGAATTAGTAGTGGCTACAAATTTCTATGACTCGCTAACACTGACACTTCCTCCCATTTTTGACGTAATCATTTTTAATCATGTTCACCTCGCTTCTAATGGACTCTATTAGTAGTAATTGATTTATCCTCTAATTTGTTGTTAAATTCGGTGTTTCTTTTTCTTACAACATGTGTTCATTCGTGTTTCTAAATTCTATTCCCCTCTTTGAGCAATGATTATTTCGTTAATTGTTCCTTAACTGTCTGTTTAAGAACACTGAGGACCGATTTGATTTAAATTTTAATAAAATGAAAAGTGAAAAATATATAAATTAAAATTAAAAATTAATGAATTAGATTGTTAATACACAAAAATCGAAATAATTTAATTTTGACTAAAATTACTTTTGACCAAACTAAAAATTAAATCAAACATCCCCTGAATCTCTAAAAATATACCATCCGTTTATTTTTTTAAAATTATTTTAACTGAACTATTTAGACAAACAACTACTATTTCTTTAAAATAAAGTAACGTAAATTCAACACTAATTTGTTTATTAGTTGACAAGCAGCTGTTTTTATAATAAGATACATTGTTGTATTAAGCAACAAGATAAATATTTCTTGTTTGGTAACAAGGTAAAAGGTGTGGATTTCGATTCTCTTGTTCATCTTATCTTTTCGAAGAAATGAATATTTGTTTCTTCTATAAACTTATCACAGATTCACGGTATACTGATTTTTTTTTTTTTTTGTCTGCATGAAGATTGAATAATATCTTCAACCGATATCAATAATACCCTGAATTTGGTATATTATCTTTTAATAAAGAATTTTCAATGTGTACAACCATTAAATAGAATTTGAATTACCATTCTTGGGAAACTCAATTATCAAAGAGTAATTATTATGTCCCTAATCATGTCTTACGAATAGAATATCATCACGTCATTAAAAATATTTTCTTTGATTTTAATGTTTAATTTCTTAATAAATTTTTTTAATGACGTGATAAGGACAAGATTAAGGACATGATTTGAGGACACCAAATTTAAATCCGTCAGATATTTAACATTTTTTTTGGCTGAATTATTGTTGATTGTTATATTTGATTTAACAAATTTAGTTGTTTTAAATTGTTTAAAAAAAATCTTAATAGACAACAAATTTTGATGCGTAAAACAAATTTTTATGATGAGATCTTTTTAGAATGTAAAATAATAGATATTCGAAAACTATTGATATTACTCTATAAACAACATATGCATTTTATTTAAAGAATTAAGATATTTTATGAAGAAAAAATAATAAGTTTCTATGCTATAAATATTCTAATATTTTTTAAAATATAAATATCTATAAATAGAGCCTAAATATATATTAAAAATATGTATATTATTTTGGGGCCTAAATTACGGATTTGGCTGGTCTTACCATTAAACCAACCCGGACCCTATAAGAGATATCATTATGTGTTTATGATGATTAAAAAAAGTTTAGACTTGTAACACATTTTAGGGTAAAACTATTTACGTGTGTGTCTATTTCGGATTTCAAATGCAACAAAAACATAATCTCCGACTCTATGAGGCGAATCCAACAAGAAAAATCAAAAACTATAAATTTGTACGTTTGGCAAAATTGATTTTCATACCTCTTAATTCTAAAACAAACACGCCCTAACTAAAGACATGTATTAGTTATTTCGGATATTCTCTTACGTTCATAATAATAAATTAGAAAACACGTGATACACTGTCGAGATATCCATGCAACGTACAAGATGGGTCGGGCCTAGATCCTAATAGATATTGTTATCTAAAATTTTTTGTCTTTGGTCCCCAAATTTACTACAATACTAAACTCTACACATGTGAATAAGTATCCTTTATTGTACTTGCAATTTGTAAAAATTTAAACATTAAAATCTTGGGTCTTGTTATCTAGTGCCCTTAGGCACTAGATAAACATTAAACATTATCTAGTGCCTTAAGGGCACTAGATAAAGTTATTAGAAGTAAAAAAACAATCATAAGAGCACATTGTTCCGTCTCTCGGAAATATAAAAAACTACATATTCCAATACCTTTTTATTATATTTAGGCTCTTAAATAGTGCCCTTAGGACACTAAATATCATTTGCCTAAAATCTTTACCAGTTGGAAGATTAAAGTCTTTACAAATACATTCTCTGTTGCCATTAATATCCAGAGTTGGACCCATGATCACATGACCTTGTTCTAATATCAGTGAAGTTTTGTGTACACAACACTATAGTCTATATATGACGTTTTTGCGTGGGATAATGTGACGCACTGAGTATACAGACAAATACTGTAATACCAAACGAATTAAGGGTTCTGTTCTAGTTCTAGTTTGAAATGATGAAAAAATAAAATATAAATGGAACATTGCATGTGCACTTGTGCAGTACTTTGGGAAATCCCTTTATATTGCTGTCATCACTTTCACTTATCTTTCTATATATCAGTGGAAGTGGATATCTATCAAACTCAAATTTCTCAACCATTGAGCATGACATTTCATCTACATCTACATAATTTGCCAGCCAAACACCCACCTTGCTACTTGCTTGTCTTTGTCTCATTTTTATTCTTTCCTATTTCCTATGTGCACTATTTATGGTTTGTCTACAATTATGAGTCTTTCATAGTTCTCTGCATAGGATAAAATCTCTATTTAATTAACATCAACCGTTAATTATATTTGATAGAAATATCTAACAAATTTACATCAAAACCATTTAATAATATAATCATTCATTCATTTGTCATTTAAATTATATTTTAATCACTTGATAATTTCTTTAATCCTTTTTATATAACCAAAAAAAAACAATTTTACAATAAAAATATACAATTTTTTCCAATATTTAATTATGATAAAGGAATATTTGTGACATAAAGTACATAGAGTAATCATAAGGAAAGACCTATTATTTACATTTTAGAACTACAACTAGTGGTACTAATTTATTTATTTTTTTTGGTGGAGCTAATTGTGAATTATAAAATGTGAATATTAATTGTGTGACAATATTTTTCTCAATAGATATATATTTTTTGGTGAAAATATGTGTGACGTTTTTTTTAACCAAAAGATATTCTCCAATCAATAATTTGGGAAAACTAAACAAGAAAATATATAGTGCTTGTTTGGAATAGTTTTGATTTTTAGTTTTTAGAAATTGAATTATAAAACAGTTTTCAGAAACTGTTTTTAAAAAAAGTGAGAGGAGTTTTCAATACTGTGTGTAAATTCAGAAAAGTGAAAATTGAAAACCAAAACATGTTTTAGATGTTTTCATATTTTAGTTTTTAAATACTGAAAAACAAAAATTGTTCCCGAAAACTATTTTTGAAAACTCGATTGCCAAATGAGTTTTTTAGTTTTTTATTTTTTAAAACAGAAAACTATTTTCAAAAGAGATATCAAACAAGCCCATAGTCACTTCATTATAATGTCTGGTATCTTATGGCCAGAAAAATTATAAAGTTAATCACTCTTGGACAAATTTTGTATAGCATGTTTGTTTTAGCGTTCGAGTTCAATGCAATGCAAAACTAAGATTTTTTTTTTATTTTCTCGTTCATTTTATGGGAATTCGTGATTTTCCGTTTCAAAACTTTAAAAGATCGTTGCCAACAACAAATCAAACATATCAGTAGTCCTTCACAAAACACGTTTCCACATAGACTAATATTTGTTATATGATGGATAACATAACTTTCCTACATATGCTTCTAATATTTTGTACCTAGCTTTTTAATGATATTTAAACTTAAAAATCAAATTGGTCACATAAAAGTAAAACCTCTTTTTGGGTTCAAGTTCAACAGCACATAAAAACTTCAACTAATTTTTCCCCCCCATTTTCGACACTGAAATTAATTTATCTTTTCGATCGTGGATAAAAACTGCCAAGCAGCTACCAAAGAGAACAAAATGGCCAAAGATTTAGGGGCCCAATAGCTTCTGTGCTGGCCCAAAATAAAACAATGCCTCGCTTTATCCGCCCCAACTACAGTCCGTAGTCTTTTTCTGTTTTGGCCCATTTCCTTTTTGGTCTTTTTTGAGCTGTTTCATCTAGAATTGGGCCTTGGGCTTGTTTTCTGGTTTCAGCTACTTATCGTTATCAATACTTTTAGCCCCCCCAAAAAAAAAATCACTACTACTCATCAATGCAGCTATCGAAAGAAAGAGCTCGTTTTTTTTTTCAGAGAGGCATAAATACACTTCTTGTTGTGTTATGTTAATTTTGAAAACCTACAATATTTTGTGCCATTTTATATTTATTTATTTATAAAGAAGGAAAAAGAAGGGGATGGTCAGGAAGTAGACAAGGGTTGTGTAAGACGTGGCAAGTGGAGTATGTATTGTTGTTAGTAATTAATTTGATGAATAAATTTTTCATGGGTTTCATGCATCCATGTTTCTGCTTTCTGGTCATTTTCCGTGAGTGATTTGGTTCTGGTTGGTTGTGGACGCTAATGCGACGTCGTTTTTTCTCTCTCTCTTCCCAAATCCAATTAGGATAATATAATTTCAAGCTAAGGTTGAGGCACTTTTAGCTTTTTGTGTTCCCCTTTTCATGACTTCAACAACTAATTACTCCTATCTTTCTCGATGTATACTGTATTGGATCGGATTTCTTCGTTGGTGGCAACAACTTTCTTCTCTCTTTGGAAACCTATTCCTTTAACTTTCCTTTCTCATCAATTTCAGTTTCAGGGATCCTCACCCAAATTTGTAATATAATCTGCTTATTTTCACCAAACAATAGCTTTAAATAAATTCTCTTAATAAATATTTTTAATTAAACAATGTATCAACAGTAATGTTTAATTTGTATGGTGGGTGATCTATTCACTCTTTTTATTTTTTCCAGAATATCGTATATTTAAGTTAGGATCTTCACAATATATAATATAAATTTAATAATGTTATTAATTACTAAGAATATTCTGCCAAAATAAAAAAATATATTGAAAAAAAGAATCTTTAATTGGTTTTTAAATTTAGTTCACACAATTTAAAAAAATTAATTAATATTCTTAATTGTATAAAATTAATCATTATTTCTAATGATACTACTAATTTTATTAGACTTTTCAATCATTAATTATTATTCCGATTATAAATGTGAAAACTAAAAAATAAATAAATAAGGGTAATAGAGAAAAAGAAGCAACGAATTTTTTTTTTTTTTTTTTTTTTTTGATAAAAGAGGACAAATGGAGTAATACATAGGAATAGTGGGGTAGAAGAGTATGGTAACAGTAGACAGTTGAACTCTGTTAAGCATTTAAAGAAGGCCTATAGTAAAGGACTTTATTAAGAGACAATAAACTCACTGTAATTTTTATTTTTTTTATTTTTTTGCTTTTAACTCATTTTAATAATCTTTATATCTGAAAAAAAATTTATCTTTGATTTTTAGTTGAACAATACTATTGATACACTTAAAAAGAGCTTTTTGATACCTCAGATTTATTATTATTATTTTTATTATTTAATTATTTAATAAACTAATCAATTAATATACTTTATATAGATTTTTTTTTATTTTATAACAAAGTAGTACAACTGGGTCGAACTCGTACCACACATATATTTTCATGCATTCATTAACTGAGTTACATGACTCGAACATACTTTATATAAATTTGGTATAATCAAAATTATAGATTAATAACTACTCCTCCATTCCAAAACTATAATCATTTTAGATTTTTTTACACATATTAAGAAATCATTGATATTGATAAAATTTTAATATGAGTGGACTAAGATGTCTAATTAAAAGCTAAAATAGTTGACAAAATAAATAAAAAGAGAAATAATTATTGGTGAATAAAGGGATTATGAAAAAAAATATATATATATAATTTATTGCATCTTAAAATTATAAAGTGACAGTAATTTTAAAATAAGATTTTGAATTGAGGAAATATATGGTTTATAGTATAACAGATACCTCAGTCTCGTATCTTTAGTGTTTATGTTTTGTTAGTATTAGTTCAAGTTTGAAAATAAAAATTATATCCATTATTTCAGACATTTCTTTGTTTTTTTAATAATCAGATTATTACTTAGTTAATTGCATTATTTCATATTACTTTTTGATTGAAAATATATAAACAATTGTATAATTAATAATAGATTTGATTCCTAAATAATTGAATTGTATATTTGACTATTGGTATTTAATAATTCGTGGGATTGTATGATATTTTTCCATTTATCAAACATAAAAGAATCACATTACGCGTTTTTATATGACAGTTTATTACTTCGTTATGTAGTTTTTCTATATTTTTTTAAATAACTTTATATGTTTATATAATTAGAATTTCATTGTCTTACTCCTTTGAGATAGATTTTTTAAGGGACTCTTTTGAGATAATCTTTTGTAATTTGTATTATTAGTTTATTACATTACATATCCTCGTTTTTTTCTCAGTTTTAATATTTTTTTACTAAGAGGTCTTACGCCCATTGCCAACCATCTTTATTTTATTTTATCCTGAAAATTCCAGTCCATATTATTTAACCTATAATAAAAAAAACAATGTAACAATAATTAGTATATAACCATTAGTACATATAATTCATTTACAATTTACAAAACATTAGTTAAATTTTTTTTTTTAAATTTGATTATATTAAAAAAAGAATTAAACATAAAAATAAATAAATAATGAGCGTAGATGAATTTTGTTTTTAAAAAAAGAAATAGTGGTGGGTACTTGCTACTCCCGAAAGGTGTGTAGTGAAAAAAGGGAATTTGCGATAGCGGCAAGGTGTGTGTATATATAAATAAGTTCAGAATGAGTGTCATTTTGTGAATCCTTTTGATTTCAATGGCTCCTTCTTCCAATCTCCACTACCAGAAAGCCGCTGCCATTAGAAGCTTCCAAACGAAGCCATTCCTTCAAAATATCTTTCGCTTCTTCAACCTCTCCGCCGCTCTCTTCTTCTTCCACCGTTCCTCCTGTTTCCCCCTCGCCGTCGAAGCATTCCGCCACGCCTACCACCGCCTCCTCCCTCTCTTCAACAACTCCTTCTACGTCTTTCTTCTCCTCAACGCCCTCATACTCCTTCTCTACACTCTCTCCTCCGACACTAAAACAACCGCTTCCTTTTCCCCGCTCGAATTCGAATCTCGCGTCACAGTAAGGGTAGATTCGGAATTTCAACTGTCACGCCCGATTTTCGAGGAAACCGTTACGGCGGTTACTCAGACTCAGACCACGACGTGTTGCACGACCGTCACGACGAATAATAATGGAGAGAAGGTTGTTTCCGAGAAAAAATGTTACCGGAGAGTTCAATCGGAGAGTTTCGTGGTGGCTCCTCCTCGTCCTCGGCGGGAGTTTAAGAGATTCAACACCGGATTGGAAAAGCGATTGTCTTACGTGGAAGAGTTGAGTAAAGAGGAATTCAATCGCGCCGTTGAAGACTTCATCGCTAAGCATAAGAGAATGCAGTGGGAAGAGCAATTAGAGTCTCATTCCCATTCCCATACAACAACAGATCAGTCTCTCGCTATCATTCCACAAAAACAAACATATTTTAAATTATGCTAATGCTAATTAGGGGATTAAGCCAACATAATCTGTATTATAATTCATTCACTAGTGTACAGCAATTGATCCCATTTGCCAGGGATTATATTTTTAGTTAATATATATTTTAGATTTTAATGCATTGGATTTATTTCTGCCACGGGATTGGCGCCAATGTCAAATTAAATTATAGCCTAATCAAAAATATCCGATCCGATTATGGACGGATTATTATATTTGTCGGTTATTTTTCTTTTATTTGAACATTCCAATTATAAAAGATCTCATTTGTCGCACCATTTTGAAGGAGATCCGCGGTGAAGGTTCGGAAGGTGAATCCATTATCCATCATCAAAATTTACTAATTCTATTTTATTGTTTTAATTCTTGTTTAGTAGATAGATAGATACTGTTTCTGCTTCATAGACGATGAAGCAAGCGAATGTATGTAAAGCTCAATTATTGCCTTGACCAAATAGAAGTTTAATATGAAATATACGTTATGAAGCTTTTTCACCTAGTCGATTAGTCTTTAGAGTTGGCCTCTCCTCAAGTACTTAAATCCTAACAATACCGTGGACGTCGACCATTAAAGAGGGCGGCAATGTTAGGAGTCTCATATTGAGTAGAAATGAAAGCTCAATGCAGGACTTAAACTATGAGGTTTTCTCACCTAATAAATTAGTCTTTTAGATTGGACTCTCCTCGTATGCTTAAGTTTTAACCTTTATTCTTATGATTTACATTATAGTTTTTCATCTATTAAATTTAAGTTTTCTGTCTAATTTATTTTTAGGAGTATGAAAAGATTTGTTACAAATCTTATATTTACTTTGTTAATCATATTTCTAATCCACCTGAGATTTTCATTGTCAATATCTTCACACCATCCTTATTTATTGTGATTTTTGCACAATATGTGAATGGACTCATTTAATGAGAAATTAATAAAGAAAATAAACACGAACACAAACAGAATATAAAAAGAGAAATTTATGCGCTGGTGGTTGGAGTTGGAATAACAAATTAAAATACAATAATAGTAATACTTATATAGTTAGACTTAGGCCATTGAGATTCCTTGTAACGAAGTAGCTAGCTAGCCATTATCCACTCGCGCATGAAAGTATATATATAATATGATTTTTTTTAACCTCTACAGTATTGCACAGGATAATAAACTATAATTAGAAAAAAACTATTAAATATGTGAAACATAATCTATTTAAAGTTTTATATTTCTCAATAAAATGTTTCTATCTATAATTTTTTAACCTGTATAATATTGCACAGATTAAAAAAGCCCATATAATATATACATAATTACATTACAACAATTAATCAATAAAAGAAGACAAATAATAATAATATATATGGTCTTGTTTATTAGTAATATATACATGCACTACCACCCAACATAATAGTATTTTTTCTGCTTGTTTTTGTCTGACTCCAGGGAAACCAACCTTCTATGCTTCTGAAATCAATTAATTGCTTCATACTAACACTTCAATTAGCCATAAAAATAAATAAAACATTATTTTTTCATCGATTATTTTGCTTCGCGAGTCCCTAGCTCCCACCATACCATACCTCAAAACTTGGCACCTTAGTACTGAAAATGAAACTGCACATATATTTAATTCATTTTTCTACTTTTGATCCTTTATTTCTAAATACAAAAAATAAAAAAATGACCAATATAATACTAAATTGCTGTTTTCCTGAACAAACTTGACCATAGCCTTTCAAATCTCAAAACTTCAAATTTCAGAATGAACTTACTTAAAAGATCAGTAAACATTATTTAATACATATAATAGCATAGCAGATAGCACCATATAACAGCTCGACTGAACTCCACTTTTGTTTTCAAATAAGGAATTTTCTTCGGACATTAAATTATAACTGATGCGCTTTCTTGATTTACAAGTTCTGATCTGTTTATAACTTAGTAATATTTCAGATGAAACAGAGCCTTGTCACCTGACTCATCCCAATTGCTTCTCATTATTAATTAATAATAATCAATATCAATTTTATAAAGAAAGTTTATCACTTTTCAATTTTATTTATTATTATGCCCGAAAAAGTGAAATTAAACTAATCCAAAAGGATCTAAGTATAAAAGCATCTTTTTTACCCATTTACGAATTATGTTATTCTTGTTGTCTCTGTTCTCTAGTGATTAATCATTAATGCCCCAGTCTACAGGTTTTGTTTTGTCTTGTCGTCTCTCTCCATTATTGCAGACTACTTAGCTTGTCATGTACTACTTTTATTTTTTTAATCAGATATTCTTCTAAATGGTTAAAGAATAATAAAGATTATTGAAGTGAATTTTATTTTTAATAATAAAATTATTTTTATATACACAATTAGAATTTAAATCTCTGTTAGCATACTTAAAAGACTGAACTATCTACTAACTGTGCTAAACTTCATTGGTCATATCCTACTCCTATATTCAATATAATTAGGGTCTATTTTCTTGTTTTTTTTTTAATGCAGGCCTGAAGCCCTTTTTTTTGTTGGTCAAAACACTATTTAGATATTGTTTGATCAGTTTTATTTTTTGAAGGCTTCTCTTTTTTTAAAAGAATAGAAGCTGTCCTAACACAATTTCACAAAAACTCTAAAAAGTAAAAATTTTAAAAGGTTTATTTTATAATTAAGTTTAAATATATTGTTGTTTCTACTTTATGCTCATTTTAATTTTAGTCAATATATTTTAAAAATTATGATTTTACTCCTTATACTTTTATGTCATTAAGATTTTAGTCCCTGAAATTAGTTCAATTTATAATTTCGTTAGGAGAAGCTAAAGTGACACAAACTTGGACAAATAGTGACTACGTAGTAGTGCCACTTAAGATGCCTACCTGAATATCTTGAATTACAATAATAAAAGCTCTAATTTATGAAATTTTTTTCAAGTTCATGCATTTGAAAATCCTAATGGTAGAAGCTCAACAATCACAAATTACACGAGGACAATAATCTCGTCCATCACAAATCACACAAGTGCAGTCATGCCAAACATAAAAGACTAGTCTCACTTCTGCTCTGTTTCCATCATCCCAATCATCAAATGTCAACTTTTAAAGGTCAAAATTGAGAATCCTAGAGGCAAAAACAAATAGTCAAGATGTAAGAAATATTAACTTTTGATATACTGAGTTTTTGATGGGTTCTGCTTTTTTTATTAACAGCTTTTGATATACCTATATTTTGAGTACATATTTTGAAAAAGTTGAACTAATTTTAGTTTATTTTTTTTAAGACTTAAACTTATAAGAATGATGTAACAAGAAATTGGTATTTGATGTTTTCCTTGACGTAGTTGAGTTTACGCCGGTGTCTTATAATTTGATGTCGAGTGAATTGATATAATATTTATTAATTTTTCATTTGAGTTTACGGTATTTAATGTCTAATTTCATCACAGAAAATATACTACTCATGTTTAAAATAGATATGGATTACATCACAAAGTGCATATTATATAATTATAATTTTGGTCCCTATACATTTGAAGTGGATAGAGATAAGTTCCTATACTAATTTTAGTCTTCAGGTTTAGTTCTTACATATTTAAACTAGATTGAAATAGGTCCATACTGAACCTAAATCTAGATTGTACATAGCCATCGTAAAAGTGCATCACTTTATAATCAATCGTCTTCAACCTTCTTGAATTTGACACATCCTCAATCTTCCATTGTTATTCCTCCAAGCAGTGATCAGCAAAACCAACAATACCAACATGATAACCCAATAGATGATTAACATAATCTTCTCCTTTCTTAGTTGGATCTTCATTTTTTCAATCACATTTTCTTTTGTTTGTAGCATTTGATGTTTGAAATGGTTCTTTTGTTTGTAGCATTTGATGTTTGAAATGGTTGTGCTTGTGTGATTTATGATGGTTGACATGATTGAGATGATTATCCTCGTGCAATTTAGGATTATCGAGGTTTCCAAATATACAAAATTAGAAAATTTTTTCACAAATTAGGATTTTTAATACTATAATTCAAGAAGTCCACCTAGGCATCTTAGGTGTACCGTCACATACTCACAATTTGTCCAAGTGAGAGTCATGTCTATGTTAACTTCAACTAATTATAGACAGAACTAATATCATGGACTAAAACCTTAACGACATGAAGGTATGAGGAATAAAACCAAAAGTTTTGAAGTACAGACTAAAACCAAAATGAAGGTAAAGTATAACGAATAAAAATGTATTTAAACCTTATAATTAAAGGAAAACTAGAAATAAAAACTCGTGCAAAAGCTAATTTAATGAACTTTCAGCTTAAAAATTACCTTTTTTTATTATTATTCTTTTATGTTTATAAAGCAAATTTTAAACTAAAAATAAATAAAAATTTCAAGCAACTTTGATTTCATTTCAGAACCTTTTATTTTTAATTTGAACTTAAAAAAAAAAAGGTTGTGCCAAACGTTAAGTTAGAAGCTTTTTCTATACCAACTCCAACAAATTTTAGAGTGTTCTGCTTCATAATGCAAGGGATTCTTCTCCACCAACCTGCTATACTTTTCAATATTTGTTATACTCTTTGTTCTCCCTTTATACTGCGAACGCCATAACAAGGAATTGTTTTGGAATTTGGATTAGAGAAGAACTCCACCTAGCTAGCTGCTACCTGCTACCTGCTAGATTATTGTAGGCAGCTAAGGGAGCTATAAGGTCAACATCCTAACCTGTAGAATCTCTACAATTGAGAGAAATATATAATATTATCCAAATTGCAACAAATTATTCTTATAATAGATAATGTTTGTCCTTACATTGTTTTTTTTCTTTCTAAAATATATAAACAACTACCGACTCTTGATGCTTTATGTTTTTCAAGTATCCATTTGCTCATAGTAGTATGATTTATGTTGTCTGCTTCTAAAATATTGTTCTGGAATGTGTAAATTTTATGTTTGTTTGAAGTAAATTTTAGAGTCACAAAACATGACACTGAAAAGGACATTAGCACAGTGCTAGCTAGAAAAGTGAAGTAGATGGTAACTTCATTATTCATTTAAGAGTTTCTTTAGCATATCTAAAAGTGGTCCTCTACGAAAGCAGTTGCCACCTGACAGATTGACATTTAACATGAAACATTCCGTTGCAATTTGTGTTTTTCTATTGGCATGGTTGCTGTTTTTTAGTCTTTTCTGTCAATTTTTGATATCCAATTATTTGTGTAGTCCGTATAACCAAGTAGCACTCAATGACCAAATCTTTTTCTTGAGAACAATTTAAAAATGAATTGTTTTGTGTTAATTAACAATCTGTAAGTATACTAAATCATAAAATACATACTAATATTCTAGCAATTTACATATATCCTTTATGAGAGCTGTATATTCAGTATTCAAACTCGAGACCAAGACTACTGATATACTGTGCCAATTGATCTGCATGTTAAGTAGTGATGAGCAAATTTCAATTTGTAAAAAACTAAAACATTCTTATTTTCTTTTAAAAAAATAACTGATTAGTTGCTGAGAAATAAAAGAGTACAGTATTTCTGAAGCTTAACTGCATCTGCTGGGTGAATGGTCCTTTCATTCTTTGCATTTTATGAATGTCATGAAGGGAATTTCTTAAAAGAGCAATTCTTACAGTTACATAATTCTTCATCACAATATCTATAGATACAATCATTAAAACACTTATTAAGTAAATCCAATCAAAAGCTCAACTTCTATGAATATATTTTGAGTATTAATTCACGTACAATAACTATTCACAATATAACTTATAACTTTATTCAATTCAAAAAATATTTTTGAATTAAATAAAGTTAAAATTTATAAATGTGAGTAGCAATTGTATAAGAAATAATTTTTAATATATTTTACTTTGCAGAGTAATGATTAAAAAATAATTACTATTTAGATTTTACAACTATAACTAGTTGTATCAAAAAAAAATAGTTGAGTTGTAAAATATAAATAATACGTAGTTGTGTAGTATATTTTTCTTACTTATAGTTCTCTCTCTTATTTTTTATTTTTTTAAAAAACAATTTTTATATGTGCATACCATTAACAAAGCACATCTCATTTATAATTTAATTATGTCACTTTTATCTGATGTTATAAAATTCGGGTCAACTCGAGAATTACTGTTAAATCGGTTAATAATAATATATTTTTTTTATAAATAATTTTGGTACAACATAATTTTATTTAAATATAGTATAATAATAAATAGCATGAAAAAAAATTAATTTTAAAGAAAATTATATTATTGAAAAATAGATTTATACTAAAAATTAAAGAAACAAATAAGATATAAGATATATATATTATAATTATAATAAATATGACACAAATCTACCGATGGTGTAGTGATAGCTTGCTGAATGTTCAGTTTCTCCTTTCAAAAGGAGGGTTTAGACCCAGCGTGCAACAATTTCCATAATTTTTTTGAATAAAAATGCATGGTTGACTTTGTGGCTCATTTGTCCTTTTTTTCTTTTTTTTTTTATTCTTAAGTTTGGAATTAATCACGATTAACGCGAGCTATAAAATAGCTATATGTCAATAGTGAAATGCAACCATAATTTTTTTAAAAACAAAACTGCTCACGCTATATGATATTGTTTGAAAAGTCAAAGCCAAATAGCATTCACTTTATGTCATATTTGCCAAAGAAAAATGAGTCAAAATAGGCATACTTGTCGTTTGCCCTGTGATCAGATTCAGAAGTGTAGCCTTCACCTATAAATGGCTTTACTCCTTTGGATTGCTGTGGCACAAATGGCTGACAGCCGGAGTGCCGGAGAGAGACAAGGTAATAAAAAAAAGTAGTCTAGAAAAGCTTGGAATTTTCAACCATATTATTAGTAGACAAATGATATTTAGTGCCCTAAGAACATTATTTAAGAGTCTAAATATAGTAAAAAGATATTGAAATGTATAATTTTTTATATTCCCGAGAGACGGAACAATGTGCTCTTATGATTGTTTTTCTACTTCTAATAACTTTATCTAGTGCCCTATCAAGACTATCAAGACCCTTATTAGTATTACAGTTGGTGTGGACAATGCTCACTAATGAAATTCAAAGATTCACAGCTAAGATATATACATATACCCTGCTAGTAATAAGTTGACATGAAATATAACATTCATTTTTTTCATCAATGGTATCCCTCTCCCTCTCTCCCTCAACAGTAAAAGATTAATTTATTTGGGTAAAGAAATATCGAACTCAGCATAACTTCTTTCAATAAAGCCTAGATCATTGAGATCAGTAAAACCTTTTTTTAAAAAATCTTTTTTATATGGTTAAAAGACTCAATTATCTACAAATCGTGTCATGTTTTGTTGGTAAATATAACTTTAATCTTGACTTTGTAAAATCATAACAGAATAAAAAGCTATGCATTAATTTATACAATAGACAGATAACTACTTAACTAGGGAGTAATTGCAATATTATAGGAAACTTGAAGTCTTCATAGAAAAAGCATTCAAGTCCTCATTTGAATTGTTTGCAAGGGTAAATGGTTAACCTATATTATTTATCACGTAGTCTATTTCGTGTGCTCCTTAACAGATATCAAACGTACAGGATACCCACTCTTAAGTTTTGTAAATATCGCCCATTTTTGAATACTTGAATCAGAATCAATCACCTCCCACCTGATCAACACATGCATCAGAAGTCAGAACCATTAATTTGTTTGAACACTCTTGAGCAAAGTATGTTACTGATTGGTTACCAAGCTTCTGGCAGAATCACAGTTATTAAATCAACATGTTGAGACAACATTAAATTAATGTGAACATGGATAGAAAGTAATTAACCTACTTGTAATTAGTGATGAGACGGTGAAGAAACACCAACATCATGGCTTTAGCCATGTTCTTACCAAGGCACATCCTTCCTCCCATCCCAAAAGCTAGGAAGCTGTATGGTTTTGACTCCTCCTGCCAATTTAATTACTAGAGCAGTTAAAATATGTAATTTATAAATAATAGTTGTATTAACATTCCGCAATTGAATTCCTTTTTAATTTTCCGATTATAGTGTTGCATGATGGTTCATGTTTGGGTTAAACAAGGGGGAAAAGGAATGAAATTAAAAGTGAGAAATAGAAGTTGTTCTAGTTAGACTAATTACAGTATATCTTGATGGATTGAACACATCCGGATCATTGTACACAGCTGGATCATGGTGTATTGATCTAGCATCAATATTAATGTTCCACCCTTTCTTGACTTTAAATCCTATACAAATAATAACCATTAAGTATTAGTTTTTTTCTTTCTTACTTACTTTCAATTTATACACAAATATGTATGATTATTTATTAATAAACCTTCAATAACACAGTCCTCGAGTGCTACTCTGGGCAACCACTGCACTACTGATGCCATCCTTAGTGCTTCTTTTACTACCTGTTCATTTGCAATTAACAAGTTCTCACCAAAAACGCAAAATCTGGTTCGTCATTAGTAAATTTGATGAAGCAACTAGCATAATGCATAACACTATATATATAATAGTTGCACACACCTTAGAAGCATATGGCATTTCATTTAGAGCCTCTAGTGTAAGTAACGCACTTCTTGTACCTTTATTCTCAATCTGAAGTTGTTCCTTCTATTTAATCAACAGAATATAGTGTTGTAAATGCCAAAGAAAAAGGGTCGAAAGAATGAAACGACAAGGTTAAGACAAAAGCAAGCAGAAAAAGTCACTCACCATAAGCGAGTTAAGAACATCCGGATTTTCATCCACAAATTTAATCATCCATGTCATTGCATTTGCTATGGTGTCCTGTCCTGCAATTTTGAACTTGATAAAACAAAAGCGAGTTTGTGTGTTTGCTTGGTTTTACGCCAAATTAGGCAAAGTGTGGATACAAAACTGAAAAATTGCTCTTATTTGAGCTGAAATTGATCCATGTTTATCCCAAAAAATCTTCAAACCAAACATGATAGTAATTCTTACCTGCAATTATCATGGTTAAGATATTGTCTTTGATTTCTCTATCTGTTAGCCTTGGGACTTCACCTTGGTTTAATTTATTATCTTCTTCCCCTAAAAGTTGTTGAAGAAAATCTCTACGGGGAGTCGAAATTCCACTTTTTCTTTTACTTATTTCCTTCTCCAATAGGTCCATAATTCTTTTTCGAGCCTGCATTATCAGAATATCTAGATCATCCGTAAGTCTTCTCCACCTCTTTTTTCATCATTAACTTTATCTTGGGTTTCATACATGAGTTTGATGAAATGTGTGTTTACCTGAAGACCTTTGTAGAATCTGGTTCCGGGAAACTTGAAGGGGAATGCAAGCATTGCCTCACACACACGAGCAACCTCCTTTTGCATCATCTCTAGTTCATAGTTACTTTCAATGCTCATTAGCATCTTGCACATCGCCTTACAAGCCAGCTGCAGCGTCATTTTTACAAACATCATCCATGCACGTCTCTTTCTTTTTAGTTAAAAGCGAAATGATCAAAACTAAAGGTGCTAAGTATTCCAGATGGATTAATGTTATGTACCTTGAGCGCTTCATCTTGAATGAGGAGAATGGATCCAGGTGTCCAGCTAGGGGTAGCTTGAAGAAGGAGAGCATCGAAGAGTTGAACGAAGGAGGAGAGAAAATGGGTTGAGAAGAGAGGGAAAAGACTGCTGCGGATGAGTTTGTGATGCTGCTGAGATGCACAGAGCAAGCTATCGGGTCCTACGAGCTCAGAGATTGGTTTTATATACCTCTTTGAGAATTTGCCTCCTTCGTTGTTTAGAACCGCTTTTGCCGATTCCCTGCTTGATATGAAAACCTGTGTTTCCCCAAACAATTTCGTCTTGAAGCAATTTCCATACCTGATGTCATCACCCCCAACTCCCTCTCCGTTACTGCTCATAATCATCCATTACTTACTTTTTCTCTTTTGTCTATGTCAACAATTAAATTTTAGTGTGTTTCCTTTAAATTCGACAACGTTAAGAAACCAAATCTAATATTAATACTTGTCATTTTTATTGTATCAATCTCGTGAAAATCATACAAACATGATATTTTTTAGCTTCCATTCAAACTTATAATGACAAGTTTCAATAGAGTGCACATATTCTAATTTTACAATAAGTGTTTGTTGACTTGATTTACACTTCACAGAATTTCGAAAGAAAAAAAAAATACCTTAGTAATTCATGTCAAGATGAGTTCTATTGTGGGATAATGCACAACTTTATTGTATTTTAGTAATATCATTTAGTATAACGCTATAATTTTTTTATCATTTTATCTCTCAGCTTCGATGAATTGACTCGTAATGGAAAAGTCTCAGGTATCTTATGCTATAATAAGCACATGATGATACTCATAACATCTAAGCACCAGGTGTCACAAGTCACAACTTCTCAGTTAGCGTATGTATTATCTTGTCAGCAACAACAAGGACAATGGGACTTGTGTTCTGAAAATGCAGTTATGACTAGCTAAGCATGAGACCAGTTGAATATCAAGGACAAACAAGAGTCAGAGACAAAAAGAAAGCTTAGAAAGGGATGAATGGAAGAATTTACTACCGGAGGTGGCGAAGTCGGACAAATTCATAGACTCCTTTACTGCTGTTGATGGCAGCCATGAAGTGTAGAGTCTCCCCTACAAACGGCAATCCTCGGTTTCCAGGAGGAATGCCCACATCGGAGTAGTACTTGTTACTTCTGCATAAAAGCTCCAACGCTTTTTGACACAAGAAAAAAACCAAAAAGAAACCAACATAGTAACAAACGTCAGGGTGCTCCTTTACCAATTGGGAAAGCATTTTGGTTCCTTTCCCCACTTCTTTGGTGCTACATACGATATATATGAAAAGTAGATTGGAAGCTGTGAATATTCACGTGTGCAATGATATGGCCGACAAGGCACTAGAGAAAATTTTGGAACGTTGAGGGCTTCCACTTAGAAATTGAAGTGGAACAATGCGTAAGCCCTTGTCAAGATTATCGAGAGATATTTCATTACTTGTCTAATCATTAGTAGTCACACATTGTTAACGATCCAATTCACTTCTTCTAGTAGTGGTCATCAGTTGAATCATACCATTGTTGACGGGCTTAGGCAACCATCACTTATTGCCACCACTCTCCAGCTTAATTAATTGTTTATACACAAGTTAACATTTGTCTTTTTTATTCAAGCACACTTCTCGCGCTTGACGTCCAAAATCCAAGTTAAAGCCCAAACGCCCAGATAGAGCTCAGAAACAGAATTACACATACATTCTGCTTGGAACTGGATCCCCTAGAGTTACAAAATAGACTGCACCAAGAGCAATTGTTAATGAACGGTGGATCATTCATTATTTAATAAAATAATTTTGATGGTCATGATCTATGCAGTTCAATTTTGAACTGCAGAAGATCTTGATCCATTCTGCTGTTCTTGCGGAATATTACATAGACATGACATAATAAAACTTCCAAGCAGAAATTTAGTTGTTGGGTGCCTCAATAGAATCCGTCTTTAATTCTTTAATAAGAAGGCAATACTCAATTTTATGCCAATTGTATTTTTAGAAAAATAATTATAATTAAGGACCAAAAAATCACTAACAAGTTCTTTAGTTATCGTCGCAACCATGGATATAAAAATTTCACTACATATAAGTAAATAACAACGAACTAGAAGCAGAAAAACAGGAAATTAAAAAACTTATTTGAACAACAGCATCATATTCAACCAGAAAAGTTATTAACAGCCCAAGAGAATTGAAACAAGCGGAAAAGCAGAATAAAGTTCCGATGTTGCTCTGAAATTAATGTTTAGATATATACACAATATTCACATAGTAAGCGTATAAATATAGTGAAATAAGTGAAAGATAGGACAGCCATCCGCTCTACCATTTCCCATTGACATTCCATTCCAATGTTGGATTATATATACAGTTTACTTTACAGTGTCCAGGATCTGCAACAGAACAAACGTTTTCAATTTAATATAAAGCTGTCAAAAAGACCAGATGCAGGTTGAGTTGCGAAATAGTTATTAAACTCGGTCCGGTCATAGACTCGGAAGAAGTATTGTGTGATTGATTCAACCGTTGAGTCACTGTATCACTCGCAGAACCAGGAAATTTTTATATAATTAATAAATATAAAATAAGATAATGTCCATCCTTCTTAAAAGAATATCACCCATTAAAATTATAAATTATAAATAAATAGATAAAATTAATAATATAAAAATATAACCAAATTAATGTGGCACTAATGAAATAAATAACATTAAAATTTATAAGTAAACAAAAAGGTATGATAATAACATAAAATTAGATATCTAATATTTTTAAAATCAGGTTAATCAATATATAAATATTTCATTAGATATAATTTTATTAATGATAAACTATGATATTGTATATGATACTCCCTCCGTCCCAAAATGTAAGACCCTTGCTACTCAATTAATTTTGATGAAT
The DNA here is from genome assembly GCA_037177725.1 of Cyamopsis tetragonoloba. Lineage (NCBI taxonomy): Eukaryota > Viridiplantae > Streptophyta > Magnoliopsida > Fabales > Fabaceae > Cyamopsis > Cyamopsis tetragonoloba. The sequence continues at coordinate 84,327,083 of CM074119.1, forward strand.
CCAAAATACAATAAATAAAGTCATAAATTAACTAAATCAATTTCTCTCTCCCATATAAGTGGACCATATGGCCACCAAATTTAATCACCTTGACTTTTTATTGTGACGTACTATTTCTAAAACATGGAGTAATTAATAGTCTTTCTAAAGATAAAAATTAATAAAGTAAATAAATAAACAATATTAATTAAAAGAGAGAGAGTGATATGATAGAAAGATATTGAAAAGGTAAATTTAAAAACTAATGCTTTTTGTTAGACAAATTTAATGCATTTAACTAAATTAATCACTTTTCTTAATTACTGCAATATTGGTCTAAGGAGTCTTACATTTTGGGACGGAGAGAATATAATGGTAAATAATATTAAGATGTGTTTTGCATCCAATAATAATACAGTTAGGAACTAATATATAATAAACCTGGCATGTAAATGGCAAGAAACAAATTTGGTTTGGTGGTTAAGCCGTGCATTTGGGGACCTGGGGTCGCAGCTTCGATTCTGCCAGAGCTCATTTCAGCTTACTTTTTGAGATTAATATGTAGGTTGTGGCAAACCGGTCCGGGCTGGTTCTACCAATTCTGGCAGGTCACACCGGTTTTCACCGGTTCATTTGCAAATCCGATCCACATCACGGACTGGTTGGGGGTCCAGTTCCCGGATCAACCGATCGAACCGTCAGGTCCAGTCCGGGTTTAATATGGTTGGGAGTAAAATGACTAATCTAGAATGTTCTTGTAGCAGAGCATCAGATATTGTCAATTGTCATATGAAATCAGCTAAATACCTGTTATTCGTGTTTTTTCCAGCCCTAAGTTGATTAAGTTTGTCCCTCCATAAAGCTGGAATTGCATCAGACATATGAGAATGGAAGTAACATTAGAAGTACTATCTATACTGTGATCCATAAGAAACGTAATCTTGCAAAACTTACATTCAATCCATGCGCAAATAAAAAATCACTTAATAACACAATTAAACTTTATTTATAAAGCATGATAAGCTTAAAAAGTAAAGGAAAATAAGAACCAAAAAAGAAGGCTATAAACACCTATCAGCAACATCCGTTGATGACCGGTTATAATAATTTAGGTGACCTTGTCTATAATCTATTAAGGTTTCAATGTCTCATATACCCAGAAATGTCTAGGTATGCACATATTAAATTACCAATTCGTTTTGATTTCAAGTGATGATACCAAATAATTTTTATAAAGGTGATGAAAGAGAAAATAACTACCTGCATCTTGGTAGCGCTCTTCTACAACAGCTTTCATCATGTGCTGCAAAAGATCGAACTCCTTGGTTTCGACACAAGGCTTACCACTTGGCCTGCAACAGTGTCACTTTAAATTAAGATGGAAAAAGTTCTAATGAACAGATTCAAAGATTTTCTTTTTTGAAACAATAAAAATAAAAGAAGAGAACAGATATTATAATACTGCAGACAAATCATATTGCCATATAATGCATGTTAAAAAACTTACCGGTCCAGTTCGGTAAATAATAGGCCATCTGAGCCAGGAGACTGTGTTAACAGTTTGCCTGATTCAACTACTCTCATTCCATCACTGTATGCCAAATACTTGTTGACTTGTATCGGCACCTACAACATCGATGGACCAGTTAATCTCTGATAGACAATGTTCCATTAACTAAATTTAACTTTTGAGATTTGGAATTTGGTCCAAACTCCAAAGCTTCTAGTTTCAACAATGGGTTGGCAACATTCACCAAAACAATCCAAAAGTGAATCCAAGGCATATGAAGCACCTGGTTTTTCTAACATGTTAATTTTTTCCCCTAGTAGAAGCACTAGATTTTTCTAACATCAACTGAGGCACTAATCAACTGTCATCAAACAAATCACTCGGATAACGTAGCATGTTGCAGGTGATGATGTATAATCATGACAGAATTTACGAAGATTACCTTGCATCTGACTGCAATGTTGATAGCATCTGAAGGTCGTAGGTCAAAGGTCATACAATTTGCCTCATTTCCAACCTATACCAAGTATAAAACATAACGTCATATGGTTTTTATTTATTTATTTGTAGGAGGAGGAAAGGTAGAGCGCAAAGTATGTAAATGCCTTAGACAGATATAACTGAGCAAAATATGCTTCCTGAACTCGCTTGGTAACTCTGACAGCTCTGACCTGTATAGACAGGAAATTATATCATTTGATTATTAATGCCATTACGATGGCAGGAACTAAAGACCACAACATACTGAAAATTGGGTGTGTGTAACAGCACAAAGTTAAACAGAAGCATACTTGGTAACCCATCTTGTCAATCATCTCCATCACTACTTGATACAAGGTAGGTCTAGCCTGATACACCAAACGAACAGTTAATATCCAAGATGATATGTTGCACAAAAGCAGAACCATTCTGGATCCAAAATTTGACTACTAGTACATCTAGGAAGAACAAGGAAAACAGGTATTACTATATTAGGACAAACTTGTGGGTAAGATAATGGAACTCAATCGACAAAGGAGACATACTATATGAACATTGCGTACTGCTGCCATCAATAAGACACTTGGCATCTCCACTGCGAATAATGATGAACAACAAATTTACAATGGGAGAGAAACAGAATCACCAAAATCAGATATAGGATCCACGAAGTAAGTTCATACTATACAAATTACATGGAGAGTAAAAGACATACAAACAATTATGGGGAGAAGTAGACCACTTCCATCCTCCATCTTCAACACAATAGCAGGATGTGGTGCATAATCTGGAAGAAGTCCTCCATGAGGGTTGTTATGGATGCAACGCAAGTGTCTACCATCCCTCATTTTGATCACGAAACCATCTGCTCCACTCTTCACCTCAACTATACATCAAAATCACAGAACAAAAGCAAGAATCAACGTGTTTGCCAAGGTTTCTAGCCCTACAAAGAAACAAAGCACTACATGGCTATAATGATTAAAAGAAAAATATTATGACAAATTCAAGCAGCATATTACAAAAAAATAAAAAATTCAGGGAGCACAATCAATCAAATTTGGAGTAGCCAAATTAAGCATACCAGCTTCAACCACACTGGAGTTAACATAATCTTCATCATTTTCGTTAAAACTCTCAGCCATACTTCCGCTTCCATTTGAGGATGAGTTGAAACTGCAAAGCACAGTCTTGCACTTTCGCGTGTTTATATGGTAAGAAAAGACAGTGGCTCTAGGTTTGTTGCAACTGAGTCCCCAAAATTCATTTCTAATGCATCTAGCGTTCATTGGTCCAATCATAGACATAGGGACACTGCACGATCCTGTTACCTTAGCAAGAACAGTGAGGCAAACAACTGGTCCTTTCAGAGAACCCATTCTATAGTATCAAGTATGTAATATATATTCCCAAATACCTGCATAATTATTATTACTTTTTAATCAAGCAGCAAAAATAACATGATCACACTCAAATTAGCAATTGCATGAATATTAGGTCACAGAAAATGGATTACATAAAAAGATTGGTCGCACCTTGAAGAATCAGTCACCGATCACCGCAACAAACATGCAAATTCTGGTCACGGACTCGGTCTCGATTGTGTGAGAAGAGACTTTATTTTTATTATTGGTAGCTAATAACAGATCACGTGGAAATTGAAAGGGAAAATTGAGATCCGAGAGTAAAAAGAACAGTGATGGAATATGAAGGATCGGAATTGGATTGGAAGATGAAGGAGAAGATAAGAGATTCTTCTTTGGCCGAGTCTCGAAGATCTTTTAAACTCTCTGAGCTACCGCACACATCAGCATCATATAATCAATCAACTTGAGCCTGAAATCACCCTTCTACCCCTTCATTTGGGTTTCTTGTTCCAAATCATACTAAACTCTTCAATTTATTTATTTGTTTATTTATTTTATCTACATTTGATCCAGCTCTTTGACCTGACCAAAGTACCATTGGGTTGTTACTTAATCACCACGATAATCACAATGGAGTTCAGTATGACATCAAAGGGCATTAACGTCTTTCACCATATACAGAGCCTCGGCCAGCCTAATGACGGTACAACATTGCCGGCGCCCAACTAGATGAAGATTATTGCATGAGTGCCACGTGCACAAACACATGTCTTACGATATGGATAATGTTTTTATGATGTGATATTGGAGTTAAATTATTCAAAAACTAAATAGGAGGGTGATATGAATAAATCTCTTTCACAAGAGAATATTTTTCATAAAAATTAAATCAATATCTTCTATTCTTCTTATAAAGCATGTTTATACAAATTCTCAAATTGTACGAACTTAAACACTTTTTTAATATCCTAAACTCATCCCCATTTTGATAAATTATTAAGTTTTATATGTCGAAATATTTAGTATTATCTCTAGTCCTATATATAAAAAATATAAAAAATATAAGTGTATTAATTATTAACAAAAGTTATTATTTTTTATATACTCTTAATTAATTATGAGAAAGTATGATATTAATTAATTTTTATATAAGCGAATATATTAATTATATAGGCAGAACAAAGATAAGATTTAAATTTATCACTTAATTAATTAAAAAATCATTTAAAATGTTGAATAGGTCTATATAAATTTCAATAATAGATATATTATTATTATATATAATTTATTTATAATTTATTTAACATCAATTAAATTAAACATTTTATTTTATTTTATAATATTTTTATATTAAAAATTAGTTAAATATAAAAATAAATAAATGATGAGTGTATACAAAACTTTTTCACATAAATTTAGTATCATATTTTTTATACATAAGACACAACTAGTAGTACTTACTGTATATACAATATATCAATCAACATTGAGAGTAGCCATGTTAAATTAATAGTTGAGATTAGACATTTCAAAAATCAACGGTTTATGTTTGTTATTTTTGTTATATGAATCATTTATTTCACTTGATATAATCCGAGACCTAAACTAATTTTTTGATATAAAATCTGTTAAAATTATTCATAGCAATTAACTATATTTTTTAAACTTTTATTTGAAGACATTTTTTTGATTTTTTAAAGATTTGAAATTACTTATTTAACTATTGTATTATTTATTTTTATCTACCAGACAGGCCGATAGATGGAGGGTAAAATTTTAATTAGCAGCACTTTATTTTAAACTAATGTGAGTACATATTGTTGATAAAAAATTAATAATAACATTATTTTATTTAATTTTTGTTGTGATATTGTTGATATTGAATAAAATTTTATTAATTTTAGTTGTGAATTTTTATTTTTGCAAAAATAATAAAATTGTTAATATTACACAGAAGAACACTAGTAATCACGAGGTATATTAATTATATCATCTTTCACTTAGTATAATTTTTATAATAATATTTATTTATATTAAATATATTATAAAAATTAAATATATTTAAATTTGTTATTAATGTAATATATTACTAATAAAAAAATATTCAGATCTTATTTTTTCAAAATATTTAAAAGTGAAAACTCTTAGACTGTGTTTTGTAGCGCATATCTACTGGTTATGAAAATAGCTTATAGGTCTTAAGCTTATTTTCATAAGCATCTTATAACAGCTTATTAGAATAAGGGTCAATTTATTTAAACTTAAAAATAAATTGATTATGGTGAAAATCAAAGGTTATTTTTTTCTTTTACAGGGATTGAATCATGTACTTATCACACATCCACACACATGTTCTTACCAGCCGTGTTAGCCGGATAGGACAATCAGAGGTTGTTTATGTTTGGTTTAAAATAAGACTCATTTTTTTTAATCTTCTCTCTTTTACTATAGTTAATTATTTTATTTTTTTATTATTTTAAAAAATACAACCAAATATACTAAAAACTTGTAGAAAATAAGTGTTTATTTTTACAAAATAAACACAAACAAACAAGCTCTAAATTATTTTAGCTTATTTAAATATTTTTTTATAATTTTATGAATAAATAACTTATTCTAAATAAAAATTTATTATATAAATAATTAATTAACTGTATTTTCAAGCTTACTCTTAATTTAGCAGCTTAAACTTTAAGCCACTCTCCTTATATTAGATATTTTTATTGGAAAATGATAGATGCCCATGTTTCTCTGACATCATATTGAATAGAAGTAATTCTAAAGAGTAAAATGGGGTTTTGCACTGATAAAACGGGCACATACATGATTAAAGTGTGTGTATTGAACTTCTCTCTCATGCCCCACTCTCATCCACTACGAAAGCTTCCACTTCCACACCCAGCTAATAGAAAAATGCCACTGGATTAGTTGGAATACTGTCACTTAGAGATGGCAAAATGAGCTAGATTTGCTCGCCTGCTAAAATTATGCGGGTTGGGATAGAAATTTTGGCCCGTCAACTTACGTGGCCCGCCCCATCTAACCTGCCAGTCTGTCAAGCTACAAGGTTGCAGGCTGGGCTGGCCCGCCGGTCTGGTAACAAGCATATATCAGTATATGCAGTTAAAAGCTTAGGGAAAGAAAACCAAGTCTCGAAGCTTGGTAAAGAAACATGCAAGAAGAAGAGAAGAGGGAGAAGGGAGAAAACACGAAGGAGAAGGGAAAATAGCTATGTGTAAGTCTCTGTTATTGATTCAATAAGTAAAATACAAGGGAAAGATGGTTTATATACAGGAAATAGAAAACAAGGAAACTAACAGAAAATAATAGAAAAAGGGAGAGAGGGACCGAAAATAAAAGGGAAAAGAAAGATAAAAGAGATACATTTGCTAAAGAGGGCTTAAGAGGATTAAGTGACATGATCAAATAATTGCATATTGGGCCTTATGCTTGAAGAGGATGAATTCTCAGAAGAGGAGTCATTGTGAGGAGAATCCTGAGGTTTATCTTCTGTTGTTAGCCCCCCGCAAGCTGGAGCATGTATATCTAGCATGCCCAGCTTGGAGAGGTTTAGGTAGAAGGGATCATGAGCAAGAGGCTTCGTCAAAATATCCGCGAGTTGGTGTGTTGACGAAACTAGAAGCAAGTGAATGAGACTCGATTCAATCCGTTCGCGAATAGTGTGACAATCAAGCTCAATGTGTTTGGTTCTTTCATGGAAAGAATCATGTTTGGCAATGTGTATAGCAGATTGATTGTCGCAAAATAAAGTGCAGGGATTGGTGAGAGGCATGTGTAGAAACTTGAGAAGATTGTTGATCCACTGTATTTCGCATGAAGTGACAGCTAAAGCACGATATTCTGCTTCAATGGATGATCTTGATGATGAACCCTACTTCTTTGCTCGCCATGAAATAAGAACATTTCCATAGAAAACACAGAAGCCTATTACAGATTTCCTAGAGTCTGGACATCCTCCCCAATCTGAATCAGAATAGGCTTGCAACTTGAAATCTGATTTGGATGGAAAGAAAATGCCTCTGCCTGGAGCAGTCTTCAGGTACCTGAGAATTCTTATTGCAGCTTTATAATGAATGTCTATTGGGCAATCAAGAAATTGACTCAGCTGTTGCACGGGATAAGTGATGTCTATGCGTGTTGAAGTGAGGTAGAGCAATCTGCCTATGAGTCTTCGATATGCAAACTTATCTTCTAGAGGAGTTCCTGCCTTTTTGGAGAGTCTTAAGGTGGAGTCCATTGGTGTTTGGAAGGGTTTGCAGCCAAGTAAACCTGCATCAGATAGGAGCTCCAGCGTGTATTTTTGTTGATTGATGCAAATTCCTTGTGGAGATCTAGCAACCTCGAGTCCCAAAAAGAACCTCAAGTCACCAAGGTCCTTAATGCTGAATCGTTGATGAAGAAACCCCTTGACTTGAGTGATTTGAGCAAGATTGTTACCAACAAGTACAATATCATCTACATAAATAAGTAGAGCAGTGAATGCAGATGAATTGTTCTTTATGAAAAGAGTGTGATCAGCACTACATTGTGAGAAACCAAGAGATTTTAAAGCAGAAGATAAGGATAGAAACCATTGTTTACTCGCCTGTTTTAATCCGTAAAGAGATTTCTTAAGGAGGCAAACATTGTCTTTGGATGGGACTGTGTAACCTTGAGGAGGTTTCATGTAAACAACCTCATCAAGTTTCCCATGCAAGAAGGCATTATCCACATCCAATTGCTGTAAGTACCAGTTCTTAGCAGCAGCAATTGAGATCAGCAATCGCAATGTTGTCATCCTATCTATTGGAGAAAAGGTCTCCATGTAATCAAGACCTTGAACTTGTGTGTAACCTTTTGCTACAAGCCTTGCCTTGTATCTATCAATTGAGCCATCCTTCTTGTATTTTATACGAAAAACCCACTTGCAGCCTATAGGAGTTGTGTCAGGAGGAAGGGAGAAAACTTCCCAGGTTTGGTTCCGTTCAAGAGCATTGAGTTCTTCCTTCATAGCAGCTTGACATACCTCGTGTTTGATAGCAGTAGTGTAGGACTTTGGTTCTGTTGTGACAGAAATATTGGCAATAAAATGGGTGTATGGTTTGCTCAAGTTGGTATATGAAATGACAGAAGATAAAGGGTAGATGCAGGTAGAAGGATGTGCTTGTAAGAGATTGATGTGAGAAGTTTTGTGAGGAAGGTGTGATAGTTGCTAAGGTAATTAGGTGGTTTGGAATGTCTAGAAGATTGTCTAGGATGTTGTGGTGTGCTGTCAGAGGATGAATTATTAAGAGAGGTGTTTGAAGGAAGAGCGTGATTAGATGGAGACGTGGAGATATTATCTGTAACTGAGCTATTAGGGTCAGCATCCTGTGATGGAGTAGAATAACCTGCATCAAAATTATTATCATAGCTAGGAAGGCACAATGAAGATGACTCCCTGCTTGTGTTAGGAGAATCCTGATATGGAAAATGAGTTTCATAGAAAATGACATTTCTAGATATAAGACATTCTCTATTGTGAATGTCATAAAGAACAAAGCCTTTGGTTCCATGCTTAAAACCTAACAAAATGCATTTAGTGGCCTGAGTGTCCAACTTAGTTCTATGAGCAGTGATAGTAGAAGCAAAGCATAGACATCCAAAAACACGCAACATAGAGAAATCTGGAGAAGCAGAATACATAATATCAAACGGGCATTTATTTTCTAAAACGGGTGAAGGAATCCGATTGATGAGATAAGTGGCATGGCCAACAACATAAGACCAAAAACATTTAGGAACATTAGATTCAAAAAGCAAGGCTCTACCAACATTTAATATGTGCCGATGCTTGTGCTCAACGATGGCATTTTGTTGAGGCGTTTTTATACAAGTTTGATGGATAACACCTTTGGAAGCAAAGAAGGAGGTCATCTTAAACTCCAAGCCGTTGTCAGACCTGAGACATTTAATCTTGCAATGAAACTGAGTTTCAACCATATTGAAAAAGCTTTGAAGAATAGGTCTGACCTCAGCCTTGGATTTTAAGAGGAAAAGCCAAGTAAATCTAGATTTATCATCAACAATGGTTAAGAAAATGTGTGTGACCATCAATGGAAGGGACAGAAATGGGCCCCCAAATGTCAACATGAATCAAATCAAAACAAGAAGATGAAGTAGAGTTGCTGAGAGAGTAAGGTAAACGTTTCTGCTTAGCATAGTGGCAAACATCACAAACCAAGTTTTTATTCACTGAAATGAAAGGAAAACGTTTGTGTATTACATAAATTCTGTCATTAGCAGTATGGCCTAACCTATAGTGCCAAACATTGGAAGAAACAGAAACATTATTACATGAGTTGTGAAAGGGAACAATAAGATCAACATGCAGAGAGGGTTTGATATCAGAAAGAAGATACAAATTGGAACAACCATTAGCTATACCAATCTGTATCAAGGTATTTGAAGTCTGCAACCAACAAATTCTGTTAGAGAAAATCAATTGACAATTCAAAACAGAGGTTAGTTTGATGATAAATATCAAATTATGATGAAAATTAGGAATGAAAAGAACATCAGTGAGGTAAAAAATCAGGAGAGAAATAAATAGTGCCACAAATTTTTGATATAAGAATAGAGCCATCAGGAAGATGAATGTTAGCAGGGCTTATCCTTTTGTAAGTAGAAAAATGAGTAAGAGAGCAACATATATGGTTAGTGGCACCTGTATCTAAATACCAACATGAAGAATTACCGGGGCTAGAGGATGGAGAGTTGGATTTTTCCACAGAAGCCATGTTCAGCTGTACAGATTTCATGTCAGTGGATGAATCAGGTAGGAGAGACATAAGAGACTTATATTGATCAGCAGTTAGAGTGTAATGCTGGTTATCCTTCTCTGGAACAGAAGTAGGTAAGGAATCTTTGTCATCACTGGAGACAAGATTAGCAGATTTGTTGGAGAATTTTGGATTCTTGAATTTAAAACCTTGAGGGAAACTATGTTTCCTATAACACACATCTTATGTGTGTCCAGGCTTTCGGCAATGTGTGCAGAACTTTTCTTGATAGTTTTTATAAGAAGAAGCATAGTTTTGTTTAGATGAGGTAGAGGAAGTGGTAGCAAAGGCAAGAATGGGGGAAGATTAAGAATCATCAGTCAAGAACTGTCTTTTTTGCTGAGATATTAAGGAAAGGACTTTGGACATCGGAGGAAGGGGATCCAAGATCATGATGTGAGACTGAACTGTGGATAATTGATCATTTAAACCCCGTAGGAAGTGCACCACCATGTCAGTATTACGCTAAGATTTGAGCTTTTGCAGCGTGCCACAGGAACAAATTGCAGTGCAACAACATTCAGGAACTGGATTCAAAAGATCCAATTCATCCCATAAAGTCTTCATGGCAGTGTAGTACTTGCTCACAGAAAAATCCCCTTGTTTAATGCGGTAGATTTCTTCCTGAATCTTAGAGATTCTGAAAAGATCAGTGTGGCAGAATCGCTCTCTCAATTCTGACCAAGCTTTATCAGCGGTAGGGACAAGAAGAAGGGATTGAGCAATTTCAGGACTCACCGAGCGAAAAATCCAACCAAGAATCAAAGTATTATAGCATTTCCAAAAGGGGAAGAGAGGATCATCAATGGCAGGTTTCTTGATTGAACCGTCGATGAACCCATCCTTATTTTTCATCTCTAAACACATGTGCATGGAAGTGGACCAAATGTAGTAATTCCCATCGATGAGGACGAGAGTGACGAGAACCATCGCCGGATTCTCGTTGGGATGGATGAAGAAAGGGCTGGAAACATCTTGAGCTTCTTTGGAAGCAGCGTCTTTGGCAGTGGAAGAAGGAGAAGTCATGATTCAAAGAAAACGAAAGAGAAAAAAAACAACTGATACCATAACAAGCATATATCAGTAAATGCAATTAAAAGCTTAGGGAAAGAAAACCAAGTCTCGAAGCTTGGTAAATAAACATGCAAGAAGAAGAAAAGAGAGAGAAGGGAGAAAACACAAAGGAGAAGGGAAAACAACTATGTGTAAGTCTCTGTTATTGATTCAATAAGTAAAATACAAGGGAAAGATGGTTTATATACAGGAAATAGAAAACAAGGAAACTAACAGAAAATAACAGAAAAAGGGAGAAAGGGACCGAAAAGAAAAGGGAAAAGAAAGATAAAAGAGATACATTTGCTAAAGAGGGCTTAAGAGGATTAAGTAACATGATCAAATAATTGCATATTGGGCCTTATGCTTGAAGAGGATGAATGCTCAGAAGAGGAGTCATTGTGAGGAGAATCCTGAGGTTTATCTTCTGTTGTTATCTGGAGTATTTATTATATTTTTTGTTTTAAAATTTAATGGCCGAAGTTAGAGTTTTTTTAAAAATTCTAATAAGGCCTAAAAAAAATCCAAACTAAACAAAAAAACAAAATATATAAAAAAACTTAGGCCTATAATTAAAAATAATAAAAATTAAAGTTTATTAAATATAAAAAAAAAGCAAAAATATACCAGATTTTCTTTTTATAAAGTGATATTTTTTGTATTTTTTTTGGGAAAAAAAGCTGCATGGTGCAGAAAGCCATACAAAAAAAATATCCAGTTTTTTTTTAATTAGTAGGGCGGGCTGATAGGTCGCCCTACAGCCCGTCTATTTTTTTAAAAAGGGTCGGGCTAGCAAAATGAATAACCATCGAATTTTTGGCAAGCTAAGCAGGCTACGGGCAGGCTGGTAAGGTGTTAAACCGTTCAAAATAAATAACCATCGAATTTTGGTTAAATCAATAACAATAATAAAAAGGGTATTACTAAACCGTGTCTTAAGAGCACTTGTTAAGAATACAAAAGTGAAAATGTTTTATTGGGATTGATAGTATTTAAGTAGGATTTTAACTTTTGAAACAATAAATACTATCAATCGCAATAAAACATTTCTATTTTAGTATTGTTAACAAGTGTCATGTTTAACATTTTCCTAATAAAAATCAATGTTATTATTCTTTTTTTAGTTCAATTTTTTTTTAATTTCCATAAAATAGCATAATGTATTAAAGAAGAATGAAAGTTGTCTTCCCATAAGGCTAGCACAGCCAACAAAGACATGCGTGCATGAGTGTGTGGTATATAGTTTAACCCCCTAATATTATACTTTTCTTGAAAAAAAAAGAAGAATAAAAGTTTCATACAATTTTAATTTTTGTTCTTTATAGTTTTCATTAATTTTAATTTATATTTTAAATGTTCTGTTTAAGTTTGTATAGTTTCTGATACATAACTTTCAATAGTTACAAAATAATAAAGTATAGAAATTAATATCAAAATTTGAAAACTGAATTTTTTTAAATATTTAAACTGAACTAAAAGGAAAGAAAAGAAAAACATAAAATGACATGTTTTTTCTGTTAATACCTTAATGATATTTGTATACTTTTATTTATCATAAAAAAATAATATTAGAATTCAAATGAAATTAAATTAGTCTTAAATACGAAAAAAATCTAATTTTTTGTTTGTATTAACACAAATAAAATTCTTATATAACTCCAAGTGTTAACTTAACGGTGTAAGGCCCCACTAAGTTCATAGAAGAGATGATCCAAAGAGGGAGGTCCCGTGTTCCTATGCCAAATTCCCGGGGGCTAGCGGCTAGCACGCAGCGCGAACGAGATTAGTCTCATCCTAAGAGTGAGAAAACTCGTGATTATACAAAAATAAAAGGATAAATAGCAACAACTACCATTGAGGATTGTTTAAACAACACTCCACCCCATTTTATGATAAATATTGCACTCCACCCCAATACTTAACAGTCTATAACAGAATATGTGAGATGTTAATGGAATATTCTTTCTTAGTTACTATGGTTAAGCCTCATCCAATGAAAAAAAATAAAAAAAATAGAGAAAATAAAGATCCAACCATTAAAAGGATAAGGTTCTTAATCTAGCCCTCTTTCTCCATCTACAATTGCCAGTTGCCTGATATTGAATTTCTTCTTCTCCACCGCTACTCTCCCTACCTTGATCACTTGCGATCCTAAAATTTTTACACTTCTCTTCTTTTGTGAAAAAAAAGTGTATGATGCCACATTGAAGAGCACCATGGAGAAATCAAAAATGAAGTGAAGGAAGTTCGGCAATCCAGTTTCTAAACCACATGAGATTTCAAGCGAAGAAAAACGATTGTGACTTTAAGGGATTGGGGCAACTTTCCACTCGTTCCACTCCCTCCTCAAACTACTACACCCTCTTACATGTAGCTAGCTATTACATGTATGTAGTTTCATAATCATAAGTAAGTAGTACTCATACAGAGATATTTGGCGTCCAAGAATGGGTATAGCAGTTCCCGCGAGTGGGAAGGAGGAAAAAGAAGAAGACGGAGGATGATGGAGATTCGTAGATTTCATAATAATAACAAATTAAATTAAATTAAATTCTGGAACAAACGAAACAGAACAGAGTTGCGTTCTAGCCAGGTGACAATACCCATAACCTTTACTGTTTCATTATTTAATTTCCTTTCACTTTTTCTTCCCCTTTTCCCCCCTCTTGCAGCTTTTATTTTAGGAGTCTATAAATAAATAAGTAAGGTGGACAATTGTTAAACTTTCTCATAGTGGGAAAGTCATCTTCAAGTCATTAGATATATTATATTTTAATTCAATGGATGAGATTGCTTACTTGAAATCTAAAGTTTATTAATTTTTAAAAATTATGATTAAGTGCTCATATTTTTCACAGTTTTGTTTTTCTCCCCAAATATTTTAAAGTTCATATTCTCTAAAGAACAGAGTTCGTATTCCCTTCCTCGGTTCATATTCATATTTCGATGACAAAAACAGAGTTTATATTTCCCCTTTTTTGTTGTGTTTTCTTTGATTCTCTGAGTTGTGTTGTGAATCTGAGGCTTATTAAGGTTGTAGAGAAAGCGCCGACGAAGGAGAAGAGGAAGCCGCCGACGGAGAAGAGGAAGAAGCCGCCGATGGAGAAGGAGCCGACGTCGAAGAAGAAGAACGGCGTGAAGATCTACAAGATCGTCACAGCGTCTTCTTATTAAGGTGCGAGATCTAGACTGCGGTTTCTGTATTGTCGGTACCGGTGTTGATGAGGATGATGTCAGTTCCGCCAGGTTGGTCTTTAAGAAAGTGCGCACAATCGTTGATTTTCATATGTAGATGTATGCTTTTGGTTGATTCTTGTTGGATTTTATCCAAATCTATATTTTTTTGGTTGATTCTTGTAAGTTGATATCTAGATCTATATTTTTTTTTGTCTGTTCAATTCTTCCATCTTTAGTGAATTTTTTGGGTAAATGTAGAACAAAGATATATTACAGAGGAAGGTGAAACATTTTTTACTTTAGTGATTAAATCACTTGTTTTTAGATTTGTTTTCTTCATTTTCTGGTTGCAATTTTTTATCCCCTCTTGTTTCCAGAACTGTTGGGTCCCTTTCTATTTTATTTGGTCTTAATCTGTTATTTGTTATGTTTGATCTTTATTTTTACGTTGAGCAAACCGGAAAAATTGGTGAGCTTGCTTACCGAAAAATGGAAACAAGGTTGAATAATTTATGGGTTGCAAGATTATTCAAGGAGAGAAAAGTGGGTCTGTGAAGTTGAAGTTAATAGCTAGGTTGCAAGAATACTCAAGAAGAGAGAAGAACACAGTTCATATTTTTGGAAATTATTTGTTTAATTTTTGGAAACAAGGTTGAAAATTTTTTGCAAATAATAGTTGAAGAAGTTTAAAATAAAAGAATGATTTTTAATTAAGGACTTGAGATTATTTCAATATTTTAAAAAAGTTTGGTTGTCAAATTTAAAATTTTAAAAATGATTAGAAACAGGAGGTAACAATTAGAGTTCTCTACCATAAAAAAACTGGAACCATCCCCACTTTAAAAGCCGCCAAATTTTGTCACTAGTGCAATAATTTTAATATATATTTTATTAGAGCTATTAGTCTACTACGCCATGATTAAAAACATGATAGTATGTATCATGCATCATCCCTTCCCTTCGATCCCAACACTACCTTTGCTTTGCTCTGCTATTTCAAATCATACCACCCACGCTCTCTCTCTTTTCTTTCTTTAATCAAAACCCTTCACCGCCAACCTTATACTTTATTTAGTCCTTACTATAACACATATTTATCTATATTAGGTACTTTATCTTTTCTTTTCAGTAAATCATCAGATTGGTCCCTCAGATCGTAAGTATTATGCATATTAGTTATGAGATTATGAAAATCTCAAATTAATCTCTGATTTTGAAAAAAATCATTCATTTTAGTCCTTTTCTATTTAATTTTTTAATGTCATTTAATAGGTAATTAGACTAAAATGCATGTTGTTTTGCAAAATCAAAGACTAATTTGAGGGTTTTATAATCTCTGGACTAATTTACATAACACCTACTAGGGACCAATTTAAGAGTTTACTCTTTTTTTTCCTTATTCTTTTAAGGTCATGCACATAGATTAATTAAGAAAATGATTATAAGTTAACTTTCTGAGTATTTATTACATAATTTCCTATTATACCATCATTTATAGATAATGAACCATAAATCCACCCTAATATTAAAATATCAAATTTTATTTATGGTGGATTTTAACATATACCACGTCTTAAGTGGTATACAGTATACCACATGAAAAAATGTATACAAAACTCAACCGAAAATGTTTAAAATAATAATAAATTATGTATTTTGTATGTATGTATACCTCTTTTATTTTTTTTCTTTTTAAACTGGGGGAATTTTAACATTCACCACTTTTAAAGTGGTGTACCATACACAAGTCAATGATATTATTTAATTGATTATAGCCAAAAAAAAACAAAAAAGGTATATATACGTACCAAATACATAATTTATTATTATTTTAAATATTTTCGGTTGAGTTTTTATACATTTTTTCATGTGATACACCGTATACCACTTAAGACGTAGTGTATATTAAAACTGCCCTTTATTTATTATTAGCTAAGGGGCAATCTAGTCATTTTATACTATTACCTATCTCTCTTCTAATTTCTTTCTTTTCTATCTCTCTTCAACCACACAATACTTCATTTCTTTCCTATTTCAACTCTATTTCTCTTCTTTTCTAATTCTTTCTTTTCAATTTCTTTCTTCTCTATATTTTCGCTCAACCAAACGAAGTGTTAAGTCTTTCTTTTATGCACCCTATACTGGATAACTTTCAAAAGCCTTTTTATCCATAACAAGAAAAAAAGAGTCATATTTTTTCAAATATGTTCCCGCAACTAATTTTTGAAAATAATTAATATGTGTGTAGTGTATATATGAAGAAAATCTATATTTGAAATAAACTTATTTTGATCTCTCATTTTAATTATTGGGTTAAATTGTTAGCTTTACTAGATAGCACTATACGTAAAGTATAAAATAAAATTTAAAAGGTTACATTATGAAAAGTCATCTAAAATTATATTTATGATTGAATGTAATAAAAAAAATTGTTTCACATTTTTTTCAACAAAAATACGATAGTGTTGAAAAAGTTATCATTATGGAGTCCAATCTAATTCAAACCAATCAAACTTGATCTAGTTTGATTTGGATTATGCAACACCTTAATTTTAAGAATTTTTTTTTTATTGACAATGGTCGTAGACACTTATATACATATATACAAGTGCCTTAAAGAGTCTACTGATCTAGTGGTGTAAGAATCGGTATAAGTTTGTTTTTTTTTGTCAAGAGAATTATTAGACTATATACGATGTAAGCACACTTGTTGAATTGCTTACCCTATATTTTATTAATATTTTGATAGGTCTTGCGTGTACGCATCACTCTATCAATTTAAACAACTCTAGACTACAATGCAAAGTTGCTTGCTAAACAACTCATATGGATCTTGAACGTATCCCATAAATTAACTATCTCATATTTATTATTTTTAATTAAAATTTAAATTTAAATTTTTGTTGTATTAAATAAAAATATTCAAAACTTAAAATTAAAAATTGAAATGACTTGATTATTTTAATTATTTTTTTTAGAAGTAAAAAAATATATATAAATATTAGTAAAAACTCTGAAGCAGTAGGAGTGCTATCTGTACAGAGCAGGGAATATAGTATCACAGCATAAATTCATCATACAATTGAAATAACACCCCAACTATCTCAGTGTTAAACTGTCCCACCCCAGCCCTGAGACTAGGAAAAAAATAAAATCTTCTTCTATCCCACCAAAACTCACTTGATTATTTTAGATAAAAGTCTAGTACAAAAATCTCACTTTCCTTCCAACAATCCCTCGCCTTGAGTTGCTTATTTAAGCAACACCAATAAATACATTAAGTTGATCTCTTCTTTTATATGCAATAAAAGAAAGATATATACAAATTAACGACAACACTGAATTCACGTCCGTTTTGGGGGCCAAACCCATGACAACGTGTCCTTACGGGTAAGTCCCACAACGAAAAAAATATTTCAACATTCTCCCCTTCAAATTCTTTCCCCCTTTCATTTCAAAATTCCGATGCACGCCTAACTTGTCCAAATAATCCTTAATTAGCTTTCTCTCTAATGCTATGTTTCGTAGGAAGGAAATAGGATAAAATTAACTTAGAGAAATATAGAATGTGAATAAAAATTGTATTCTTGTTTTAGCTCTATAGTTTAATTTTATTTATTTATTATCTTCACTCAAACAAACAAACACATTATAATGTGTGTGTGTTTTTTTTTTTTTTCGCTCCATTTTTTCTCCTTACCAAACGTATAGCATAAGTTTTCCATTCCATGCCAAAAATGGAGGGACCCACTCCACTCTTTCCTCTGAAACCTTACCTTAACTTGTCGTTTCTTTCTCCTCTGCTCTTCCCCCTCTCTGACGACAGTGCCACTTTATTGAGGTCCAGCATGACGAATAGTTCTCACTTGGTTTAACATAACCCGAGCATGCTTCTAAGTTCTCAGAGTTGCATTATTTTTAATCAAGGCCAAAAGGGAAAGAAATAAAAAACGAAAGAAAAGTGCATTGTTAGAAGTAACTAGATATCAGCATAACTTTTTTCCCTTTGTAAGCCATATACACTTGAGTGCATCATGTGTTTATAGCATCACCCACTAAACTGAAATATTATGCGGATAATGATTAATGACTGCTATTCTGCGGAAGATCAATCACATCCTTCTCTAATATGCTTCATCTTGTGTTAAATCTAAGTTTATCCAAACGTACATCAATCACCTTGATGTTTTCAGTATCAATCAATTTCAGCTAATTTTCCATGATTAGATGTGTTCCAATTATAAAGTAATCCATGAATGAAAAGGCAAACAACTTCACCAGAAGAACTAATTCAATCATTCAGTGCTTTTACCTCAAAGATGTCCATGCGAGTGACGTTTTTGCAGACCTAATAAAAGTAGTGAACACCGTTTTATAAGATCTAGGTTAGCTGAGTTCTATCCACTATTCTTAGGTCCACAACTTACTTTTGCAGTTGATTTTACCTAACTTCACATTTGTTGCAACTTGCAAAAAAGACCTTACAGGTTACAACCTTCAGGTTCCTCTCAGTTTTTCCATTCGTCACTTTTGGCTCAAAATTTTCCAGACATGCAGGGCCAAGGGAATCGAATTCCTGTCAAACCCAACTTAGGTTCAATGGATATTCAAAAAAATATCTTTAGTATACAACCCATTGCTGAAGGCACCACATCATAAAATTACCGAGATTACTAGCCATTTATTCGTCTTTGGAACTCAGCCGTCCACATAAGACAATGTTAATATCATCGCCTTACTCACAATTTGACAAATATTAAAATCTCTGGTCACATTCCACTAGGCCATTCATTGCCTATTGATAATCATCTTCATTTTTAGAGTTTGCTATCTTTCCATCTGAGACGCTGCCAAATCCCTCAAATTTAACCAAAAAATGCGAATCGAACAATAATTTATTAAAAACATTGCATGTAATTTTCTTCGAATAGTAAAGTATACATGAACATCAACGAGTTGGAAAGCAAGGGCATCCAGAATTTGAACAAAGATTGAATTACAACCGGGCGACGTATGAGTTTGCTTGTGTTACATATCTCACCCATCGATATGGATTATGAGTTTTTGACTTCTTTGCAATTTGCAAGTACTTCACCTGCACCAACATATGGCAACTTAGCACGTTTAAGATGAGATCAGATAATACAAAGAAACCAGAAAGAAAGAATAATTTGCAATAATAGAAGAGGAAATTTGAATCTATATCTTAAATCAGAAGGATAACATGCTTGTCAATTTTAGCATCTAGTAAACCAAGCTTCAAGAAAACAAACAAAGAGGAGATTTAATTTCTAGATTAACAGTATAATTATAGCACCATACGGTCAGAAAGATCTCGCAGAGTTTTCAATTAACACCAATAAAAGTCTAATAAAGACTACCTAGCTTTATTTAATAAATATAAATGTAAAAGAAAATGTAGCTTCAAAGAGATCCTTAGCATACCTGAAGCCTTGAAGAATTGTACATAGGTATAGTGAAAGTCATGCTAAGAGGTCCTGCTTCTCTCATGATATTTCCTGAGTTCATTACAAACACGTTAATTTATTTCAAAGAATATCTTTTGACATTAAGCCAAAACGCAACCATAAGCATCGTACCATGTAATTCCTGTGAAAATGTCAACTTTGCTCGTAACGTATGTTCAGCTCCACCAACAACCTGTCAGAGGAAAGACCAACTATTATCTTCATCTATTAATACACTTAGTCTCACACAGTCATATAAGCTTGAAAAACCTAACTATAGGATCCTTCATGAACATTCGTTCTTTAAGATATATAAATCATCAATGGAAAAACAAAAATCAGTATTACCTTTTTCAGGCCCCATTCCAGTCTTTTGTTCGCTTCCTTAAAATCAGTTGTCTGCCCAATTGCTCCAGGTTCTAACTCAAAATTAACACTGAAAATTTGAAAGTAATTTACCAACAGGATGCAATGACAAGTAATCAGGAATCAGGATGGAACTTTAACCATGCTAATGAATGGGCCTTTCGTCCTGATCTGTCTAATGTGTTCTATTTAACAAGAAATAACTAAACACATGCAAAATATAAAGAAAATGTAGCATGTTTAATAGATATGACTCCCAAGTCCAATCATCCCAACACCCTGTTTGCATCAAAAAATACAAATCAGCCTCTAGTGTATATGTATAGTTCCCATCCTACTCTCTCTAGCACAGCCAGTCACTGGTGACGTGGTGAATGCCAGAGTGGTGTACTGGTGTCAGTCCCAATGCTAGTACCTGGTAAGCATCCCCCCCCCCCCAAAAAAAAAATTATTGTTGCATGGTCAATGTTTCCAGTTCTGATTTACGTTTGAAGGCATGCAGTATAAGACATTAATTTTTTTATTGTTAAAGCTGAAATGTGGGATTAGCGAGAGCTGGAAAAGGGGTGGAATTCTAGAAACAGAAAAAGCGCAAATATTACGAGTCAATATGATGAAACTGGCCACTGTTAGTGTTTATGTTTTCTTTCTCATAAAATTTTCCTTCAGCAATTTAATGATCATCTGTTCTACCAACAACAACAACAACAAACCTTATCCCACTAGGTGAGGTCGGCTACATGGATCATATAACGCTATTGCATTCGATCATAAACAAGATTTCTAGAAATATTATTAAGCAAAATATCTTGTTTAATGAGTTCTCCTACGGTCCTTTTAGATCTCCCTCTACCCTGCTTTACTGATTAAATACCATGCAAGCAACCAGGCATAGCAGGAATGAAAACCTGTCAGCCAGCTATTTTCTGGTTTTATGATGAATTGCTGAAATCTATTTTCTGTGCATGATGTAGTGATTGTAGTCCAAGTTGTAAGAAAAGGGCAGACTCTGCTGCCTACAAAAGGTTGCATGAATTTTGCAAACACACTTAGTTATCAAAATAATTAGTATTTTACATAATTACTATTAGATAAGCCATTTGCTAATAATTTATTTGAGAAAAAAAAAATATGAATTCCTTTCAGTTATTTTTTTTTCCAGGTGGGTTGAAGATTATGTCATTTGACCCACCCAATATATGGATTCTGGTAACTTCAACCCTGACCATTTATCAAACAATCCGTCTAACCTGTTAGTTAGCTCATTATTGACAGCAATATACAAAATCATTCCTATCAACTATGACTAAAGTGATATGTACAGTGATCAGGGAAAACTTTTAAATACCGAGATGTAAATGATGGCAGTGGCATCTGTACAATAACTGTGTTAGCATTGATGCTTGAGTTGAATTCAGCTCGCACTTTAATGGTCACTTCAGCCTATGAAAATATAGCTGATTGTCAGAAGTCAACACGCAATAAATAACAAGGTTTAGAAAATTAGAGTGAGTTCAAAACCACCTTCAGAGATCCTGTTTCTTCAATCAATGCATTAATACGAAAGGGTGGCTTAAATGGTTGAGTCATACGATAATTCATGACAGGGAATTCACCATCTGGCGGTACCTATAAAAAACGGCACAGTAAATAGTCAAGAGACTGGAACGTATAACATGTTCTTGTATAACTACATATTGTAAGCTAATGTACTATCCACTCACCAGTGACAAAGTTCGGTCAATATCAAAACTATCAAGGTGTACAGACTCGTGGAAGTTACAATCATCTAAAATCACAACACCTGAACCTCTATAATCTGTTAAAGATGAAAATAAAATAAGATCACAAAGTAAGGAAAACAACAACGAGCCTTATCCCACTAGGACAGAATAAGGAAAAGACAGAGCAAAAACTGATATGGATAATAAAGAATAAAATAGTCAACAACACACCTTTAAGAAAATTAACCACCAATCAGAGACTGAACCAACACTTCAATCAACTAAACCCAACAACAAATGTCCCCTTAATGACACTAAAAATATAGAATCATTTTCAATATGTCACAAATTTTAAAATATAATAGAGTAAGGGAACCCCAACAAACAAGTATCCTACATAGTACATGATAAATGATAATATATGTCAAACCAAAACAACAAAAAATACATGGTAAAGAAACCATACATGCTTCTTTTTAGAATTTCAACTTTGAAGAGTAACAAAATATAACATAGATTGACCTACCACTTGTTCCGATACTCAGGTCCTCATTGAGAGCAAGTCGAATCTCCGGGTTACCGGTAAGGTAACTCTTCATTTGAATGGTGCCATCTATCTCACTAGTAAGAATAAATCCCTGTTTCCAACAGTAAAAACATACGAAAATGATTAAAAATTTTGCAATAGTGTATCAGTGCATGTATGACAAAAGGGAAGATGTTGTACCAGATAGCATGAAAATAGCATTTCAAAAGTAGACCTAAATACTCACACTGGAATTGAATGTAACACTTATTTTCTCGATTACATCAACAAAGATCTCATCCCTCTTCCTACCACCAGGTTCATTAGCAACAACAGATTTTGTAATAGCTGTACCTGGCATTCTTTTGGTCCCTTGCTGCAAATAAAAGACTTAAGTCAATAAAAACATGCATCACAACCAACAACATGGATGCAGCAAATAGATGATTGTCTGACTCGGCAAAAAGTCATCAACCCACCATAAATATGGAAGCAGGACCAAGGGGAGGCAGCCGTGCAGTATCAATGATAATTGGCTCATTGAAAACATATGACTTCAAAACCTCAGTAGATGTTGTTTGCACATAACCAAAATCCTGACAAAAATCAACTTTAGTATAACTAGATACTAGATATATCAATCAGATAATGCAGCAATCAGGGACACAATAAATTGAACAGGGCTAAATATGGTATGTGAAGAAATAAAAAGAATTAAATTCTTTACAGCGATCAATAGATATATTTACCAAGTAACCATTCCAGTTTCAGTTTTCCTTTTAGAAAAATGGATAAACCATATACCATGGTTAGATTGAAAAAAGGGAACATTTCTACAAATTACAAAGCTTCCCTATCTCTTGAAATATGACACAAGAAGAGATTACAGAGGGGTTTTACAAAAGTGTACTTTTGAATCACGTTGACACATCATATAATCATGGTGAGTTGAAATTGTAACTACTAAGTTGTTGAAGAGAGACTTGGCTTGTGAAAAGTGGTAGACAACAGTCTGTTAAAAGTGATAGGAAAAAAATAAAACAAGAATATAAATGACCAGAAGCACAATTGATCCTCAGGCCTAGGTTAGATTAAACGTGAACTGTGATTCTGTGAAGTTGATTGAAAAGCATAGTTACTTTACCAACATGCCTATACAGTTATTTTCAAATTCTCAGGCAAACCATTGAAAAATCAGTTCAACCAAGGACGAACAGAAAATACTTACGATCACTTCATCCAGCAATTCATACACCAGCACGAAGTTCTTTCGAAATGAATCTTCATTAAGAACACCGAGGTAATCTTTTATGACACGTGCAATTCTTTGTAAGAGTTCCAAAACAAGAGAAGGGGAGACATTGACTCTAGTTGTAGCAACAAAAAACAATCCAGCAACCTTCACGTGGAAGTAGTTCACACCATCTACATTCTATTAAGAAATGACACATAAGACAGAATGATCAGGTTATAGGTTTAAACCAAAGCATAAAACCTAGAAAATATTGCTTTTCGAAAAAATTCGAATTAATTCTCAAAGATGGAAAAGTGAAAAGTGGGAGGACAAAGAATTGATGTAAATCGCAGCATAGAAGAAAAAATGTACGGCGTGTGAATTAGAAATTGCAGCAGTATATGTGAATGAAAAGTTTGAAGTTAGCAGAGGATATGTGAAAGGGGAACTTGGTATTTGACGTTAAATACTGAAATACCTACAAAAACAGGTGGAGCGTCTCCTTCAGCATCCTCTTTCCAGAACTTGACTTTTCGGAAAAATGTCTCAGCGCTTCCTTTCTGAACTTCACCACGATCTGCAGTTATTTATCCAACAAAGAGAGAAAAGGAGAGAAAAAGGAGTTGAAATCACACTGAAAAGGCGCAGAGAGGATGAAATTGCTTCGCTACACTCCATCAGAAAGGAAAAATAATCATAAAATTTGAGAATAGAGTGATTAACATGAATGGATCATCTTGAAAATGAAAAAAGTGAGCGAGTGAGTGAGGGAAAACTGACAGTCGCGGAAGACGATGTTGTCGCCTCTCAGTGAAAGGACGAAGAACTGCGAAATCATCTCTCAGCTTCGTCTTCGTCTTCGTTTCTTCTTTTTTTTTTTTGGACGACCGTCTTCGTTTCTTCAACTCAACTCATGTTTTTCTCTTCCTTCTTTACTTTGTCCACCCTTCGCAACAAACGCATTGCCGTTTTGCCAAGAAGCCCACAGAATAGCAACTCTTTACTTATGAGTTATGACTCGTGTCGTTATAAATGGATAAACAATCATAAATAAATTTTGTTTAACACTCCACTTATAGGTATTAATATTTTATAAATAATTAATTAAGATTATTTTAATAAATAGAAAAATGATAAACAGTGCCCTTAAGATTAAAAAATAGTAATATTTTATTGAAAATAGTAAATTTTAATGTTTCGAAATTTAAAAACTACAACTTCAATCATTTAAAAAGGTGTATTTATTGCACCTTAACAAGTGCCATTAGGATATTGTTTAGCATAGATAATAGTTAACAAAAAACTTCTTTTTATTATTATTAATGTAAAATCTGGTAAAAAATAAAATTTTCGATAAATATTTAATGAAAATAGCACTAAGTCTCAACATTATAAAAGGAATAAAAATATTTTCCTCATCCAGGGATAAAATCTTTCGTATCTTTTTCTTGGGTAAAATCATGGACTAGTCTTCAATATAACATGCCTAATGTTAATTTATTTATTTGCAATTTAATCAAGGAGAGATTATGCTGATTATTCTTGAACTTTGGTCATATTAACTAATTTATGTATATTTTATAAATTATATATATCTCTTATAAATTTTATTATCTCATTATACAAATTTTTTTGTTGTTAAAAGTCTATCAGTGAAATTAGTTAACGATACTCTATAAGTGATTTTCAATTTAATTATATTAGTGAATTGTTAATTTTACACATCTTATCAATTTTACATGCAAATTTTATATTAATATCCTTTTAACTTTATTCTTGTTATTTTTACATTGTGAATTTACTTTTGAATTTACATGTACAATTGATAACAAGAACAAAATTGAAATTGCACTAATGTATTTACGATAGAAGTTATGTACATAACATTCCTAACTAATTTCACTAACAAACTTTGAACCGCATGAGAAGTCTATATAACGAGGTGATAAAGATCATAACAGGTCTATGTAATTATGAAATATGCAAGTATTAATATAATTTGGCCAAAGTCCAGAGGATGTCATTATAATTTTTCCTTTAATTTAAGGATGACAATTGAAACAAGACTTACTCTATATTTGATTGAGGGTTTTAGGAGTGGAAGGGAAGGGATGGGGATAACTTTTGTTTTGTTGTTTGGTTGAAAAATAATAAGAGGAGAGAGGAGCAAAGGATATTTCGAGAGTTTTATCCCTCACCAAATGCAAAGAGATTTGGAGGGAGAAGAGTTTTTTTTAACACCTAAAAACACTATTTTTCTTCTCATCCCATTCTCTCCCCTTAGTTTGAATCAAATACACTATAATTTTTTGTAAGTTTAAATATATTTTTAGTTGTTATATTTTACACTCATTTATGTTTTAGTCCATATATTTTAAAATTTTTTATTTTAGTCCCCTTATTTTTATTATATGTAGGTTTTAGTCCCTATTATTGACACCGCTAATAAAAACGTATTCCAAATCAAAATGTAAGGATTAAAACATACTTGAATATAAAATATAGGAACTAAAACCTAAATGAATATAAAGTACATAAATGAAAACAATTTGAACTAAAATTTTTGTCCTTATATTAGTTTCAAATGTTAGTTTTAGTCCTTGCAAATTTATTTTGTTAAGAAATTAATCATTGTCGTTATGGAAGGTAACGGTATGGACCAATCCCTCCAAGAATGAAAATGTAAAGACCAAAATAAAAAAAAAAATTAAAACTACAGGGACTCAAACATAAATGAGTATGAAGTATATGGACAAAAAATTTATTTAAATCATTTTTTAATTTTCCTCATTTCCCCTCCCTTCTATTAAAAGCTCTTCCCTCTCATCACTTGAATAAAATACACTATTAAGTAGCGTTTGATAGTTGTACAGAACCTAATAGAAACAAAATGAAATAAAATAAAATATAATGAAATTGAATCGAACAAAATCGTATTTGGTGACCATGGAACAGAACATGATTATATGCCTTATTTCACTTTACTTGATAGAAAATATATAATTTCACTTTACTTGATAGAAAATATATAACTAAATGTATAAAATGTATAAAATGCCGTATTTGGTGACCAATGTAATTATGAAACAAAAATGTATAAAATATTTTTTGTAATACATATAAAATTTTATTTTACTTGATAGAAAATATATAATTAAATTAAAAATAAAATAGTATATATATATTTTAAAATTATGAGTATAACTAAATAATAATTTTAAAATTTATTAATTTTTGTATTAATGTTTTATGGAAAATTTAAATTATTAAATACAAACTTGTCACAATAAATTTAATTATTAAATATATTTTTTTTATGTAAATTTTTTCAAGTCGAAAAAAATAATATAAAATTTAAGGAATTGAAACATATATTATTTTGTTAATAAAAAATGATGAAAATAATAATAACTCTTCTATTCTGACATGTTCTGTTTCACCATTTTTAATGGTACTAAATTGTTATGTTTATTTGTCTCAGTGTTATGTTCTGTTCCCCTTGACTGATATATCAAACAATACACAATATCCTAATTTATTTCATTCAAATATGTCTGTGAATAATTCAAATTAGGTGTCTCCAAATCATGTCCCCAATCATGTCTCATCAATAGAATATCGCCACGTCATTAAAATATTTTCTTTAATTTTAATTTTTAATTTCTTAATAAATATTTTAATGACATGACGATATTCTATTGATGGGACATGATTGGGGACATGATTTTGGGGACATATGATTTGAATCCGTCTGTTAAACGCCGCCTTAACAGAGTATTAGTAAAAATTATCCAAATGGGGAGGGAATTTATTACCATGGACTTGGGCTCAGGTCGGAACAATTACTTGTAAATCATATACTATAAGAAAAGAAACTCCTTTTTTGACTCACACATAATCATTGTGACACATGTCATGCTCACATACTTCCACTTTCCCTCCACTTTTTGGATGATATTTTTTTGTTTGGATGTGCATTATTCTTTTTTTTTATGTTTCAAGTATTTGAAGTATATTTATTGTTCTTTTGTCTTTTACCCATTATTTATACTTTTTTTTATTTTGAAATTGAAAACTTAAAATCCTTCTCTCTCTCCATTCATAATTAATCAAATTTGTAATATCAAATTTGTCTTTAATTTCTTTTACTATTTTATGAAATATATCATATACTATAAGAAAAGAAATTCCTTTTTTGACCCACACACAATCATTGTGACACATGTCATGCTCACATGCTTCCACTTTCCCTCTACTTTTTGGATGATATTTTTTTGTTTGGATGTGCATTACTCTTTTTTTTTTTATATTTCAAGTATTTTAAGTATATTTATTGTTCTTTTGTCTTTTACCCATTATTTATACTTATTTTTTTTTAATTTTGAAATTGAAAACCTAAAATCCTTCTCTCTCTCCATTCATAATTAATCAAATTTGTAATATCAAATTTGTCTTTAATTTCTTTTACTATTTTATAAAATAATTAATCAAAATTATAATATCAACTGTATTTTTTTCTTGAGATTTTTTATTTTATTTGTTAATGATAATATATTAAAACTTAAAATACATTGATGATAATAATCAACTCAAAAATTAAATCATTCTTACAAAATAAGTTACAAATAAATTAAATTATTTTATCATAAAAAATAACTTCAATTATTTTGATTTTTTTAATTAAATCATAATAAGGTTTTTATTATTTAGTGTATCTGTTTGACATTGCTATGAGGGTAACCATTAACCAAATTTTTTTTTTAACATCGAATATTAAAATTTAAAATATGATAATAAGTAATTCATTTATTTTATGTTTAATTATATTTATGTATAATTATATTGTTTTAAATTTTATTTTTATTAAATGAGTTGGAACATAAATTATTTAATAAAATAGAATAACACATAGATCATTTTTTTTCAATTTAGTTTATAATTGACAATTGATAATTAATTATAATTTACTGTGACTCTTTATAATTTTATAAACATTTATTATGAACATAATTATAAACGCGTAAACAGAGACCCGTGCAATGTAGGGTTCTTGTGCTAGTTTTGATGAAAATGGATGTGAATACCTTAGCATCCATCTAGCACACTTATGTCTTATAAAAAAAAAATTATTATTGTTACTCATTCAAACTAAAAATCTAAAACTACTTATTTTTTGTATGAATTTTTAGTAAGTTTACTATGTGTCTTTTTTCTTCTGAAAATATTGTTATAATGAAGAAATAACATAGTTTTCTTTTATGTTCATAAAATATAAATAGTTAGTATTAATATATTTTCTCTACGAATTTTGAATAGCTCAAGCAGTCAAGCACAGAGCTCACTAGTCTATAAACCTATTGTTTCGTATTATGTATTACATATTTTGTGTTTGGACATATTATTTGGAACTAATTATTTTGTTAAATTATATTTGAAACTAGTTAAATTGTTGTATATTACTTGTTACAATTAAACTTGAAAGGAGTTTAGAATATTTTTAATTTAGTTTAAATATATATTTTTTAAATATATTCTGTTAATTTTAATATTATATAATTGTTGTTTTATCATTTTGAAAAATGGAAAAAAATATTTTATTTAAGTAAAACATGGGTAATGTGTGTTGGGTATGGATACTAAGGTATGAGGATTAAGGTTGCTATTTAGACATAGCTGCAATCATGTATTAAGATTAGCTCCAAAAAAGAGTAAAGAAAAACTAGTGGCGGAAGAAACAACTTACGGATCTAAATCTAATATAGTATTGATTAATATCGTAGAAATACGAAAAGAAGGTGTAGCCAAAAACGAGTATCACCAAAAAGGACGAAGGAAGAAGAAAACAAGAAACGAACGGGAAAGGGAAAACGAAAAGGAAAAAATAAAAAATAAAAAAAAATCATATGCTAGGTGATGTGGTAGTGCTAGGTGCGGCCACTGGAGCAAAACGCGGGTGTGACTTTTGTTGTGATTGTGAATTGTGAATTGTGAATTGTGAGAGAGATATTCTTATTCTTATGCACTTCCATTCACAAACCTCCCAATTTTCCTCTGTTTGCTCGCGACGACGTTTCGAATCTTGATCGCTGACAAAACCTATGCTTCTCCCAACAGATCAAACAGGGCTTTTCAATTCTCCCTTTCCTCTCATCATCTTCACTAACCCTCAATCATTTCTTTTCTCACTCTCGCTGTTCCTCCTCATTTCCCTTTCAAATCTGATTCCTCCGCTGAATTTGCACGCCCACTACGATTAACTTTCCTTTTTTCTCAAAAAGGTAATTTTTTTGCTTTCACGTCTTTCTACATTTGGAAAATAGACTTCCTCTTCTTGCTTAATTAATAATTAATAATAATAATAATTACCCTCGAGTGCCTCTGCTTGCAATCCTGCTATTGTAAATAATGATACTCTAGTTGCTACAGATCTCTGCGTGGTTTCAACGTTAATTAAATTACAGTTTTGGATTTGGATCTAGAGGCTTAGTTTCGTTTTTAATTGTCTCTGAACCGTAAATGGAAGGTTTGTTAGAATAACTTATAAAGCTTTCAAGTGTCATTTGATTTTGTTAAGGAAAGTTCTTATAGCCAGGAGGATGCTAGTTTAGTAACGATACTACTATGGACACTAAATCTTTCTGAATTGTGATTGATTTAAGAATCGTGGATTTTTCGCTGTTAACTTGTAGGGAATGGCTACTCCTGTTGAGCCTCCAAATGGGATCAGAGCTGAAGGAAAGCATTATTATTCCATGTGGCAAACCCTGTTTGAGATTGATACGAAGTACGTGCCTATCAAGCCGATTGGTCGAGGAGCCTACGGAATTGTGTGTTCTTCGGTCAATAGAGAAACCAATGAAAAAGTTGCTATCAAGAAGATTCAGAACGCCTTTGAAAATCGGATTGATGCACTAAGAACTTTGCGTGAACTCAAACTTCTTCGTCACCTTCACCATGAAAACGTGATTGCTTTAAAAGACATCATGATGCCCATTCATAGAAGTAGTTTCAAGGATGTTTATCTGGTTTATGAACTCATGGACACGGATTTGCATCAGATTATCAAGTCATCTCAAGCACTGTCTAATGATCACTGTCAATATTTCCTCTTTCAGGTATGAATCTTTGACCCATTGTTAGTGTAATAGAGTATTCTTGGCTTCAAATGCATCTTTTTTGCTATCACAAACAATGAGATTTTCACTTTGTTCGCTATTTATGCATGTTTAGTTTTCTAGAGTTGACACTAAGCAGAAATTTACGCGCATGTGGAACTGTTAGTAAGTTTGTGATAGTTTTGCTGAGGGCCTTTTGTAAAATCCAACTGAAATGGCAAGATCTAGTTTGCTGTGATAATATTTTTTCTGTCGGCTCTTGCTCTCATGATTTTGAAATAATTTTTTTTTGCTGCATCTTGCATTTTACCCTCATCCTCATGCCCCTTAAATCCCCTGCGATTTACTGAACCTGTAGTTCTTCCCTGAAGGAATTGCGTCAATCATGCTGTAGCACAATTGTAGGGCTTTCTGAAGTTATAAATTATAAAAATCTGTGTCTCTTGGCCGATTATTTCATTAACCAATCAAAAGTTCTTGATTGCAGTTGCTGCGGGGCTTGAAATATCTTCACTCGGCTAACATCCTTCATCGTGACTTGAAGCCTGGGAACCTTCTAGTTAATGCAAATTGTGATCTAAAAATATGTGATTTTGGGTTGGCACGCACAAACTGCAGCAAGAACCAGTTCATGACTGAGTATGTTGTCACCAGGTGGTATAGGGCACCGGAGCTCCTACTGTGCTGTGACAACTATGGGACATCTATTGATGTATGGTCAGTGGGATGCATCTTTGCTGAGCTTCTTGGACGAAAACCAATTTTCCCTGGTTCGGAATGTCTCAACCAGCTGAAATTGATCATCAATATCCTTGGTAGTCAAAGGGAGGAGGATATTCAATTTATTGATAATCCAAAGGCAAAAAAGTATATCAAATCACTTCCATATTCTCCTGGAACCCCCTTTTCTCGACTTTATCCAAATGCTCATCCGCTGGCAATTGATCTACTGGCAAAGATGCTTGTTTTCGATCCGACGAAGAGGATCAGTGTCACGGAAGCGCTTCAACACCCTTACATGGCCCCTCTGTATGATCCTAACAGTGACCCTCCAGCCATCATTCCAATTGATCTTGACATTGATGAGGATCTAGGCGAAGGGATGATAAGGGAGATGATGTGGAAGGAAATGCTTCATTACCATCCTGAGTCTGCCATGGGAAATGCAGAGATCTGCTCATGATGTCTTTTACTTCGCATTTTGGTTATGTTCCATATTGTTAGTGGCAAGAGAGTTCTAATATCGTAACTTGCTTCAAATAACTAGGAGGGCTTCGTCATCAGTCAGCTCAATATAATCTGTTTCCTCTTTGTTGAGAGCAGGGGAAAACAGCAAAAAAAAAGATGGTATCTTTAAAAATTTGCATTACTGTGTTTTGCTGGTGGTGCATGATAGTAGTTATTAACCCTCTTGTTGAGATTTGGTTTTATCTGGAGCTCTGTATTGTAGTTGCTTCGTTTCAGCTGTACATAAAACATGTTCCTGTCTTTGATAAACCATTTTGTAAATTAAGTCTAATGTTTATCAGTATTGTATTTTTATTTAAAGTAGATATTTTTGCGTAATCTGTATGCTGATTATATTAAGTTCTGCATCACTTGTGTATGAGATGCTCACAGAATTATCTGCAGAAAGAAGTTTGGCAAATTAGAAAGTACAACCACGGTTATCAAAATATAAGGAGTAATGCTATCTTCTCTAAACACCGAAGTCATCAAGTATTTTTGGAAAATTTACAATAGGTGAATAGTATGTACCTTAATCAGGAGTGGAAGAGTCCTTCCATAGGTTAGTATAGTGGAGGTAAGTGAGCAAGGTGTAAAGATTTTGATGCCCCCAAAGAGTTAACTTGAATATTTTGAAATCCAAATAATGGTAGTGTGTGTTTAGATTGGCGTCGGATCACGTCAAATCGCGTTAAGATAGATAAATCAATGATTGAGAAAAAATTGGCGCATAAGCCGAGGCAGATCCAATGAATGCAATAAAAAGTAGCGTTGAAGTGGATCCACGTTAAAGTGAATTCACTTCTATTCAAACATGCATGTAGTGTAACATAAAGATTTAATTCTAATGGGACGATTTGGTACATTGGAACTACCATTGGAGAATTAACCATATTCTTTTTTATTTTTATTTTTTAGGTTTCGAGAATTAATCATATTCAAGTGTGATATTATGAACAATTTGGGCTCTTTGGCCACATCGATGACCTTTGGTGTTATTAAGCTCGGGCTTGGACCTGGGATTCACTATTTACTTGGGAATGAAGAGAGGAAATATAGCATGTCAACAAAGCGAGACGAGGTTTGAAAGTTGGAACCCTAAAACCTAATTTTGACGCATGATTCATTTGTATGAGTAATCTGTATCATTGTACATATTTATCTATTTAGGTTCATGGAAATGCATTTTTTTATATGAGTAAAGAATAGATGTATGTTCTAGGTATTATTCTATGTACTAGGTATAGGTACAGTTGATATATCAAGTTATGGTTGCAAATCTCAAGATATTATTCACTGAAGTATGAACAAAAATCTAGAACTCTAATTCAAAATTATCTTGATTCAGTCGATTTTTTATTTATGTATTTCTATTTAATTTGTTATATTTTTTTTTATATCTCAATCCAATCTTTTATTAGGAGGTTAGATGCTTAGAAAATTTTACAAAAAAAATCGTGGTTGGGAAGGTTATAATAGCAAGGAAGCTACCTAATCTTATTGTAGAAACTTTTGGGATCAATAATTAGACCATGCAAACTAGAAATGCTCTTTCTTGGATAAAGAAAGAGATTACTTGATTTATTTCCATATCACTCATGATATATAAATAACTCTAGCATCCATTTCAAAGACAGATCCCATTTTTGAACAGAAGGCGAAGTTTCTTTTATTCTCTTCTATCTACTATGCTACAGATAGGGGTGGAAAGAGGTCAGCCGACTTACTAGGAGCTTATGGCCTGACCTATTTAAAGTCTAGTTTGGTCTAGCTTATTTAATAAAAAATCTAGGTTTAGGCTTTTTAAAAAGCCTATTTAACTAAAAAGGCTAGGTACAAACCTTTGAAAAAGCTTATTAAATCTAATAGGTTGACCTATTAAATTTTAATATATATATATATATATAATATAAATTTTATAAATATAAATAAAATATTATTCTTTTCAGAAATGAATATATATATATATATATATATATATATAATAATTTTTTTAATATGTTTACAAATTAGGCTTATTTAGAGGGTTTGTTAAAATGTCTATTAACCTATTTAGTGGCTTGTTGGCGTATTTAAGATAGAATTGTTGGCCGTTTTAGAGATGTTAGGACAAAGTAGGCTTTCAAATAGGCTAGACTTAGCCTGAAAAATGAGCCTATGATAAGTCAATAGGTCAGGCTTAGCTCCATCAATTATAAAACAGGTCTGGTCTGTTTAGTCAAAGTCTGACCTGACCTATTTTCACCTTTAGTTACAGATACGAAAATTCTATATAATTGATTGGGAATGAATAGGAACCCTGGAATCATGTCCCAGGCCTAGCATGGAACGAGCGATATTCTCCCACCTAACTTTTTGTTATAAGAGATGTATGGGAAGAAAAGGATAGAATTAAAAGAAATAGAAAGAATATAAAATAGTGTGAGATATGGTTGAAAAATGAAAAGTATGGGAAACAGAAATAAAAAGATGAGTAAGAGTGATGTAAAAGAAAATATTATAGGAGTCTGGACCAAAAGAAAAAAGAAAAGAAAGAAAATAAGAATATAATTGTTGTTGGATAAGTGCAATTTTTTTGAGCTAATAATGCCACTGTCTAGATTTGGTGGGACTCCAACCCTTTTAATAAAAGGGCAAAAGGATTGACATTATCTCACTTAGGAACAAATTATTCTTTTTGAATAGTAATATTCGAAACTCATAAAATAATAAAGGTAAAATGATATTTTTGGTCCCTTAACTTTTTATGCAGATTCACTTTGGTCCTTTAATTTTTTTTTGACTCATTTTGGTCTCTTAACTTCTATGTTTAGTTTGTTTTGGTCCCTGACGTTAAGGGAAGAACGACGTCATTTTGGTCCCTTAACTTCATTTTTTAGTCAAAACGACGTTGTTTGGGGATGAACCAGGGCCTCATCCATCAAGTTATCACGGAGTTAGTGCCACGTAGGAGCCATGTAAGACAGATCTGTTAACGTCTTTGACAGACTTAACGTGAGAGACCAAAATGAACCAAACATAGAAGTTAAGGGACAAAATGAGTCAAAAAAAAAAGTTTAGGGACCAAAGTGAATTTGCGGAAAGAGTTAAGGGACCAAAAATATCATTTTGCCAATAAGAATATAATTGTTGTTGGAAAAGTGCAATTTTTTTGAGCTAATAATGCCACCGTCTAGATTTGGTGGGACTCCAACCCTTTTAATAAAAGGGCAAAAGGATTGACATTATCTCACTTAGGAACGAAATTACTCTTTTTGAATAGTAATATTCGAAACTCATAAAATAATAAAGGTAAAATGATATTTTTGGTCCCTTAACTTTTTATGTAGATTCACTTTGGTCCTTTAATTTTTTTTTTGACTCATTTTGGTCTCTTAACTTCTATGTTTAGTTCGTTTTGGTCCCTGACGTTAAGGGAAGAACGACGTCATTTTGGTCCCTTAACTTCATTTTTTAGTCAAAACGACGTTGTTTGGGGATGAACCAGGGCCTCATCCATCAAGTTATCACGGAGTTAGTGCTACGTAGAAGCCATGTAAGACAGATCTGTTAACGTCTTTGACAGACTTAACGTCAAGGACCAAAATGAACCAAACATAGAAGTTAAGGGACAAAATGAGTCCAAAAAAAAAGTTAAGGGACCAAAGTAAATTTGCACAAAGGATTAAGGAACCAAAAATATTATTTTGCCAATAGTAAAAATAAAAAGTAAATCACCCATATTTTTTCGGACAGCAACGTTCAGAAATACAAATGAGATGATGTATTGGAAATGTATTGGAAGAAATGTATTGAAAATGATATCAATCCCAACGTCCCTCTTCTTTCTTCTTGGTTAAAAATAATAATAAAATCCAAATCGTTTAGAATTAATGGGTAAGCCCAATTTTTTTTGTCTATAGTTGAGCCCAATAAAGTAGACCAAAAGTTCAACTGAGCTATCCACAGATTCCATAGGTTGCTGCGTCAAGTTCCAGCAATGATGGAAAGTTATTACGTGTTTATATTGATTTATTTTCAAATAAAATAACTAATGTATATTTTTATGACATATTTTAAAAAATAGTGGTTAATTTCTTAAATAATGGCGCTAAAGTAAATTGAGCTAATTTAGACAGCAAGCATCAGTGCTTCTCCAAAAATAAACTAATCAAGATTAAAAAAACTACAGAAGTGAGTGACTGACTTGATTTCTTTTGTTAGTTTCATGCAGCTTTGAGCTTTCTTTTATATTCAATGTTATTGGTTATTGTAATAAACCCGAAGAATATACCGAATTGTTTCTAGTGAATACCCCCAGAAAAGAAAAGGATAGAAGGGAAGCATATACGAAATATAAGAGAAAAGAATCCAAGGAGTATATACATTATTTTAATCCTTGAAATTACGAAAATAAACTTTTACTCTCTAAAATTAACTGTTATTAATCAATGTAGTTCCGAAAATTATAAAATTCAATTCTTTTAGTCCTTCAAACTATATTTAGGATTAAATTCAGTGATTTTTAAATACTTTATGAGACTAAATTAATTGAAGTTGTCAATTTCAAAAACAAAATTGATTAAATTTTATATGATTTAATGGCTAAATTGATTGACAAGTACAAATTTTAAAGACTAAAGTTTATTTTTTATTTTCAAAGACTAAATTAATTGATGCTTAAAATTGTTGGGACTAAAATAATGTTTTACTCAAATCAAACTCTTGGTCAATAAGATTGATATGTAAGGGCGGAGCAAAGATTTTGGGGGTCCTGTTTATTATTTCAATTTTTTTTTAAAAAAAATGGAGCCTTTTATTCACAAACTTTTGCCTACATAAAATTTATTGTCAAATTACATTCTAAAATCAATTAAAACATTAAAAATTTGAAAAATCACCAATTTTGAGAAAAGAGAAAAAAAGAGAAAAATAAAACTTCAAAATGTCAAATCTAAAAATTGAACCCAAGTGATAATATTAAAAATTCAAACACCATACCATTTATTCTACTTTATAACACTAATTGTAAAGTGCATTATTTAATATTTAAGGCCTGTCAAATACATAATTTAATATTTGAGACCCCATATTTTTATGGGCCCTATACGGTTGGGTACCTTGCACAAGCCTAAAATTACCCCGTTGATATGTCAACATTTTATTTAAAGTTTATCCGTTGCTGAAACAAAAGAAAAAAGAAATTATCTTGTTATGAAGGTGAACATGATGGAGTTTAACAGTATTTTTTTTTAAAGGTTGTAGTGAGATTTTTTTTTTGTTTTTTGAATTTACACATTATAAATCAAGTATTGTTTATTTTATGAAGCAGTAATGCTTTTTGAGTTAACCGTTTTTTTTTTATATAATGAGTTAACCCTTAAATAGTGTTTGGTTGAGGATTTTGGAGGAAAAAGAAGGGGAGGAGAAAGATTTTAGTGTTTGAATTTTTTTTGGTTTAATAAAAATAAAAAAAGTTTATAGTTTAAACTTTTTAAGATAGAAAATTATTAATTAAATTATTATAATCAACTTTATTTCTCTTTTCAATTAGAAAAGTATTGTTGAGTATATTGTAAACAAAAAACCTCATGTTACATACTCTTTTTATGATATTCATATAATATTTATTTTGTCTTTATAATTTTATCTTTATGTAATTATTACTTTCTCATTAATTACTACCGTTAACTCTCTCAAGTAATTAATTTAGATGGTTGAATAGAGAACAAATAATTCAAGTATTTGATGAACAAAATAAAAAAATTAATATTAATTTAATAAGTTATAAGAATAATGATTAAATTTTTTAATCTATATGCAAAAGTCTAAAATGCTAATTAATATGAGACATAGAAAGTATTTTTTAAAACTAGTAAGTAGTAACTAAGATAAAAGCCATAAGGCATAAGTTGGTATTCATTCATTCATTCATTCCTTTTTTTTTTTTATAATTATAAATTACTCTATATTTATCTATTATATATATTAAAAGAGAAATAAATGTTATAATTATGACATATTATAAGTCCAACTCTCTTCATTGTGTCACATCATTATTTTTTCTTATTTGGCACACACTTAACACTTAAGCATTCAACAAATCACAATAACTTACAATGGCACTATTATAATATATTCATTGCACATTCATATCAAACATATTAACATAACCAAATTTATTAAATAA
Source organism: Cyamopsis tetragonoloba (assembly GCA_037177725.1). Taxonomy (NCBI): domain Eukaryota; kingdom Viridiplantae; phylum Streptophyta; class Magnoliopsida; order Fabales; family Fabaceae; genus Cyamopsis; species Cyamopsis tetragonoloba. The sequence goes on from CM074119.1 coordinate 84,365,299, forward strand.
TTCAAAATTTAAATACTTGATGATATTATAAAAAATTATATATATTAAAAGAGAAGCAAAGGCTAAAATTATGACATATCATAAGTCTAACTCTCTTCATTGTGCTACATTATTTTTTCCTACTTGACAGACATTTAACACTTAGGCATCCAACAAACCACAATAACCTACAATGGTACTATTACAATACATTCATTGCACATTCATATCAAACATATTAACATGAACCAAATTTATTAAATAATTCAAAATGTAAATAATTGATGATATTATAAAAAAATACTTTTTGAATTATTTGAATGTCCATTTTTTAAAATAATTGTACATTTTCATAACTATATTTTATTTGCATAGTAGTTACTTAAGCCAAACTTTTTTTTTTAAAAAAATCTTATATTTATTAAATAAATATAATTAAGTTGCTCCAAAAAAATATAGGTCCATTGACATCACCACAACTTCAACTAAAAAAATGAAAAACACAATAAATAATTATTTTAAGTTATGAGCAAAACAAATTAAATTATAGGAAATACAAGAAGTATTCAAACACGTTTACCTACAGAAGAAATAATAATACTTACAATTATAACACAGATAGTTATTTTCAAGTTGGCTATAATACAAATCAAAATATTTTTAACATGAATAATTATTTACATTTATTTTCAAGAATAAAAATAAAAATAAAATTTTATAATAAATTTAAAAGTTTAATTACACTTTGATGTCAAATGAATTAATCGTTCAGTTATCGAAATGCTCATATTTTTAAATAGTTGTGTATTTCTCACATGTATATTATATTTACATAGTAATTAATTTAGTCCAATTTAAATAGCTTACAATTTATTAAATAAAAAATAGTATCAAACTGTTACATAAAAGAGTAAGTCAATTGACACCACACCTTTTACTGGGAAAATAAAAAATAATGAAAAGCAAAACAAATAATTAACTTCATAGAAAAACAAATTAATTGAATGGAATACAAAGGGTACTTTAATCAGTTTACATATAGAAAAAATAATACTACTCAAACTATAACACAAATAATTATTTATAAATTGTCTAATATGAATCAAAGAATTTTAAACAAGAATTGAATAATTATTTACACTTATTTTGAATAATAATAATAAAACAGAATTTTTATCATAAATAGCAAAAGAAATTAATTATTGATGATCACACTCTAAAATATAATAAATATTGCACAAATAATCCCTACTAAATATAAATAAACACATACTTCAACGAAAACTAATAAAAAGTCTGTTTCTACGTTGTATAATTTTTTTTTAAAAAAAAAATCAACCAAACGTAGTATCACTTTCAAAATCTCAATGCAAAACCACATGATTGGTTAATAATAATTTAAATTGTTTACTTAAGAAGTGACTTCACTCAAAAATAAAATTAAAAGTCTATTTCTTTAAAAATGATTTAACTCAATTGCAAGATTTTCTTTTAATTTTAAAAGTCTTATTATGATATTTATGATGTTAAAACTCATTCCGTAGATACATTTTTATATTTAAAAATATATCTTACGTTAATAATATATATATATATATATATATTCTTCTTTTATATCTAACCTTAAATATACATTCGTCTTATATCTTTTTTTTTTCATACACATTTTTTTTAACTTAACTAATAGTGCACGACTAAATAAAGCTTTGAAAATATCCTATTAGATTTTTTTTTCAAAATTACTAACATAGTAGATCGATTATCTAAAAGCAATTTAAAAAGAAAGTAAATAACATATAATGTTCGTATGAACACACAATCTTAATTTAAAGCTTAAATAAAGAAATGTATGAAATGCAACGTATTTCTATATAAAATCATTCCACAAAGACAATAAATCAAAAATAATTATAAAAATATATTATAAATTTAAAAATTCCTAACAATAATAATGAATTTAAAAAAAAGTTGTATACAACAAAGACATAATTTTACGTTTAAAATTTATTTTAAATTGTTATGCAACAATTTTGTCTTATATATTATTCACAACTTTAGTATCATACATTATTAAAATATTTTATCAATTTTTTTTTTCTAATAACTTAAAAACAACAGTATAATTTATATAATATTTTCATTTTTTCGTCCGCGCTGTAGTTAATTGTAAATTCGTCTCCGCGCCTCATTTCTCAGTGGTTTCCTTTTTTTCCCTGTTTCACCAAACCTTGGGAGGAGATTCCGATTCTTTATGCTTTTTTTCCATTTTCAATTCGTAATTAACTTTACTTTTCCTTTGTTTGGTTTAATTTTTATTTTCTTTCACTGTCTATCCTCGTCAACCTGTTTCTATAAATCACCCTCCCAATTACCTATACCACTTCCCCTCCTCTTCTCTCTTCCTTTCTCCCCTCTTCTTGTCTAGTTCCACCTGTTCCTGTTGCTGTTTTGCTTTCACATCTTTGTTGGGTTCGGTTCTTTTTGGATCTAACTCAAAACTCATCTCATGATCTATTTGAATTTTTTTTTTTTAATTTCCTAGCAACAATCTCGAGCATCTTGATCAGTCTTTGAAAATCTTGATGCTGAATATTTATATGTTGTAATGTTTCACATATATGTCTCCAATTCTTAGCGAAATCCTTCATTCTGGGTTTATGATCAATTCTTCCTCCTTCAGGCGCATGACCCACTTAGTTCAATCTTTCTCTGTTGTATTTCTCTACTGGTTTTATGTTTTTTCATTAATCTGCACTTTCATGGGTCTTAAGTCTTGATTAGCATTTTTCAACTATTTTCATCTTTGTTTTGAAAATTCAATAATTTTCTTTAAGAAAAAAGGGTATTTTTTTTTTTTATTTCCTTGTAAAATTTGATGGCTTCCCCTAGTGGAACTCACTCCACTTCCACAAAATCTCAAAGCTCTGGCTCTGAAGAGAATTTGCAGCTTCTGATGAATATTGAAAGGAAAAATAAGAGAAAGCAATCGAATCGGGAATCAGCGAGAAGATCTAGGATGAGAAAGGAAAATCACTTGGATGATCTGATGAAACAAGTGTCTCAGCTGACAAAAGAGAACGGTGAAATCCTGAAAGGCATAAACATGACAAAACAACAGTATCTGAATGTTGAAGCAGAGAATTGCATATTGAGGACCCAGATGGAAGAACTTAGCGAAAGGCTTCAATCGCTAAATGACATCCTCAATCTCATCAACGTCACTAACATGGGGTCCTATGAAAGGGATTGCTATCTAACAAGCGCACAAAGTTTCATGAACATATATGCTTAATTAGGGTGAGGCATGATTTAGTGGGAAATTATTAGATAGATGAAAAGATAAACAAAATTTGTTCATTGCTTAATGAAAATGACATTGTCCTGTTCCTATATGATTATTAATTAGGTCACCAGTACTACTTAGTCTTGTCTGATATTACTATGAAGAAGACGGGTCGATTCATTTTGATGTGTAAACTATGCATATTAATAGTATGTTGTATGGTGTGTTTTTGTATTGTGTGACTTTCACTGCAAATTGGCCTTTTGTTGGAGTGAATGAAATGGAGGATATGCTTTTGTTAACACCCTTTTTTATTTGAATTACTTAATTTTTTTTAATAGTAGTGACCAAGTTTGCCAAGTGACCTGTACAACGATTCGTCTCTTTAAGAACATGAATCATCAAACGACAAGAAGGGCTTTTGGACACGATATCGTAAAAATTGACTTCCCCTAGCTAGTAACACCATTTTAGAATTTAATATTTTGTATGCAGTTTAGCATTACTAATTAGTAATGAATGTAGATTTTATTTGACGTGGTAGAATATATAGCGTCTTTTGGGAACATCAGAGACTACGCAGTCACAAAAACAAGCGGGCAAAGGGAACAAATCCACTTGTTTTAAAATGCTTCACTTGTGCTTTATAGAAACATTGAATCAGGCTGCTGCATACTACTTGCTATGCTTCTTCTCGATGTCAAAAATTGTACACGGGAGTCTGGTTTTCATTTAAAAATATGATTCTTAGAAAGTGTTGTATTTCATTTCACCACAACAGTTTTCTTAAACGATTCGATTCTTAAAAACATTATGTATATTGCATTCGACGAAGGTTATTCACTTCATTTATAAATTTTCCCTGCTCTCTTGTGTGCCTGACCACTGGACTATGCATAATCGGGTCAACTCTCCTTACTGGCATTCCTTTTCTTCCACACATACAAATTACCCAAGTAAAAGTTATGGCCATTTTTATATCACTAATTCTATCATGTCATCCATTCTAACAATCTCATCTCCATCTTTTTTCTTTAGCGTTTTATCCACCCAACGCCCGGTCCTATACAATATTGCTAACCTTCCCACTCTGCAATAAAATTTTCCTCTAGATCATAATAGCATTTTGCCATCACATATGGCCATTCAAAGATTCTTCCATTTCAACTTGCTGTAATGCAATTATAGACCTCTAACTTTATATTCGCATTTCAGTTAAATTAATTTCTGCTCCAAAAACCTTAGAAATTATATTTTTAACTAATGAAGTGAAAAACAACCAAACCTATTTCAACCAAAAACTTGCTTCAGTCTCCAGTCTACTTACATACAAACATTCGACAACCAAAAACAATATTTAACAGGATGGTTATTCTTGGTCAAAAAAAAAAAAAAGGATGGTTATTCTACCCCTTTAAATAAAGAAAATAAATTGATAATCAGGTAAATATGCATTTAGAAATTTCGATATTTTTTTTCCAAGAAAAAAAAAAGCATTTGCACAAGCCAATACGCTATAGTATAAATATGAGCCGCACTTCTACAGTCCAAGAAAAAAAAAATAGAGTGAAGAGAACGATAAATACAAACGAGTCAGGGCAAAAAATTCAATTGAACATCTCTTCACCGTTGGATATGTTATCCTTCAAACTATAGAACTTGGGTAGTACAAGACATTGTCAAAAGGAGATGTCATGCTAAGCTCAACGAATTGACCACCTTGTACGAGGTATTTCTGATTTGAGAGATGCACTGCCTAAACATCCATGGCTCTGAAAGAACTTCTCAACAGATTCTAATCTTTGCCAAAGTCAGCATTGTAGTGTGCACTGGATTCAAGTTTCTTCGCCTCATTTAGTTTCCTAACAGCCTGAAACCAAGGTAAAAAATCAAAATTATTGTCCCCGAAAGTGTGACAGGAGAGGTAGCCCCTTTATAATAATCAAAACACAGAAACTACTTACACTATGTTTGTTTCTATTGAAATAGAGAGGGAGCAGGTAGGGTTGAGTCAACTCGAGAGAAGTTGAGTAGAAATGCTATATTTCCAATGTTTGGAGATGACAAGAAATAGGAAAGAAGTGGTTAAAAGAGATGGATCCCACCAAGAAAAAAGTTCTCGCCATTGGAAGCGAGATTGGAAGGGAACTTGGGCGATCAATAATTATGAATGACTAAAATGGCCCTTCCGATCATGGCTGCTGACCACCATAGCCGATGGGAAGCAAAACCAAAACTGGCTATTGTCACTACCGGGTATGAAAAAATAGTAAGTAAATTTCACATGTATTGCTAAATATTAGACAATGATAAATGTTAGTAATATGTAAACTACTTAATTTTTTTTAAAAAAAATATAATTATGAAATAAACACATTTGAAAATATAGTTTTTGTAATTTATATTTGATTACTTAATTTATTATATAATATTGAAAATATTTATTCAATTATTAATAGTTCAAGGATAACTTGGCCATTTTATATTATTTTCATACTTCTCTCATTTCTATTCAATCAAACAAAGGAAGTGAAATACCCCAACTTTCCTTTCTATTTCTCTTTGGTCAAAGATCCTTTACTTCATCTCTACTTCTATCCCGTTTCTCTTCTCTTTAACTTCTCTCTTTATCAACTTCTCTCTTCTCTACTTTTAACAACCAAACATAGGCTTACTAAACAAGGAGCTCACCTTCATAAAATCTTCATGGATCACATAATCGCGTTCTGCTCGGATTGCAGACATTCCAGCTTCTGTGCAAACATTTCGAAGATCAGCCCCATTAAATCCCTGGGCAATTTGCAACAGAGTATATCAGACATGCACCAATTTTAAATAGAACAAATCCAAGCCACCTCAACTAACCTCTGCAAGCTTCACAACAGCTTCATAGTCTATTTCACCATGCTTAGCAATTCCAGCGGCATGAATCTTGAGAATCTCCATCCTCGATTGTTCATTTGGCAGCGGAATTTCAATTTTTCTATCCAATCTCCCAGGACGCAGGAGGGCAGGGTCAAGTACATCAGGTCGATTCGTTGCCATTATCATTTTAACCTACAAAAGAAATGTAGATGGCAATGTCATAAAGAATCCACTATTAGTAAGTATTTTGGCACATGAGCTTAACAGAATAAAACAATCTGTTCGTTCTACTTAATTCCACCCATTTGGTGGAATCAAAATGCACTACTTCTTTGCCTCTATGCCCCTTTTTAACCCTTCGCACAACCTCCACAAAATAATACTAATAAATACTCCTAATAAGTAAATAAAAGAATTCCTTGTCACTGTCATTTGCTACAAGGAATCAAGCTTTTTCTAAAAGTTAGGCGTGATGGCTGTTTCTAAATCAAGTCTAATGGGACTGAATGAAATATACCTTCCCGAGTTGATCAAAACCGTCAAGTTGATTAAGTAGCTCCATTAGTGTTCTCTGAATCTCACGATCTGCACTTGTTCCTTCACTGAAACGACGACCACCGATGGCATCGATTTCATCCATAAAAATAATGCAGGGCTAAAGAAACAAAATATAGATATAGGAATCAGAACTGCTTCATTTGTATATACAAATCTGTAGGTAGACTACTTATTACAAGAATGTCACCTGGTGATCACGTGCATACCCAAACATCTCTCTTATTAATCGTGCACTTTCTCCAATATACTTGTCAATTATGGCACTTGAAACAACCTACATGAAAATGAAGGGAAGGTAAAATATATTATAAAATGAAGGAAAGGACACTTCAAAACGCATGAAATTGACTAAGGAAACATAATCTGACCTTTAGGAAGTTGGCATCTATATTACTAGCAATTGCCCTAGCTAACAATGTTTTTCCAGTGCCAGGAGGCCCATAAAGGAGAACACCCTGAAAGATGGGAATTGAGCAAGAGATGCTTATTAAATGCAAAATTTAAAAAAAATTAAAGGTATGGTTATTCAGAATACACTTCCGCCAAAAAAATGTATGAACTTAGATGATGACGCCTCTAAAAACATATATTTACACCAATAAAGATCCTCGTTAGAATGTGCAGTGAAAAGGTAATCACCTTAGGAGGCTTAATTCCAACTCGAAGAAATAGCTCAGGATTCATCAATGGTAATTCAATTGATTCTCTCAACTCCCTGATTTGATCAGATAAACCACCAACAGCTGAGTAACTGACATTACCAGGATCTTCATGCAGCATATTATAAACAACTGGATCAACCTGAAAACCCAAATGATAGACAGTAGTGACCAACAGGCAACAAAAAGTAGCTGATGATTTTCTGAAATGAAGCAAATTAGGTAGGCCAACAAGAACCAATTACATTCATCAAATGAAAATATGAAAAAATAAACCATGATGACATACTTCTCGAGGAAGCGCGCGCATTATGGTCAGTGTTGTCATATCAAGAACAACTCTTGTACCGGAAGTCAACTTTTCCTTATCCACTTTACTCCGACAGCCAACCACATACCTGGGACCGCTGCTTGCTTTAACGATCACTGAGATAACATAAACGAATAAATTCTACAGTCATTGATTTACTCTTAAGTTCATAGCTATCAAGAAAACAGATTGGTGAACTTATAGAATAGCTCAATCAGATAATTGAATTATCAAAAAATTCTATTTTTTATATTCATAAGAATCATAAACATTACAAAGGGAAAAAATAAGGAAAAAGATTTCATTGAATAATCTTAGTATATTACAATACATTATGTTGGAAATCTACACATGGATATAGAGATGACTAAAGAAAAATGAAGTTGAACAACACGATATCGCCAAAATTTGAAATTAAGGGATAGAATAATTACAGCGTTCATTGTCAAGAGGCCGAAGAACTTCACCAATGATCTGTCCGACACTTTGAAGAGACTTCAGATCATCTTCTGTCTTATTAAACTCTTTCTTTGAAGCTCGTAAATTCTCCCTGACTGCAATTTGAGTTTAAAATCCAAAGTCACCGTTCTTGTCCATAAAAATTCAAGTCCAGAATTGAAGAAAGAAATTTGACCAAAACCATAAGCTAAAGGATCAATTAAGGATTTTCCAATTTTTGAATGGTACAGGGCATGCTAGAAACAGACTGTGGCTTAGCCAACAACAGCTTTGCTCTGATTGGAATTTACATCATAAAAAAATAAAATCTCAGGGAAGCTTCCAAGATATTTTGACAATAGATCCAGTTGATAACTTTTGCCTAGTTTCCAGAAAACATGTGAAATCACCAAAGCTAAAGTTCTCATGGGTCGAACTCCGAACAAAACCACTGAATCGTTTTCTACCAAAAGAAACCCTAATCAAACAAGATAATAAGGTTGTACCCGACATCAAACAAATCCATGGTAACAAAAGCGAAGGAGCACAAACCCTAAAACAGCGACTTTCCAGAATAAGTGAAAAATGAACCACAGAAGGAATTCTAGACGTTACTATACTGTCAAAAAAGCGATGAAGAAATTAATAGACCAACCGGATCGAACTCTGGATTCCAATTCTTTGTGCTGAAGAAGTTTCTTTCGATACTCCGCCACCGCATTACGGCGTCGTGCGGCATCATCTGTGTCCGTCATCTTTGGGCAATGGAAGGGTAGAGGTGAAGTTATACGAACTCGAACACATGAGCTGGATGAAGCACTTTATGAAGCTACAAAAGCGATGTGATTTTACCACTAACCCCTGCGCATTTAACTTAACCACCAAATTACCATCTACTGAAGCTCAAAATTGAAATTAACGAAAAAAATTAATAAACATTCCCGTATGCCCTTTTACAAAAATTAAATAAAATTATTTACCAACAAAATTAGATAAAATTTATTCAGCCATTCATTATATAAGATTTTTATTAAACTTATTGTCGCATATATTTATAAAAATATCAAATCCATCTTAAACAAATATCATTTGTATAAAAAAAATTTAATTAGTCAATATATAATGATAATTAATAAATATTTAAGTGTTACGAATAATATAAAAATGTGGATGTCCATCTTCCACCCTCCTAAAGAATTCTATAAGTTTTGTAATTCCTACCATTATTGTATTGCCTCCTCAATTGTATTACTAATGTCTATAAATAGGCTATGTTTGTAATTGAGAAAGATAGCATGAGAGAAATACAATTTCATTCCCTTGTTCTTTCTCTTCCAACTCTCTTTTTTTCTAACACGTTATTAACACGAAGCTTTACCTGTCTGACTGATTGATCAAGTCTCTAAAGACACCACGCTCTAACTCATTTGAGTGTTTGTTTGAGTTTTCAAAAGGTAACAAACCACTCAATTCTTTCTTTTGATTTCCTTCATGATATCTATAATTCATGTCTTCTATTTTATCTTCATGAAAATTTTCTTGTAATACTAATTGTATTATATTATTTGATTATGAGTTCTCTAAGAACATATTTTTGAGCTCCATGTTGGACTCAAGAAATCATGGTTGTCATGTGGGACTCAAGAACATATTTTCTATGAAATTATGTTATAGTTATTGGAATTCAAGCATCTCTAAAGGATTGCGAAAAGAAATTTTTTTCTTGACAACATGTTCATTGAGATTTGGAGATTTGTGATAAATTTCTTAAAGAACTTCATCCTTGTATGCATTGTGATTGCCTTCTAAGAAGTGAATGATAAGTAGCTTTGAGAATCATAAAATGCTATGGCTATTAATGTAATTAAAATCATAACTATGAAATTCGTATGAACAATCACATTTCCAACAAAAAGAAATCTTGATGAATGACATGAAATAAATAATTTTTCCTTAATCATATGGTTTTGTCAAATAGTTCTTGAAGAACTAATCCTACAAGAATTTCTGAAGAATTCTTAGATTCTATACCCCATGAAGTTTAAATTCATTTTATAAGGCAAGGGGGTCTCATCGATTTGAGAAAAGAAAAGGAAAAAAAAAAGGAAAAAAGCAAAAGGATATGATTATACTCTTGTTGCAAATTAAATGAAGACTTTTTGTGTATACAACTAAAATTATGGAAATACTTCTTCTGAAAAAAATGATGTTGAGTTGTTTTATGTTAACTAAGTACAATGAGTTATATATATTTAAAGGGTGTTTTCCTTATCCTCAATTTCACACATCTTTTGTGCAAAAATATTGATGATAATGATGATTTTCGCATCATTCATGTTAAAGTTTGGAAAATAACAAAACCTTAATAAAAATAACTTAGTTATTTTTTGGGAGAACTAAGTTTTCGAAATTTCTCAAAGAATTCTTAGAAAATACATATAGTAATGTCTTGTGAATTATTTAAATGAATCAAGTAAGTGATCTTTACTGCAAATTGATTTATGTTTATATACCTAAAAAAATAGATAAATAGTCCATATATTATAGTTTGAGAAGGACTAGTCTCTGAGAAGTTTTTGGAGAAGTCTTATAATGTATATGTATAGAAGAAATATTACAGACGTGTTAAAGTAGAACCGTATTATAGATGGAATTCCTATTGATTAATATTATAGCTGCATAGTGACTGCACAGTAAATTGTTCTGTAACCATTTATCCAGCTCGTACGTCGGAACGTCTAATATCTTCGGTAATGTCAGTTTCTCTAAAGACAACTTTGCTTGTTAATAAGCGATAAATGTGTGACGGCGCCAGTAAACTAATTCATATTTTTTTTAGCTTTCTTCGTTAATTTGTGAAGACCAACTTTTGCGTATTTGTAGACAAAATCTTGATCATTGGCTACGAGTCGTTCTCGCACGTAATGTGGTGGCTTGCCAAGACAGAAATCGGCTGGTTCTCATTTTCTTCTATCTCTTATTTTTAATTATCTATATCTATTTATTTTCATTTAATTATCTCTTGTATTTAGTGACGTTGTTAATTATATATACGTGGAAAGGTGAATAGTATCAGTTACCAATTACTGTTTTTTGGTCGACTCTTCTTCTTCTGTTTCAAGGTCTTCTGCTTCAACGTAAAGGTCACTAATTTCTTCACTACGTTTTCTTCCACCCTCTCACGAGCTGCTTCACTCCCTGCCCTTTGTCAATTTGTCACTTCAGTGTTTAGAACCGTGTTAGCTATTAATCGGGTTGACGTTCCGCCGCTGAAGTCAAAATGGAGATTGCCGGAAACTAAAATACTGAAACTTACTGCCGATTCTTGTTTCTTAGAGGCGTGGCTGATGAAGTACGCGTCGTAAGTGGAGCCTTGATAATTAGAGATTCCAACGAAGCATCTGTGAGAGCTTGGGTGGGCGACACACCTTTTTAACCTTGATTTGAAAAACAACAATCAAGCTGCAGAAATGATTTTTTATTAGATTTTGTCACATACGCGGAAGAAAATGAGAACTGGATTATGTTTTGACAAGCCACCACATTACGTGCGAGAACGACTACCAGCCAATGATCATAGATTTCGTCTACAAATACGCAGAAGTTGGTCTTGACAAATTAACAAAGAAAGCTAAAAAATATGAATTAGTTTACTGGCGCCGTCACACATTTATCGCTTATTAACTATCTTCAGAGAAACCGACATTAGTGAAGATATTAGACATTCCGACGTACGCGCTGGATAAATGGTTATAGAACGATTTACTGTGCAGTCACTATGCAGCTGATCCTTTCTCATTGTTAACTCCCGGGCATTCCCACAAGTTGGTCAACGGAAAATATGTTACAGAATTAGATGAAAGGATCAGCTGGATGAAAGGAAGGGTATTCATCTAATTCTGTAACATTTTCTGCTGTCCAACTTGTTGGGATGTCCCGAGAGTTAACAATGGGGAAAGGATCAGCTGGATAGCAGTGACTGCACAATAGATCGTTCTGTAACAATTTATCCAACTCGTACATCGGAATGTGTAATATCTTCGGTAATGCCGGTTTCTCTTGATGAGCGATAAATGTGTGACTTTGAGGACGCCTGTAAACGACCCTTCCTTCCATCAAAATAATCAACAATTTTCGCAAGTGCAAATTCATATTTTTTCAGCTTTCTTCGTTAATTTGTCAAGACCAACTTTTGCCAAAATAGAAACCGGCTGGTTCTCATTTTCTTCTATCTCTTATTTTTAATTATCTACATCTATTTATTTTCATTTAATTCTCTCTTGTATTTAGTGACACTTTTAGTTATATATACGTGGAGAAGTGAATAGTATCAATTACCAATTACTGTTTTTTGGTCGACTTTTCTTCTGTTTGGAGATCTTCTGCTTCCACGTAAAGGTCACTAATTTCTTCACTATGTTTTCTTCCACCCTCTCATGAGCTGCTTTATCTCCCAGTCCTCTGTCAATTTGTCACTTCAGTGTTTAGAACCGTGTTAGCTATTAATCGGGTTGACGCTCCGCTGCCGAAGTCGAAATGGAGATGGCCGGAAACTAAAATACTGAAAACGTGCCGAAGCCAATTTCTACACGCTTGGGCACAGCCATTAATTCCCACATCGTTCACCTTCAACCCCTCCCATCTCCTGCACCTCAAGAAACAGTGCGCAACTGTGGAATGCACCACGTTCGAAGCGCTAGCAACACACACGTGGCGGTCTTGAATTCGATCACTAAACTTACGGAAATGGATTTGGTGCTGTAACAGCAACAAATCGAAATCCCTAAACTTACCTCCCACGCTGGTTGTGAAACTACTTTTTTCAGCGAACGTTCGCGGAACGGTTAAACTGCCAGAAGGGTATTATGGGAATGGGTTCTTACTAGGGTGCGCCGAAAGTAGTGTGAAGGAGTTAGTGGAGGGTAACGTGGAGGATGGTGTGAAGCTAGTGCAAAAAGCAAAGGTAAGGTTGAAAGATGGTAAAAACAGATCTTTCAACTAGTTTTGTTATATAGCAATGGGCTAAACTTGAGTTGGAAGAGTTGGATTTTGGAGGGGGAAAAGCGTTGCATATGGGTCCTTTAACTAGTGATATTTACTGTTTGTTTTTACCCGTTATGAACGATGCTAATGCGGTGAGAGTGCTTGTGTCTGTGCCGGAGACAGTAGTAGAAACTTTTGAGTATCACATCAAACAAACCTTGGAATCAATTCATCCCTTTTGATGACTATTGCCTTATTTTAATTCGTACCAGAAATCATTATTCCATTCTCATTAATATGATGTGATTCTGATCTTTCCACTTTACTGGATTTTAAAACTAGTTCTCAGTTCCACCCCACATTCATCATCTGCACTCCGAACAAATTCAGCAACATGAGAAAACTGTGGAATTTGATGTCTCATCTCGCACATCGCAGATCATCAAGTTCCTTGGCTCCTCCTCTCCTTTGTTACAGATCTGACTATACCACCGATGCAGAACAATCAAAGATAGACGACCTCAAACTCAAAGGCGAGACTGAGAACCCTAAAGAAACAGTTTTGTATAATGATCTTATCAAGTCTCTTTTGTCTTTTCTCTGTATGGGTTCCCTTCCCTTTACCGCTACGTTCAAAAGAACCTGCTTTAGTGATAGTTTAGGGTTCCTTGATTGGCAAAAATTGGCAACTCGTAGGACTTACCGCGCTTGTTGGGGAGAACTTGACAAGGAACTCCAGGAAGAAGTATTGGGTGAATCAAGCCGTATTGTTTGAAGTCGTTAGCCATTCATAAAAAGCAATTTGGGCAGAATTCTTTGGAGGTTGCGCGCGATAGGAAACTTCTTGGACTAGTGTATAGCGGGTTGGAGGAACATGACAAGGCGCTAGAGCAGGATATTTTGGCACAGAGGATTTTGAAGAAGAACAATAATGGGAATGATGATGATTTCTTGTTGCAGGATGAAATTGACTCTGCGAAGATGATGATTGTACGGGGAACACATGATGAGGCTGTATGTACCTTGAAGAGTGTTATACAGAAGACTGATAACAACAGCGAGACGCGAGCTCTTGTGCTCATATCCATGGCAAAAGCATTATGCAATCAAGAAAAGTTTGTAGACTGCAAAAGTTGTTTGGAGATTTCTCTTTCGATTCTCAATAAAAGAGAAAGGATATCACCAGTGGAAGTAGTTACTGAGGCATACACGGAGATATCCATGGTGTATGAAACCATGAAGGAGTTTGAAGCTGCAATTTCTTTGCTGAGGAGAGCACTAGCATTGCTTGAGAGGCGCCTCCCTCAAGAGCAGCAGCACTCACAGACCCAGGGAAGGGTGTATGCAAGAATAGGGTGGTTATTATTGCTTGCCGGCAAGTTGGAGTCTGCTATTTTTTATTTGGAAGCTGCCTCCGAAAGATTGCATTTTCGAGTGGGTTATGTTCACTACAATTTGAGAGTGGCATATCTAAAGCTGGGTAGACCCCAGAGAGCGGCAGAGCTGTTCAAAATGGCCTGCGACATACCTTATCCGGAGAGGATTGAAGCATCGCAGAACTATTCAAAGGTTCAATTTGAAATGGGAAGGTATGGTTGGTTTATTGGTTTGGATTCATATCTTGATACTGTTTATTTTAATTTTTTGATTCCTAGAACGTCTGTTTTGGGGTGCATTGACTAAAATATATGGTGTGCTTTTCATATTCCATCAGAACTCTTTCTCTTAAATTCCTGGACTGGATGGATAGTTTCCAATGATTAATATGTTTGCATGTGTTTTCTCATTACGTTTATTGACCGCTTCTAGATAAAATTTAATTATGCAAGGGTCCCTGTCCTTTTACTCTGTGTGTCACTGTCCAAATGATTAATATGTTTTCTCATTACGTTTATTGACTGCTTCTAGATAAAACTTAATTATGCTAGGGTCCCCGTCCAAATTTTCATGATTTAGCTTCTTCCACTTTGAGCTCTATTGCAAATGTGATTCCCTCTATACAATTTTTATTTGTGAAGCTCTAGTGTTAGTGATAAATTTTGTGTATCTTATTTATCTAAATAAGAGAGCAAGGGTTGTTATTTCTAAGTTGTAATGCCAATATTCAAGTTTGTATATATTGCTTTCTGAGAGCACTATCTGCACTCTATAATTTCATTTTCAACAACCAAAATCTGGAATGGTACTTTTTGGGTGCTTAGTATAAGTTAGTACTTTTTGTGTTATTAGTAAGAGTTATGCTATATGGTGCGAAGAAATTATGTACGAAATACTGACGAAAACACGTGGTTGCATAAAATTAGATGTATAATAAAACAAAGAGAATGGTGCGGTGGTTTGGGCTAGACGGAAATCATGCTATTGCCTTGCATTTAGTTTTCGTCGATTTTAGCCTTCAAATCATTCGTACCATTAATCAATTTCCTATTAGTAATATGAGATAATTCAAATTGTTTGGGTTTTGTTCTATCTTAAATACATTTGCCCATTTCTCGTTTACAATAATTTTTCAGAATTAAGAGGAATGTGATTGTTATGTTTGTACGTTGGCTGTTCATAGTGTTTGTTATTTGAGAAATTAAATGTAGCAAGTAGCGATATCTTTGTTGTGTGAATGGAATGTGTGCTAGCTTGTTTCTGAAGCTTGGAGAATCTGCAATGCAATGAATTATACCCGTATTATTTATTTGTTGTAACAATTGAAATATGTCTTGCTTGGCCAAAGGAAAAATTGACTTCTTAGCATCTTATACATGTTTAGCTGAAGAGATTCTCCTCTCCCATCCCCCCTCCTCTTCTTTAATTGGATCTGGGTCTTGCAGGCAAGATAAGACAATTGATTATCAAATGCGTCTCATTGAATATTGGGAACTTGGACAAGTGCAGAAGATAAACATAGAGAAGCCTGCCAACTTCTTGAACGATTGAAGAAAAGAATGCGGTGCCTTTGCCCATGCAAATGAGTTGCCTATGAAGCTTTGCAATTACCCGTGACACTTGCAGCAGCATTAGGGATCTCCCTACCTGACTGACATGTCATTTGGAGAATCCCAATTAAAGTAGTTTAGGAGACTTCCTGTTTCACATATTGCATGTTCTAATGATTATAACTTATGGTTTTGGATATTGATTGCTGGTTTTGCGACACTTTCGTGCTCATTTTTGTTGGTAATTATTGAAATCAGGCTGCATACCACGTTTTATTCTTCTCATTTTCACTTAATTTTTTTCATAGTTGGAAATCTGATGTGCAAGTAGGGGTGAGCAAGTGACGGGCTGCTATTGTCTCTCACCCGGCTTGAAAAAGTGACCCGACACTTGACCCGAAGAATAGAATGACTACCGAGTCTACTTAAAATTGGGTGGATAGGATTAGCACCATTCCTATTTGGGAGTGACACCATCATTTTTAGTATATAAATTTATGATTCTTACACATAAAAAGGATGGTGACACTCCCAATAGAGATGATGCTAATCTCATCCTCCATAAAATTGGGTTTACTTGGTTTGAGTGGGACGGGTCAACCCGGTCCCGAACACTTTTTTACCTCTAAAATTCCTTTAATTTTTACTTCTGGAATTCCTTTAATTTAAGTACCTACCATCTAGGATGCGTGCATGAAACTAGTGAGTAGGACACATGACACGTTTATACTTTTAGGGTTTGTCTAAGGTTGTCCCTAAAAAATAGGGACTATCATGGTTTACTATAGCTTAAAATATAATTTCACGAATTCAACAGTTTAATTGAAAGTTTAGATACGGTAATGAAAATTCGAGCAGTTTGAAAATTTATAGGTATGTAATCTAAATGCAGATATTTCAAATATATATTATACATTCATATAAAAAAGTGATGTAATATAATAGCGATTATGTTGGTACTAAATTGAAAGGGATCAACCCTCTAATTCACCTACTTTTAGAATTTTAGAATCTGTTAGAAATTAGTACCTAATTGATAGATTATATAAAAGAAATCGAAGCCAAGCTCTTTAGTCTAATAATAACAAGAAAAAGAAACCTTTTTTCCTTTAACTAATTTTTTTTGGTTCACCTCCTTTAACTAATTTGACTAATTGCTATTCATCCAACTACAGGCCCATACTAACCTTAGGCCCATTTCTTCATCTTCTACCTTTTCTAATAATCATCCTCTTTTCTTCGTTAAATTTTTTTTTTTTGGGAAAGACAGCTAGAGAAGACTCTTGTTTTGGTGAACAAAGGGATTATTATAAAGAGTGGAAAAGATTATCACATTTTTTATTGGGAGTGACACTATTCTTTTTAATATATAGATTTAAGATTTATGATTTTTATATATAAAGGGATGGTGAGACTTTCAAAGTTAGGTGATGTCAATACCTCTCACCATTATAAAGCCCAAATATCAAATAGAAGGCTGTTATTTTTGGTTACCAAAGGGGCCATGAATATCTCATTTGTTTATTATTTATGATTTATGATTAACTAAATATAAATCCACGCGTTGCATGTATTACTTATAATTATATATTTATTTTTAATGCTAATGATAAAATATGAAAAAAATAAATTTATTTTTATTTGTTAGATTAATTATAAATTAAATATATTATATTGTTAAAAAATGTGTAAGGAATTAAATGTTATATAAAAGTAGTTAGGATGAATAAAAAATAATAGAATGAATACAAAATGTTAATATTTCGTTAAAGAGGTGAAATATTAATGTGTTTAAATAGGAAAATAACCCTTTTTTTTGTGTGAGATTAGAGAACTTCATTTTTGTGTGAGTAGTTTACATAGATAATATGTGAGTTTTTCATGCACTTTGTGTGTCCCTTTTTTATAATTAATTTTCATGAATTAAGTTCAAACAAATGTAATTTTAGGAAAACATAAAATGTGTTTTGATTTTTAGATATTACTTAAAGAATGATACAATATTAAAATAAGATTGATGGAGAAATAAAAAAAAACATATATATGAAAACAAAAATATTTATAATTAATTTTCATGAATTAAGTTCAAAAAAATAATTTTAGGAAAACATAAATGTGTTTTGATTTTTAGATAGTATTTAAGAAATTATATACTATTAAAATAAGATTGATGAAGAATTAATATATATATATATATATATATATATATGAATTTGTTATAGTAAAGAGATAAATTGCTCATTATTTTTTTAAATGAAGATATTTTATAGTCAAATAAGCCGATTGAACTTTGATGATTATCTTGTTTTCCTATGAGTTCTTGAAAGTTGTAACTTTCTATACTAACATGGTTTCTGTTGATATTTTTATGAATAATATAGAATATAGATATAATAATTTGTAATATCTTTTTAATTATATTATAAATAAACTATAAATTAAAATACCAAATATTGAGTGATTTAAAAATTATTATATTAAAATAGAAATTTTTTAATTTCAAACATTAAAAAATTTAATTACTTTTTTAACAATTTTAAAATAAAATGTTTGTGCAATTTGATTAATTGAATTTTAAAAATAATAATTTAAGAAATTTCAAATGCATAGTGTAATTAATTTAAATATGTATTAATTATCTTTCTATTAAAATTTTATATTTGAATTTAGGTTATAATATATATCATTATTAAAATGTTGTTATAACTAATATTGAATGTGTAAAGAAAAAAATATTGAATGTGAATTTCAAGTGATTAATTATTATTAAAATGAAACGAATAATAATGTTTTTCTTTGTTTATTTGATTTGTATTAAATATGGGATTAACTGTAGTGAGAGAAGAATTGTAATAAAGTTTAGTTGTGCCAAGTAGATTAAAATACTGATGTGGTACATTAATTCAAAAAGTTTAATTGTGCTAAATAGATTAAATATGGATGATGAGTCGAATTCCTAGCAATAACTTCCATTATTATTCCTTCCGTCCCATATTAAGTGTCGTTTTAAAGAAAAAAATTGTCCCACTTTATTTGTCATTTCATAGTTTCAATGAAGCATTAATTATATTTTACCAAATATATTCTTGAGTAGTTGAATCTTAAATAAATATTTTGAGAGATGTAATTCACTAATTAATAAGAGTGATAAGGGATATAATAGGAAGTTGGACAATTATTTGTGTAAAAACAAAAAAATTAATGACATTTCTTAAACTATATGTAACAACTTATGAAACATGACATAACTATGCGCTGTGTGTTATTGGATAGGGTTATGATACAGATTATAAATGAAGTTGCGATAGTGTAAAAAGTTCATTACTTTTTCCTATCATCTGGTACTGGTATATCAACTGCAAATCTGACACAATTACAAGTAGATCCTCACGATGTATTAAAACGCTAATAGCTGATTACTGATCCAAAGAACACCATTAATCATTAGTCATGATTTTTGAAAAAACTAGAATTTCACCTCATTATCTTGTCATAATGATACATAATGATTCTCTTCGGATTTTGTCGATAAAGGGCAAACATTTCAAGGCCCATTTTTGTCAACCAATGTTTTTTTTCTTTGGGTTTCTAAATATTAATTCAATCTTCCGCACAGTCTGTAGCAGGAGGGTTAGAGTCTTCTGAAGAGTCTCCAAACTCTTCTTTGTACATTTCTTCTATCATTGGTTTCCATAGTCGTACCCTAGCATTTATGAACCAATTTGATACCTGAAGCAACAATTAATACACACACCAACATGAGCATCATAACTAGGAAAAAGGAAATAAATGAAATGGGTAATGTTTTTGGATAAGGAATTACTTGGTTTTTAGTTAAACCCGTCTGTGATGCCAACATTAACTTCTCAGAATCATTAGGATAACTGCAATAACCAGAAATAAAAAATTAGCATTTCTGTAAGGAAGGTAATGAATGAAGAACCGGAAAACAAGAGCCTAATTTGTTGGAATATGGGTCCTTTCATGTCCACGACACAAAATGGTAGGACCTATCATTATTTAGGCAGTACTCATCATCTTGTTATGTCGTGTCTATCTCTCTCGAAACATGAGAGACCAACATAAAAAGAAGGTAAGAGGGTCCAAATCGAATTTGATGCTTACGGGTGGAGAAAGTGCTCAAAGAGCCAAGAACGAAGAATTGCCACAGAGGTTTCAGGCAATCCTCTAATGGGTCTCCAAACTTGGCGTTGGCTTTGGATCATCCCAAGCTGTTGTAGAGACATTCTACTGTGCCTACTATTATCTCTATCAAACAAACTTAGTTGAGACAATCCACTATTAATTTTAGGTAAATCCTGAGATATTTTTCTTTTCTCCACATTTATATGTGACAGTATGGCATCTCTCAAGGTGCGGAAATGCCTAGACATTGCTTGGAGTGCCAAAGCAGTGTAACACTTGGCTGCTCCTAAACCTGCTATCATTTCAAACGATGACACCACTTCTTCCATTTGATGGTAGTATTTCTCACACCTGCCCTCAACCTGAAAATACAGCATATCAAAGAAAAGTGGTCAATTTGAATTCCACGCTCCTAAAAGATAGACTGATAGAGTGTATGTTTGGATTTGCATTCTCCAAACTTGAGTTTGATTCAAAATGGCGTCTGTTGATATATTGGCTAAGCTTCATTTTGAAGCATTTTCTCTAAGATACTTTCATCTTGGTAATCCTAATATATCTTGGTACTCAGTTACCTGGTGATGAAAGGTAGTTTAATTGGTTCAACTTGAACAAGAATCCAAACATACTCGCATTGTGTTTAGATTTTTGTTGAAGCAACTAACTCACTTTCATTTCCACATGACGTTTCATTACGTTTGAATTACCAGATAAATGTCTATTAGACTCAAAAAAATAAATAAATCAATCAAATTGACTATGAATGAAAATATCACTTTAAGCTTTTATTGCTTTGAAAAGGAAAGTTAGTTTCACACAAACTTCAATTATGTCAGCAGAAATCCTAAGCACACTCGAAATAGGAAAAGAAGACCAACCTCATCCAACAAAGCAATCAACTTTGCAATTTTCATTTGATGTTCATGTTTGTCAGGCAAAAAGGATGCATTAATCCGCAACTCTGCTTTTAGCTCAGAGGAAAGTAATCCTCTGCTCAACTTCTCAGCACACTTTTCATTGATTCTATCAACTACGTTTCCATCAACACCAACAAGATCTTCAAGAAGGGACAGAACTGGTTTAAGGTATCTCGAGTTACCAATGACATTAGCAAAAGACTCAGCTCCATAACAAGTAGAAGCAGAACGGTTCAATAATGAGGCAGAAGAAGAAGAAGGAGGAGCAAAATTCCCACCACTGGTGAAAAAGTAATCACTGTTTAGATTCTCCACATGAGGATTACAAGCTTCTCTTGTCTCTTGACCAGAAATGAAGTAACTGGGGTTCATGAGATCCTGGTTTAAGGGTCGATTCCTGTATTCTTCATTAGGGAGAAGCATGTGAGACCCTAAAGAAAGAGAGAGTCCTTGAGGTTGGTGATTGCTCTCATTTGCTGCTCCAAGAAGATCCATCAAATGCCTTGTGTGGCTTATCTCAGAGCTTGATATTCTGTCTCCAATGGATTGAATGCTTGAAAATCCTCTTAAGGCCTCAGAAAATGCATTGTTCCTCAAAGATGAGCCATAAGCTTCAAGCTCTTGGTTCTCAAATTGGTTTTGATGAGTAATAGAGTTTGACATAATGGTAGAGAATGTGAGATAGTTTAACTATATATTATCTAACTAACAAAGTGAGTGAGGAAGGAAACAGAATAAAGCTATTGGAAATTTGACGCATGTGGTTTGTCAATACATTACGGGCAGTGAAAGAGAGGAAGGAAGAGAAATTATTTTCTGATTTCTAAAAAAGATAAAATGAGGAAAAGGAGCTTGAAGGGGAAATGGACAGTGTTTTTACGTACTGAGGAAACTATTTGAGTAAAAAACTATCTGAGGAAATGACTTAATAATACACAGAAGTGGAGAATCCGTACCACAGTTGCACGAAACCCATCGATGTTCATTGGAAGCGAAGATAATCTGTGGTCACAATCACCTCCCAAGTTTCAATCTTGAAGGTTGTAATTGTAACCGTAAAAAAAGAAACAAAAACAAAACAAAACCATTGGTTCTGGGGGAGATGCAGCTCTACTGCTGTATTATTCAGTGATAACAAAATCACAGAGAAAATGGTGTCAAGTGTCAAGAAATGCTATAGGTGTTAAGAGAACTGATTTGTGCACAGCATAAATAACATTTGGGGTTATAGCACATGCTAACAAACTTGAAAGCAGGACAAAGCTTGCACATCTGTTATACCCTATTAATAGTATGTTTTGTTTTACAGTTCTAATAACCAGGTTTTGGGAAAGTTGATATTTTTTTCTTTCTAGCACAATTTTCTTGGAATGTGTAATCACATTGAACCTAAATCCAATTGAAAATGTTCTAACTAAATTAAACTACTTATAGTGTATTTGTATAAGCATTGCTCACCGACGCAATGAGAAAGGATTTTTTTTTCTTTTACAATCAAAGTTGGGAAAACTGTGATTTATCATTCCCAGACATGAAAACGGAAATGGAAACAAAATGCTAAGCAAACACACACTTAAAATGAAATTGGGGAAGTGAGTCATATGTTCATTAAAATATTAAATGTGTAAGAAGAGTATAACAAAAAAAGTATCAAAAAATCAGGATTTTTAGTGTAAGGAAAATATTTTTTTAACACCAATTTTCCTTACACCCATCTTACACCCTTATTAAAATAATAATACGTAGATTAAAATAAAATAAAAAAGAAAAATGAAATTGGAAAAGGGAGTCATGTAATCATTAAAATATTAAAGATGTAAGAAGGGTGTAAGAAAAAAGGGTGTCAAAAAATCAGGATTTTTAGTGCAAGGAAAATGTTTTTCTAACACCCATTTTTCTTACACTCATCTTACACCCTTACTAAAATAATAATATGTAGATTAAAATAAAATAAAATAAAAATAAAATTGGAAAAGAGAATCAGATAATCATTAAAATATTAAAGGGGTAAGAAGGATGTAAAAAGAAAGAGTGTAAAAAAATCAGGATTCTTTGTGCAATTAAGATGTAAAGAAAGTTACACATCGTACTTGGAAATAATATTATTCTAAAAAAATTAATCACATTTTTTTTTGTGGAAGCTTTTTTGAAAATATAAAATAAATTAAACTAAGGATGATTCTATTGTCACTCTCTTTTTTTTATTGTTACTTATTTTCTATTATTTTAATAATATTCATTTGTTAACGCTGTGATTGCATTGGTTGAAAAAAGAAATTTTTAATTAAAAAATATTAATAAGGAAGTGACAATAGACAAAAAGGAGTGACAATAGAACTACCTTAAACTAATTCAAACATGGTTATAATTAAAGGCAAAACACAAAAAAAAAAAAAAATTAATCTAGTAACTTTTTTCTGGATTGATAAAAGATAAAAACCTAGCACCAAGGCCTAGGGACATGGAAATATGTTAGATGATTTTTTTTATATGTGAAAGAAATAGTAGAATTAACTTGGAAATTCCTTTGGTTGCAAGTAACTTCTGAATAAACAAAACAAAAATTCCCATGTGAATCTTATTTTAAAATAAAAAACTTTAATAAGATTTGCATTATGAATATTTAAGTGTACAAATTGAAGGTACTTTGCATTTGCAAGTGGACCTGTGGCCTTACCTTTATAGCCCTTGCAGTTTCTGTGATTCAAGTTTCAACAATGATGCATATAAGCCTTGGATAATAATTCAACGAATATTACAATAACAATAATTATAATTTACCCTCTCAATCTTCCCTAGCAGCTGATCTATATCTAATAGTATCTATTGTCTACCCTGAGACCTATGTGGCTATGATACAGTTCTGGCCAAGTGAATTGGCTGTATTGAAAGAAATAGAAAATGACAGAAAAATGAAATGGTCCCCCAACTTTTCCTGACTATAAAACAAGAAGCAAAAGCATCAAGCTTCCAGCTTTAGTCCCTACAGTTATAGTTTTTAGGGAGACTCAAAAGCAATCCGGAACAGTGTAAATAATCTCTTTCCCTCTCAGTCATCACAGGAAGGGAGAAGAAGAGAGGCCTCTCCATAGGTTAAACTGTTCTGTACATATGATATAATAGTGTTGTTAAGATCTGCAAAAGGAGGAGGAAAGTGGGCTATCTTTTGCACACTCCCAGTTCTACGATTGTCAGCTTGTGAGCTAATATGGATGGAATATCTAACTTTTTCCCTGTTAGGTGTCGTGAGCTAGCATAGGGATGTTGAGAGAACACTGATTATCACAATTTCTGTAAGGAGTGTAATATATTTTAAATAAAATTAAATATATAAGGTGTTGCCTCTATAGAGGAGGGTGCCGGATCCTCTCCATTTCTAGTTTCTAGTAAAAAATACGGGAAATGAAGACAATCTGTAAGGGATAAAAATAAAATCTTTTATTCTTATACGTTTATTCTTATCCCTTATAGAATTTCAACCATTAATTTTTGAAGGTGGATATTTAAAAAACAAAGGTGATATGGTGAAAAGAAAAACTAGTAGACTAGAAATAGAGAAGAAAAAAAATTAAGAGGATTTCTACCATGGAGGAGAGGTGGTGCTGTGTTTAATCTGCTGTGCTGCTGCTATTGCTGAGGCTGATTTTGGGGAGCGTATTGGTCCCATGCTTTAGTAATCATTGCGATCTTTGTTCCTTTGGACTTCACCACTTGTCAATTTCTCAATCTTCTCACTCATCTTATTTCTAACATACATCATTATTCATTAATGCCAATATAATGTTATGCAACCCTGCTTAAAATACCACTGCCTTTTGCATATTTGGTTATACATCTTAATTATAACATATAAATTATTGTGATTTGTTTAAACACATATTTCAATCACGTTCAATGAAGCAACCTTTTATTTCTAGTGGTGAACGAGGCTCCACCAAGACAAGCACGCACTCTGTCAATTGAAAACCAAAAACAACATTTCACCAATCACAAACCTCCATTTGAATCCTGTTTCAACATTAAGTTCTTTTAACCCATGAATCATTTTTAAAAGAAAAATGAGGGTTTAGATTCATTTCCAGTAAAAAATAAAGGGCAGAATTTAATATTGAGTAAAGAGGATATATCTGTGTTCAACTTCACATTAAGACGTGACAAATTTAAATTTATTTCAATACAACTATTATTTTATGTGTGGCTTATCCAAACGTAAAACCAAAGTACCAAACACACTACAAATTGCATTTGCACCCCTTTGGCTTTATGAAGCATCATCATCATTCATCAATGAAGCACGGTGTCACAGACAAAGGTGCACACATGGACCTCGAGACATATGATGTGTGTGAATTTACTAAACAAGAATCAATACATTCATTCACATTGTACTTGTTACCTTTTTTATAATTTTGTTACAAGATTCCTTATTCAAACATAATGCACTAGAAGTGTTCTTTATCCTTACAAAAATTGCCTACACATACAACCAATCATCTGTAATATTACAAGCAAATATCTACACATATCTATCTGTATATTTTGTACGTATTCTTGTGATTTACACCACTTTATGAACAAAGCGGCAACAAGAATGAACAAGAAAGTAGCAGCATTAGCTTTCTCTTTCAGCTTTGTAGTGGTACACCTTTCCAGAGATCCCTTAAAAATCATCAATTTTATTATTATTATTTTTATTTTTTTTTGCAAGATTTTTCAGACGACAAACTCATGCACCAGATGGGGATTTCCAAACCTGTGTTGTTGCTTTCCTGAATCCGTGAAATGATAATCTAGCAAATTAGTCTCTAGGGAAGAAGCCAATGTTTGATTACGTCGTTTATGGATGGCATCATCGGACAAGGTAAATCCATCATTTTCACCGTTACTCAACTCCAATGCGAGTGAAACTTGGCCACCCACAGTAAAGTTACCCAACTCTGATAAATCATATGTGGCACTAGTAGAAGCCATTGGGTTTCCATCACTCGAATAAATGTTATTATTATTCATGTTCATGCTAAACCTTTGGTTATCCTGCAATTTTCTAGTTCTTGAATCCATTACATTTGGTTCTGTACTTGAGGTTGCACTTGCATGTTCCAACTTCAGCCCGTGAAGTTGTCCTGGTTGGACACTATCACAGGTTATTAAATTGTCCTGTGAGTCTTCCCATTTATTATCAGATTCTTGAGCATCATCTCTTTTACATTTGACCGTGTTTTCAGATGAAAGATTGTAGTTCATCTCGGAATCACCGAACTCTTCTTTGTACATTTCCTCAACCATTGGCTTCCAAAGACGCACTCGTGCATTGATGAACCAATTTGCCACCTGACATGATCATATGAACATCTCTAAAACGGTTAACAACTGTAACTGAAAGTTCAGATTAGTTGGTTTAACATTTGTTAAATAAAAATGAATTCACTTTTACCCATCCCAACTTAAAATTGAACATATATTAAAAGTAGCTTCCATGTTTTAAATCCATGTCTACTAGATAAGTTAAACACACACTTAACCTGTTAGTTACTTTACGTTACATCCCAAAACAACAACAAAAGTCTTATTTCATTGAGTAAGGTCAGTTACATAGGATGTGATCCTATAACAAAAAAAATTTCAAGGTGCAGTAATCAGGAAAGTTAATTATTGTACCTGGTTTCTGGTCAAGCCGGTTTGTCTGGCTAGCATAATTTTCTCTGAATCCTTGGGGTAACTGGTATCAATTATGATAATGAAAGTTGAAGAAGATTTTTATTAAAATTAAAATAAAAATAAATATAAACAGAAATTAGTACAATCACTATACTATGAGGTATGAGCTGAAAAAAAAAAGACCAAATACATACGGATGAAGAAAGTGTTCAAAGAGCCAAGCACGGAGGATTGAAACAGAGCTTTCAGGAAGTCCTCTCTGAGGCCTCCAAGCTTGTCTCATTACACCGAGTTGCTGAAGTGCCTTTTGTTGTCTAAGCTGCTGATCCACGTAACGGAGACGAGGTATTCCCTCTTGTTCCCCAAGGCTCCTCTGAGTCACTTGAATTTGGCCACTTATAGCATCACGCAAACACCGAAAATGGCGAGAAATTGTTCTCAAAGCAAGCCTAGTGTATGGTTCTGCTGCTCCACAACCAGCTACCATATCAAAAGATGACACCACCATCTGCATCTGATGGCAGTACTGTCTGTATCTTTTATCTACCTACAACCACCACAAACAAAGGATAACAGTGACATTATCATAACTAACTTTGTTCAATAATAAAGCATACACTTCTAACAACATAAACAGAATATTAGACGTACACGTAATTGTAGAGTAATATTGTATCCTAATAATTAATCTTCTATCTTAATATTTGCAATGGGAAACTATTAAATGAAAAAGTATAAACTTTTTATGAAAATCAATGATCAACCGCGTAGTAAGTTGCTTAACTGATGGTGCGGTTTCTCAATCTGATGTGACAACTAACCTTTTGAAATCAATTCGATGTTGTTACTGATTTTAGAAAATTGGGATCTCTGCAAACCGCGATAGTATCAATGTACCAGACGTACAAGAGCTCTTTTCCCTTTTTTTTGGGTAGTCACAGAAAGAGCTCTTTCAAACAGTATAACAGAATAGAGTTTTTTTTTTTCAAAGAAAAACAAAATCACACTCATTAACTCTCTATCTATAGAGAAGGGTAACAGCAAGGAAAGCAGTTATAGTATCCAAAAAATTGTTTTATATAATATATTGTATTGTATGTTATATGACTGATACATGAATAAAAATATATATTATATATATCATAGAAAGAAAGCATCTTGTTCTTGTACCAGGAAAATGGGAAACAGAGTAAATCAATTATATTATATAAATTATATCAATGGAATAAAAAGAAATTATGCAATTCAATAATATGGAGTGTACAAGTTTACCTCATCCAACATGGACAAAAGCTTTGTCTTCTTGTCCAACAAATTCTGTCGTTGTGCAGGTGACAGTTCACTAGAAGGATTTGCACTAGAACCATTAGGGCCTGATTGACTGGTTGATTTTCCATCAGATTCTTTGGATCCATCTAATCCAATGTCACGGAAGTTTTCTTGTTTTTCCATCCCAGGTTGCTTCAAAGCCTTTCGGACACTGACTATTTCATCAAGTAACTCCTGTGCTGCCTTAAGGTATCGCGAATTTATAACACTAATCGCAAAACCAGGCGATCCTTGCAGGCATGGATCAGTGTGGAATTCTTTAAGTGAGACTGAGGGGTTTGGATTGTAAAAACTCTCTTTTTTCATAAGGTCATGAAACCCTCCAGAAGATATAGAACTCATGCATTCAGCACTTCTTAAATCCTTATGTAGGATGGCCTCATCATTATTACCATTTAAGTTTGGAAGGCAAGCAGTCATTAGGGATAAGAGACTAGAGTCAGGAGGATACTGATACTGAAATGGCGGGCCAGTTGCAGTAGAAGGCATAAATGTTCCGAGACTTAGAGATAATCCTTGGCACTGGATATTTTGCTCATTGTTTAAAACTCCGATCTGTGTCCTTGGAACAACATGTGAATCTCCGGCAAAAGAGTCACCGGATGGATCGACCGTTGTAGTATTGGAATGCCCATCAATTGACTGCATAGTCACTGTGTCACTATAGCTATGAGGTAATAGAGGATTTCCAGACATCGTCTCCACATAGGAGCCTGAAGAATAGGCTTGGTTGGGATACATTCTGAGATTAGTAGTTGGAAATTAGAGGCTGATTTCTCGTCTCTCACAATAGGGTCGGTTGAACATCTCTTTTACTGCTTTCAGTTCTTTGGTTTGGGAAGCAGGTAGTGATGATGAGCCCAAGGTATGATATTTCCTCTGCAATTCTGTTCTGTGATTGATGTTACAACATGTTCAATCAAAAGCTCATTGAAATAAAATGCTATAGCGTAAACTACAATGCATAACCAATGGAATGTGACTTCATTGTAGGTATAACAAAACCAAAACCACAATAAATGTAATATCTGAGACTCTATATCCATAGAAAATAATGGGCAATGCAGTGTGTCTTTGTTTTCACGTATGAAAAGAGTAAACATGATCCACTTAAACACGCCTAACAATAACTTTCATGATTTGGATTCATTGCCCACGGTTGGCTAAATTTGATGTGAAACCAAACCCATGCAATTTCAACCATCAACTACAAAATTAATTTCTAGTCTCAAGTTCAAATCCAAACTCACTACCCAACAAATAACTTGCCCGTAACACCCCTAACATTTCTGGTTTAGCTATCTTCGTAGAAAGTGAAGCGTAATGTATACCTTCACAAAGATTCAAAAAAAAAAATAACAGGGGAAGGGAGGGGTTATGGGGTCTTTGACATAAAGAAGAATAATGGAGTTAAGTACTTTGAGTAATGTGGTGCTCATGTTGTTGTAAACTCTATAAAATCTCATATGGTTGGTAGAAGAGTAGTAAAACAAATCATGAAATTAGAAAAAGAAGAAATAGAAGCAGAAGTTTTCCCATGCTTTCAATCTTTCATCATGAATTAAGCTAACTCAACTAGCTAAGTATATATAGAAAAAAGAACTTGACTACAACTAGTGACAGTGTATGATTGCTGGTTGCAACACAGACAAAATGGCGGGGGAGAAGAAAGTGATGGCAATTTGACAAACAACAATAAGGCCTATGGAAAAGAAAATCAAGCAAAACTGAAATAAGAATCCCACTTGTCCAGAAACTAGAACATACAGACTAGAGCTTCCTCCTTTTTTGGGCATCACAAAACACAGTTCCGATGGTGAGAGAAAAAAAAAAAAAAAAAGGTAAAAGATGATTGAAACAGGGAAGCATCAATCAATCAAGAACAAAACACAATCATGAAGAAAATTTGGACCCGCATAAAAGTACATCACTCATTAGTTCACAAATTAGAAACACTTTTCCCCCCAATGAGTCCACTGTGATGTTCGCATTTCTATTTTTCTTCTATCTAATCATCAAATTGAAATCCCACCATCACAGATTCTGTGACCATCAGAAGCATAATCTACTACCACAAACAACACTACATCATCATCAAATTCATCATGATATCCTTCATTTTAGTTTTCAAAAGAAAAAAGAATGAGAAATGAAAAAATAATTAAGGATTGGAGTAAAGACTAAAGAGACAAACTTGAAAGTCACAGGAAGTAGCAGGAGACTAAGAACCGAAAAAGAGGGATTTGAAGCAATCCATAAAATGTGCCCAGACAAATGGCAATCCCAAGCTAAGAGATAGTATTTCAAACAAAACACCGACCCTCCTTATCATTGGAACAACGGCACCCTCCGACGAAAACTTATTATTAATTAATTTAAAAGATATTATTAAATTGGAGAACTTGCTTACTTGCCTACACCAACTACTTAAAAAAAATGATATTGGTAAAAAGGAATAAATAATTAATAAATTTGAGCGTCAATCATAGTCGAGTTTGTCACGTGTGGGAAACGCTGTGTGTGAGGAGAGGTGGTTGTTTGCTTGGAAGGGTTCAAACCCTAACCACCAGTTGGTGGACCTGTAACCTGTAACCTGTAACCCCCTCGCTTAAACCCACACTTAACGCATAAATCATAATGCAATGAACAAAACGGAATCCTCTACACAATACCAAAAACATTAAAATATATATATACATAATGACCAAAGAAAATTCAAGAATAATAGCAGTATCAAGTTTGGCTCGATTCGCTATTCGGAGTAGGTGAAAGTGACAAATTCACGCGTCTACGTGTATGCTTCACGTCTTCTAATTGCAACGCCAATCCCTTCTCATGAATATCAGTTGCTTTATAAATTTAAATTTATATATGTGCCGACTCCTACATATAATAATAATATATAAATCAATGAAATAAAATAAAAATTATTATTAATATACACCAATGCATACATTACATCATATAGTTGTTACTATATACTTTTGCTCAGTATTATCATTCTGTTAAGAAATTGTTGCAACGGAAAAAATAAAGAAATTCTTCTGGGTTAAGTGATCCTACATGAATTAATATATAAAGGTCAAATTTGAAAAGAAAATAAAACACCACTGACAGGAGGGAACGATACTTTTTTTAACTGAACAAAAACATTCTATTGGCTGAACAGATAAGAATATTTCATTCCTCATCATAAACCTCCTTCTCAATGTTCTCTTTTCTCATTGCCACGACCACACACACGCATGGTTTATTTTGTGTTCTTTGAATTCTGCTTCGATTGGCCAAGGCTTAAAAGTTGCTTTTAAATCAAATTTACAAAAAAAAAAAATTAAAAAATATTTGTCAATTTTATTAATTTTTAGTTTATAAGTTGCTTATAAATATAAAGTTATTTGTTTTATAAAATATTTTAAATAAAAGTGTAAATGTGTGACAAAAAATAAACTAGTTTTTTTTTTTTTATTAAAAATTTCCCATTCTAACTTTTAATAAACTAGTTTTTTCAATAAACTAGTTTTACGTACATATATTTGTTTTAACTTTCGTATGGTCCATTGAATTTAATGGGAAAATAAAAAAGGAAGTATTTTAATTTCCTGGCCCCTTTCTTCCAGATAATAGTGGAGAGAGGTAGGTTCCCCTTCCACTTGTTTTGAAGAATCCAATACCTTTCAATTTCAAGCAGAGGGGGAAATTTATATAACTTTCAAAGTTAATAAATTAATTATGAACATAAAATTTGTTAAAACACAATATAAAGTTTAGAAAGATAAAAAACATATATCTATATGTACGTAACCTAGTTAGAATATAGTTTTTTTTTGTTGCTCATAAAATTAAATGTTTGTCCCATGAAACAAACGGTGCACTCCTTTAAATTTATTAAATAAAATTAATAACTATAATAATTGTTTCGTGCTTTTTTTTTTGGTAAATGAGGAATACAAAGAACATGTTTTGCGTATCATATAAGTACGTTGAATTTTAAGTAAAATTAATTTAAACAGTACTATATTGAAGGAAGATTCAAAAGAAAATAAATACTCCTTACTGTCTTTTTATTTATCGTAATTTTGAAAATTACACAGATTAAAAAATATAATTAATAATTTTATTTTTATAAAAATTATTAAGTAATTCTCTTTAATACCTTGAATTTTAAAATTATTAATTATCCATTACATGATAAATGTGTAAAATAATAAATAAATAAATAAATAAGGGTATAATAAAAAAATAAACAATAAATACTTTCTTAAACTTTTAAAATGACAATTAAAAAGATTTTTTTTTTCAAAATTACAACAGTTAAAAAGAAACTGAAGAAGTAGGTTACTTTTTATTTTTATTTATTTTTTTGATGTACCAAAAAAAAAGAAACAGAAGAAGTAGCTAAATTATAGGAGAGATTTGTAGTTTTTTTTTTTTTTTTGTTACAGGAAGGAAAGAGATTTGTGGTATTCAACCAGATCTTTCAAACTTAAAATATGTATTCACTCTATTTCAAAATTATAGTTATTTTAAATTTTTAAGTTTTGTTTCAAAACTATTATTATTTTTAAATTTCAAGATGTAATTATTTTTTTTCTTTTTTATCTTCACTTAATAAATTTATACCACAATCATTTTTTTTTTGTCACTTTCGTCTACCAATCATAAATGAATATAATTTTATCAACTATTTATAAAGCTTTATTATAATTAATAATTTTTTAATATATGTAAAAAAAAACTTTAAATAACTACAGTTTTGAAACTGAGGGGATAAACATTTCAGTGTTATTCCTTTGTATCACATACAATTAATTTAAAGGTGTGTTTGGATTAGCTGTGATTAATTGTAAAAATAAGCTATTAAAAAAATTAATTGTTTGAGACATAATAGATTTTGTTTGGATATATTTGCTGTAGATAATTTTAAGATGTGGGAAACGATTTTGAAGCTTTTTTAAATAATGTCCAAATTTTAATTGAAGGACAAAAAGCTTTTTCTTTTGTTAAAAGAACAATCAAAAGTTTTTTTAAGCATTTTTAAGTGTAAAATACAACTATTCAACCTAGTTTGAAAATAATCTAATCCAAACATACTCTAACTTTAAAAAAAAAATTGTTCAACTCGAGGTATGGTGCCTTGCTATATATTCTCTCTGTTCAGAAATATTAGTCACATTAGTAAAAAAAAAAATTTGTTCCAAAATATTTGTCACATTTATATTATCAATGTTATATTTATTATTTTTTTCCACTTTTATTATTTTTATATAGCCAATAGCTATTGAGTAAATCTCAAAATCAATAATTAATTTAGTTTACCTATGCACTTTTTATTAGATTCTATAGAAATTAATTGTTCTTTTTAATCCCTGTGAAATCTCCTAAAATGACAAATATTTTAGAACGAATGAAGTAGTAGGTACAAGGGAATAATTACACTAATCACGGTTCTTTAAACATTATAACTACGGTTCAATATAATTTTCTAGTTGTGCGTGTGCAGAGAAAACACATATTGCTAGAGTAATTTTTAATTCTCCTACTTTATGTTCCTATAAATTCTTCTACTTACTCATTAAATAATATTTCAATATTTTTATGGTTTTAAGATTGAAAGTACATTTAATTTTATATTTTATATGGAATAGAAGGATAAGTAGAGAGATTTTTAAGAGGATATTGCATTACTCAATTGATTATTACTCCCTCCGTCCCATTATATAAGTCACAACTGCCAAAAAGTCTTGTCCTATAATATAAGCCACTACACACAAAATTAGAAGCATTTGTTATGATTGTTTAACTTTCAAAGTCATCTAACCAATAGAAAATAATTGAGTTTAAATTTAATTGGTGTAACATCTCAATAGTCTGCTTATAATTCTAATAATTTAACCATTTTTCTTAAATTGTGTAAAATATTAGTTGTGGCTTATATTATGGGACAAAGGGAGTATATTTTTTAAATGGCCAAAGTACATTCTTAGAGAATCGAATAGGAGAATAGTTACTCAAAATTTCATTCCCAAATCATTAAATCAACTTATTAGATAACACATATTAATCATTAATTAGATAAAGGGCACTTCAACATTTATTTGATTGTAAAATAAATTAAGTAAAAAAAAAAAAAAACAACGTAGCTATTAAATTGTAGGGAAGAAAAACTTTTTATTGCAATTACTATGAGATGTTATGAAAAATTTACAATAAATAAAAGTTTAAAAAAAACGTAAGCATTTATTACATTAAAAACTTAAATCTCATGCATATATTTTTTTTAATATATATATATATATAATATTTTTTTTAATATATATATATATAATATTTTTTTTAATATTATACAGTTTAAGAATCTCAACTTAAAAAATTATTTTTTGAAAATTACAGAAATTATATTTTTATGATCTTTAATATTTAATTTTTATATAAAATTTTTAATTCAAAATTTTTAAACTATACAATTTTACATAAGTCAGGTTAGAAAAACCGAATCTTTTAAGAGAAAACTCCAAAGTTATATACTAAGGAATTCATACATTTAATATAAAGATTTAATATCGCTTTCACACATCTACTTTTACGTTTACCGGCACTGTAATGTTATCTTCATTAGTACTTGACCTCCTTTTAAAAAAAAAAAAATGTGCCCATAATAATAACAACAGAGAAAGCGATGTAAAACTGTAAAACAGTAACAACTTATATTAATGTGTTTTTTTTAGTTTTTTTTTTATGAAAAAAATTTAGTTAAGGGATAAACCTACTCCATCTAAAGTCAGGGCATATCACCAACTTCAATGAGGATTTATAATGAAATTTACATATCATTTATCAACTGGAGCTAAATTAAACGAGATGAGACTCGAACCCATAACCTCAGAGTCATGAGCCTAAACACACATTATCTG
This sequence comes from Cyamopsis tetragonoloba, assembly GCA_037177725.1. Taxonomy (NCBI): domain Eukaryota; kingdom Viridiplantae; phylum Streptophyta; class Magnoliopsida; order Fabales; family Fabaceae; genus Cyamopsis; species Cyamopsis tetragonoloba. The sequence goes on from CM074119.1 coordinate 84,400,262, forward strand.
GTCCAATTTCGTTGAACTTTTTTTTTAGCTTTTGTTATATTAACTAATTTTAATATAGATTTTGTGTAGCTAATCGAATTAATCTGTTAAACATACATATACTATTTATACTAATTAATAAATATTATCGATTTATAAATTGTTAATAAAAATCTTAATAACAAACAAATTCATTAGACAAACGGTAATTAATTAAAAAAAATAAAATATTAATAAATGACAAATTATTATAAAATCCTTAGAGCAATAGGTGTGAAAATAAAGGAAATGTATCTCCCCCATTTCCTAAGGAAATAAACATAATCTATTATCGATATATATATAAGTCATTAAAATTTGTGTTGTAAAATAAAACAAACAAATAAAAACAGAGATGGGGTAATATAGTTCATTGGATTAATCAAATGGAGATAATCTATTATCGAAAATGAAGATACATTGACCCTTAAATTGAATTATTAAAGTATATTTTTCAACTTTGACCTACTATAGAGAGAAGATATCTCCAGCAAGATGGAGATTGTGAAGTTGAGAAGGGGCAAGGTGAAGGTTGTGAAGAACTTCTATTTAAAAATTCGAGAAAAGAAAACGGATTCGGAATTGGTCAAACATGACGGTATATGCCATGAAGAAGGCTTTGGTCTTCGTAGCGGCATACGAGCAAATCCTCTCATCATCTCCCGGGATTTTCAGTTTATAGTCTTGAAAAGGGTCCGAGGTATAAGAACTGTCAGGAGTATTGCGCTCATAATGAAAGAATTTTTTCCACTCAGCTTCAACAAGTGACACTCGCTTCTGGGACGTGATGCCACTGAGTTGACTTAACCAAGTAGCCGGAACCCATAATAAGTTATTAATACCCCGAATGCCGGACCACTCAGTCCTCATCTCTTGCAAATTAAAATGGACCCCGGAAGGACCAGCCTGCTCGGCATCATCATGTCCACACTGGACAACGGCGACATTGGTGGCTCGACAACGAGTTCTCTTGGGCGCCATATCTACAAGTTTACAAGACGAACGGTTAGATCCCAGAAGAGAAGAGCTGGGAGTAGAGGAAGGTTGATATGCCGGATCGGATTCGGAATCTAAGGAATTGGTCATAGACGATGATAACTCGTTGGGATCTTCTAGATGATCTCCGGGATTAGGACTGACGAGTTTGGTTTTTACTAACTTACGATCGGTTTTAGAAGGTTCTTCCGTTAAGTCGTCGGGATTTCCTGAAGGTTTCCTAGTCACCTCTACATAGATTGGGGGCTCAGGATTCAGAACTTCAAAGGGAATGCTCACATGTTGGGTGACAAATTCTCCACTCTCAGAACTTTGGGGGGGGGGGTAAGCCCAGATAACACGAGGTTCAGAAAAGAAGGAAGAATTGACAGAACACATACCTCTTACGAGGTCCGGGTTTAGAACTCTTAAGGGTTTAGAGATGCTATTTGCGTAAGCCCTAAGAACTTCAGTGTTACAGGAATCGGAGGAAGAACTGCTGGTAATGACAATGTCTCGCTCGTCCATTGGAATAGGAAGACCACACTAGAAAAGGAAAATGGAAAACCCAAAAACCCTAAGAAGCAGATTTAAACTCACAAGCTAGAAGAAATGGCATAAATAGAAGCAGAACAGAATGAGATAAGAAGGTACCTGAATAACGTAGAGGAAGCGAACTGGAGAAGCTGGAAATGAGAGGTAGAGTTCTGCAGACAGAGAGGAAGAACCCGAAGAAAAAAGATAGTTTTCAGAGAGGTGAAAGTTTTGGAAATGAACACAAGAGAAGGAAAGAGACTATGTAGGGTAGAGAAACGAAGGATGTAATCGTCGCATCGCATTGATAAGCGGATGGCTCAAGACATTACGCAATCATAGCGCACGATACCCCATAAAAGTACGTGTGCTCACGCGCCCCCAAAATGAAGATCAACCGTTTGCACTTAGTATCGGGATAAGGTCATAAAGCCACGACAACACATGACATTTACAACTCGGCGACTTCCCCATCAGGAAAGCCGACGACTTAGGGGCAACTGTTATGGCCCGGGATTATGATAACCCGGCGCGCCATTTGTATGTCGCCAAGGATCACATGTCACGACCCGCCCCCACCTAAGGAGATGTAAGGCGCCTTACATAATACAACATGGACTTCGGATTGGGCCAAGATGACAATGATCAGGCCCACGATGACTCACGCTCAACCTTAATACACCTTTTATAAATACCAAGGTGAACACACCATGCAAGGTATGTATTACTCATATATACCACATATAACCTAGGTTTGTTACTAACTTGGGCGTCAGAGTCTCTGCAGGTGCCACACCGTCGCTGTGGAGCTCGGGTGCTGTATTCCTCACTCATTGCCGGTATAGGATTCTCCATCGCTATCACGTCAATACCTCCCTCAGGTACGATCACAACAAAAAGTGTAGAATATTTAATGTTACGAAATTATTTTTAATTTATTTTAAATGCAAAATTTACATTCATAAATTGTTTAATCATTGCACTAGAGACAACAGATAACAAGACTCTTATATTTATACTATTTCAAGGGACAAGTGGCCCAAAAGGATAAGTGATAATATTTTACTTTACTTATCAACTCATAAAGGGTATTGGAATTTTTTTTGTCAAAAATATTTTTAATTGAAATTAAAAATATTTACTTTTACTTGATGATCTCAATTTTTATACATAAATATATCTCAACTATTGATCAAATATAAATTTATCTGAATTTATGTATTTTTTTCACTACTGAAACTCTATTAAAATTTAAATTAAACACATAAAATGCGTAACTAGTGCAAGGTAGCGGCAAGTCAAATGTCTTACGGGTTTCCCCCGATTAAATGCGTAACTAGTGTCCTACAGGCTACAAGTACAACTACAATGAAACGGTTTGATGCAATTTGGTTGCAATTCATCTGCAAGAAACATAGTTAGTTATGAATCAAAATTGCACTTTTTTACCTAAAATCTCCAGCTGGTGTGATCCGTGTCATTCTGGTCTAAGCATTTTAGGCCAATAAAATCAAAATTAAAACTAACACAATTTTGCATCCATCACTCCCTTTCTTGAAATCGAAGGAGTAAGTTATGTTTTGTAAGCTGTTAATTAATTAATATGGAATGTAAAAGGTAATTGTTTCATTAAGACTGTTAAGTTGATTATATTCAAGCGTCTGAAATTTAACTGTCTAAATCCCTAATGCATTAGTTATTTAGAAATTATTTTTTTAGCCGTATGCATATTTAATAGGAGGAGATCAAGTTCAGACTAAAAACACTAAAATTATCGTATAATTAGTTCTCTTAACGTTTTTTTTTTTTTATTTTTCAATTCACAACAAAGATTCATACCCAATATCATTTACTGTTTAAAGAGAATAAACATATATCATTTCAACAACCTGTTATTATAATATGACTTCTAATTACTCTAAATAGACGAGTGATCTAATCAACATACCCTAGATAGATGGTTGGAGATGCTCAAAATAGTTGGTGAGTTTTCTAAGGAGCGGTGTCTTTTCTTTTTTCGCTTTAAAAAACGGCTCAAATCAAATATTTTTAGGCAATTGTGAGTAGAGGCGTTCACAGGTTGGGTTGACCCGATTATCACGGGCAAATCGATCCGATTCAAGTTGAAAATATCAGGTTGGTTCGGGTCATCGGGTATAATTGAAAATCGACCCGTAGCTATTGGTTCGATTCTCATGTTCGCATTGTTCCTACCCATCAAAACCGACCTGATCGAAGGTAATGTAAATATGTAATTTTTAAGTGCATTTTACTCATTTAACTATTCATTGTAGTTGTAACTAAATAACTTATGTGCCTATTTTGTGATATTGTAGGCTTAATAGTGTTCTTTCTTATCTTTTCTTGTTTAATGACTTAATTATTATTTAAGACTTACCTACTTATTATTATGGGTGACATTGAAATATGAATATTATGCACTATATAAGGACTTGATATTGTAAGCCTAATAGTGTTCTTTCTTATCTTTTTCAAAAACATTGTTTTGGTAAAGAGTAAAAAAAAATCTGGAACAAGAACAAATATTTTGTTAATTTTTAAAATAGCTTTTTTTTAATGGATAATATGTTTTTTTATGAGTAATATGCAAAAACCCGTCATTCGATCCAATCTAATCCGATTTTAATCGGTTTGGATCGGATTGGGTTTGGATACAAAAATGAGCTGATCCAATCTAATCCAAATCCTATTATTTTCTTTGGATTAGATTTTAATATCGGTTAAAATCGAACCAACCCGACCCGTGCACACTCTAATTGTGAGTGAGCATTGTATTTGGAGGGTTTTCCATAATTTCAATGGTTAGCATGTAAGATTATGTGTTTGGAAATTAAAGTCGGTACCAAACACACTTTAGTTTTTATTAAATTTTTTTTCTCACTTACTTGTATATTTTTCATTTTATTTTTTTGAGTCTTACTATCTATTGTCCTTAGGATAATGGATAAGTAACCCATAAATAAAAATTTGTTATTAAAAAGTATAACATTTAATACTACAAACACATATTCATTAACATGGCCGGATATTCAATAAGGCAACTAAGGTCATGGCCTAGAGCCCCCAAATTTATAAGGGCCCCCCAATTTTTTTTAATAATAGTATTATGGGTATAAGTAATTTTTTAAAAAAATTAATAATGTTTGAGATAGGGCCAATAATTTATAAGGCCTATATCTTACATTTTTTATAGCTCATTTTTTTCTTATCTTTTATACTACATAAAAGTTCATAAGCCTATTTTTTTCATCTGCATTAGAATCCATCAAAGAAATAGATATTGGAATGGATATAGAGCTCAAGTTCAATGAAAAACGTAAGATTCATAGGAAAAAAAACATTTTGATGACATTGTTAGTGATGAGATAGCTCATTCTAGTGAAGATTCTTTTCACATTGATTATTTTTTGAATGTATTAAACCAATCTATTTCTTCTATTAAAGGTGGATTTGAACAATATTTGGAATATGAAAACATGTTTGACTTTTTATTTTATTCAAATAAATTTAAAACTTTGGGGGATGATAAATTGAAAAAATATTGTGTAAATTTAGAAAAGATTTTGAGTTTTAAGGACTATTCTGATATTGATGGTCTTGGTTTATTTTCATAATTAAAGTTATTAAAAGAAGTTCTCACAAATGAAATTAACACACCATTAAAAATATTGAATTATATAAAAAGATTAGTTTCTTTTCCAAATACATACATTGCTCATGAGATACTATTAATATTACCTGTAATTATCGCAACCGCTGAAAGAAGCTTTTCAAAATTAAAATTGATCAAATTATATTTGAGATCAACTATGCATAAATTGAATGGATTAACTATATTATCTATTGAGAGTAGGATGTTAGAATTACTTGATTATAAAACTTGAAAAAAATATTTTGCTGCTAGAAAAAAGATAAATAACATAAAAATTATTAGTCAAAATTAACATATAGGCTCATATTTTAATTTTTTGCCTAAGACCTCAAAATTCTTAGATACGGCTCTACTCATTAATTATAATTTTTATTAATAATTTCTATTTATGAGTTGATTATCCATTGCCCTAAAGGCAATATCCTATTTTTTCACAAAAGAAACATGCCGTATGAACTATGAATATTTGTTTTGTTGGGTTTTTACTAAGTATTATTGCATTTCTCAGTTTTTGAAATTTTTGGTCTAGTAACACACATTTTTCTTTTTTGGCATCTGCTAGAACTTGAATTTGAGATTTCTTGCTTAAACGGTAGTAATAAGTATGTATTATTTGAATCAATCACTCATTAATTTTTTTTTTAAATTGCAATTAATATATCAATGAAAAGTAATTTCAAAATTCATGTGAGTGTAATTTTGTTTGACTTATAAAAAATAATATCAATAAAACAATAATTATTAATTATCTCATAAGTAAATCATAATTTTCATCAATAAAATAATTCAACCTGAATTAAAATTTATAAAAGTAGATATAAATTCATATCAGCATATATTAAATAAAACTCATATTAAAATTTAATAGTGTTCTTTTTATAGAAAATATCTTGCTAAATAGTGTTTTAAGGACACTTGTTAAGAATACAAAAGTAGAAATGTTTTATTGAAATTTGTAACATTTAAGTAAGATTTTAACTTTCGAAACAATAAATACTATCAATCTCAATAAAATATTTACACTTTTGTATTCTGCCCTTAGGACACTGTTTAACATTTTTTTTATAGAAATTAAAAAGTGTTTGAAGTTTCATATTTTCACTGTTTCAGAAATTTCATATTTTCATATGTAAAAAAACTATACTCCTAAGACACTTGCTTTTTTTATGTATTATTTAATATCTAATTTAATTAATTGTTTATTATTATGGACTATTCAAGATTTTTTTTTTGTCAAAGATCTGCCTTACAAAATCGGGCTTTCTCCCGTTCAACAGACCAAAAATTCGTGAGGCGAAAATTGAAATCCCATTGGGCCTTATTCAAAATTAGACGTATCTAAGTCCAAAAAGACAGCTGATACCAAAAACTAAAGCAGAAGTATCCGTGTTGCGACTTGCGAGTTGCGTCGATAGTGCTCTGTTTTGCAAAGAAGGGAAGGAGGATGAGATTAGCGCCATCTATATTAGGAGTGACACCATCCATTTTATATGTAAGAATTATAAATTTATATACTAAAAAGAATGGTGTCTGGTGCTAATCCCATCCATCTGAGGAAAAATGTTGATTCGGCGATTGCCGTGGAAGGGGACTTCTCTGACCGCACCGGCCTCGTTCCATTTCGGTGTTAGCAACGGAATTTTCATTCCCACTCGCAAGCAACTCACCTTCTCCATTTTCTCGTTCTGCTCTAGCTCCGGCATTCATCATCCTCAACAATCCGAAAATCCTGTAATCTCCTTATTTTTGTATTCCGAGGGTTTATTCGTTCTCTTTCTCGCCATCATGAGTTTGAGTTTCCATTCGTAGGGCTTCGAAACGTATAATCGTCACCCGCACTCTTTGAAACCTGGTCTTTATCTCGTTGGAACGCCAATTGGAAATCTCGAAGATATCACTCTGAGGTACGGAACATCTGTATTTCACAATTTTCCTTTTTCTCACTCTACTCTCTATCATTTTTTGTTTCTTCTGTATCGTAGGGCTCTCCGCGTGCTGAACTCTGCAGATGTGATACTCTCAGAAGATACTAGGCATTCAGGGAAGTTGCTTCATCACTACAGCATCAAAACGCCACTAGTAAGCCGATTCTTATGTTTCAATCAAAGTATAATTGACTTCTAATCCACCTGTTTTAATACTCTTATCTGGATGTTCAGATGAGTTATCACAAGTTCAACGAATCACAGAGAGAACAGGTTGTGCTGAAGAGGTTGAAGCAGGGTGAGATTGTGGCTCTTATAAGCGATGCTGGAACGCCTGGGATCAGCGATCCTGGTATGGAATTGGTAAGCGTATTTTTGCGATGGTTATTTATTATTCAACATTTCTGTATTTTTCTTATGTTCCTGCGTGGTGAAAAGCTTCTCAAATTTTAATGCAGGCCAGATTATGCGTTAGTGAAAATATCCCGGTTGTTCCAATCCCTGGGCCCTGTGCTTTGGTATCAGCTCTTTCTGCTTCAGGTTTACATACTGATGAATTTACATTTGGTAATTTACTGGCCAAACTGTTGCTGGATCAGCTCCTATAAATACTTCGGTAGTTATGGGTTTTTAGGACCTGAAATGGCAGTTTTGTCATATGTTTTTGTAGTTGGCTTTCTTCCAAGACAGTCGGGGTCCAGAAGAAAAAGGCTCATGGTTTCAGCAGATCAAACAACAACACAGATATTTTACGTCCCTCCTCACAAGCTTTCACAGTTTCTTGATGAGTGTTCTTCAATTTTTGGTGACTCAAGGTACAGATTATTGCTCTGGTTGGTGAATAAAATCTACTATGCGGTTGTCTACCTTTTATTCTAATCGCTATCCTTCTTGTCCCCCACTTTCAAAATTTCCATTTGGAGAATCTATTGGAGGATCATAGAGGCATCGCTTGGTGAAGTGATATTAATTCATAGAATGTCTGACTCTTCAATTTTATGACATTGCAGGCGATGTGTTATTGCTCGGGAAATCACCAAGTTACATGAAGAGGTAAGCTTAGCATTTGTCTCTCAGAATTCAGAAGTCAGGATTTGGCAGTTTCAATTATGAATTGAATTACTTTAAATTTTTTAGTTATTTTAGTGCAGGCTTGGATTGGCTTTTCCATGGGTTGGATTCACTCAGAATTGATTCTAATAAAAAAATCATGTTTGGCAACCTTTGATAGAATTGATTCTGGATAGAAAATCATGGTTCGGTGAGAAGCAACTATTTGTTGCTTCTGATTTTGCCCAAAATCAATTCTGCCCAGAATCAATTTTGAGAATTTAATCCAAACATGCACTTATTACTGCTAGTTTTTTTAAAAGCTGTTGATTTTGCAACTACTTTTCACTTAATCTGTGGTAATAAAAACAAGAGAGACTGTTATTGTTTTTTTTTTTTACTCTTTAAGTGTCCACACTAAAAGAATAAATCAAAGGTAACCATAGCTTTTTTCCCTGCCGTGCATATGAGAAATGTATTTTTCCTAGTGTAAGAACTTTTTCTTTGTTTTTCTTTTAAATCATATTCATGTTAATTAATATAGCTATTAATTAATTCACTACTGTTACTGCAGCATGTCAATCTTTGGTATTTGAAATACTGCTTTTGTACCTTTAACATAACAACACATTGCGGAATATCTTTATGCAACTTAATTAGCAATCACCATTCACCAGTTTTGTTTTGTAGAATTTTGTTAATAGTTTGCTCAATCAATATGTCTTACTTATTCTCACATTCTTCTTTTTTTTACTGACACAGTAGATAGATATTTCTTTTGTAGTTTTGGCGTGGTACTCTTGGTGAAGCGGAGGAAGCATTTTCTATTCGTCAGCCAAAGGGAGAACTTACCATATTGATTGAAGGGAAACCAAATTCTAAAGTTGAACCTCCATCAGAAATTCAGCTTGAGAGTGAACTAAGAGAATTGATTGCAAGTGGCGAGAGTCTTTCCTCGGTAATGGCTTTCTTTTATTTGGACACATCCAAATTTAGCATAAGCTTGATATAGCTTTAAAAAAAATATACTTTTTTTTAAAGGTAGATTTTTTTAAAAAAAATATACTAAGCATGAATATGCTTTTTGATGTTTTAAACTGTTCAAGCTAATAAAAAGGATTTAAGTAACTGCTCATTGGTTCGAACCCATGTGGGTGCATTTGGCGTATAAAAATAAGAGAGGTCGACTATATGGATCACATGACACCATTATGCTAAGTAAAAATCCATATAATTATGATGTGCAAATAATCATTTTCGACTGAAGATGTCCTCACCTTTTTTCTCCTATTCAGTTGACGCTGTCTCCTCATGTCTCTCGAGAAGTTCTTGCCAATTTATCAAACTTCTCTATTTTCATTTTTAATGCATTTCACAATTAACATGATATAAATCTGGTTTCCCCTTATAATTGAATTTTTAATCATCTTGAAAATTAGCTTAAATTTATCTGGCATATCGTTATGTTGATTGGCTCATTTTTGTTGATGGGTTACAGTTCATTTTTTTCATTTCAACATTTAATTATTTCATAAGTCGATTCATTTGTTTGTTAATTTCAACTGCTGATGTGTATTTTAGGCTGTCAAATTGGTTACCGGCCGAACAACAGCAAGTAGAAAAGCTGTATATTCACTTGCATTAGAAAAATTTGGGAAGCAACTTCAAGTTCAAGATGATTCAAATTAACACCGATTACTCCTGCAGGTAAGTTTGATACTAGTGTACTGCTGTCTCATCCATACCAGTTTTTGTTCGTTGTTCTTTTAAAAGATGAAACTGTCTGTAATTAGCAGAGAAAGGCGTCATTTAGTTGTCTTTGTTGCTCAATCTTTCAACTGGGATGGCGATAGGCGTCCTCCTAGTGGAGTGGTTTACAGCAGCTGTTGATGCACTACCGCTGACATTGTTAAGAATTGTTTGGTTGGTGTACTGAGCATCAACATTATTGCCTTGGCTGCCCAGGGTTTGTGCTCTTAGGACACTTGCCAGTAGGATGAATGTAAATTGTCTAAGTCGGGCAGATAGCAGGGAATGGTCTGATGGATCGTACTGACGAGGAAAAGGAAGAAGCTGAATTCCTTATTTTCTTTTGTATCAGATCTGCTTATATATCTGATTATTGTTAACCACTGTTTTATTTAGTTGCCCTTCCTGAGTTATTTTGTACAGACTGCATATTTTTGGATGCTGCTAATATGGCATGTGTATGAATCTAGGAATTGATTTAGTGAATATTTGGTGATTTATTTGTTAATGTAGAATGTGTTATATTTGTTAATATCCCGTCTCCCGAGCCAATCTCACGTACGCCCAAGATAGCTAACCTGTTCTAGTTTTCAATCAAGTCGGACGGAGCTGAAGTCAGCTGAAGGTGGTGGAGTGTTTCACAAATCCCCACCTGCATCTCGTATGTGGTACGGATTTTCTTTATTTCTTAGTTCTGTTAAATTTCATCGAGAGCTAAAATAGTATAGTAAGAATATGACTGAATAAAAAAACGTACCAAAAAAAAAAAACTTTCTAACACATTTGTGTTGTGCCGTGTTCTAGATTACTACTAATAATAATTATGTTGTGTTCTATATTAGTAAAGAATTGTATGTATATTAATAAAAAAGTTTATTTGTGTTGTATAATAAATAAGTTTATTTTATTTTAATAAAAAAAAAATTTAACGATAATTTGTTTAAAACTTTTGTATCCATTTTCCAAATACTAGTATAGAATAAACTTTTTTTTTTTGTCGATTAGTATAGAATAAACGGGGAGTAAACACTTAAATTGGTCCCTAAGATTGTAGCAGTCATACAGATTAGTCCCTAAGATTTTAAAAACCTCATAATACTATCTCACTTTGCAAAACGATATGCATTTTAGTCTTTTACCTATTAAAAGATATTAAAAAAACTAAATAGAAAAGGACTAAAATGAATGACTTTTGCAAAGTCAGGGACTAATCTGAGGGTTTTATAATCTTAGGGACTAATCTGCATCACACTTACAATCTCATGGACCAATTCCGGGGTTTACTCGAATAAACAGGTATTGCATGATGTATGGTCACTTTGTGGACTAAGCATCAAGCTCTTATTACAGGCCCCTTGAGCTTTCATAACGATACGCTAGAGATCTTGACACCTCGAAGAATGATAAATGATGCAATATATCATAGAGGTCATCAAGTGCATAGTTTGCTTTGGCGACAGCATAATGTGGGAAGTCGTTGTAATTAAGAATTGTTGAATTACATGGATAAAATATTTAGCGAATGTTATATGAAATCTACTCGGTGGTATTACATTTGAAGTTCTCTTACTTGCATTACTAGTTTCTTGTAGCTAAGATACTTACAGATCTAATATATCTGGAGGAATTATATGTACAGGGAATTTGGTTAGATAATAATAAAAACTAAAAGCTAATCATTATTTTTCAGGATGCAAAAAAGGATTGGCACAGTGGAAACGGCAAACATCCAGAGGATTGGAACTGGAAACAGCTGCTTGTTTGTGGACAAAGACAACCAAATCAGACAAGCGGTTGGAATCACGGGCGCTACACAGCGACATATCATGTGCAATTGCCGTTCCACTCATTGAGCCTTAAAACATTTGGTAACCTAGCGCTCATGTCATGCGGTTTAGTTTCCCCAAGTAATCTATAGCAACACCTCAACCACCACCGTAACACCGTTATTTTTATATTTTAGCTGTGAGTAATTCCCAACGATGATCGTACATGTTTATTGTTTGAGCGCAAAACTCACTGCTTAGCCATCGATTCACTTATTTACCTATTTCCACTTTGGTTTTTCCGAATTAGTTGTGCAGCGCTGGTTGCTACATTACATTACATATCATCTATGTTGACGACAGATGAAGGCTCAAATTCAAATATTCGCTGGCCTGTGGCTAAGATTCTACGGGGGTCGAATTGCATCTTTCTGGCATTGAATTGGGTCCACTTATCTCCAAAGTGGTCCATCCATTCTTGCTGCGTTGTGTAATGGGGTAGGTACTGTTTCACCTTGATCTCCGAATCATGGCAGAATCTCAGAATCTGACGGTTCTGATTAGTCAGGTATTCCAGTGTTTCAGTATCCAATGCTGATCTCAGAAATGCCACCAGGTAAAACACATCCTCTTCTGGTGTCACCACCGAGCTTCGTTGGTCCCACCTACACCAATTTCAAATCACCACCGCCATTACTATCACCCACAAATGACATATCATGTTTTCCATTTCTCTTTTCATTCATGGAACGGATTGATGCAAAAGCAAAACGGTAGTAGACAGTTGTTAGGTTTTACTTGCTACTACGTTGTTAAGAACCGTTTGACTTGTCAGAGGCCAAAGCCGAAACCAAGGTGGAAAAAGCTTTTTCATTTTGTACATGTTTTATCATTGATTCCATATTTTGTAAATGAAAAAGAGAAAATTTGACAACTGCAGTCATGGTTTATTTACGCGCATTGACCTAGAGTGGGATGGTTGGGCTCCATTGAAATGTTTGGTTTCAAATTGAATAGGGCAAACGTCAATCTAGTTTAACATAACTAACTTTTAACGCTTTGAATTTATGTTGGGCCTGAACTGATTTATTTTTAAACACAAACTATGTTAGTAAACAGGGGAGGACAGGACATCCTACCATTCAAGAAGTGGGTCCCCATGGAAGATCTTCTGACAGCAGAATCTCTCCAGTTGGATGATCATGGCCATCCGTTTTTGTTTGCTTCTGGTCTATATATAAAGGTATGAAAAAAATGCGTGGCACTTCCTAGCTGGCTTTGATGTAGATTTTTATCTGCTGTATTGGCTACAACCCCCGTGTCTTGTTCTTTCCTCATTTTCGATTACCACTTGGATTAGGCGTTGTTTAGTTTAATATATGGCTAATATTTTTAATAAGAGACCTTCGCGTGTAGTTTTTGACTGTCTACAACGTGATTGTCTTTATCTTGTTTAATTTAAAACAAATGTCATCTAATTCAGGAATTATTTGGGACCTTGATTAGTATAATGAACATAGAAACAGAGTTAGCAATTTAAATATCATTAGGATTAACATAAAGCTTCTCACATATATGGCTTTTAATATTTACCAAAAAATATGGGTTTTATTCCCTAATCTTTTCCGCCAACAATACTATCTGTGATCAATCTGTTGAGAATATTCACACTTTATCATTAAGTTCCATACTTCCATAGTTATTCGCTATCATCTTACTTTCATCCTTTCTTTCATTATTTTCTTTTCTTATATGGCTTTTAATTAAGTGGGAAAAGGAGGTGGGGATACTGAATACATAGACCTTAACACTGACACCGAATTAGAGGCTGTCAGCAACAGATGTGTCGTTTGTGAGGGGATCTATGCATGCCTGCGAGCATGCAGTGTCATATTCTATAGTACTATATGACTAGGACATGCATGAATATGATAAGTGAAACAATATAGGATGGCATGGATACATGCGGAAATAAGCTTACTTGTTTTTGTTCATAGGATAGATGAGGATGGGCCCACTTGTCCTATTTCCAAGAATGCCCTTGAACACACCCTTATCAAAGTCTGATATCCTTGATTTCGGAACAAAAAGGTTGAGCCATGGATGCGGCACGTCCCACAAACCCTTGGATCTAAGCTTCAGCTCTGCCTTGTGTACACGATCCAGAAAATCCACGTATGGCAGATCCGTTGTGAAAACCGATGCTGGTATAAAATCTAACTTTTTCAATAGAGCCTGTATTTCCTGCAGCATACAAATAAAAACGCCCCAATACTATGAAATTTCTAAAGCTGTTTTTATCGTTGTCGCGAATCTATACCGAACATTCAAAACAACAATAACAAATTTGCGTACTTTAAGGTTCCATGCATCATACACCACTTTTAAAGTAGTGTATGATACACCATCAAATAAAAAATGCACAAAAACAAATAAAAAATATTCAATATAATAATAGATTATGTTTATTATACATATGTATATTTATTTTATTTTTTAATTTTTTTAATTAGTTATAATCAGTTAGATAATTTTACGGAAATTTTTTTTATCTATTATAATTGATTAAAAAAATTTAAAAATAATGAATAGAGATAACTAAATGATGCATAGAGTGATACAATTAACATGTATCCATCTATAATTCATTTTTGCTTTCTTGTGTAGTTGTGTATGCTAAAATCCACATATATTTAAATAAATTTGATAAAGTTGAGTGCAAATAACGCACAGTCACATTCAAATTAATTAACTAGCTATTAATTAGCTATAAACAAAAAAGAAAGCTGCTAGCTAAATAAGGTAGCCGCTGCTTTTGTCGGGATAAGCCCCATTATTTTAAGTAGTTAACCATGGCATCAATTAAGATTAGTTAGAAAGAATTGAATAATCTGGTGAACTGCCGGCGGAGTTTAAACTAAAATCTCAAATAAACTATTGTGAAGTTTGCTTTCAATTCAGTCTTGAGATTGGGTCGAGATGATAGATTACGCGAGAGATCTTCCATATATGCTTTTTTTATTGTCGTATTTTTATTGCTTTCTGTTGTTTTCTTTTTCCAATTCATCTACTATCATTTATGCACTTATGCAAATCGATGCATTTTATTCCTGCTTTTTGTCTATTTGTTTGTGTTTTTTTCTTCCTATATGTCCTACGGAATCTTCATAGGCATTAATGTTAATGCCACATACTTGAATTTCAGATATACTATTATACGTTTCTAGGTGATTACTAGAGTTGAATAACATTTGGACGGTACTTTAACTTTTTTCTGAATTGTTTAATGTATTCATACATTAAGGTTCTTAATTAAATGACTGACAAGAGAGATCATGATATATCTAGAAGCTTGTTACGTTAGGAAAGCATTTGTTTTTAAGAAATAATTTTTAATCTTTTTCCAAAAAAATGTTTAGAGCGTATTTAGAAAATAATTAAAAACTTTTTTAAGTTCAAAATCAAACAATAACATATGTTAATCTACTAAATACCTAAACACACCCTTAGTCGAAATTTCTTCGATCATTAAAATAAACTAACCTAAAGGCACATTCAAATAAATAGTTCAAACGTACAACTAAATAAAAAGCTCTCATCAATCAAGCAGCTTTCTAGGTAGAACGATTCATGTAGAAGAACAAATTAAAACTTAATGTATCAAACTTGAGCATACTAATTAAATGGATATAAGCAAGATATATATAATATCTATAGGGTGTGTACCTGATCAACAGAATCTGCGTTGCCATGGTGGTAATTTTTGGTAATCTCCAAGCAGTATAAAACGCCTCCATCAGCGTTATTATTAAGGGAACTGATTTTAACAGGGTTGCTTGGTGAAAAGAAAGAGGACCTCCAATTATTTATGAGCCCTTCATCCACTATCACAAAACCCTCAACATAGTCAAATCTCTCGCTCCCTGGTTTCCCTTGCAGTGAGATCAGAAATTCCTGGTCCTTACAGAATGTTGTGAAATTGGAGTACAGCACTCTTATCCATCGAACCTGCAGTATGTTCAATATAACTCATGAAATATTAGTGAGTTATTGATTACATACACTACCTTCTTCTATATATTAAATTACCACTCTAATAACTCATTTCATAACTTAATTACGAGTCAATATGAGTTGGTAAAATTTGGTTTGCCAAAAGTTATTTCGGTGAAAATAAATTGAGTTAGAATTAATTTATTTTACCGAAATTTATGATATTGCTTGAATAGTAAGATAAAAGTATTTTTTATAAACTAAATATAAGTTAAAAATATTTTCGCAAACGATATATAACCTAGATGCTCCATCTCGAAATCAAAGTTGCGCTAACCCAATAAAAAAGAACAAACAACCTTACACTCCTAAAATCCAAAGATTGCCCTAGTTCCCTGTCATAATTTTCCTTATACCGAAAGTATAGTACTATATATGTAGTTTATATTAAGGGAGGTTAACAGAAATGAAATAAAAATAGGAGTGGCCCAGACAGGCGACACGTAAACGAGATTGCCAACTTAGTACTGTTATTGGAAGAAAGAAGAAAAGGCGAGTACTCCCAAACCATCGCCTCGAAAGCGACCCTTTTTAGGTTTGTCGCTGATGTGAAAAAAGATTTCCAAGAAAAGACGTATCATGTGCTTGACCTATCAACCAACAGAAATCATCTTGAACCCACTTTTTTTTTTTTTTAAAAAAAAAAAAGAGAATAATTTTACACAAATATTTTAAACTGTTCAGCGATACATACATACATACCCTGTGAGGAGCTGGTTCGAGAGCAATTCTAGCTCTAGTAATGATTCCAAATTGTCCTAGACCGCCAAGAACAGCATGGAACAACTCTGTGTTACTATCTTCAGAACACGTCAACAGCTCACCCTTTCCTGTTCCAACAGACCAGAGCATATATTAGTTAGTAATATGATATAATTGTACACGTAATCTACATTTCAACAAGCTAAGTAATTACGCAATATAATTATCACTACTACGAATAATATAATTGAGTTTAATTTGGTTATTGTACTGTACTTCATGCCATGACAAAATGAGTGGGACATCATTATATTGTTCGTTTCATTAGCTAGCCATATGATATAATAATGTAACTTTTCCTTCCACAGAACAATTAGTTACTTAGGTAGCACACTAACATTAATTTTCTTATAAAATCAACAAATTGGCAACATTACATTAATATATAGTATACCTGTAACGACATCGAGTTCATGAACATTAGTGATCTGAGGGCCGTAATTGAAGGTCTGACCACTAATCCCAGCGTTAGATAGGGTTCCACCCACTGACAAATACAAATAATCGGTCCATGACCTTGGAGCCAACCCATACTCCAACGTTGCTCTCAACACTTGAATCCACAACTTCCCACCCCACACATCTACATACATTCCCTTCTCACTCACTCGCGTTCCCTCACCACCACCACCACCACCCTTCCCCATCTCTATCACCACCCCTTTTGTCATCGCTTGCCCGTTTATTGAGTGCCCGTGTCCCCTTGCCGACACCGCAAACCCCCCGTTGTACGCCGCCTTAACCAGCCGTACCACGTCATGGGCCGAAACTGGGTTCATAACTGCCAAAGGCTCCCCTCTGGGGCCCAACATCCCGAAATCCACGGAAGCCGCTTCCAGGTGGGCCGCGTCCACGCTTAACTGACCTTCCAGTCCCACGTCCACGTGGAGCAACTCTCTCGGGACCACCGTTAATCCTACCGTTACAATCAAACGGCATATGGCGAACCATAACAGAATTAGTTTGTTGCTGTTCACCGCCATTATTGAACTGAATACAATACAGTCTTGCTTCCTGTTGAAGATTATAACAAGAACGTACACCCGCAGCGTGTGTCGCGCACGATCACACGTGCATGTGCGTACGGTTGGGTGCGATGGCGGTGCAGGATAAGGAAAAAGAGGAAGAATGTTGGGAAGAAGCTGCGCTGGCTGCAGATAGAGATCAGAGAACAAAATCTTGGAGTTAACGTAAGCAGGATTTGGCTTTAGAGATTTTGTACGCAAACATATATATAATATATTATATTATATATATGCACAAAGTTAAAAGATTCTCCTCTCCTCTGCTAGCTCGCTCCTCTCCTCTGCTAGCTCGCTCCTCTCCTCTGCTAGCTCGCTCCTCTCTGTGTCACTTTATAAGAACACGAAAGGTAAAGAAAGAAAAGAAAAAAGGAAAATCAAAGATGTATGATCAGAAAGAAAGAAGGAGCTCCGAATTGTACGTTGTGAATGCGAGTCTGAGTGATTACTACTGTGTATCGAGCATTCAAGATACAGGCTCTCAATTTATATATACGACGAGAGAGAGAGAGAGAGTACTGGCACGTGGATATTCACGTGAGAGGACTCACAAACAATGGCACAGCTTCTTAGCTTGCTGATAAGAGGGGCAGTGGTCCATAAAAAAATAAAAATATACTGTTTAATAAATATCTTATCATTTTTATAAAATTCTTTTTATAAAAATATTAAAATCCTAATTTTAAATATTTAAGTGATCAAATTTATGTTTTCTAATTTTATTTTAATATAAATTCATACATTACATAATATTATTTAAAATATTTTAATTATTTTATTACTTGTCATTTAACTCCTTCAAAATTATTATCCAATAAAGCTGAACCCGATTGTGGAAGTAGTATATTTGTGTAACGGCGAAACGTAACCATAATAAGATATGATATGTGCACGTCATTATTTATAAATGAATCGAGGGATGAATAGTGATATATATGCATTTTTTATTTTCCATAACAATCAACAATGATATGTGCACCTAAAGGGTTGTGATTATCTACGGTGCTGCATCTGCATGTCCTTGTGAGGAAAATGGGAGGGTCCAGGTGTGGATACGGAGGATCTGTGTGGGGACACAATCGAAGGAGGGGTTCACGTGGGTGCACAAACACTCACCTGCGAATGAAATGAATTCAATGCAATGCAAACCAAAACCAAAATGTTAGGCATTACAATAAAAATTGAATCTGTGGATATTCAATTGATTATTCTGATCCTGACGGGAAATTTTTATTTTTGATTGGGTTTTTAACGGGTTTGAATTTTTTTCACCCTGTTTTTAGCTGGTCGGGGTGGGTTTGGCCACTCAAGTAATATTAATGATAATAAAATTAGAATTTTTTTATATTTCTATTAATTTTAACATATACTGTGAAATAAATTAAAATAATTAATCTAATTTTTTTAAAATATTTCAAGTACTTAATTTGTTTAAAAATATACTAAAGAATTATATTTTATAAGAAAAAAATGTGAGTATGAGTTTCTCAATCCCGATAGGAATGAGATTGGATTAAAATTTTTCATCCTCACCTTATTTTCCCAAGATCCGCCCCCGTTGACATCATGCACATTTTATCTCTTTTTATTTATTTTTATTTTTGTTCCTTAGTCTAATTAGTCATTTGGTAGTTATATATATAAATAAATATGATCATGCATTCATCAACACTCAACATAAGCATATGTACATGTCTGCTAGGTGCTAGCTGTATATATTAAATCATAAGGTCATTATCACTGGATTATATATATGTTCCCATGCATTCCAAATGAAATTAAAGCTAATTAGCTATCTCAAGCTAAGGGCCCCAAAATCTGAGAATCTAAGCCTTAGATTGCATGCGGTACGTAGTTTATATATACACTTTAATTATATTTGTTTCTTTAACGTAACTTCTAATTATTAATGGACTCTATAATATAATTAGGGCTCATCTCAACACTAGTCTCAAACACCACCGGCCAACTGGGTGTTGTGGGATATATTAATTTATTCTTTTTCATTTTATGTGATTTGATTTATTTATTATGTATTATTTATATATGTTATATATTTATATTACACACGCTAAACGCGTATGGTTTATATATAGGTGATTATCTCTGTCTCTATAGAGATGACACCTTATCCTCTTTCACCAAAATTTCGCACGTAGCTATTAAAGAGTTAATCAAGCATAATTTTAAATACTTTTAATTTTATCCATTGATCTTTTAATTTTATAAACTAATTCTAAATTTAACCCAATTGAATTAACCTAATGTAATTACAATTTCAAATCCTCAGCCAAAAAAACTCTCGATAAAAGAATTAAATCTAGAATTTTAAAAAAATTAAAAAACTATAATTTTAAATCTACAAATAATATAATACGATAAAAAAGAACAAATATATAATTTATAAAAATATAATAAATAATGACAACAGATAAATAATATAGTAAATTAATAAATAATATAACAAAATATTAATAGACAGAATTTATAAATAAAACAATATATATTAAATTAATAAATATATTTTATGAAAAATTGAAAAAAATAGAGTTCTTCATAAATAATTATGACTCCAATTTGTGTTAAAATGCATATTCTAAAAGTATAAAGACCAAAACACATATTTTAAAAGTTTTGTTACTAACATACACACATAACAAAGTACATGAGACGAAAATATTTTTATCCCAAAAATTAATTCGGAAAATTTAGCTACAAGTGTATAAGGCCAAATTAATACTTTCATCCTTAGCTTATTTTTTTTTCAATTTTGTCCTCTAATTAATAAAAATCTCAAATAACCCTATAATTTTTAGTTTTGTTTTAATTTTGTCATTTTCCGTTAACTCCATTAAATGACTAACATAAACTTATAAAAATGACACATAAACCCTAACTCAAAACAACGTTACTTTGAATATTTCTGTTAGTCATTTAACAAAATTAATTAAAAAAGATAAAACTGAAACAAAACAAAAAATTACAGAACTTATTTAAAACTTTTATTTATTAAAAGATCAATTTTTTTAAAAAAAAATAGAGGACCAAAGTATTATATATATATATATATATATATATATATATATATATATATATATAATGATAAGTTATTGTTTTTATACAATTATGTATTTATTATTACATTATAGAAGTAGTTCTTAATTCATTTAAAAAGATGCAAATAGATATATAGGTTGTGTAGCTCGAATCTCGCAATTGAATGCGCTAGATTGGATTAAAAAAATTTCAGCATAGCACAATCTTTGCCTAGAGGATAGCATGCAAAACAATTGGCATTTTTGTGCGTTTTAATTTTATCTGCTTGAAAAATACAACGAGTCTTGTCATGTCCTTATATAGGAAATACAACCAACGATCTATCTATCTATCATACACAAACAAATTACATTATATTAATTATTATGTTTCAGCATCTATATATCTGGTCCTCTGATGCATCATAAACACTTTTTTAACAACGCTACAAGATGCAGAGATGTGCTTGAATATTGATGGGTCAATATAATAATTATTGTTACTTTTTTGTGTTTGTAATAATTTTTGCAAACATTATATTGTTGCCGAAAGTGAATTATATTGCGGTATCCTAACACGTACGGGTCGGGTAGTTATTACTATATTGTTACCAAAAGGCAAAATGTTAATTTTCATCTTATCTTTTGGTCAGAAATAAACAAGTGGTAAAAATCTATCTCGAAATCTTTCCTAAAGATCCTGTGACCTTTTAGCAATGAAAGGAACTAGTAAATCTTGTTACTCATTATATTTTTAGCAAGTGCCAGTTTGCAGATTTTATGAAACACTGTTTTCTGTCTCCATATTTGTTTTCCTCCTGCATTTCATTTTGTTATTTTAAGAGACTTACTTTGTTAAAAGAATCACTAGAAAGAAACTCAAAAATTATATTATTAAATTTTTATATACATATATTGATTGTGTCATTAAACAACAGATTAAACTAAAAGCAAAAGAATATGTTTCATACTTTTGTCGAAAGAGCTTGTAGTTGAAGTGGCATGAGAAGAAGCTAAGGAGAGAGGTTCGATACTTGGTAAGGTAGATTTAAAAATAATATAATATGAGAACGTGTGTTTGACCAATAAAAAATACTCCCTCTGTTTTTAAATATAAGCAAATTTTTTCACAATGCTATGTTTTTAAATATAAGTAAATTTAACTATTTTCACTTGCATTTAATGAAAATTTATCTATTATACCCTCCACTCAATTCATTCTCTCATTTATTATACTAATTTTGAAGAGGAGAGAGAGTAATTCAATGAAGGGTAATTTAGGAAAATAAATTGACTTTTTGATAATTTAAAAAAATTAAATGAGATTAACTAATTTTCTTTTCTTAAAAGGTGTAAATTAAATAATTTTTGCTTGAGGGAGTAGGTTTCATTGAATCCTTAATTAATATTTATAGTTGCATACTTAATTCCATGTTGTATCGATCAAGGAATATATCGGGTACTGCATCATGGCAGACTTGATTGCGACACAGAGCTAAATCCTTTCTAATTGTTCAATTACTGCTTTTTACTACTAAACTAAATTTCATATTTCAGATAGAATAGAATGATTAATTAATTAAAAGTACAATAACATAATAAATTAATAGCTTCGGGACAGCTAATTAAATTGCGCAGATTAGTTAAATGCACCAAACTTTATTTCATTGGAGTATAAAAAATGGTGGTTGCGGTATGACCAGTTTTCTTTTCTTTTCTTTTTTTATTTTATGACAGAGGGACAAAATATCAAAAATTTTAAGATGCGTATAAACTAAAAACAGTCAATGACCACCCTTTTTTTGGAAATTTCTTTTTTAATAAAAGGTTATTGTGGGTTGTTTAGTTGTACAAAAAATATTGCTTTTTTTATTTTAAGTTTGCAACTCATGGTATCATGCTTCAAGTGACCGGATGTATCCTTTCTAATTAAGCTTTTTGGTTTCTTTTATAATTTAATCTAATAATCTCCATGGGCAGGAAAGGACTTCAGCGTCCTCTCTCTCTACTTCACGATATTTGTATTTTTCCTTTATCATTTATGACTTAATTAAATTAACAATGCAAAAAGAAAAAATATATATTTAGCGACTAACAAAATTGGATATAAATTTGCTTATTCAACTTGTGGACAGTCAAACGAGAAATTAGAGCTTCCCTCGAGTCGGACTCAACATTGACTTCTCGCAATATAAAGCAAGATTCTTCAACAAGAAGCTTCTATAGCGGCTTCGAGACTTTGGGGGCGAGTGAACGGTCCGATGTGAACTTAAATCTCTTTCAAGTCAGGCCAGTTCACAACCCCAACCTGCATCTTTTTGCCTTATGCTTGCAAGTTGTAATAATGCCTGTATCCTTATTATGATGTTCGTTAGTTTATCTTTTTTTTTGTGTTAAAATCTATTTTTTTTAATTGGAAAATATACCGTATATGACCAAGTCAATTAAAGCATGCGATAAATTAGAATCTACCTTTAATTTTGATGTTAAAAGCACAATTTGGTGGCTAAAGTTTTATGGTCTCTCTCCTAGCGAATTAGGGAAATGCCACTTTAATTTGAACACGAAGCCCCTCAAGCACTAATAATTAAGTGCCATGCAACAACGTAACTTACTAACATATACTGTATATATATACTCCTTTTCCCTAATGCCAATTAATTAATTCTAACGGAGATTATTAGGTTGTTCACCACTTTTAATTTCACATTTTACTTTTTTTAATTCTTTATTGAGGTAGGTCTGCTATTAATTTTATTGAGCCTCTTAATTAGTGAATGGTGACTCGAGAGATGTGTCCATATATAGGCTTTATATTAGAAGGATTTTAAAAAGTAGAAATCCCCAATATAAAGAGAGATAGCTAGTTAAGACACCATTCTTTAATTTTTATGCTTTTCATGACATTTACAGACCAGTTCCAAGTGCCCTACAAAATCCTCGTGAGGTAGTTGTGTCGACATTTTGTTTGTAAAATATATATATATATATATATATATATATATATATATATATTGAGATAAAATGACAACAAATATTAAATTTAGTAAAATGAAAGATTTTATTACACCTTTTTTTATAATTGAACGTACAATAAATTTTATTAATTCATCCCTTAAATAATGTGATTAATTATCATAATAATAATGTGTATACCAAATTTATTATCAAATGTTATAATTTGTTTAAACACAAATCTCAATAACATTAAACAGGCAAAACAATTAGTTTATTATCAACCAAAATTAATTATAATTCTCCTTCGATACAACAGTTTTGCAAACATGCACTAAGATACTTGCATGCAATCTAATAATAGAAATTTTCTATAATATAAAATTTTAGATTCAAATTAAATAAATTAAACCGTTGAAGTATCCATTAATTTTGAATTGTATGAAATTTTACATATTGATTATAAAAGTTACGTTAATAGCTTACGATCAAGGTGTTGATGCAAATTACCAAGATGATACACGGAAAATCGAAATTTAGAACACATTTCTTACTGTTTATTTTGCAAAGGCTTAAAGAAATTAAGTTTTTATTCATTGGTATCTTTTTAGTTTTATTAGTTTGTATAAATTATTATTTTTTATTTTTGTTCAACTTAATTCAAAAAATTTGTTTTTAATCCTTTAAAATTTTGTTTCTCAATAAGTATAATTTTAGTGTCAAATTTGTATGGACCAAAAAATTAGTTAAACCTTTTGTAAAACGAACACTTTTAAAATTAAAAAAACACTTAGAGAAATTTAAATTTTAAGTTTATTTGTAAATATCAAGAAACAGAAAATAATCAACTATAATAAAATAATAAAATGTTAAAAATACTTACTCATATTATAGTTAAATATAAATATTTTTTAATTTTATTATAATCATTTGAAAATATTAACCACTTTACTATTCACCTTCAAAATCATTTAATTTTAAATAACAACGAAAATGCACCTTAATTTATGATCAGCAAATCTACCTAACAGCACATAAGTTGTGTCCTATTATATAGTATTATTACACATTAAATATACTAATATGTCATTTGTGCAATATATGATTTTTCTAACCTGATCGTACAGGTCAACAAACTAAAAGTGTAAATAAAACATAACATTAATTATACGTTGAATATAATTATATTAAATTTTTATTTTTCTTAATAATAACTTTTCAAATTTGTACAACATTAATTATATGTACAATGTACTATATTGTACATGTTAATAAATTAAAGAAGGGAACCAACAAAGTCCGGCACATTTGGTAGATAGCTGGGTTCTTTAAGCATCCTGACAGGGGTTCGAATCTTGGCGGTACGTATAGAGAAGGCTTTGTTGGAGGAGGCAATGTCCACTTCGGCGATCTCTACACCTCAAGGGGGATTACTCTTCGGCTATCGGCCAGGAGATACCCTTGGTTCACCCAAAAAAAAAATTAAAGAAGGACAGATAACACAACATTTAATATATGTTACACATAATTTTATTAAAATTTTGGTTTTTTCCATGTTATCTTTCTTTCTTTAGTCTCTTAACATGTTACACTGGTTAATTTAATTACGTAGAATTCAACACCTACCATAACTATTGCAACTTAGGCCTACAAAAACTACTAGCTACTGTTGTTATTGTTAAAGGACCTTGGCTGTCCGTTTCTTAGTTCTTGAATTAATAATGTTTCATCAACTTGCTAAACTTCATTAAAAAAAATTGCTAAAGTTGAAATACATGCATGGAGTATATTACTATATTATATCCATGTGAGTATGGGAGCATCGCTCATTGAATTCCAAACTTAGTGGGCAACTCTGCCTAAAACGGTCCAAGATTGATTGGACTAATCTTTGTCTTTGTAAAGATAGAAACGAAACACTTTTACTAATCCTGCTCAACGACTCATCTTATTATTTATTTATTTAATTTCTACCAAAACAATTATAATTAATTAACATGTACTCCTATACCTAGAGAAAAACACGTCGTTTTCATGTCAATCAGTTAATTAATCAATTACTTTCTTGTAATAATCTTCTTTACCTTAAATATGAAGGTGACAAAAGAGTAAGGATAAAAGAAATAAATGTATGAGCGAAACCAAAAAAGAAAAGAAAGAAAGAAAAGACATAAACGTAACCACCAATCTTTAATTTATTGTCCTGTATATCCGGTAACAATACCTTTTTTTTTTGGTAAAAATATATTTATATACAGAATATATCATACTTCATATTTTTAAAAACTATATTACATTTGTTTTTGAAAAAAAAAATTTCCTAACATTTATATTATTGACTTTTTTTTTTTGGCTAAAAGAACATTTTTTGAAGTTTTGTTTATTTTCCGATCTTTTTATTCTACTAGATTATATTGTTCTAGTAGACTTTTTTTTTTATTAACAATTAACAGGTATAAAGAAAAAAAAAAATCTACTCGGAACTTTAACTTTAGTGGCTGAAGGGATTGGACAATCCCACCATCCGTATGCTAGTACGAACTGTAAATCCGTATATTAATCTAGAGCATACGAATTATGGATTTATACGTGTGAATTATGAATCCGTACATTAAAAATAATGATGAAACTCTCAAATAAGGTTATCCAAATCCCTCGAACTTTTAATTAGATTCTCTTTCAACCCAAGCCCAATAAGACGGACTTGTACAATTATGTTTGACTATGAAACTATTGTTGACCCAAAAAAGCTATAAAAACTTTTGGACCAAAAAAGCATAAAAATGTGAACTAAAAAAAAACCTGAAAACTATTGTTTACGAAACAAGGACTATTGAAACTGTTATAAACCACAAAAACACCATGAAGCTGTTACAAATATAGACACTATTTTTTTGCAATAATATTGAATTAAGTATTGGGCCCTATTATACGTTAATTCTATGATAGTACAATTCGTATTGGCTATTGGCCCATGCCATCAGGGCTTCCATTTCAATTTTTAACAAAAAAAAAAGGGTCCCAAGCATGATAAAGATCGGCCAAAATATTGGAGATGCGGGGTATCGATCCCCGTACCTCTCGCATGCTAAGCGAGCGCTCTACCATCTGAGCTACATCCCCATGCTGGTAAAATCTCCATCTATTTAAAATTTCATTTATAATTTGTAGGTAAAAAACTCCCAATTAAGCAGTAATTTTATTTTATTTTCGACGAGACAACGAATTACATGATTAATTCAACAAATTAAGTAGAGGGTGTTTATAAAGTTCTAAACCGCCAAACTCAATTAAATAAATAGAATACTGAAAATACAATAATTGAAAAAAAAATTAATCAGTTTGGTTCAGTTTTTTTTCCGCTTAACATCAACTCAGATTAATATATATTTTTTTTAAAATTGTTTTTGTAATAATTATGAGTTTCTCTACCTTTAGGATGTGATTAATCTCGTTCGCGTTGCGTGACTGACTCAGATCAATATAATTACTATATAAGTACGAGTTTTTAATTTGATTCATTAAAACTTCAATCTTTTTTATTTTGATTCGTTAAAAGCTATGATAAAAAAAAACTTAACATCTTGAAATAAAAGTAAAAATTTTAAATTAAATTAAAATAAATAAAATATTTTATAAGAACTAAAAAAAGTTGACAACTTTATATAGACTAAAAATAAATTTTAAATTAAATTAAACGAAAATAACAAAAAAGAAATTATAAAGAATAAAAACTTATTAAACTTAAACTAAAAATTGAAAATTTAACGGTACTAACCACAAGTGATGCTACGGGGAGAAGAGATGCAAAAGAAGTTGGCGCACTTGGCGCTGCGGGTCCCCAACCCCAAGCACCGACCGTTTCTACAGCGATCAAAAGCTTTTTGCAGTGTAGAACCAATGCGTAATAATTACCACTACTATTACTTCTATTTAACAAATATTGGGCACTATTTTAAAAACCTACAAAATTATTTTTTAAAAAAATATTCATTTGTATGTACCTACAGGGTGGTTCCGTTTCAACGGGACCATGATGGTCCCGGTTTAATTGTGGCCGTATGATTGTTTTTATATGATCCAACGAAATTAATTAATCAGAGTTAACTGACATATAGGTAATATACTAAAGTTTACATTATTTATAAATAAGTACCAAAAGATGTTTATATTATTTTTATTTTTTATTTTTTCCTCTTTATTTAAAAAGACTGTTCATCTTCTTCAGGAAGAATTGTTCATCTTCAACTGTTCATCCTCTTTTTCATTGGCCCAAATCACAGACTCTTCCGAAAAACTTCATCCCTAACCCAGAAACTTCATCGCCACTCACAGACCCCACCATCAACAACCCAGAAACTTCATCCCTAACCCAAAAACTTCATCCTAAACCCAGAAATTCATCCTCCCTAACCCAGAAACACTGTTCTACTACTCCAAAAACCCAGAAAACCAAAACCCAAAATCCAGAAGAGAATATTCGATGGAGCAGAAGCCAGAAATCCATTTGACCAACACTGTTCCTCCCTTTTCATTTTCCCACACTTTCTCAGATCCGAAGAGAAGACAGGAAAATAATATTCTGAACCCGAACCCTAATAACGAATAACAAGCACAAGAACGACCAAAGTTACGATCGATCGATACAGAAAACCGAGAACTGACCGAATCTTGTGTCAATTGCAAAGTTGGCGGCCAAATCGAAACGGAATAGAAGAAGAAAGAAACCGAAATCGAAAGACAAAAAGAAGTACAAACCGAGTTGACTAGGCACCGCTGAAATTGGGGTCGAGAGGGGATAATTGTTTATGTGTCTTGCTTCGGATGAAGTGGTGATGGTGGAAGACGACTGTATCGAAGAAGAAAGAAATAGACCCAAGCTCAAGAATAAAAAACAGAACGTCAATTAGGAGATTGAAACTTTAGGATGGGCACTCCTAAGATTTTTTGTGGAGAAAAATATTTGAAAAGGTGGGGATTGAAGGGAAAAAAAAGATTAGATATTCATTAAAAATTAAAAATTGGAGAAGGTAGAGATGGTAGGGGTGAGTGATAGGAATAAAGAGAAAAGAAGGGCTTTTGATATGATGGGAAGAAAGGGAAGGTGAAATGGAATTATTGAGATAATGATGATGATGGTTGTAGACTGTCGTTGAAACTTTTGGTGAGAAGGGGAAAGTTAATAAGAGAAAAAATTTGCAATTTTGAAAAATAGGATCAAAGTGCTTAGGGATCAAATAGAAAAATTAAAATCTTTAATTAAAACAAGTTTAACTTGCTATTTTAAGTAAATTACGAGGACCATCAAATAATCCCGGCTAAAAAGGGACCACCCTATAATGCACTTTATAAGGAGTACAACGCAAATACTATTAAGTCTTGATAAACAATATTTTTAAAACATTTATTAAAATTATTTATATTAAAAAAATAATTATAAGCACACGTTATTTCATCTATTAAAAATATAAAAGCTAAAAGCCACATTTTCATTGAACAGCGCCCTTATAGCACTTACCATTTAGCATCATACTATTATCACCCGGAGAAAATTTTAAAGTGAATGGGATTCAATTACTGAAAGAATGATTATGATTATCTTGTTCAATCAATGTAAATGCTAAGTCCTTTGGTAATGCATTGGCAATGGCAACGGTATACTCCCAATGAAGAAATAGGATCTGTAAAAAACATGCATTCCAATAAAGATACACTTCCCAAAACTGACACAAACAATTAATAAAGTAGTAGCCACAACCCAGAAGACAAGTTCCAACTGTGGAAGTCCGAAACACTAGTAGAGTAGTAGTAGCACAATGGTTACTGCTGTCTGCTGGTGAGTGAGGTTTCGGATCATAGAAGAAGAAGAAGAAGAAACCTCACATTCTGCTACAAAGCTTAATTAATTGAAGACACATGGGAACCAATTCAATTTCAAAGCTTCTACTTTTCTCTTGGACGGTTTTATTTGTGGGTTTTGAGCTGATTCACTGCAATGTGACCTACGATAGAAAGTCCCTTCTCATCAATGGCCAAAGGAGAATCCTCATTTCCGGTTCCATTCACTACCCCAGAAGCACCCCTGATGTATGTTTTAATGTCTCTCCCTTTACATAGCCATTGTTCTAGATTCTTCTTCTGTTGTTACTTGTTTGTTTCAAATGGGTGATTTCTTTAATTAACCTGTAGATGTGGGAGGATCTAATTCAGAAAGCCAAACACGGAGGTCTCGATGTTGTTGACACTTATGTTTTCTGGGATGTTCATGAACCTTCTCCTGGCAATGTACCACTTTGGATCTTAATTTCTCTCCTTGAACCAACAACTTCACTTTCTTGAAAAAAATAAATAACTTTTTATGTTGGGTTGCAGTACAATTTTGAAGGAAGGTATGATCTAGTACGGTTCATTAAGACGGTGCAGAAGGTGGGGCTTTATGTCAACCTTCGGATTGGACCTTATATTTGTGCTGAGTGGAACTTTGGGTAGGTACATATAGCTTCAATTTTATTTTTTTTTGGGTATTTTATACTTAATTAGTGTGTTTCATAATCACATTCTTTTGAGTTTTTATACTGAATTAGTGTGTTTCACAATGACATTCTGTAATGGTGTAGAGGAATTCCTGTTTGGTTGAAGTATGTTCCTGGCGTAAGCTTCAGAACGGATAATGGGCCTTTCAAGGTGGGAACTTCAATTTCATTCACATGATTGCTCTCTGTTGATTCAAGTAATGAATAATCTGACGTTGCCATTTTTATTTTTAGGCTGCGATGCAAGGTTTTACCCAGAAGATTGTGCAAGTGATGAAGAGTGAAAAGTTGTTTCAATCTCAGGGTGGTCCAATTATTCTTTCTCAGGTATGCAATTCCTTTTAATATATATTTGTTATGGTTATATTCAAAAACCTATGATTGGATTAAGCACACATGCGCATTCATATCAACAAATCACTACTTCAAGATAAAATTTGGAAACGTGTTTTTGGGCTCCACTTTCGTGGTGTTTTCTACTAGATTGAGAACGAGTATGGACCAGAGAGCGGGGCAATGGGAGCAGCTGGTCACGCATACGTACACTGGGCTGCAAGTATGGCTGTTGGATTAGGCACAGGAGTCCCATGGGTGATGTGCAAGGAAACTGATGCCCCGGATCCTGTGGTGAGCCCTCTCGTTCTCTGGCTTCACTCACTTGCTTAGTTTTCATACTTCATAGGGACATAGGGATAGGGATTGATCTCAATAGTAGATTTTATTTCGTCTCAAGCTTTTTTCTTGAAGTTCATCTGCATTATATTCTTATTGACGGTTGTATATGATACGTTGAATTCTCCATTGCAGATAAATTCATGCAACGGATTTTACTGTGATGATTTCTCTCCAAATAAACCATACAAGCCTACCTTGTGGACTGAATCTTGGAGTGGCTGGTAAGCTAAATATTGTATTGTATCTGAAGTTAGTTCTGTAACCTTGGGTACGGTTGCTGAATTTCTTTTCCTTTTTATTCTTCATATTATCATAAGGTTTACGGAATTTGGTGGTCCAATTCACCAGCGACCAGTTCAGGATCTAGCATTCGCAGTTGCTCGTTTCATACAAAAGGGTGGCTCGTATGTTAATTATTACATGGTTAGCCATCTTTGATGATTTATTTTCCGACTTATAGGAAAACATAGGGATAAGGCGTAGTTGTCCATTTTGTTGTCAGTTATAACAAAATATATGTCGCTTTTAAAATCCGAATTTCATCTCTGTGCTTCATGACAAATGATAGTATCATGGAGGAACCAACTTTGGACGGTCAGCTGGAGGCCCATTCATTACTACAAGCTATGACTATGATGCCCCAATTGATGAATATGGTGAGAAAATCATGCCTATAATGAGAAGATTCTTTGAGTATTTTGTTTGCTTCGTGATTCATAGTCATCTAACTGGATCATTTTAGATATAGTTTACCTAGATGCAATTTTCTTATATTTAGCTTATGTATAATATGTATATATGGATTGGCACTAGATTTAGAATCCACCTTTTGCGACTTTAAAGATATTTTGATGTTATATACTGTTCCATCATAACTCATATGAGCATGGTCCAATTGAGTAACTTCACTATGTTTAGGTTTGATCAGACAACCAAAATATAGGCATTTGAAGGACCTTCATAAAGCTATTAAGCGATGTGAGCATGCTTTGGTTTCTTCAGATCCTACTGTTACTTCATTAGGAACATTTCAGCAGGTAAGTTGTCTCCAATGTGATGCAACTGCCCTCTTCTAGTTTTGTTCATGTTTATGATAAACAAATATTTGTGGCGACAAATTACCTTCTCCCTATGTGCTTGGAAATTTTCCAGGCTCATGTATTCTCCTCAGGGAGCGGAACATGTGCAGCTTTTCTAGCAAACTATCATGCACAGTCTGCTGCTTCGGTGACATTCAATAACAGGCAATATGACTTGCCTCCTTGGTCCATAAGCATCCTTCCTGATTGCAAAACAGCTGTATATAATACTGCAAAAGTAAGAGTATTTCTCTGGACCTTTTATGCTATGCCGATTCATCTGATGGGAACTTTTGTTGTCCCATCAGTATTAATTTCTTATCATCCTCACCCTCTGCATCAAGTAATTGATTGGAAATTTGGAATGATATGTTTTCATGAAGGTGAGAGTCCAAACTTCACAGGTAAAAATGATTCCCGTCAATTCTAAGTTATTCTCATGGGAGACTTATGATGAAGATCTATCTTCACTGACTGAAAGTTCAAGGATTACATCTACTGGACTCTTAGATCAGCTAAATGTTACCAAAGACACCAGTGATTATCTATGGTACATAACCAAGTAAGTTACTTGATTTAAACTTTAAGAAAATGTTAACTAGTGCCCTAAATGTTACAAAAGTGGAAATATTCTATAGGAATACAAGCATTTATAGTTCCCAAAATTTGAACTCATTCAATACATGATTTTTCAAGTAACTCAAAGCATTGAATGGAGTGTAGTTATTGCACCTAAACAAGTGCCCTAAGGGCACTAATTAACAAGACGCTAAACTTTAAAGGTTATATATCTCTATACCTCTTTGAATTTTAATTTTTGAGCAGCTACCCAATTAATGAAGCCTGTGGTTTTTTTTTTTCTGCAGCATTGACATCAGTTCATCAGAATCATTTCTTCGAGGAGGACACAAACCCACCCTTAATGTGCAGTCTGCAGGACATGCTGTCCATGTGTTTGTTAATGGACAATTTTCAGGTGTGCAGACATGCTGTTTAACATGGTTATTTCGTTTGAATATTTATTGATTCTGAGTTAAACAAATATGAATGATTTCTCTTACAGGATCGGCTTTTGGTACACGAGAACAGAGAAGTTGCACATTTAACGGACCAGTCAACCTGCATGCTGGAACAAACAAAATTGCACTTCTTAGTGTGACTGTTGGATTACAAGTTAGTATTCAATACCTTGCTTGGAAATCTAAATTAACTTGACCATTACGGTAAAGTGTTTCTAGTTTGCAAAAGGAAAGTTTTTTTCACTTCTATCTAAGGTTGGGATTGGAACTCAAAATTGTGTTGAAACAAAACTCAACATGATTTTGTCAAACATATTGTTTAAGACAATACTCAGATTACACGCTCTAAACTATGGCTTGAGAAATTCTAACAAGAATCCAAGCATGCACTATGTTGCACTGCTACAAATGTTTTTTTATTTTCTTGGTTGATACATTACTAGTCACTGACCAGTATTCCTTTTACCTTATTCCATTTTTCATTGGAAGAATGTTGGGCGGCACTATGAAACATGGAAGACAGGGATCACAGGTCCAGTTTTGCTCCATGGTCTTGACCATGGACAGAAAGATTTGACGTGGAATAAATGGTCATATCAGGTCAGATCTGCACAGAAAAATGCACACAAACTTAACTGTGTTTTCATAGGCTTCTATCAATGTGAGTAGATGATGTCTTCTAATACAACATTTGTATATGTTTTCCAACAGGTTGGCCTAAAAGGAGAGGCTATGAATTTGGTGTCTCCCGATCGGGTCTCATCTGTTGATTGGGTCCAAGAATCATTAGCCACCAAAAGCCGGTTGCAATTGAAATGGCACAAGGTAAGAACAGTTAATAGCTAATATCAAAATCTGATGTTGTCTTCAACTTGAAGCTTACCATCAACTTCGAACCTGCAGGCTTATTTCAATGCACCTAAAGGAACCGAACCATTGGCTTTGGACATGGAAAGTATGGGTAAGGGTCAAGTATGGATCAATGGGCAGAGCATGGGAAGATATTGGACGGTTTATGCAAAGGGTGACTGTAATTCTTGCAGTTATTCTGGGACATTCCGGCCTGTAAAGTGCCAACTTGGTTGTGGACAACCCACTCAACGATGGTACTACTTTTCTGTAAAACATATAATAAAGTCACCATTGCTTCTTTATGCCCTTAGGAAAATGCTCTCATCATGTGCAGCATTGGTTATGTCAGTATCATCACTCTCTAGATATATAAAGGCTGATGATAATGATAGACACAACGTGCCAGATCCAATGCCACTATTTATTATGTTTATTTATTATATATTCTATGCAACAGACCAGTGATGAAGGAGGAGACATATTTACCTGCTTTCTGTTTGGAACTTTGCAGGTATCACATTCCAAGGTCTTGGTTGAAGCCAACAAAGAACTTGATAGTGGTGTTTGAAGAATTGGGTGGAAATCCTTGGAAAATATCTTTGGTAAAGAGATCAGTACATACTCCAAAAGCTCGTTAGTCGAGTTAACTCAATTGAGAGAACTAAAGAACCTGAATAAGAAACTGGATTTCAGCTTGTGAATGCACTGGCTTGAATTGGCATTGGTACGAGGGTAGCTTTGAAACAAGGAGTTATGCA
Organism: Cyamopsis tetragonoloba; assembly: GCA_037177725.1. Classification (NCBI taxonomy): domain Eukaryota; kingdom Viridiplantae; phylum Streptophyta; class Magnoliopsida; order Fabales; family Fabaceae; genus Cyamopsis; species Cyamopsis tetragonoloba. The sequence continues at coordinate 84,434,695 of CM074119.1, forward strand.
TTTGCAATAAATCAGCTTCTGTTGGTACTTGGTACATGGCTTGGTTATTCAACAGTTCAAGGTTAGATGGGTTTTATCCATACTTTGTGGTCATATATCTTCTTGATCTTGCATCAAATGGACCTCTGTGATTGACGCAAAAAAAAAAAAAAAAAGTATCCAAGATGATTTGTAACTTGTTGTTTTAATCTTTTCGATATGACAATATGTATTTTTTGGTAAAAATAATGTAGGTACTTGGAAGAGAGAAAATAAAAATATTTTGATGAGTGCCTTGATTGCAGTTTGTCTGTATCTACTTGGAAGAGAGAAAAATGTGTTTGTAGTTGTTAATCAATCATAAAAATATCACCAGTTTCAATCACCATCAACCAAAGCGGTTTAAGCTAAATCGATCGACCGTTTTGCTTGGCTAATGTCTTGCATTGCAGCATCCTCTCGTTAATTTGCCTAAACTCGGGAAGATGAAGGTTTGCGTAGCCTACGTAAGCATTAGTTATTGACTAATGGAGTGAAGAGAGTGCTTGTATTTAGCAAGCAGCATGCTTAATTAGCAAGGATCGAGTACTGTATTAGACCCTCTTTCATATAGCCAAAATATTTTCATGTCACAATCATATATGCTTTATTGTACTGTTGTCCTATCGGTTATATCTCAGTGGGATAAGACTTATTATTGTTGTTATCCTATCGGTTATCTCCATCGTTGGTGTCTGAACTACTAAGTCCTTTCACTATATTTGGTGCCGTCTTACAGTCAAGGATGGTGGTTTTGGTTTCGATGTCATAATTTCTTTTTCTTATATACCTCCCATTGATAATATCGTATATACTGTTCATCAACATCCAATTTCATTCATCTCAAATATGCGAATATGCATTCCAGAGGCCCATTGTTGATATCAATCATGAGTAACCGTAGTTTGAGAAAAATGATAATTAATTTATTTATGATATTTCAATAAACTATTTAGAATTAATTACCTCACCAAAATCATGGTTAGAGAAGAAGTTATTGTTAATTGCTTTTAAAATCAATTTTGATATATACTATTTCATTTACACTAAAAATACAATTTTGACCAAGACTCTAAAATCACTTTTCTAATATCAATTTTCTAAATGAAAATCAGTTTATTTCATAATTAGGGGGTAGGCAAGGGGTTCTTTTCTATCGATAATATTCTAAAACAACTTTTTTATTCGAAGGAGCAAGAGATTCTCACCTGGTAGAAAAGAATAGGAAAATGATACTTTGCTTCAGGTTTTGATCAAATAGTAGCAATTAAAAAGCGCACGACCATAACCCGTAACGCATAAAGCTCAATATTCTGATAAAATAGCAAAAGTGTTTTCAGTACGATAGTGCAACGATTTTATTTACAGATACTGGATGTTACAAACACCAATCCCACATAGAAATCATGCAAACTAACTTAAAAACAGTAAGGTATTACAAACTGAATCGAAAACACTAATCCATTATTCTCAGCTTAATCAAAGGAACTTCAAGCAGAACTAGTAGCAGCTGCATGTTTGTTTATTGTCAGTTGCAGCTCTTCCTTCTTAGCACCCACAACCTTGTCCACTACTTGGCCATCTTTGAAAAACAGGAAGGTCGGCATAGCCTCAATGCCCCACTCCTCAGAAACAGTCTGAAGCAACCAAGGTGATTGCAAGATTCTTAGTTATGGAAATAGACTTCAAAAGCTTTAGGATTAAAATCAGAATAAATAAATAGTGCAAGATATACTCACCCTCAATTCATCCACATCCACCTTCAAGAAGAGAACATGCGGCAGCTTCTTAGCAATCTCTGCTAGAATTGGAGTAATGAAACGGCATGGGCCACACCAAGAAGCAGTAAAATCCACCACAATCTATTCATGCAATTTCCTTTCAGTATTGTGTACTTGTTTAAAATTCAGGGGCGAAAAGATCCAGAACTATAGAAAATCATAAATCATGCTAACAAAGCTCTACAATAACAGACTAAAGTTCAATCACAAAACGAGGCAGCCGAATAAAGTTGTAATTTCAGGATAATCGAAGAGATTTGAAATGTGAAAGTAAGTATTGTAACTTCATGTTGGAACTCCATATAAAAAAAGGAGGCACGTTCAGAGGTCGAAATTAGGTTAAAAAGCTAATACGTAGCGAATAACGATCAGATATTCAAAAGCCAAACATGCATAATAATCCAGACAGAGGCAAAAGGGCAAAAATCAAAGTGTTTCCCCAATTTCTAATCCGCATAGAAATGGTAACTTTAAAGTTCATAACTGGTAAAACCTGATAATTCAATGTAGATTATTTTGGAAAATTGACAACATAGCTTAGCATGAGAACTTAAATTAAGTCAAATTAACAAATCCAGATATAAAGCAAAAACGTAATCGCAAACAATAGACTCAATCCAGATGCAAAATTAACAAATGATCAATGCGAATCATAGAAGAATCTAGAGTCAAATTGATCACGTTGATTCGACCATCGGAAGGCATGAAACGTAAAGGAATCTGAAAACCCTATGGCGCTTATACTTTTGAAATCAACACGCTAGAAAGCAAGAAGAAATGAAAAGAGCAAGTTTGAGTGCAATCACCAGTTTACGGGATTCTTGTCCCTTCTTGAGCTGTTCCTTCCAATGATCCACGCTGTGGACAGCGATCACTTGTCCCTCCTCCGCCATTCTTCTCTTTCTTGAACGCTATCAACCACGCTTTGCCTTCAATAAATCTTCTTCGCTTCGCATTCGCTGTGAAAGGGAAATTGAAGGCCCCTCTTCTTATATAAGATTTCCCAATCACATAGTAACTCGCTGTCTAATAATCTAAAAATTAAATTAAAATAAATAAATTAAGAAAGACTAAAATAAATTAATTATTAATTAAATAAGAAAGACTAAAATCGAGTCTACACGCGCTCTTCGCGTGTCCACATTTACGTGACGCATTGCCTTATGTATGTCAATGATGCGATTTGCGAGTGACATGACATAAGAAGAAGCGGCTGGTGCGTCAGGTGCGTCAGGTGCGAACGTAAATGATACGATAGAGGAAGATAGTCAAACACTTTAAAAAGAGAGTGGACCATTTATTGTTACTAATGTTATAAGGTCGGTCAGATTTTTTATTTAAAAAAGATGGGCCAAAGCATTATTTTAGCCCAATATAATGGATATAATGGATTGGGCCTGATATGAGGCCCGATTATCTTTGTCCAAGACGAATGATCCAGGATTTCCACGTGGAATATGGAGAACCACTAACAGAATTTCTTCTGCTTAATCGTTGTTATCTGATCCACATAGTCCCGCTTGTTCTAAAAACCACCAGATTTTGCAACATCTCCATCTATGTGTATTTGATAGTACTTGTATTTTACACAGATTTGGTTGCCAGCAACAGAATTAACAACACAAATTAGTAGAGTAAGTATTATAGTGAGTGATAAGTGGAAGAACCAATAGTAACCACACAGCGTAACCTTGTCACACTTTCATTATCTAGTGCTAATTCTCTCCTTTGTTTTTTCTTTCTATTCTGATTCTGATTTCTGAATTTCTTGTTAGCAATAATGGCATTCACGCAGCTCATCCCTTCACCTTCATCTTCTTCCCTTCCTCAAAACCCCCCTTCGTTAAACTCCAATAGGCTCTCCTTAAACCCCAAATTCTCATCGTCAACACCGCAGCATCTTCATGTTCACCACCACCGCCGCCGTCGGAAGCCCAATTCCCTCCTCCGCTGCTCCGCCTCGTCTTTCTCCGAGAAGCATCACACGAACTCCCCGAAGTCCGACGACGTGGTGGAACTCCCTCTGTTCCCTCTCCCTCTGGTTCTCTTCCCCGGCGCCATTCTCCCTCTCCAGATCTTCGAGTTCCGGTACCGCATCATGATGCACACTCTCCTCCACACCGATCTCCGATTCGGAGTTATCTACTCCGATCCGGTGTCGGGAACCGCCGACGTCGGGTGCGTCGGAGAAGTCATCAAACACGAGCGCCTCGTCGATGACCGGTTCTTCTTAATCTGCAAGGGACAGGAGCGGTTCCGCGTGAACAGCGTTGTCCGAACGAAGCCCTACCTGGTAGCGCAGGTGACGTGGCTGGAGGATAGGCCTTCGTCTTCCAACGACCTCGACGTGGATCTCGATGGATTGGCGAACGAGGTGGAAAGCTACATGAAGGACGTTATTCGATTATCGAATCGATTGGGTGGGAAGCCGGAGAAGGAGGTTGGGGATTTGAGGAGGAACTTGTTTCCGACGCCGTTTTCGTTCTTTGTTGGAAGCACGTTCGAGGGCGCACCCAGAGAGCAACAAGCGCTCCTTGAATTAGAAGACACCGCCGCCAGATTGAAGAGGGAGAAGGAAACCTTACGAAACACGCTTAATTACCTTACTGCTGCATCTGCTGTCAAAGACGTCTTTCCTTCTTCTTCTTCTTCTTGATGGATCCTAAGCTGAATGGGATACATGCCTCAGAAGGTTTTGCTTTAGGGAAAAGAAAACGCAAGGTATTGTAGTGTGCTTGTAGCTTCATTACAGCACCACTGTGGCCAACAACATATTGGCATAAGTTGTAAATTCTTTTCATGTGCTTTATCCTGTCTTCTATTTATTCCATTTTCTGATGTCTTTTATACACTGTGATATATAGTAGATACTAGATACAATTGCTTTATCTTTTGTGTGCTTCACTAACCTGAACCCTTTTAGAAAATTGTTACTTTTATTTACACCTATCCAGATTGCCAGGTCCTGGGACTACGGCTGCCTTACAGTTATTATTCACTAACAAGTTTGAATTGAATTGATCTTGTGGGGCATGGTTTAGACTGTTACTAAACCTTATACCAAAGAAGTGAGAATTCATCCTGAAACACTAGTTAATAGTTATACTCCTTGTATAAGAATTCATGTTAGAAGATGATAAGATGATTTCTGCAATATCTCCATATTGTTCATGGGAACTATAAAAGTCCTTCCTGTAAACTGTAATGAAATAATATCAGCCTTTTTCATGGAAATAAGCAACAAACCAGTTAAGAATGTATATAGTGATTGAGACTGTAAAGTGGATTTATGGAATGGATCTTATTAGTGAGTTAAATCAATTTATCTGTTGTACAGGCTAGTAGGACTCTGTTTTCCGCGTAACCAAGTTTTTGTCAGCTTGCTGAAAACATTTGTTCTGTTTAATATTGTTACCTGACACTGACATTGACACAGTCACCTGCATATTCTGTTTTGAGAACAAATGTTAATGCATGCACAATGTTGAGATTCCTTTTACCAAGTCCTATGTTGCTGATGTTTGCAGCCTGTTTAAGGGATTTTGACCCGATACTTGTTGATAACTACCTCATTTAATTTGCTTGTATTCTTTGTGAATGTAAATTGTTATTAATGTTAACTGGCTTTATTTATGCCGAATTGATTTGGACTTTGCAGTTTTTCAGTTATGGGAATGTTTAGAAAAGTTAAGTTTGAAGATTCAGTGTGGAAATAATTCATTTCGGTTTGAGGGATATCTATTTGTGAACATCCTTTTTTTCTTGTTGTTCACTTGGGCTACTGGAACTAAATCATCTAGGATTAGAAAGAAGAAATATTTTGCGTAGTTTCTCTGGCTGATTGGAACAAGTGTTTAACTATGGGGGATTGATAATGGATTATCATTGGGCCACGTGATAACATGCCAATCTGGTTCTGTGGCTCTGCGTTGTTCTGCATTAGTTTCCGATTGTGTTTTTCACCTGATTTTATCAGCCTACAATATTCTCTAGTGTTTTGGTTACTGATGTCTGGTTACAGCTGAGGCATGTTTTTCTAAAACCTGATATCTACATTTAGCATAAGATATATTCTGCCGATTGTGGAAAGTGGAAACATGTAAACGGCTCTCATGAGCCTTTGATATTTTCGTTGAAAAGTTTACGTTTACCAAATACCATGCAGCTTAGATGTTCTTATCTTTCGTTCTAAAGTAGTATACGGATACGCAGCTGTGAATTCTTAAGATATTGAAACTACGTTTTGTGTTTGGATGACATGTAGCATAAGATATATTCTCTTCACCAATCACCGCTTACAAGTTCGTGTGTCTGGCATGGATGTTCTGAAGCGGTGCTATCTATTAAAAAATTTACTACCTCCCTCCCACTATAAGTGTCCCATATTAAGTGTTGCTATTTTAGAGAAAAAAAAAATTGTGTATTTTTTTATACTTTCAATAAATAAAGTATTAATTATGTTTATCAAATACTATTAGTATATTTTTGAGTAGTTTTTTGAGTAGTTGTATTTTAAATTAATGTTTTAAGATATGTGACAAATTAATTAATAAGAAAAATAAGGAATAAAATAAAAAGTTAAATAATTATTTGTATAAAAACAAAAAAATTAATGATATTTTTTAAACTGACAATTTTAAACGACACTTTAATATGAGATTGATTTCACTCCAACTCTATACGAAATGTATGTGTTGCTGATTTCAACAAAAAAATGTATGTTTCACAATTAAAGTAAAATGAAAATGGAAATATATTGGAGAGATAAAAGTGGAAGAGGAACATCTTAAAAAGACACGGTTCCATGGAAACTGTTTGTGCGTAATTCATTATTGGCTGTGACTGTGACAATAAGATTTATTGTCCTTAGAATTTTATTATTGTTGTAGTTATTATTGTTATTATGTTTTACAAATTACTCCTATGTATTAGTAATCTAACCATCCAACATATCAAAAAACACATTAAAAAAAAAAAAACATTTGGTGAACACTTTTAGGATAGAATTCAAAACGTTCATGACAAATTGAGACTTGGAATTTGGATATGCAAACTGCAATACGAGAAAATTCAGTGCTCCTCCTATACTAATAGCTCAGTCAGTTGTATTGAACTCTTGGTTTGCTTCTTTTTTTTTTCTTTCATTCTTTTCTTGTATTTTTAAATTTTGTATATGAAAATCTGAAAATAAAATTCTTTTTTTTTTTTCGTTTTTCACTTCTTTTTTATTTTTACAAAGTTTAGAAACATAGAAAACAGAAAATAGAAACAAAAAATAAATAGACACTATCGTAATCCATGACTATTTATTTATACATGAGAATGATAGATAGTTTTCTTTTGGTCTAACTATGAATTTGGATCTTTTCCTGAATTTCTTTTTGTCTATCCATTTATCTTTGCACGAAAATTAAGATAAAAAAAACATGATGTAAGCAAAATAAATGATTCAAATTATACAGAAAAGCGCATGAGTTGGAGAGTATCCATTCTTCACCGTAACATTGACCGGCAATTTTAATTATTTTAGGGATCATCTTCTTCATGTCAATAATATTGATTTCCTAAAAAATAAGTATTATACTACATTTAATCAAGAATTTATACAGTATAGTATGAATTCAATTTTAATAATTCTCAATAAATAAATAAAAAATTATAATTTATTCAGAGTATGATTTTATTAATTATTAATTGATAGATATTTTTATGAAAATAAATTATTAAACGAGAGAATAAAACTGATATCTTAAAACAATAAAGTAAAACTATTTAAAACTAGTACAATATCGGTATGTACGGGTTATAATTTCTTCGCTAGAAATACTCTTTTTAAAATAACTTGTAAAAATAAGATGAAAATTGAGTAAAAAATTCTGGTATATGCACACCATTACCTGCTACAACTCATTTAGAACCCCTGTCTCACCTAATTGCTTTCTCTATGGGTCCTTTTTCTTCTTCTTTTTTCCTTTTAAATAATACAGTAAGCTGATTGTAAATAAGTTGAGTGCAATAGCGGTGTACACACTTCATTTTCCTCCAGTAAAGGATAGGATAGCTGCTGGCTGCTAGCTTCAAAAAAGAAATTGAGATTTTTCGTAACAAAAAAAAAACAAAGTTTATATATATACATATCCAAATAATATAAGAAGTCACTAGGATTGGGTTAAGGGTGACAAATTTAGTGGATAAAAATTAGTATGCACAACGTCTAAGATTCAGGGTTTAGGAAGCTAGAAAACATTTAAAATAAAATGTGTATAATTGTAAAACTTTGCCAACTTCAATATGTAATTTGAGATGATAATCTGCATGTTTTTATCACCTTTTCAGCAGAAATATCAAATTCAAATATTAACAAGATATACGGTAAAAAAAAATATATTAACAAGATATAAGAATTATCATAATTAATTTAATCAACAATATCCAGGGTTTAAAAAGGTGCTGCTAAGGTATTTTTTGGTTTTAATTAGAAAAATCCATCTCATTCAATTGTCAGAGTTCTATTGGATTGTCTGGTTTCGATTAGGGACCCGAAGGTGCCATTGAATACAAGAATTAGAGACTTGATAAAATGAATGACAATAGAGAAAAAGATAAGCCAGATGACACAAATTGAAAGAAAGTAGCTACTCCTGATCCTGATGTCGGAATTTCATTGACTAGTCTAAGTTACAGGTCCTTCCCTTTGTTGGTGCCTCAGGTATTAGCCATATAGCTCATTCATATCCATAATTGTTAATATTTATCTTTCTTTACAAATATGATAAATGGCCAATATGAATAGTATCAGTTTATCTGTTTTATTCAAAAGAAATAATAAATTAATTACTTAGCAGTCTTAGTAGAACTTGCATAGAAGAAAATAGTAGGATTTGAAGTCAAGTTGAACTCATCTTACAATGAAAAATGAGATCTTGATAAGCACAAGAAAGACTTCGTTTGGGTTAATGAGCAAGATGAAAATGCAATTCAGCTGACATTCAGTAAGCTGAAGATATATTTTTTTACTCCAATTAGAAATCTTTGAATTTTGATCATTACATATATCCAACAAATTGGTTGAACCTTTTGAAAAAGGATGTCTTTCCCCGTTGAAAATCATCAATTTAAGCACAAAAGCTATCTTCCAAACATAAAGATATGACAGCAAATAAAAATTTGAATCCCTATCTAACAATAGCAGGGTAAGACAGGTCACAGGAACTAACTTGGAACAGAACAATCTCTAAGAAGCAAGTGATTGCCTCTCTGACCCACATTCTCGTATCAACAACAACATTCTGATAAAAACAGGAAGGAGGAATGAATACAAAATAATAGATGCATTCCTCTCAAGTACTATCACATTCGGCCTGTATTCGACTCTAGTATTCTTAAAAATTTGTTTCCTTACAAACCTGAATCAGCTTCTAGGAATAAAATGACCGTAGTACAAACATGATAGCAAATCGAATGATTCAATAATACATATGAATAACGTAGAACATACATCCTTAATCAGATTGCCAACCTCTTTTGTTGCGGAAAGAACCTTGGCTCTCAGATGCGATTGTTGCCGTTCCATTGGCGGCAATTCTCTGCAAGTATATAAACACTCAGTAAGCATAAATAGTAAAGCAGATATGGCATTCGGTCCGAAAGCTATTTGTACTGAACTTGACGAATTTAAAAGAAATCAATCAGTTTCTCCTATGAAAATACATGTATAGGTGTGAGTGAGAATGATATTTAGCTTCTTGTCTAACCATACAATCTCAATTCATTTTGTCTTCACCAAAGAGCTTTTGCACTGGCTGACTAGCAATTTTAATGCTAAAGAGTATTGATAACAAGAAGCAACACTCTTTAAAATACTATTCTGAACAAAGTGTTTTGCTAGTATTTATGAAAAAACAAAATGCAGCCAGCATCATCGCAATCAGCTTGAAAATTTTAATTCCAAAAAACCCATCAATTAATTAGATAGATTTTATTATTATAACATGAATGTTGACAAATATAGTTGGGGAGCAATTCGTACAAACCTTGAGACATTGGCCCCTTCTTGTATCACAAACAGGAAAATCTTGGGGGCAACAATGGCGCTTGTCCTTGCAGCATACGGCAGAGGTTAATCCACAACATTTCCATGAAAAGCATATTCCAAGAAAGCTCTTGGCACAGCAACATGTTTCCCCTTCAGAACAGTAAGTAAAGAGATTACATTTTGTAGGACCTGGGGGAGGTGGGACAGGAGGATTAGGGTTCTTCTTAGTTGGATATGAAGCTAAAGTGTTGATTCCACATATCCCTTTGGAACTGCCACTGTTCCGTAGCATGTGCACATAACCATTCATTCCCCAAGATCTTCCCCATGAGTTTTTTACAATCCAATAGTCTACTCCATTTTCTGAACCATATCCTACGATCAACACAGCATGATCCAAAGAAGTTGAACATGGCCCTGTGAAAATGCCCTAATACAGAAGTAAGATCAGCATCTTATTCCAATAGTTAATTGGTGAACCTATATTACCAAAATTAACTAACCACTCAACCAACCTTGGAATATAATTGGAAGGATCTTTCGCTGCCACATATGCCTACGCTTACAGGCTGGGATGCAACAGCCTTAAGCAGTTCTTCCTCACTTGGTGGCACGTCAACATAACCATCAATTGTAACAACATGCCTTTTTAGCTGCAAATCAGATGAGGGGGGGGAGAAAGTTAAATAGTGACAAGTACATTTCCAAGCAAGGTAACAGACTACGAATCTAAACAGTTGAACATTTTGGAGGGGAAGTGGTAAAGGAAGCAATTACCTTGTCCTTATTGCAAGGACGCTGACGAGATTGGTATGGATAATCTTCCTCAGTGTCAATTCCACCATTGTCAATAACAAATTGGTATGCATAATCCATGAGTCCACCATCACAACCAGTGTTGTAGCTTGTATCACAATCTACAAGTTCTTGTTCAGAGAGACTCACAAGAGACCCTGTGACGATCTGATTTATACCTTCAATGGCACCTGTTGCTGAGAACGCCCAACAAGCACCTAGAAGACATTACACTAATAATCATCATGTCTACCACAGGTAACTCACAAAAGTATAGAGTCAAATGGTCAGACCAATTCATTATTCACCTAAGTATAGAGGCAAAGGAAGTGCCTTCTGTTTCCATTAACATTGATCGCTTTATGCATCTTTTTTAAAAACGGCAATCAACACAGTTTTGCTAAAGAAGTTAATCTATGTGCCGAAAAATTAGCTAGGCGAGATATATTGAGAATACGGAAGGAGAGAAACTCAGAAGAGAGCTTTAAGCAGTCACTTATAATCGGTTCTATCTTTTCTTATTGAAATGCTCCACCAGATAGCAATGACTAATCAGAATTTATAAGTTCTAACTTCTAACAGAGTATAGCTAAACCTCCATATAACCTGAGAGACACACAAATCAATCTCAAATCACATGGCTCCCGCTTCAGATTCAATAAATACTTAATCTACTGAATATCAACATGAACAGAATCGACTTTAAGGAGTAACAGTATGTTGCAATTACCACAGGTTGCTTGGTCTTTGACAGCAGTGACGGCCCCGGTCTTTCTCCAATCAACCTCAGAAGGAATATGAAGGACGTCACGGGGTTGTTGATTTTCCTGCACGCGGTTTAATCTAAGCAAGGAAGGGGGCAATCCTAGACGAGAGGTTTTGAATTCATGGTGAGTAAGATCCGCGAAAGCATTGAGGGAGAGGGCGTAAGTGGAATTTCCCATTTGATTGTGCTGAGCGATGAAGCCATAGTTGTCCTCAAAAACGTTGAATCTGTATCGTTTCTCCTCTTCAGAAGAGTATGTTTTGCCATGTTCCTTGCACCAGCTTTCGAAGAGTTGATAGGAATCGGAGGAGGCAGAGGCCAAAGAAACAAGTGTGAAAAAGAGAATCAGAGAAAGCAATTGTAAAAGGGAACATAAGGGACTCAATCTCATGGTTGTGATGGTGGAAAGCTCTGTTTGTTTGTTTGTTTGGTTGGTTGGTTTGAAATCCTAAAAAGTAGGGAAGACCGAGAGAAGGGGTTACTTTTACTTACTTGCCTTTTGCCCCTTTTCTATTCGCTAATGTGATCAGTGCTGTGAACCTGTCCAGTCAATCAAAATGAAAATATATCACACTACTTACATCCAGAACCTACCATCCGAATATACACTGTTACATTGCACATATGAATCACAGAAATGTTTGCCATACAATTACGGGTAAAGGTGCGCTTTTTGAATTAATTGTAAAAGAAATTAATTGTCTAACATATAATTCATTTTTGTTTATATATATTTGGTGTCAAAATCAATTTGTACAACTTATTATTTTAATAATTTTTGTTGCTACATTTTTGTCTTTTCATTGTATTTTTTTCTCATCAATAATAATATAATAAATAATTGTACAAGTTGTACACTATTTAAGTTGTACTCCAAACATTTTGGAATGAATAAATTAGTGTCTTGTTAAATAATATTCTTATTATATTTATTAAAATTATTATAATTAAAAAATAATTATAAGTGTATATTTTTAAAAAAAATTAAATATATATAATTTAATTTTTTTATTATATTTGATTCATTTAAAAAATAATCTGAAAACACTATATAATATTTACCATAAATTTATTCACACAATATTATATATTATTACATATGTTCTTAAAATTAAATAGTTTTATTAAATGTACCGCCTCTAGAATGATTTATAAAGAAAAAAAACTTATACATATTAAAAAAATTATTTACTTAAATTAAATTTTATTAATTTCATCCAAAAATTAAAATGTATTTACTAAATTATCCTTCTTAAAATTATTAATATTTCGTAAATTATTTCTATCTTATTTATTAATTAGCCTATCCAAACAAACCACTTTAACCAACTCTTCTCTAATAAAAAAATGAAACACAATTAATAACAAAAAAAAAACACGATAAATAAAAATTTAAATATATTTTTGATCCTAAAAAATAAAAAACTTTTAATTTTAATCTCTCAATTTTTTTTTAACATAAGTCCCTCAATATATAGAAATAGTTTCTTTTGGTCCTTAAAGTGTTTAATCAATTAAGTGCCAAACAAGACCATTAACTTATATTTTTAATATTTTATGGAAATATTAAATAATTTTAAAAAATCCTTCTTCTTTCCCCCACCTTTCTCTTTCCTCTTCCACCTCTACCCTAACCACCATCATCTTCATTCCACCACCGTAATGACTGTTTTAGTTTCAATAACTTGCAGCCCACGAACCATCACCATTATCAAATTTCAAGAACCCTAGTTCGCCATCTTCAACCGAATACCATCTCTGTAACACCCCTTTTCCTACAATCCCAAAATTGCTAACCATCGCCAATAAAAACAACGACAATCGCTTCTTTCTAGCGTATTCGGCCTCTTCACCTCAGCCACAACCAAAGCAACCATTTTCTCTTCAGAAAACACCAACTCCATTGAATCCTTCCTCGACAAATCTGAGCGAGAACAGAGCCATTTCGGTTAACCTTCACTTCTTTTCGAAACGTAATCGTCAGAGTTGTTACCTGTCAATGGCTCCCTCTTTGCTAAGTGTCGTTTTTGCTTCGTAGATGCACAGATTCGAAACGACGACGTTGAAGTCCGATTGAGCAGCGTTGGATATTTTGACCGGCTCGAGAGTGGGGATATGTCCTACCGGTGAACTCTCATAATAGGGAGCGGCAAGATGACCGAGTCGGAAGGCCACGAGAGCAGTTCCGGGCAACAAGTGGTGGAGAAGCGACGATGGTGAGGATGATGAAAATAAGGAGGATGTAGAGGTAAGAATAAAATAAAATAAAAAAATGTAGTGATGGAAATAATAGCTTCAACCTGAAGAAGAAAAAAAAGGAAATTACAGAGAAAAATGGATGGATGATGTTGGAGTCTTATGGGTGAAGTCCAGTGTTTTGCTTTGAAAATAGAAAGTGAATCGGAAAGTAGATGGGTGTCTATGGTGGGTGATGCGAGGTGGTGGTAAGAAGAAGAGAAATGGAAAAGATTTTTTTTGTTCAATTCAATTTAATAATTTATTTATTAGGATGTATTTGGCTTAAAATTGATTAAATAAGATTAAGGACTAAAAAGAACTATTTTCATATTATGAAGACTTATTTCAAAAAAAATTTTTTTAAGGAACTAAAATTAAAAATATCTTATTTTTTAGGAACTAAAATATATTTAAATCTTAAATAAAAATAATTTTGAGATATTGACATTAATTACGATGATAATGATAATACTCAGTATATTTATTTATATTTTTTGACACTTACTTTATGTTTTTTTTTTCTCATAAATTATTCGGAGGGTATCTTGAATTGAGTAAGCAAGAGAGTAATATTATTGAAAATCATAATAATTTAAATTCTCCTACTACTAATACAATATTGTTATATATAACTCCTCAAAGAATATATTAATTTTTTTATAATTTTAAAACGCAAACCTTATTTTTATTTAGTGAGTATTATACAAAGAAATACGAGGATGTATGAAATATAGTAACGTCACTATTAATTTTCAATTTTTTATGGATTCAAATCACACAAAAATTCACTATCAGATATGGCATAATAGTATCTCTCCTCATTAAAAAACTTGTGGAAATATACTCTGCAAATTAATCAATTTAAATTAAACGTTAACTCTATTTTCCATTTTTAGTTTGAAATTTGCGTGATTTTAACTTCTCTAGTTTAATTGCTTGAATTTTGTTTTCCTTATTTTCAAAGTCTAAATTCTCCTATCTTGTATTTTTCTGTCTAGTTCTCCAACGATTCGTTAATGAGTAAGGGATTAAATTCAAATATTTTTAAATTAGGGGAATAAATTCGAACATTTGAAAAACCATGAAAACAAAGCTCTATATTTTGGTTGTGTTTATTAACACGAGGTTAGGTTCCGTTTGACCCGGCTTATTTTTTTGCTTATAAGCTGCTTTAAAAGCTGGAAATAAGAGCTTTAAATAAAAAGCTGAAAGCTGTTTGACAATTTCATTATTTTGTACGTTATAAGCTACTTATGAGTAAAAAACTGTTTGTTTATTAAAAGTATTTTGTGCCAACTTTTTTTAAGTTACTTATCATTAATTGTCATATTTCTTTATTTGTTAAAAAAAATTGCAATTAAAAAATCTTCGATAAAACTCAACATTTTTATTTTTTTTAGAAAATAAACGCAATATAAATTTATTAAAATAGTAATATAACATTAAATATTTTTTAATATGAAAAATTGTAAATAATAATAAAACTCATAAATATTAAAGTGGATGAACATTTCATAAACGAAAAAAAGACTTTTTGAAGGTTTTAGCATAGAGAGAAGGAAAAGATATTTAAGATTTTAGGTGTTAATTAGAATATTCAGGTATTAATTACACTGGGCCCACAAATAAGCCAGCATTTTTCTGAAAAGCTCATATTTCTAGCTTTCGGCTTAAAAGTCAGCTTTTTGCATTTTGTACACAAGAAAAAAGTCAGCTTAAATTTAAGAGCTTTACCATAAATACTGTTTGACCTAACTTTTACTTATAAGAGGAAGAGAAGCCAAAAAAAAGCTAGGCCAAACACTACCTTATAGCTTTTTGAGAAGCTTATGACTTATAGCTTATAGCTTTTTGTCAATAAGCTTTGTTTACTATGACAAGCTTATAGCTTATAGTTTTTAGCTTTAAGCTTTCAATAATTCATTTCAATTTTATCGTTGTCTTTCTTGGATAATTATATCTTTTGCTATCTCATTATATTAAATACTAATATATTATGTGTCCTATTAAGTCATTTTATATAATTTTAGCTTATCATAAACTAGTTTTACTAAACACTACTTCTCAACAATAAGCTAAAAGCTATAAGTAATAAGCCATAAGTTAAAAGATATATAAGTCACAAGCTAAAAGCTATAAGCCATAAGCTATAAGTCATAAGCTATAAGCCATAAGCTATAAGTTATAAGCTAATTTTAGTAAACACAAGCTATTTGAAGTAGCTTTTCATAAGCTAGCTTGTGAAAGCTGGCTTATAGCTTATAAAAGCTATAAGCTTGTTGTCACCAAACACCTCTACTTATTCATAAGCCATAAGTTATAAACTCCTAAATAAACTATAAGCTAATTGTGCTAAACACACTCTTTGAATCTAAGAGATCTAATGGAGCATTTTAAAATTATCATACTTCATACTTAATATGAAAGGAAGGCATTTCTTGACCAACATGCCATCTATAAGAACACATGTAATTTTTATGTTAATTTTGCTTCCCTCCTAATTTTACCTTGGTTCCACCACAATTTAATTTTATATTGGCAATTTCATTACACTTTTATTGATTGGGTAATGTTAGGTAACAAGTGGATAAGTTTTGTTAGTTAACTATTTTCTAATTTAAATATATATTTTATTTTATCGAATAATGTTTTAAAAATTTGAGAATGGAAGAGTTGATAAACAATTTGAAAAACAAAATAAAGTGAAAATAATTTTTTATTTCAATTTTTATAAAGTTTTCGTTTGATTGTAGTCCCTATGAGATTAAAAGTTTTGTTTTTCTTCTCGATACTGTTTTTTTTCTTGTTTTTTATCCCCAACTTTTTAAGCCTTATTTATTTTAATCCATATTTTTTTTTTGTAAAAAACAAATGAACAAAATCAAACAAAATTTTACACAAAAACCAAATAAATAATTTTATAAGAATTAAAATTTAAAATTGTAAATTTTACGGGAACTAAATACGAGTCTTTAGATATGAGCGTTGAAAGGGAAAAAAAATTGTTTGAAATAGGTATGGTGTGCATATGACTGAACTACATAAACTAGATAAAAGAAAAGATGACTATACATATTAATACTCTGACTTTACTATTTATTTATTTAACAAAAATAAATCTATATTTTAATATCCCACTAATTGATCCGTGCGAATGCAGAGATCATGTAGACATGTATTACTAGATATAAAAGCTAAATAATAAAAATTAAAGGATTAAAATAACTTAAACCTTTAACTGGAGGAAAAAAGTATAATTAAGCTTTTAATTAATTACAAATATGATAAGAAGCATATTCCCGTAAATTAATGTCAACAAATTTTTTTGGACTGCAACATTTTTAGTTATTGTAAAAACAATTTTTATTTAGTTACACAATGAAAGTAATACACCACTCCCCAAAATGATGAAAGTAATACACCACTCCCCGCTAATATGCATGACACTTCTAAATTTAAAAATCAGTTTGTGTGTGCAATATTGCACAGGTTAAACATTTTAAAAGATAAGTTTTTTATAAGGAAAGACTAAAATTAATTAAGTTTTGTATTTAACATGTACTTATTATTTATATTTTTTTTTGGAGTTTTTATCCTGTGTAATAATAGTATAAGTTAAAAAAATCACTTAAAAAATTTATCCAAAATAAAATCGAAAAATTAGTACGAGTTTTTACTGGAAAAAAAAGAAATTTTTTGTCAGGTGAAATATTTTTTTAAATAAGGTCCATTTGTTTAGAATTTTCATTTGATCAAAATTACTTTTAACTAAGCTAAAAATATTTATTTCAATTATATCGTCTCGATTGTTATACATCAATCATCTTAATCAATTAGTATATTTTTCACTTTTCATTATACTAAAATTTAAACTAAACAGACTATAAACTGTTTTCTTTCTGAAAAAATGCGACAGCATTATGAAAAGTAGTGGGGCAAATAATAGGGAGTAGCGACCCCGAGCTGCCAGCGCCCTCCCAAAAAAGATATTCATATTAAGCCCATAGTTAACAAGCCCATAAAAACAAATGAAATCCATCTGGTCTGAACAAAAAAACCAGCCAAAAAAAAGGGTGTAACACTCTAACTAGAACTCTAAGGATGTTGGCCAAAAAAAAAACTCTAAGGATATTCGTCATGCGAATTTAATCGGTTTTAAGGAATAAATTTATTTGATCCAATTAATATATACACCTTTAATTTGGATTGGTTCGATTTGACTCTCAATTCAAAATATAACACAACAAACATAAAAAAAAATTAACATTAACAAACACAAAAATAAAAAAATAATTAGATTTTGAAAACTTAAAAAATATATTTTCTTCACTCATATTTTTTTTTTGTTTTTAAAAATATAAAAACTAAAAGAATAGCTTCATCCTGTAGGCCAACACAATAGCCAGCCATCGAACCAACTCGCGAGCCAACCCAGCCCAAACGTGTGAGCCGTGGATTATGAGTTATGCTAAACGAGTTATGTTTTTAAATGAGCCAAAATGTTTTTAACCCAACTTGACTCTAACTCACGGTGAACCGAGTTGGCTCGCGGATTGTGTAACCCATATTGACATCTTTTAGAGCACCTTTAAAAGCAAGATTGAACTTTTTATTTGTTTGTAGACTATCCAAGACCTACCTCAGCAAACCACGATCTAATCTCAGAGAGCTCACTCCAAGCCTCTTTCAGCCAAAGGCTTCAAGGCTTGTAAGGCTGGTGGACTATCCAAGACCTACCTCGGCAAACCACGATCTGATCTTAGAGAGCTCACTCCAAGCCTCTTTCAGCCAAAGGCTTCAAGGCTTGTGGGGCTGATGGACTATCCAAGACCCCACCTCGAAAAACTACGATCCGATCTCAGAGAGCTCACTCCAAGCCTCTTTCAGCCAAAGGCTTCAAGGTTTGTGGGGCTGGTGGACTATCTAAGATCCACCGACTTGACTTCAGCGCTACCTACCACAGGTCAGCCCTAATGGTCGACTCAATGACAAATCAGGACAATCAAGAATCAATCAAGGATACCCTAATCAAGAACCTAGATACTAGTCAACTCAGCTCAAAAATGTATAAAAGGCCGAAGAGGCCCTCGATTGTAGGCATGCTCACAGTAAACAACACAGTTCTTATTAGGATTCAGGCACCGGAATACCACCGCCGTCGAGACCCGGGAGCTGTGAGTGAACAATTTTCTTTGCTAATTGTACAATATTTTTTGTTAGAATGTTTTTTTGGTTCACATGACCGACTCAAGCCTTTGTCAAAAGTTTTTAAAATGCAAAAATTTGGTATTTTTATTCTCATTCCATTAATATTTTAACCTTCGATACTTATGTATGACATAATAGTTTTTTTCCTTTTACAATTTCACTGATTCCAAAGTCATTTCGTTGACACAACTCCTGATTTTGCATCTTCCCATGTATCAGAGCTTCTTTGCTAATTCTCATGCGCGTATTTTTGGAGCCCTCGCATACACTTATCTTCTATCTTTTCCTCCAAATGACACCTCCCCCACCCAAATGGTAAACCATTTATCCGACTCAAACTTATCTATCACAGCCAAAGAACTATTTTATTAACACCTATTATCCAAAACAAACGCCCCTTCTCCGCCACAAATTTAATTTAAATAATACATCATATTTACTTTTTTTCTTCTCATTTTCATTATTCTATCTATATATTAAAAAAATTTGTTACACAAAGGAAAATAAGAAGTGGGAAATTAAGTAACAAAATTTATTTGTTTTTGGCCGTTTGCCATACGAGCCAGGTAATGCAAACAAAATTAGCTCAGACGGCCAAGTGTGTATAAGAGAAATCAACAGTGAAGCTCACAGTGGACACGATATGTCTGGTTCTTGATGCCAGGTATCACCGTAACCCTACTCTGGGGGCCACGTTTCAAAGTCTTGTATTTTGCATTCACTCTCATTCAATTGTTAATATAAATGCTACCATTAAACCAATTTTCCTTTTAAGCCCCAAGAAGAACTTATATAAATATTACAAAATTGTCCCCACCTTGCAATTCTCTGATCTGCCAAAATTCACACATCACAATGTTGAAATCGGCCATAGGAATTGAGGAGCGAAAGCAGGTGAAGAAGCCAGCACAAGCCAGCTCCAGAAAAGGTTGTATGAGAGGCAAAGGAGGCCCTGAAAATGCGAGCTGCACCTACAAAGGTGTGAGGCAAAGAACTTGGGGTAAATGGGTGGCTGAAATCCGCGAACCCAACCGCGGTGCTCGCCTTTGGCTCGGAACATTCGAGACCTCTCACGAAGCTGCCTTAGCTTATGACGCTGCGGCTCGTAAGCTTTATGGATCAGACGCCAAACTCAATTTACCAGAACTCTCTGTCTCAATGAAATCTCGGTACCCACCTTCATCTTGTACTGCTCAAATTCCCCAGATGGAAAACCTTCAACAACCTCAGATTCAACACAACATAGACATGGCCATGTGTCCTAGTTTCAACAACACCAACCCAGCTTTCGCCATGTGTCCTAGTCTCAACAACACCAACCCAACTCTAGCCATGTGTCCTAGTTTCAATAACACCAATCCAGCTCTGTCTATGTGTCCTAGTTTCAACAACACCAACCCAACCCTGTCCATGTGTCCTAGTTTTAACAACAACAACCCAGCTTTGTCCATGGCTTCTCAACAAGTTGGGTTTGGGCCTATATACACAAGTGAATCCATCATGTCTCTTCCCTTAGACAAAAATGTTGTTCCTAAGGCAGTTCAGAACGAGGAGTTCTATCCGTCATGGGAGACAATGAATGAGGAGTTGCCTGTTATGGATGATTCTATCTGGGCAGAAGCAGAAGCTGCTATGTCTTTAGATTATCCTGTAATTGCAGATAATGCAGGGATTTACACACCAGAAAACAATTTAGCAGATCTTGGTATGTGGGATTCTCTGCAAACTCCTTGGTGAGTATAATGACCTCACTCATTATTGGTTTTTCCTCAATTCTCATGCCAGCTGGATCATTGTTATATAATTTAGTTTTTAATAATAATAATAGTAGTAATAATAATAATAGTAGTAGTATTATTATTATTATATTATATTTATATTATATATGTGTAAAAATTATAAGATAGTGTTGAGGATGGAGGGGCCAGGGTTCTCTCTAGGTTAGTTATGATTCAGTCACGTTGCCTTTGTGCAGCTAGTGACGTGTCATAAGAACGCTGTGAGGGTGTACTTGTATGTACGGATTATATGTATGTGTGTGAATAAAATATGTACTTGTATGTATGTACAGATCATATATATGAATAAAACAAGTACATGGGAGTGCTGTTGTTTATAAATATAAAAATGCTGCATAAAATGTAATTGTGCAATAGTTTATGCTTGATGCGGTGATGGCTATCGTTTTCTGGATTAAGACAATTCTTATTGAAACTTCTCATGATTTGATGGACTCAGTGAATTAGTGGGGTCTTTTAATTTTTCAGATGGCAAAGAATACATTCAGAGTGTACAGATTATAAGATGATTGTTCACACTCGATAACTAACATATCTCTGTATTAAATTTTTATTTTAAGGCCTCTAATAATATTTTTTTTTTCCGGTGAGATAGATGCTTATGCATAGTCAAAACTTGAAAACATCACTACTAAAAAAAAGTTTATATAACAACTAAGAAAATCAATGGTTAAATTTAATTTATATGATCACTAAATAATTAATGACGATATTAACTATCAAATTACCAATAAAACTAGTTAACGGTGTGTTTTATATATACACCATATATCTTAAGCACATTTTGTTTTGAGAAACGATTGGTGGCGGATTTAGGACTTTGGGTTAGTGGGGGCAAAATCTTTTTAAAAAAAGTATAGAGATTGAAAATATCACTATCAAAAACAAGTGGAAAAAATCATTCATATAAATGAAAGAAAGAAAAAAAGAAAAAAGAGACTAACATAGATAAAAGAAAACAAATGAGCAAATAAATGAACAAATATATAAGATAAAAAAAGAACAAAGTTGTAGCTTCTCCAAGCAGCAATGAGAATTAATGAGCTTGAGAAGGTTCAGTGTAGAGAGAGAACAAACTAATCCTTACAAATAGGCATTTCAATTTTCAACAAGTTTTTTTTGGTATAACTATGGGTTTTCCCACTCTTAGGATGAGACTAATCGCGATCACGCTACATGGCTGGTGCTGGCCACCAGAAATTTGGCATGGGTGAGATTCGAAGCATTTCAACTTTTAAAAATAAAAATAAAATATACTTAATTCCTAGAAATCATAGCAGGGAGACAAAACCAATAAAACACTTCACCAAAATAAATTATTGATTAAACTCTTTTCTTTTTGTTTTTTTGGAAAGCGATTGAACTCTTAACTTTAAAATGGTTGGATTTGGACTTAATGTTTAGTGGGTATAAAAGTATAAGAGTATGGAATAAAAAAAGATTTTGTTAAATAATGTCGTTATGATACTTTTTCTTTTTTGGTAACAGTCCTTATAATACTTGTTAAAGTTATTACAATTAGAAAAACAATTATAGGTGGACATTGGCCTCTCAAAAATAGAAAAAAATTCACTTTTTAACTATATTTAACTCTTTAAATAATACTCTTAGAATAACAAAACTAACTCTTTAGTTAGGGAGGTCAAAATATTTTATACAGGAGGTGCAAAATACTAAAAATCTTATACTAGTATTCATAAAAAAAATTCAGTGGATGCATGTGCACACCTTCATCAACAAGTGGCTCCGCCCCTGGAAACGATCATTTACTATCACATTTCTTATTTTTTCTTCTTTTATCATTTTATTAGCAAAGAAAACATAAAAAAAGAATATATATATATATATATATATATAAGACAAAGCTACAGGAGCGCCATGTTACTCTTTTTTCTATATGCCAAATTCCTTTTAATTAGGCGATTTTAATCCATCAACTTTGTTAACGGTTTAATTTGATCTTATAACCTTGCATTGTATAATTTTGGTTCTGAAACTTTTTTTTAATTGCGTGATTTTGATTCTTTTGACCATTTTTTTTTGAAGAAACTAATGGTCAACGCGGTTTTCGATTGATACTTTTCTAATTGCACGATTTTGGTGCTCCTATAAACTTTATTTTATTAGTTTGATTGTGGTAGTTGTTAACTTATTAACGAAAAATAGATTAATTAAGCAAAATCACATAATTTAGAAAAGTTGAAGGGACCAAAATCGCACAATAGACAAAGTTTGGGGACTAAAATTACATAATTAAAAATTGAAAAACTAAAACGCATAATTAAAAAAGTTAGAGGACTAAAATCGCTCAATTAAAAATAATACGACTAAAATCACATAATAAAATTAGGAATCAAGACTCTAATTAAACCTTAAATTAATAAGCTCTTGCATATGGCAATATATCTAAAGTTGCTTTCCATCAATTTTATTCAGTCAATTAAGACACAATTTAACATATTTTAAAAGTATTTCTTAACAAAATTATTAACATTTTCTACATATATATATATATATAGACACCAAGTTTTTATAAAGCAACTCTTATCCATTAAAAAGGATGACATGACAAGTTGCTTAAAGAGAGAAGGAAGGGAGAGTTACTTCCTAGAGCAACTCTGCTTAAAGCCAATGATGGAACCAATTTCATTTGATTTGGTTGAGATTTAAGCGGGTGGGCACAAGACAGAACACTAAACATATAAATAAACATAATTAAACACAAAAATTAAAAATTGAAGATCAGAAAAATAAAATCCAACCAAGAGATTACACAAGGAAAGCACAATCCATCAAAGAAATTATATACCAAATTTAAAAAGAACTAAATAAAAAGAAAATCAAGAATGGACGGAGAACTATGTAGAACAGGCGACGGAGGAGTGACAGCTTCGACGACAGATTTATGATGGTGAAGAAATTCTCATAGATTCTTCCATGCATGCGTCTGATTTGTAATGAAGAGTGCTACTCCGACGAGATTAGAGGTGGATCGGAGGAGAAGAGGATAGACAAATGTATTAGAGGATAATGTTACTTAAATAAAACTTTTTTATTGTTTTACGTTTTGGGCCTTCTGTATACCTTGGCCCATTTACTGCTTTGGACTCATCCTCCGGATGATAACCGTCCATCTTCCAGAGGCTTCTTATATTCATATAGCCTCACGCTGTTTTCCAACTTCATTCATTCAAATACAACTTATTTCAGCTTCCTTTCCAATATGAGATTTGCTATTTCCCTATATGGTATCTACGAGCCCTAGGGTTAGGGTTTTAAGGGTTGCGCCGCCGTGACCTTGCTTCTCCCTTGGTCGCCGTCGTACCTCCCTCTACCTCTTCCCTTCGATCCTTCATCATCTTCCCTTCCTCTTTCTTTACGGTTTCGTTCATCGCTACCACTGGTACAGATCTCACATCTGCGAAGGTCAATCCTTCGCAAGACCCTACCAGTCCCTTCTATCTTCATCTGGCTGACAATCCTTCTTCAGTTGTCATCACACCGGTTCTTGAAGGAGCACGAAACTACCAAGTATGGTCTCGTAACATGGCTCGTGGCTTGATCTGCAAGGACAAGCTCGGGTTCGTAACAAACGGCATTCCTGAACCACCGCCAACGGATCCCTTGCATCACACCTGGATGAGATGCAACACAATGGTAATATCTTGGATAACTCGCTCTGTAAGTCCTTCTATCGCTCAGAGTATAGCATATTTTGATAGGGCTTCTGATGTTTGGAAAGATCTAAAAGAACGCTTCTCCAACGGCGATTCCTTTAGATTTTCCGATTTACTTGCTGCGATTCACACTATACAGCAAGGTGATAGAGATCTTGCAACCTATTTCACGGATTTGCAGATCCAATGGCAAGAACTTGAGGTTCTTCACCCTATTTTCACTTGTACTTGTAGTATTCCTTGTTCTTGTTTACTTGCGGAAAGTGTCAAACGCTACCGCGATTGGAAATATGTTACATGTTTTTTGAAAGGATTAAATGAGGCATATGACACCGTTAGGCGTCAGATCCTTTGCATGGAACCTTTGCCTACTGTGGCAAAGGCTTTCTCCATTGTCCAACAACAAGAAAGAAATAGATCTACCGAGGTAGGTGATGGTAAGTTTGTTCAAAATATTTCTGCCAATACTTGGAAATCTAATAACACACGGAACAAAGGTAAATCTAAACAAAATCCTTGCCGTCCCAATCAGGGTAAGATCTGCAGTTTTTGTGGAAAAGAAAACCATTCTGTGGATACTTGTTTTTTTAAGAATGGTTTTCCTGCGAATTTCAAATTTAAAAACAAAAATCACAGTGCCAGTATTAATTCTGTTAACTCAAAAGATTCCGCTGCTACCTCTTCTAGAAATTGTAAATCTAATATGATCTTAACAAACGAGGATTATGCCATGCTTGCTGACATGATAAAAAAGGTTAAACTGGAAACCAGTGATCACAGCATCAACAGTCTCACACACAACACATCTGCTCACCATGATTCTAAGGGTAATTTCCTAAATAGTTTCTGGATTATTGATAGTGGTGCTACTGACCATGTCTGCAATGACTTATCTTTTTTTGAAACTTACAATAGCATACCTCCTATTTCTGTAAATTTACCAAACGGTGAAAGATCTAAAGCTTTTTTTTCTGGAACTGTTCGTTTTAGTAAAGACCTGTATATAACTGATGTTTTGTACATTAAGGATTTCAACTTCAATATTCTTTCTGTATATAGGATTACTTGCTCTTTGAACCTACAGATTCTGTTTGATAAAAATGAATGTTTTTTGCAGGACAAGCTGAGCAAGATGATGATTGGACTTGCTAGAGTCCGAAAAAATCTATACATTTTCCACCTTGCTTCCCTGTTAATTCCTGATAGACTATGCTCAAATACTGTGTGTGATTCCATTGATAATTCTGACTCTAATGTTGCTCTTAACACTTGGCACACACGTATGGGACACCCCTCTGATGATATTCTGCGCGTTATTGCAAAAAATTTTCCTTATGTGACTTTTCATAAATCTTCTTGTGATGCTTGTCAATTCGGTAAACAAACTAGACTTCCTTTTCCTAATGAAAATAACAGATGCGATTCTATTCTTTCTACTATACATGTTGATATTTGGGGCCCCCTTAACGTTGCATGCTCACATGATCATAAATACTTCTTGACGATTGTTGATGATTTTTCCAGACATACTCGGGTTCACTTAATGAAATCCAAAGCCGACACTAGGTTTTTGATTGACAAGTTTTTAAAGTACGTTGATAATCAGTTTAATATTCGTGTCAAGATCATTACATCTGATAATGGTGTTGAATTTAACATGCCTTCTTTGTATAATGAACGTGGTATTATTCATCAAACGTCCTGTGTTGAGACTCCAGAACATAATTCTGTTGTAGAGAGGAAACATAGACATATTTTAAATGTAACTAGGTCTATCCTTTTCCATTCTAAATTACCACAATTTTATTGGTGTTATGCTGTTTCATATGCTGTTCACCTCATTAATCTTCTCCCTAGCATAGTCCTGCAGTATTCAACTCCTTATCAGCTGCTTCATGGTAAGATTCCTACTTATCTTAACTTGCGCAATTTTGGGTGTTTGTGCTATGCGACCACTCTCACCCAATACAGAAGAAAACTTGACCCAAGAGCTCAAAAATGTTGTTTCTTAGGTTTTAAACAAGGAACAAAAGGCTACCTTTTACTTGATTTAGAAACTAAGCATATTTTTATTTCCAGAAATATGGTTTTCAAAGAAAATGTTTTTCCTTTTGCATCAGGTCAAACTAGCATTGTTTCCCCTGATGACACTTCTTTCAACGATCCCTTTTCAAAAGCTTTTTACTATGACCCTTGGCCTACGGATCATTCTAATCCAAAATCAACACACACACAGGAAACTGTGACTGTGACAAACCCCAATACTGACACAAATAACTCGGATACTTCTGTTGATAATTCTGATAATGATGCTATTAATGTTGTTAATGATTCTGATAACATTGTTCCTTGGCGTTCTAGTCATTTACGTGGCCCTCCTTCTCACCTATCTAATTATCATGTTTATGTAGTTAACAATAGTGCTAGCAATAATTGTACTAAATATCCTCTTTCTGATTCTATTTCTTATTCTATTCTGTCTAAGGGATATAACAGCTATATTTTGAATATAAATCGTCATAATGAACCCAGTTCTTATGCTGTTGCCTCACAAGACCCTCGATGGGTAGAGGCCATGAATGCAGAATTCTCTGCTTTGGCAGCCAATAAGACTTGGAGTCTTGTTCCCTTACCAAAGTCCAAAAAGGCTATTGGTTCAAAATGGGTCTATAGGATAAAATACAAATCTAATGGGGACATAGAACGTTTTAAAGCGCGCCTTGTTGCAAAAGGATATAACCAAAAAGAAGGTATCGATTATTCTGAAACTTTTGCTCCTGCTGCAAAATTAACTACTGTTTGTTTATTACTTGCTATCTCTGCTGTTCAGAATTGGAATTTAGAACAACTTGACATAAACAATGCCTTTTTACACGGTGATTTAAAGGAAGAAGTTTATATGAAAATCCCTCAAGGTCTGAATGTTAAAAATAAGAATCTTGTATGTAAACTGCATCGATCTTTGTAGGGTTTAAAACAAGCAAGTAGAATATGGTTTGAAAAACTTTCGGATTTTTTAAAAAACCTACGTTATAAACAATCTCACCATGATCATTCGTTGTTTATTAAACGTTCTGGTTCTCTGTTTACTGTCGTTTTGGTCTATGTTGATGATTTAATATTGGCTGGAAATAACAATATTGAAATCACTGCTTTAAAACGGTTACTTGATAAAAAATTCAAAATAAAAGATCTCGGCAAACTTCGTTATTTCCTCGGATTAGAAATAGCTCGATCAAAAGCTGGGATATTTCTCAATCAGAGGAAACCTGTACAAAGTCCAATGGTAAAAGATAGCTTAAAGAACGCCGCTAACACGGAAGTTTACCCTGATCCAGAGCGATATAGAAGATTAGTGGGAAAAATGTTGTATCTCACTATAACGAGACTAGATATCCAATATGCCGTAAATCAACTTAGTCAACACATGACAAAGCCACACCAAGGACATTATCAAGTTGCCATAAGAGTTCTTCAC
Source organism: Cyamopsis tetragonoloba (assembly GCA_037177725.1). Classification (NCBI taxonomy): domain Eukaryota; kingdom Viridiplantae; phylum Streptophyta; class Magnoliopsida; order Fabales; family Fabaceae; genus Cyamopsis; species Cyamopsis tetragonoloba. The sequence goes on from CM074119.1 coordinate 84,462,490, forward strand.
TACCTAAAATCTAATCCTGGCCAAGGACTGCTTTACAAAAATGATTCAGAACTAAGATTGAAGGCCTACAGCGACGCTGATTGGGCCACCTGCCCAGTAACAAGGCGTTCCGTCACCGGATACTGTGTCTTTCTAGGAAGCTCCCTCATTTCGTGGAAATGCAAGAAGCAAAATATTGTCTCCCGCTCTTCATCAGAAGCAGAATACAGAGCTTTAGCCAGCACTGTTTGCGAATTACAGTGGCTAACTTACTTATTAAAAGACTTTAGAGTCCCTTTTACTTCTCCTGCATTACTTTTCTGCGATAATGACTCGGCGCGCCACATAGCCCAAAATTCGGTTTTCCATGAAAGGAAAAAACACATAGAGATAGATTGTCACGTGATCAGAGAACGTTTACAACGTGGATTAATGGACCTCCTACCCATCAACACTACTCATCAATTAGCAGACATATTCACAAAAGCTCTCGAACCAAAAGCTTTCCAGGATATGCTCTCCAAGCTGGGAGTACACAGTATATACTTCCCAGCTTGCGGGAGGGTATTAGAGGATAATGTTACTTAAATAAAACTTTTTTATTGTTTTACGTTTTGGGCCTTCTGTATACCTTGGCCCATTTACTGCTTTGGACTCATCCTCCGGATGATAACCGTCCATCTTCCAGAGGCTTCTTATATTCATATAGCCTCACGCTGTATTCCAACTTCATTCATTCAAATACAACTTATTTCAGCTTCCTTTCCAATATGAGATTTGCTATTTCCCTATAAGATGTGCGGCGGTTAAGGGTTAAGTTGAAGAAGAGACGGGGAAAGAAAAGGGAAACACGACGGAGTGATGAGGAGGAGAGGGGCAGCGATGAAGTTCAGTTTCTGAAAATGTGAAAATAGCTTCAACATATATATATGCAGCAGAAGCCACATTTTTCAGATGAAGTGTAAATGTGTGACTAAAATTGAATGTAAATTTAAATGAATGATAGGGATCTCATCGACCTAAGATTCATCATCATGTTAAGACGAATAGCCTTAAATTGATTCATCTTACTTTCAAACCAAAAAAAAGGGTCAAGCCCACATGCCACAACTGTCAGAACAGAAAAAAAAAAAAAAAGCCAATTGAATTAGCGTGATGAATGAGGATCATAAAAGTAATATTTAAAGAAATTACAACGGTGAGTTGCTAGGAAATTAGTATAAATAGGTCTATGATTGAATCAATTTGTATAACAAAAAAATCCTACTTTAATCTTCTTATTCATTCTTTTTTTTATTCATTTGTTTGAAAAAGATTTCTTTTTCAATGGATCTCATTGCATATAATTTCTATCCTTTTATGCAATACATGCCTTTTATTTCAATTCTCGTGTAATTTATGTTAATTTTAATATAATGAATTTTATGTTTCAATGTCAATTTGTATTTATTTTATTTTATTAACTCAAACAAATGAATTTTATTAAAAATAATGTATTTTATTAAAAATATTTCCTTTAATTTTAATGTTTAATTTCCTAATAGAATTTTTTAATGACGTGGCGATGTTTTATTGGGACACCTGATTTGAATCAGTAGTTATTATATGTTAAGAGAACCGGACCGGTCATCGTATCGGTGAAGGCACTGGTTCAAGGTTCAATAGTCCAACCGGGGTCGGACCAGTTCAATTAAATATATTTAAATTTATTATTATAATGCCTTATAAAATTATTTAGCAAAAAAAAAACATACAAGTAAGTAATGTATAACATCAAAATTAACATAATCTTACCATTACTACATCCAAGTATCCATCAGCACAAATGAAAAAATAAAAAATGCATTAAACAAACATTTTATAATCCCTTCAAATAACAAACAACAAAAATTTATCAAGAATCTATTCTTATACCCATCACAGAACAACATGCTAAATCAAAAACATGACACAAGCAAAAAAGCATTTCAGGTTGCAGCCATCAAAAAGAAAAAGAAAAACTCTCAGTAGCACCACACATATCAAGTCAACAAAGTCACTCAAGTCAATAATAGCAACTAATGCACATGCAATGAATTTGAAATAAATAAATAATGATACAGTAGCACCACACATAAATAAATAGTCATATGTACAGGTTCAAGGATCATATATTGAATAAAATAATGATACGCATAGAGAACCTTACTTCAATGAATTTGAATGATTAATAATTATATGTACAGGTTCACCAATAAATTTGAAATAAGTAATCATTTTTTTCAATATATATGTACAGGTTCGACAATGAACAAATTAATATATATGTATGTACAACAATGAACAACAGAACAAATTAATCAAGGAGCAATATGTATACTAGAAATTGAAAGAAGAAATCAAGGACTTTAAGTTTGGTTTGGTTTAGGTTTGGTTTGGTTTCTGAAACAGACGTCGTTTTTCTAATTTTTTTTCCTTTCAATTTTTAAATAAAAATCGGGTAAACCGGTTCAAACCTGGTTTTATCCGGTTTTCCCGGTTTCATTCCGGTTTGTCCGGTTCCTGGCCGGTTTGCCTCCAGGCCTGTTTTCTGCTTACGTTAGACCGCCAAGTCACCGGTTCCCGATCCGACCGGTTTAAACGGCCGGTCCGGTTCTCTCAACACTAGTTATTATATCTTAATTAGTGTCTCAAAATAACAATTTAACTATTTTTAGTTATTATTACTCTTATTTGATCATTTTAATAATAATTATATATTAATATTTTAATTTTATTAATTGAAAACAATATTTTAAATTAAAAAATAATTAAAAAAGAGTGGTAATAAATAAAAAAATGGCAATAATATCACCCATATTTTACACAATTGTTTTTATGCAAGCAAACAATCTATTATATTTGGTGCTCTAATGGCACTATTTAAGTAGCCAAATGTAGTAAAAAGGTATTGGAATATGTAATTTTCTATATTCACGAGACATGAAACAATGTGCACTTATAATTGTTTTTCTATTTCTAGTAACCTTAACTAGTGTTCTAAAGGCACTATATATCAAGACCCTAATTTATTTTTTTTTGATATAAGGAAATAAAAAATAAAGAAAACCAATTAAAACTCTCTTGGGAAACAAAGTGTCATTGGTAAGCAAAATCAACACTAAGTTGCATAAGTCCTTTTGCCATGCTTTCGCTCGAGCGAAATGTTAGGAATGAGTTTTAGTAAAGAAGTATGAGAAGTTAGGCCCAATTATCGTTACGATCTATAATACTCTATTAGTCTTATTATATACTCTTTCCGTTTTAAAATACTAGTCACTTTAACCTAAAAACTTTTGTTACAAGATATTTGTCACTTTTACATTACCAATGCTATATTTATTAATTATTTTTATTTTTATTATTTTTATACCTAATAGCTATTGAGTAAATCTCAAAGTCAATAATTAATTTAGTTTACCTATTCTTGGGCCGACCTTGTAACCTCATCATCTGATTAATTTTATTTCTAAATGATATCAAAGTCAATATTTTGTGATTTGAATTAAATAGTTGTTTTAAGTTTTATTTTATTTTTTAAAAAATGTTCTTTTTTAAAAATATTAAATATTAATAACAAAACCTAGATATATAATGCATATATTTAGTTTAATTTTGTTACGTGAAATTTTTATTTTAATATTTATATATAATACATTATATATATGTTCAACAAAAAGATAAAACAATAATATTTACATTTAAAGGAAAAATAAAATTATAAAAATAATATTCTAAGCGCATTATTAAATCTCATAAGAGGAATATGAATTATATAGAAAATTTATAAATATATGTACCAAAAAAATATATGTTAGTATATGTGATTTGATTTGAGTTGCTTCAATTTTAATAGAAAAAATCGAAATCTGAGACAAACCTATAAAATTATGCAATTTTTTTCTTTTTAACTTTTTTTTATTATCAAATTTTTGGACTAATTTTAACGAGTTAAAATGAGCTCGTTAGATTTATATGAACACCCCTATAATTCTTTATCGTGTCCTAAGGACGAGCTGTAATAAAGGGACAATGTATAAGGATGTACTAGTAAACGGATTATATGAATTTGAATAAAATATGTCGAAAAACTATATCACTTATATGTGTGGAAAAAAATATGTAGTGTGGGGTGGAGCTGGACAATTAAATTTTAGGAGACTAAACACAAAAAGTAAAATAAATATACCAGAACATTTTTTCATTTAAGATAGTTGTTTCTGAGGAATGTTTTAGAATTATTTAGCTTATTTTTTAAAAAATATTACTTATTTTACAAATTTCTGTGAAAATGTTTTGAAAAATAAATGTTTACTTTTTTAACTATACCTTTTCAAATACCCGCTAATTCAAATGAAATAAAATAAGTAGTAACTGAATGAAGTTATATATATATTATTATTATTATTCAATGAAGTTTTAGTACAGAATTTTCAAACGTACGAATTAAAATATATTTGATACAACAGTTTTATTAAATATTCTGATTTCATTTTGGAAAATATAATACTTGTGTTGTAATTTTAGTATTGTGCCGTCCCATCTCAACTTTGGCCCATTGATGACTACTCAAGTCTCTTAGTTTAAAGTCTCGAGACTCTTGAGATTGGGTATTATTCGATCTCAACTCGGACATGCCACAACACCTAGGACCCGACTTTGAACTAGGATTATTTTCTGAGCTAAGATCCCACAGATTGTGCAACAAGATTGATATTACAGCACTTTTATGATACGATTATTTCCTTATTTAGAATGTATCTTGACAGCTTTTTTAGGGTTTGCATTGTACTAGTATATGCCTTCTCATCCTATGTTTGTACTTAAACTCATAATAAACACCAACATTCTTAGTGTGCGTTTAGTTTAGCGTTGATTGAATTGAATTTACGTCAATGTAATTTCATATAATTAATTTTGTGTAAAATTGAATTTAAAATAAAGTGATTTATGTTTGGAGATTTTTTTCCTCAAAAGCAAGTTTAGAGTAAAATTACAGTGTAAAATTTTTCAACTCAACATGAAAGCAAATCTGACCTTACTTCAGCAAAAATCAATTTTGGCAATCCAAAATCAATTTTAACTTTTTTTCAACGCAAAAACAAATAGCTAATTTATCAATCAAAATCAATTTTGACTCTTCAAAATTAATTCTTGTACAGCCTAATATTTTTCCAAACTTGCACTTGTTAACATTCATGCAATAGAACATCCCCAGAGTATAAGCCATGAGACTTGAGTGGACAAATCTAATAAATATTTCACTTTTAGATTATTATTTTTTGTTTTCTTAGTAATACATTTTAAATTTCTTAAATAAAATATTAAGTACTAAGCAGTGAACTAAGTTGAAATCGCAATACATTTTTAAAAGTACGATGAAATTATTATATTTACAAAAATCTTGGTCAAATACTTTTGCAAAACAAATCAGCAATACATAGTGTATGTCATTTTAATTGTAAATACTATATTTGTTACACACTTTTGACCCAATTTATGATTATGGAAATTAAATCAATAAATAAATATTTTTAAAAAGTTAAAAAAAAATCACAAAATATCCTTCTACATATTAAATTAAAACTATATGTACTACTTTTATAGTTTCAAAAAATATAATTTTTTAATTTATTATTTACTTTATTAATTAATAAAAAGTTATATATATGGAAGTAAAGGATTTGAATACTCTTCAACTGCTGGATGCATGGTTCAGCATCGGTGCAGAGAGATCTAAACCATTCACGGCTTTCTTTTTTTTATTTAATATATATACGTGTACAAAAATAAATCATTGGTCAGAATAATTGATGGCTGAAATTAGAGAGGATTTGAACTCTTGAAAATAAGCGAGAGAAATAGTCTTATCTCTATATATTTTCAACGCTCATTTAATTTTTTGTTTCCATATATACTCTCATTTTAATGTAAGTGACTAGCAAGCTATTTGAAAAAAATAACTGAAATTAGACTAAAGAAGGATCAAAGATATAAATAAAAGTGTTTTATTAAAAAAAATATATAGCAAAATGCTAATTAAATAATATTTTTTGAATACGATTGTAGAAACTTTACGAAGCAAATAAAAGTATATTTATCCAATATGCATGTGCAGTGAATGCACGGAGAATGGAAAGAAATAAAGCAATAAATTGTAATAAAAGAAGGTGGTCAGCGAAACAATCTGATAAAATAAAAAAGTTTGAAAAGAATATTATTATACTAATTCAGTTTTGATTTGGATGTCATATGAAACGAATGTTATAATATGCATATAGTTCTTCATGGTCTTCAAAACAAAGAGGAACTGTGGATCGTATTCATCGACTGATCACTGTGATAAAGAAAGTAAAGAAACCAAAATTTGCATAGGCTATTGTAAGTATTCGCCTTCATTATATTCCCCTCCTCTTCTCCTTGAAATTACAATAGTAAGCAGAGCAGAGTGTGAAATAACTGGAGGCACTATTCTATTCTCTTCTCTTCTCTTGAATGTTTATGATTCTGGAGAATTGTTCTTATAATTAAATAAAAAAACAATTTAATAAGGCATCATGTTATTGTTGTTATACGTAGTACTCCATTTGTTTTCATTAATTTGGGCATTGAGAGGAGATTTGAATCCCAATGAATTGATGTGTGAGGCGCTTCCATTTGTCATTAAACAAAACAGACTCTGATAACATAAAAGGCAAACAGGTGTGTGTTACTTTTCTGTTTTTTGAATTTGGAAACAGGAGGAAATGGAGTCGAATAGCCTTGTAAGCAATGGTTGTGTGGATCTGCGTGGTAGGATAGCTGACAAGCGAAACAGTGGAGGATGGAAAGCGTCGCCATTTATGATAGGTACTATATAGGCACTAGCAGTTTAGATCGAGGGAGTTTGTATTAATTAATTAATTAATTAATAAATAATGTTTGTTTGATTTTGTAGTGAACGAGGTAGCAGAGAGGTTGGCGTTCTTTGCAATTGCAGTGAACATGGTGGCATACTTGGTTACTGAGATGCATGAATCGCTTCCAGACGCTGCTACTCACGTCACTGATTGGTTTGGAGCTGCCTATGTCCTTACTCTCCTGGGAGCTTTTGTTGCAGATGCTTACTTGGGTCGCTTCAGAACCATCCTTCTTTTCTCTCTCATTTATGCTTTGGGGATGATATTGCTGACAGTTTCAGCCTCAGTGGAGAGTCTCCACCCTTCCAAAGGCAAAGAGGCGAGTGAAGGGCAAAAGGCATTCCTATACGGATCCCTTTTTCTGATAGCTTTAGGCACAGGTGGAATAAAGCCATGTGTGTCCACGTTTGGGGCAGACCAATTTGACGAGACAGACGATGAAGAAATGCAGAGCAAGTACGGTTTCTTCAACTGCTTCTACTTGGCAATCAACATGGGTGCACTCCTTGGAATCACGCTCATGGTTTACGTGCAAGACATGGTTGGATGGAGTTGGGGGTTTGGAATACCAACGCTTGCGATGCTCTCTTCTATCGTCATATTGGTTGCAGGTGTCCCTTATTACCGTTATCAAAACCCAATGGGAAGCCCTTTCACCAGGTTTCTTCAAGTTCTCATAGCTTCCCTCAGGAATCATCTTAAAGGTGCAAATGAAAATCTTCTCTATGAGGTTCAAACTATGGACTCTGATATTGTTGGAGCTCGAAGCTTCCTCACACCCTCCAATACACCTTTTTTGATAAAGCAGCATACATGAGAGACGTAGTACAAGACAAAAACAACCGGTGGCGAATGTGCACAGTTACACAAGTAGAAGAATTCAAATCCTTCATCAGACTCTTTCCGGTATGGGCCTCCACCATCGCTCTTTCACTTTCTTTTTCCCAGCTCTCAACCTTCTTCCTATCCCAAGCTAAAATCACCAACCGGAAACTCGGAAACAACTTCCAGATCCCGGCAGGGTCGGTCCCGGTGTTCGCCGCCGTCAACGCCCTCATCCTCGTCCCAATCTACGAGAAGCTCATCGTCCCCTTCCTCCGCAGCCGCAACGGCCACCAACGCGGCATCACTTCCTTACAACGAATGGGAGTCGGTCTCTTCGTGTCAATCTTCTCCATGGCTTCCGCTGCTGTGGTTGAGAAGAAAAGACGGGAGAATTACCCTGAGGCATTTTCGATGAGCGTGTTCTGGTTGCTTCCTCAGTTCTTTCTGATGGGAAGTGCAGAGGTTTTCACGTACGTGGGACAGTTGGAGTTTTTCTACGACGAAGCGACGGATGGTACGAGGAGTGTGAGCAGCGCCATGTTTTTGTGTCAGATTGGGATTGGGAGCTGGTTCAGTACGGCACTGGTGAAGATTGTTGAAGGTGTAAGTGGTGGATTGGAAAAAGGGTGGTTGAGGAATGATCTAAATAAGAGTAGGTTAGATTACTTTTATTGGATATTGACGGCTATTAATGCTCTCAATTTCTTGCTTTATTTGCTTGTGGCGTATCGTTACACAGGCAAACCAGGAGCAGCACTTGTTAGGGATGAAACCCTCGTTTAATTTCCTTCTACTCTCACAATTCTTCACAAATTATTATTCTTATTATTTTAAGTACGACAGGGGGTCTGGGGTCAATTATTTTATAGGTCCTACTTTCAATAAAATTATGATTTTGGAGTTAGCTTTTTAAAATTTACTTAAAACTTTCTCCTTTTTTTTTTAATTTTTAATTTTTAATTTGAGAATGATGTTGCCTCTTTAAAGTGAGTTTCATCTCTTTAGGTTTCAGTTATCGTGTATAATTAAAATTTTGTATATCTATATACAAATGACTTTATAATTGTTGATTTAATATTTTAAAAAAAATTAATCACTTTAAATGTCACATCAAGCACAACTAACCATTGAATTTGTTTAAAAAAAACTTCACTTATATACTATAAATACCACCATCTCTCTATTCACTTGCTTATCACTTCATTTATTTACTCACCGTATATAAAAATAAAAATAAAAAAAACTATAATGATCTTATTAAAAAACTATAAAAAATAAAAGTTAGAAAGGGTTATGTCATTTTTTAAATTAGGTGCTAATAATCTCAGCACCTATCAAACTATAGTCCATTATTTTGACAAAAAAGGAAAAAAAAAAGAAAGAGGGCCACTTCTAAAGTCACCATACCACTTGCTTAGTTCACCATACACCAATATATTTCCTTTCAAAATTACCCTTGGTTCGTATTGTAAAATCCGAACAAATTTTGCTCCAGTCTAATTTAAAACAGATTCTAAAATTGGTTGTGATTAAATTTTAGAATGTGGGAGGGATTGACACCATTCAATTTTAAAAATTTTACTATTCTTTTATATATAATAGGAGTGATCTTAATCTCTTCCACCATTTTAAAATTTAACATTTATACTTAATACAATTCTAAACTCTCCATGTTATAAACGGATCCTAAAATCCATCCTCGCTTAGATTTTGAAATCATCTAAAATTTTTAAGTTATACATACACAACTGGTCGAAGCTACAAATAATTTTGGGAAAAAATAAAGATACGTAGTCAAACCAAAGAAGTGGTATTTACCAAAAAAACGAAAAACCAACAAAGTGATGTGGTGGATTTAGTAGTGGCAAAAATAGAGGCAATTTTCATTTGCATCTTTATTTTTTTTCGGAAAATATATTTCAGAAACACACTTTATATTAAAAAAATGAAGAGAAAATACAGAGGGTAATGCAGATCATATTCACCTGAATTAGATTGACTTTACCTACTTCATAATATTCTTGACCCAAAAAAAGGACTTTATTATATTGGATCAGGTTTATATTGAGCACAGAAGGACCCATAATTTTTACACCCCTTTGTTCATTCACTCATTTTCCTTTTTTTTTTTTTTTATGTCTATTGCACCGCACAGACAAGGCTAATCTGTACAGTACACTTACGGACGAATTTAATATGTAAAATGAAAATTTCTTTCGGATAAGACTGATCCCTAAACTCACAGATTGAGTTAATCCGTAAGTTATGTGTTAATTCACAGACAAGGATAATTCATAAATTTAGGATTAATTCAATCTGTGAGTTTACGGACCAGTTTCATTCGAAAGAAAATTCTATTTTTCGGATTAAGCCGATCGATCAGCTTGATTTGTGGGGTACTACGGTTAAAAGGAAAAAAAAAAGGAGGTGAGTGAATGAACAAGGGTGGGGAAATTATGGGCCATACTGGAGGTTGAGTTTGGTATCACTTAAGTTGAGTTTGACGCTATTTCAGTAATTTCTTTTTTCTTATAAAATTGTTCTTTCTAGACACAACCGTTCACATTTTAATTTGATGATAACACCATTCTGACCAACTCAATTTTAGATGTTTCTGCCCGAAACTTTTTAAATCTTGTCTTTAATAAACTAAACGTCACACACCATTTAATTTTCGAATTTCAGTATCCAAATTTTTTTTGGATGTTACCATCCAAAATTAAAAAGATAACAACATCCCAACATCCTTTAACACTTTGTAGGGCAAAACTAGCCTGATAAAACAATAAAAGCTTGGACTGGACCTTGTAAGACCAATTACCCGTTTGCCGGATCTGATAAAAGGACAAAAGAAAAAAAAAAGTCAGACAAATACCTGACCGAAAAATAGCCAAAAATATAAAAATAAAAAAATGTAATATTTTGGGTATTAAAATAATGTAATTTAATTAACCACAATTTTTTTTTACTTATTATTATTATTATCATTTTATCTTTTGGTGAATTACTTCTGGTCTTCGATTTGTTATTTCTTATATTGATTTCTTGGATATTGGTCTTTTAAATAGTTTATTCTGCATCAGATTTCATGAAGTTAATTGCAAGCTATCAATATCATTCTAACAGAGAACAAACAAATAAAAGAGAACAAAACACTTTTATGTGCTAGTAGCAAATTTTATTTTGTGCTATCAAATAATTAAGTTCTTAACAAAGTTACGTACTTAACTAGTGAGAATGAGATAAGTAATTAAAAGGATACCTATAATATAATATGTTTGTCAATTTGTTAGTGTCTTCACTAGAATTAACGATGATACGTTGTTTGGCTGGTAGTCTTTTGGGTGTATGTTCCTAACCATTACAGTATGAATAATTCGTTGGCCGTAGCTGGTTGTCATGTTTCTATGTATGTCTTTTTATGCATATATAGCAAATAATTAAAGACAAATTAGAGCTAATTGTACCAACCCTACAGCTAGCTGACACAAAATAATTACTTATCCGATCCATTTATGAACCTAATAAGACTAATTCAAGCATAAGTAGTGGATGTCTCAATGAACTTGCTAGAAAATCAGTCACACACACACACACTTATATATATATATATATATATATATATATATATATGGTAGGCCATTGCTATATTGCACCTCGCTTTGGATTTCTATTTGAGTCCATGAAACACTAGTGTGACTTCAGTTATATTTCAAGTAATAATCGTCCTTAAACTTGCGCAATGATGGGAAATTAGAGATTGAATTGAATCCGACCGAAATGATGATTCCGTTTGAGTGTGACAATTATTAAAATGTTCATGCTTAATTAGCCACCTTTTATTTAATTTTTGAAATAATTAATTAAACTAATTAACAAATCATGCATGCATGTGGGTCGTCTGAATTTATAAATTTGTTACCTTCAATTCCCCATCTATCTATATACTGTCATAATGATAACTAGCATTACCTTCCAGAGAGTGACCATAATAGCTAAAACGATATCATCTCCTTTTTTGTAAAATCAAACCCATTAATTAATTAACATCATATAATTAAAGCATATGGGATTTCAATTCAGGCTCTAAGGCCACTTTTAAAGGACGGAAATCCATCATTGTAATCAACATTCCCATAAAAATACCTCATTCTAAATGTCCTAGATAGTAACAAAAAAGCATTTCAATTAATAACCAAAGATCAACATAGAAGATGAAATTAAAGCCCCCTTCATACACACACATACAAGCTTAATTAATTCCTGACATATATAAAAGTAGTATAATTAACTTGCATAATTTTCTTCCAATAATGATTTTGTTTTGTTTTTGTGATCAAACATTTTCCGTTGATGAAGGGAGAAGAGGCTGAGTAAGTGATGATGGTTTGGCATGGCTAATTGCGGGCCTTATGCTATTATGCTCCGAAGTGGATGATGCAATAGAAAGCTGTTCCAATATTGCAAATTTCTTCTCTTCACTTTTACCCCACAAAACTAGGTACAGTCCCACAATGATCAAAACTGCCCCTATGATCCTGTATATATAAATTAAATTAAATTAAATCAAGATTCGCAGCATCGCCATCGTGTTACAACCATATCTTTTCTTCTTTTGTGATTAAAGTTTTGATAAACTATTAAAAAGAAAAAGCAAAAGGTGGACAAGATGAAGAAACATGTATAAAGGCACACCTTCCATTGAATATCCTATAATAACTACTTTTGAAAATTAACCCTCGCTCTGATCTGGAAACATGGAATCATTAAAAGGTGTTCAAACATGAAGCTTTTTAACCCTGTACTAGCACATGTTTGGCTGTATTACATTATTCTGCATTTTAAATATATATATAGGCAGGGTAGTTGGTGGTGATTGGATTTGATTGTTGGATGGTGATTATATTTGTGAGTGAATGTTATTATTAGTTAAATAATTTGAGTGTGTTAAGAGTTAATTAGGAAAGGTATAGTTAATTAATTACCCGCCCAAGTAGAAGTGTTCGCCCAAAGCAAAAGAAGCCATAAAAGCAACCATAAGAGTCTGAACAGGTTGATACACCGCAACGAACACAGGGCCACCTCTGTCGATGCACCATATCTGTACAGCGAACGCAATTCCAGATGCTACCACTCCCTGCATTCATTAGTATTAGTATTATTGTTTAATTATGATGTATGTATGTAAAATTACACACGCACACACATACATACCGCATAAAAGATGGTGAAGAGTTCGCCACCGGAGTGGAAAATCCAAGCCTGAGGATCTCTCTCGACGATCAAAGCAATAAGGAGAAATTGGATGAGTCCAAAGAAACATGTATAAGAAGTTACAGAGAGGCGTGCTGGATACTTTTTCAGAACTGGAGCTTGCAACACAAGCCAACCAGACCATGACAAACAGTGTCCAATAAGGAATAGACAGCCAAGGGTCCAGTTCTTTCCCTCCGCATCTCCCAATGACAGTGACTGCAAATCAATAAACGGCGTCGTTCCGTGTAGTGGTGGAGCTGGGCTGTATATGGTTGGTCCTTTGTACAGTGTTATCACCATTGCTCCTGCAACACAGAATGCCGTTCCAACTACCTTTGCTATCCCATCCTTTCTGTCCACCCTCACTTTCTCTATCCTTAGTAGTGCTGCCATCAGAAATGTAATAGCAGGGACAGAGTTCTGTATCGCTGCTGCAAAGGTTGGGGATGTGTTGTCCAAGCCTAGCAAGTAGAAACCTTGGTTCGCTGTAATCCTGTATATATATATATGTTACATACAGTAGTAGCATTACATTATTTCCTTCTCTTTTTTGCCCAAAAACAAATTAAAGTAATATAATATATATAATTAATGCTGAATACCCGACAAGTGCCAGAAGAAAGAACTGGAGGAGGAAGTTGAAAGTAATAGCAGGCCTCTCCTTCCTGGGACCAAATTAAAGAATAATTAATTAAGATATATAGTTAAGGAAGGAAGGAAGGAAGCACGCAATTAATTAAGATGAATGAATGAATGAATTACTTCTCGAGGAAGTAGGCAAAAGGAAGGAGGAGAAGGAAAGCGATGATATTGCGATAAACAGGAAAAACGAGTTTACTAATGCCCATGTTAAGGGCAGCTCTAGAGACGACATGGAAACCGGCGTAGCCAACTTGGAGGAGCAACATGGCCACATGGAGCTGAATGCGTTCCGGAAACGAGCACCACATGGATCTCCTCCAAGAACCTCCTCCTCCTTCTCCTGAATCAGCCATTCTAATAGCACACTAATTAAGTACAAGAGAGTATTCCAAGTGGTGAGTGAGTGAGTGAGTGAGTGATGAAGAGAAGAGTGTGGTGGCTGGATATAAATATAGATGATCTGCCTGCAGGAAGAGTAGAGTATAGAACGAAGGAGGTGGTGGTGTCCCACAATGACCCCAAAAACATGTTATCTCAACTGTTGCTATGTCTCCCACATTCTTTTCTCTATTCCACCCTCTCCTTCTTTCCTGACAACACAATCCCCACCGCACTTCCCCTTTGCCCTCAAAAACTAATCAACTTCTATTTCAAAACAAACTAAATTTACTTTTACATTCATTTAACCAACTCTATACATCAAACATTTACTATACGTAATCAATCAAATAATCTTTATTCCAAACAAAATAATAATAATATTCATTGGGCCAGCTAAAAAAAGAGACAAAAATATAAAAAAAAACGTTTATTTCATTGCTTTAACATTATTAACAAGAAACAAATATTAATCCATTTTAAAACAACTAACTAATAAGACTAATTTTTAAAGTAATGTATCTAGATTTTATCCCACTCGTGGTTTTAAATTGCGGTCTTCAATTACAATTGCGGCTATAATATTGCTGTCGCAACAATATCACAATCACGAACATAACATCAATTTAAAATCTTAAATTCCAACTTAACACTAAACGTTAATTCACTGAGAAATATTGATATTTGTGTGAGACTTGCTCGATCTGAACCTAAAGAGTAAGGATCATAGTCCATAGGGATCATAGCCATTAGTGCTTCGGTCACCACATCAGCTTGTTCGTAATCATAATTCACTTAGTCAGTCAGTTTGAGGTTTTTTTTTAATGAAGTTGCAATTTTATTATTATTATTATTATTATTTTATCAGTCAAACATACACATTTTTACACTGCACTACTTCTATTCTTAAATCTACCCCACTGAAGTTCGAACCTTTTTTCTTAAGCTCAAAGAGTTCTTGCTTATGTCACTTGAGTTACAAACTCTGAACTAATAAAATTGCAATTATGTTTGATAACGGTGATTTATTATTGATTTTGAGTTATATATTTGACGGCTTCTTACTTGAAAAGTAATTTTACTGATAATAAAAATATAAGGAAAGGAGTTCATCAACATTTAGGTGAGTCCTCAAAGTTGAAAAATGCAGGAAATTAAAGCAGCGAATTAAGCGGAGACAGTGGAAGATAATTAAGCAGCTAGCATGTATGTGAGAAGAAGATTGAGAGGCGTGGCACAAATATAATGATGAAAGTTGTTGAGCGAGGAGGATTTCTTAAGCGCGCACGCACGAGTGGAGTGGTGGATACCCCATGCGCTCCCATCCCTATGAATTATGAAACCCTAAACCCCATCACACACCTTAACATGCACATTCCCCCTCTTTTCCTATTAAACAGTATAGTTTATGTGCTAATTACATTATATTCTTTTAAATATATATATATTTGATATGATGACCGGCCAGTCTTTGAAATACAATATAGTTTTGTGCTAACTTCTTTTTCTTTTTCTCATATATAAAATATATAATTAAAAAAAAATGCATCAAAAGCTAGTTAGCCGTACTCACAAGTGTTGTTGCCACTGAGATTTCCACTCCCAAATTAAAGTCTGCATGATATACGGATTGGTTGCACAAATGAACCTCCCCGCTTTTACGGACACATGTCCCTCCCACCTGCTTTAATTCAAAGAAGAGAGCCACGTGAGTCAAACTTACTACTTAAATGATATTATGCATAATTTTTATAAAAAATAAATTTTATCGATTTAACTGAAATTATATAATTTTTTGTATAGTTAATTTATATCGTATTGATTGGTTGGATTAATGTCTTTTATAAAAAGTTATGCGTAGTGTCATTTACTAATACATTAATGTCATTTGAATCTAACCCTCTATATATATAAAGTTAATTTTGAATAAAATTAATTTTAAAATAGAAATAATTTTGTTTTAATAATTAGTATAAAAAATTGAATTTTTAGAGATAATATTATTTTGGGAATACTTTTTAATATTGAAATCACTTTCGACATTACTAAAATTGCTACTAATATTTTTAATTTTTAGCAAAATGAAGGCTGAGACCCACAGGCACAGGGAAGGGCACGGCAGGGCAGGGGAGGGGTCAGACCCGGTCTGCACGAACCGGTCGGAGGATAGCACCGAGACAGTGACAGCTATACTCCAGATCAGATATTATTGTGTGCACGAGAGAATCTTCCACTGCACGCACGCACCCTCATCATCCATTTTCATTTCATTTCATTCCCCCCCTTCTCTTCTCTTATCTACTACTACTATTTGCAAACTGCTCCCATATAATTTTATTTATTTCACCTGATCTCCCCATTAATATATACTATAACTAATGGAATATATAGTACACTCTTAATTAATTAATACAGGAGAACCTAAGTGTTTCAAACATCATTTTGTTCCCTTTGCTTTTTCCTGCGCGCCTAAATATCTACATACATACATGATGAAGGAAACGAATAATTCTGAACCGATTCAGCTTTCTTTCAGTCAAATATAGTTAATAAGAATATTCTTGTATATACGGCTATAGATGGCTGCGGGATTCTGTTTTAATATATACCTCCGTATGATGC
The DNA here is from genome assembly GCA_037177725.1 of Cyamopsis tetragonoloba. Lineage (NCBI taxonomy): Eukaryota > Viridiplantae > Streptophyta > Magnoliopsida > Fabales > Fabaceae > Cyamopsis > Cyamopsis tetragonoloba. The sequence continues at coordinate 84,479,109 of CM074119.1, forward strand.
TCCTTTGGTGGTTTACATACACTAGACAAAATAATTAAGTTTTTAATTTGGCAAACTCTTAAGAATGCGTGTAATTTGACGCGTGTTGGAAGGAGTTTAGCTATCTCAGCTGTGTGTGGTGTTTTGTCAGAATGGTGATGAAGATGTGCTTTGTTGCCTTCGTGATTGTAATGTATGGGCGGCTACTGGTTGTGGGAGGTGGTCCGCTGTGCCAATTGCATGAGTCTCTCTGACTCGAGTGTCTTAGATGCGGAAGGATATGCTTCTCCTCCACGATGCGTCGAGATTTAGGAGTAGTATAGTATAAGGGTGTGTGTGTTTGACCAATAAAAAAACTTAATTGGATAAAGGGCAAAGTACATTAGTCTATAGAGGTTCAAAGCGTATATATTAAACTCTAAAGACTCTACTATAATGCACATCATGTATTTTATGTAAGGTGCATGACTTCTCATAAATCATATAAACTATAATAAGTCATTAATTTGCGTGTTTGAAACTCTGATACAATTCTCACCACACCAAAACTAGGTCATACGATTAAAGAGACACCTTTAATTCTAGCTAGACTCGTTTCTTTTAGCTCAAGGTTAGCACATATCAGTTATTGATGAGAAACTAAGTTGTAGTGATTTTTAGCTCAAGGTTCACTATTGTCTTTGCAAATTTACAACTTTTTTTTTCCTTTCTAGTGAAATAAAATATAGTTAATTCCGACTTAATAATGAAAGAGATACGGCATGCATAAAGAATTAATCAATAAACTTTATTAGTAAGCAATAATAATGTTATGAAACCATAATAACCGGTGACTGTAAATAGGCACGGATATGTTGGTTGGTTGGTTTTAAGAAATTTTCATGACAATTCAAAATGCTAAACAGCGATGATTACAATGTTGAAAAAGTGATGAATCGGAAACGGAATCAAAATCAATTACCACTTGAATTCATCGGAGAGATGCTATTCAATTCCTCCTCATGCCCAAACATATTGTTGAAAATAATTAATTAAAGAACTTCTTGCATTGCGTTTTTGACACAAAACTTATTCTGCTTTTATTCATTGCTTATTTCCCACTTATCATCATCATGTTTGTGATTGTGCACTTTTTTCGGTCATATTGCTCGCTCGTGTTTAGTCACATTCAATATAATATGGGGATTTTTATTTTTTAGCAGTTCTAGTATAGCTAGGGATTAATCTCAAAATTAAAGTTGCTCACCTTCAATATGGGGATTTTTATTAGCAGTTCGTTCTAGTATGGATTATTATATCTTAAAATTAAAGTTGATTAATGTCCATATTCATGCATTTAAAAAGTTGTAGGATAGATCAGCTAGCTTTTGGAGTTTGGACCCCTTTGATGCAAATTAAGTTGAGCCTCATGGATATTAATATATATAGCTAGTACTAGCAGCTAGCCTTTATTATCGAGTGGACATTAATCAATCAAAGAGTGATATTTATATCTCTATCTCATTTTATACATACCTGATTGATTGATTGATTGATTGTTGCGTGCTGTGTGGGTCAACGCACGAATAATGAAAATGTAACCTTACCGGCCAAAAATAAGGGTTCTTATGAATATCAATTAACATAAGGATATGCTATATGCATCTAGTAATCTCGAAAAAAATCCTAAATCTTCATCATGTTTTTTTATTTTTTTGGCTGATGACACAAATTTAAATTTTCTCAAGTCTTACTTAACTTAAGTAAGAGAAAAAAAAACACAATAAAATATAATATTGATATAGATTCTATACATTTATATTGTGTCTTTTTCTTTTTTACTTAAATTAAATTAAGTGGGATTTGAGAGGATTCCAACTCGGATGGCACTGGGATGAGATTGGATCAGGTGGAGTGAAGTTGATTTTAGAGTAAAATAAAAATAAGTTAACCAAAATTAGTTGGGTTCAGTTTGATCGCCTTTTAATTATGTATTCTTTAGTCAATTTTAAACTCACCCGACCTATTTATTTGCATGTTGAGTTGGATCCATTTTCAGATCTTACTTATTTTGAGTGAAGACTAAAATTGAGTTGGATCGATTTTCACATCTACTTGTTTTAACAAAAAGGTAAAACATATAAGCCATTTTTTTTATGTAATTACAATAGTAATGTGAAATATTAAAAATTAAATAAATTTTGTAAGTGTTTTATAACATAAAATTTAATTATTTAAATTCAATAAAGTACCGCCGAATAAATCAAATTTAATATTCTACACGACTCAAATAAAATTTAATTCAGAAGCCTATTTTTCAGTTTTAAGTAAACTCAGTTTTTTTTGTTTGGTTTATAAGAAAATAGTACAACTAGGAATCGAACCTCGTACTCATACACGCATATTCTGAAGCATTCACCAACTGAGATACATGACTGAAACCGAGTTAACTCGAGTTTGTGGATCAATATTCTCTTCATTTTTTTTCTCTATTTTCTCATCCAAGGACTCTTTTTTTTTTTTTTTGGAATAAAAATGATAAAAATAAGATAAAACCTCCAATTCTACCAGTCTAAGCACCAATGATATGTTGGGTTGCCATCAAATGACAGAGTCCCATCTAAAAAATAATTGCACATGGCTAAATTGCAAATAATTTTATTTAAATATAACTACTCTTAATTAGTCCCTAAACATCAAGAGAATTGTAAAAAAAAAAATAAAAAAATTAGTATCATATATATAGACAATTGAACCCACGATCCTGAAAAGAGTGGTGTTTAAATTTTTATCGGGTCCTTCGTTAATGCCATTGTGCCAATATCTCCGATGACCAATGACTCATATTATGCCATAAATTTTTTTATATAATATTTAGAGAATAAATAATTATTTTAATAATTAAAATTGTGTCCATTTCTTCAAAGAAATGAAGAGGAATTTTGTTTTTATTCCTTTTACACCCCTAGAAGATGCATAAAAGCGACTGCCCAAAAACTGAAAGTTTAATTTGAAGGTGGATAGAGATTTAAAAGGGAAATACGCAGAGAAGAGCCTGAAAGAAAGCCCAATGGTAGGAAAGGGTATTTTTTCAATCGCATTGATGATATTATTCATATTAGTATGGAGTACCTGCTTTATAATATAATAGATAGATAGATTGATCAACGCATAGATGATGCTGACCCATTTACTTTTAGAAGAGTAGTGTTAAATGTATCTTAAGTATTTATCATATACCATACAAATTATCCCTTAATTATACGTTAAAGTGTTTGTTCTTTTGTTGGTGGAAATGAAGTAATATGTTGTGATCACTCGACAACAATTTCATATGAGCTCAGTTATGGGGAGGAAATTAGTCGCGGCTTCCGAATCCTAAGAAAAGACGTTAACAAATTTATTTTTTATTTTTACTTAAACTAGGATGTAAGGTGTATGATAATAAATAATTGTACACATTGATATTTTTCCCTTTTTAATACACCACTTAATAAATTCTTATTAAATTAGTGTTTATTTAGGATGTGTTTTGATTAGTTGATTATTTGTGAAAACAAGCTGTAACAACTAACAAAGAATTGATTGTCTGAGACATAATCGATTTTTGTTTGGATATATTGTTGTTAGAATTGATTTTTAACATAATTTTAAGTTGTGAAAACGATTTTAAAGGTTTTCGAATAATGTCCAATTTTTAGCTGAAGGACAAAAAACTTTTTCCTTTGTTAAGAGAATAATCAAAAGTTTTTTTAAGCTTTTTTAAGTACAAAATATAACTGTCCAACGTATGTTTAGAAATAATCATTTTGCTCTAAACATAAAATTATAAATTTATTTAAACAAATTATTTTTATAGTGTAGGTATAAGCTCTTTTAAATACACGTGATGAATAGCAAAAAATTCATCAACCAACGCCTATTGAGAGTCAACAGTAGAGATTGAGATGTTATAAAAATTATTTTTTTTAAAAAATAATTTAGTCGTTCATTTTCTTCAATTTTAAATGTATAATACCTGTTTTAGTTCTTAACTGCATCTATTTGAATTTGTCCAACAATTATAAAAACCCATTTTTAGTCTTTCAAATGAGTGTACTTAAAAACTAAAATTGAAGTTTTTTTTTTAAAAAAATGAAAGACTAAAAACATATATTTTGAGAATAAGAAACTAAAACATGATTTTTGCAATAATAAATGAAAACTAAATGAACTAGAGAGTTGAGAAAGAACGAGAGAAAGTTCTTAACCAAACCAACATGTTTCTACCCTTTCCAAATATCTTTCCTTCTTTTTCGAGCTTTTCGGCTCGATCCTTTTTTAAGATTGCCACTAGCAGCAAAGATAAAAGTTAAAAGCTACTAGTGATTCTCTTTATTGCTTTTTTTTTGTTTAATTTGTACTTTAGGCGTAGCAAAAATTTTACTTAGTCCATTATCAATGTACCATAGTGATGCATATTTGACAATCAGAAGAGGTTGGTTTCGATGATTAACTCAATTACAAGATTAAATTTTATGTGATTAATGTGTAACAGGTACATATAAATGATACATTAAAGTTATATTTATAGTATTGCTTGTTTAAAGGGTTTTGATGCATGCAATAAGACTTCATGGATTTATTGTGTCTGACAAGTTGCCCAATGTGTCAGTTGCTAAGACCTTAAACCGGGATGTGCATAGTGTCCCCGGTTCTAACTTACCCGGTGATATCCGACATGATTGTGAGGACGAGATACTGGTTCATAACCCATACCAAGCCATAACTATAGATATTACATTTCATAGACCTAACAAAAAACTACAAATATTACATTTCTAATGGTCAATTCAATTTTAACGTTGTATTTTTTGCTTGAAGTGGATTGTACGTGCATCTGATTAAGATAGCTCCATGCCTATGTAAAAACTTGAAATTAAGTTTGCGTGTAGCATAAGCCCATAATCTAAAAAAGAACTAAAAAAAAAAAAGTTTTGCTCTGTGTTTTGATGCTTAATTATTTCCCACTTCTCCTTTTTGACCATACAATGTTTCGTGATGATTACTGCTGGAGGAATATAATTGAAGTCATCGTCTTGGACAAAAATCTCTTTTTCCCCTCTGTAAGGTAAAGAAAGTTTCTACATATAAACCAGAGAGAACATAGGAATATATACCCTCTATATGGTTTTACCATCAATTATTTGGTTCGACGTACGCACACGGTATTTATATTTTGTGCGAGAGTTATTAAATATTTTTTAGTTTAAGTTATTTTCAATAAAATTTCAAATATGTACTTATGGAAGTAATAGTTAATAGATATTTAAAATCAGTTTTTTTTTTTGAGGAAGTTTTATTCACCTAAAAATTTAAAATTTTTTTTTTTGAAATGTTGTTTCTTAATTAAATAACTTAAAATTTTCATCATAATTAATAAAAAAAATAAAGTTTAGAAACTTTTAAAATCAATTAATTAATAATAAGTGTCATAATGTAAAACAAACAAAAATTGGTCCAACTAAATTCACAATTCATTCCGACACTACTTGGGAATGCATCCAAAGAATATCCTAGTTGGGCTGTCAGGCGGTACAAGACCATTGACAATATTGTAATAAAAAAAATTTTGCCCAATCAAAAATGGTTTTTTTTTGTCATTTTCCTACTCGATTACGGAGTAACCTTGGATATAAGACTTATAATTACTCTCTCAACTACTGTTTTCTTGATGACTCGAACTCTTAAGTTCAGGATGTGATATTTTTTTAAAATTGAAGAGTACTATACTCTATTTTTATTTTTAATAGTTAAATTAATATTTTTATAATAATAATAATATAAATAAGATTTAACTATTTATGGTAAGAAGCATTACACCCAAATTTATTGGGTGTACCTTAAAATGACCTGAACTCTCATTCTTTTCTAAGACTATAATGTGTTTATACCCCTACACAAAACAAATTCTTGGTAATCAAAGCTGTTTTTTTTTTTTTTGTAATAATCAAAACCGTTATAACTTACTATTGATCATCACTGTTTCTTGTATGCGTCTCTCTCTCTCTTGGTTTATTACGCATGATAACGATGTTGGAGTCCACGTTCATGGGAGTGACAAATTAAAGTCTTCCATTTAATTTGCATTGTATGTTTAAAGTGGGCTGTGGTGGTGGAAAGAAGGGTCCCAATTAGGGGACAAGTAACCCACCAACACTCAACATGCAATTGATGATCGAGAAGCGATGGTATTGGAATCTTTAAGCTAAGGAAGTAAAAAAAAAAAGTTGCAAAAATCTTGTAAATCTGACAAAGAAGATTCCTAGTTGAATTGCATGATGATAGATAGAAATTGCATAGTGGAGTGAGCATTTGTGCTTCATAAGGGACTATTAGTCTCAGCTCGTTGTTCAAATTATTCAAAATGCCACTTGATTAAGCATGTCCTCTACTTTTGAAACCAAAGGTTACGTAGTAATCAGGATTAACTAACTAATCTTGTCATGCCATAATTAACACTCATTCAACTTGACGCACTGATTAGTTTTAGTCAGTCTTAGATAATCAACGCACTAAATCATGTCATATATGAACCTCAATTTTGATGAGATCATTTGTTTTTTTTTTTGGGTAATTAAGGATGAGATTATATTTTTTTAATCTCGTAAAGCTCCAACGAATCTTTACCTACAAATTTTTTGATTCCAACAGTGAAATGTCCTAGATCATTTTACGAATTGAGCATCGGTACATATATATGCAAAAACAATCAACTGTAAATTAAAATTGAGAATTGATTGCCGATAGTTTGTAACTCAAGAAGCGGGATTTAATTTTCAGTGGAGTAGATTTATGAGTAGTATAGTGTGAGATATGTGTTTGGTTGATAAAAGAAATAAATAATAAATAAAAATAAAATAAAATTGAGAATTGATTTTTTGGACACATATACGCCTTTACCATAGTCTTCCGTTCTTAGATGATTGATAAATAATTATAGACAGTTTCGATTGAAAAAAAAAAATGTAAACAAAGTCCTTTATGTTTATTCTTTACTCTTATTTAAACATTTTAATAATATTTAAATTCAATAATTTTATTATTTAAAAAATATATTTTAAATTAAAAAAATAATTTAAAAAAATTACAATAAACATATCAAAGTAGTAATAACCCCACCCAACAATTTGCTATTTGATGTATTTAGAGTACAGGTTGAAAATTTAAAAAAAATGATTTATTTTATTAGAAACCAAAGTATTTATTTACATTTTATGCTGCTGATGTAAATAATTTTTTTGGCAAAAACTTGTTTTTAGATAATAAATTAATACAACTAGTACACAAATCGTTTGTATAAATATTGAAAATAAATAAAAGTAAAAATATAAGTACTGACATCCCACCAAAAAGAAGATCAAAATTAAAAATTGGTGCACAACATAGTTAAAAAAATAAAGAATAAATAGATAGCACACTTGATCCTAGCAAAAAGGCCAAGAAAAGTATGAGTAATTGCACACAACTAAGCCACTAAGTGCATGTTTAGTGTTGTATTGATAGAATTGATTTTAAATCAACATGATTTCATAAAATTGATTTTAAAATAACTTCATCTATATTTGAAATTTTTTTCCTAAAAAGCAAGTTTAGAATAAGAATACAATGTAAATTTTTTAACTCAATATGAGAACAAGTCTCACATTGCTTCAGCCAAAATCAGTTTTAATAACCCAAAATCAATTTTAACTTTTTTCTAACGCAAAAACAAACAGCTAACTTAACAATCAAAATCAATTTTAACTCTTCAAAATCAATTCTGATCCAACCTAACATTTTTCCAAACGTACTGAATTCATCTGGCCCTCATATAATCGATTATCATAATAGTCACCATATAAACTTCAGAAGAGAACAGAGATACTCAATGCCAAAGCAGGCAACAACTCATTAATTTTTCCGTTACTAAATAAAATTCTTTGTAATCGTATACAATTGTCTCTTCCTCTAGTAGTTTAATTTAAAAAATATATAAACTGTGTATTAGTCAGAGTTCACAATAAACATTTTGCCAGTTATTTTGTTGCCCAATAATTCTTTGCTCTTCTCTTCCATATTCACCCCTAACACGTCGACTCTTACTTCGCAATGAAGAGAATGTGACAGAATTCCATGTACATATATTTTTTGGGATAGCTTGAGGAGTTAGAGTATTATAATGTAATGATCAAAGCACTTATTCAGCACTTGGCTCCTCAACAGATTTCTTGTATTCGGGCTTCAACTCGTAAGTTCCTTGATTGGCACCTCTTTTATTGTAAACACACAGTTCGTTCAGAATCTCTTTCAGGAATTGCTGCAAAAGAAAAGGGGATGGGTGTTTACACCAACGTAGTTTTAATGCTGTAAGCTCAACTTCAAGCTAGGGAATCAGTGAAAAATGTTGACATGAGAACCAAGACTGAAAAAACTCCCTCAAATTACCCACACAAACATAAAGACAAAGCAGAAAAACGTACCGCAGGCTGATCAGTCTCTTGAACAAGCTGCTTCAAGGCCCAATTAGGCTGTCTTTCAAATAGCTTGAACATTATGTCTTCCAGCTCTCCCCGGTCTCTTCTTGTCCTCTTTGTATCAGATTGCTTAACTGGCTGTGTTTTCTTCTTGTCCTGTTAAGAGTTTCATGCGAATACGAAGAAACCAGAAAGAATTATTCCATGCAAACACATTTGAAGGACCAAGAGGTTTCCATGGAACAAATATTATCCATCTTACTCAAGAATTTTCACTGTGATTACATCAATTTATGATGGTATCATCTCGTGGATTAGACATGCAACTATGGCTTAAATGTCATAATTTGTAGTCATTACATCACCTTTCTAGTTCTACAAGCTAATTATTAATATAAAATGGGTTTTGCTAACCATTGTCATGGCCAATAATGGATAAGCAACCCATAAATAAAAATTGGTAATAAAAATTATAATTAATGAAGATGTGTTTGTGGCATTATTTGCTTATCCATTGCCCTTATAAGGGCAATGTGTAGCAAAACCCATATAAAATTAATATAAAACTCACACAGCTTGAAATTTCATATAATCAAGATCAACAAATAGAGTCAACTAGAAGCATTTTAACATGTAAAATGGATCATAAAATTTACAAAAGAGGGTACCTTTGAGTTGGATGAAACTAGACCAATCATTCCAGGCATTGGTCTCATTAGAACTCCACGATCATTATCAATAACCTCCATTTGAATCAAGGGAACCAAAGAATCAATTATTTCATCATAGACATATTGCAACAACTATCAAGGGATGATTAAACAATAAAATGAAGCATTACCTGAATCTGTCGATTTTTTATCATAGATTTGTTTGTCCTCTCACGGCACAATTTTCCATACTCTTCAATGTTTTCACCATGGGGTTTCATATCAAACTTATGTTCTACTTTCCCTTCCGTTGCAACCTTGCCACCTAAAACAAACATCAAAGTTGTTACTCGAGCCAGCTAAGCTTCAAGACGACAACTGTTAAAAAACACTGTAAACCACCAGTACTAGTCATCCATTTAAAACTATTAAATGTGCCACAGTTCACAATGTCACAATTTACGGTTCACATTATCATAAAAAAAAACTAATTAAACCAAAGAAACCTAAAAAGTACCAGCACTTCCTATACTTGATATCTCAGTTATGCGGTATAAAATGCCAATCCTATTGTTCTGCATAACAAAGAACTGATGACTAATACCATAACACTGAAAAAATAAATTCCGGCAAGATAAAAGAATTGGTATTTAGTATTTACTAATGCTATTGCTTAAACAATGTCTGCATTGCTTTTGCTTAAATTCAAGGACCTTTGGTCCCAGATTTACTTTTGTCTTCCAACTGTCCCTTCCCAAATACATATCCATTTACTACAGAAAATACTCTTTCGGCTTAACGTTTTTTCATTAAGGGAAGCAGCCAGGGAGTAAAACTCATTTCCAGACAGAAATGGATATTAAAACAGCAAACAGTCTTATTTGCCCAACTATTAAATAATCCAAAAAACAATACCAAAGGATTGATTGATTGTTCTACCAATTGGGGTGCCACCCAGCTGATATTGGCATGAAAGTGTAAAAAACCTATCCCTGTTTGAAAAGAGATGTTATTCACTATGTCCCCAACCAACTGGTTTCCCATACCACAGATTTGTAGGGTACCTAAAGTTAGTACCAGTATCCATCCCGATTTATCCACTAGGTTTTGAATTGAGAGGGTTTTCCCATTATACAATGGGGTCACCTATCCACCCCTATCTATTAAATTTGAGTCCTTTTTTACTTGAAAGCAGCTTGATTTCTTAATTCAATAACAGCAATCAATCACAGATGATGGTGTGGACCAGCCAAGTTCAAATAAGCGGGTGTGGTTTGAAAAATAAGTGCTTTGAAAACTCTACTTATAGGTAACACATATGTAGATGAAAGTAACTTTTAGTGGTTTACACTTCACAAGAATGAACTTTTAGCTACTTTGAGGTTTGAAGATTGAATTAACTAGTTAACTAAAAACAATAAGATCTATTCTATCTTGCCAATTTATGGCATATATAAGAAGGTGCAGGGCCCCTCTGAACCTGTTAAGCACCAACCCCCATAATCAGAACAAAACACAACAGTATATTACTAACATCACCAGTTTAATAACAAACATAATGTAATCAACACAAACATATCTTTTGGGGTACCTTTTAGGGTGGTGACTACAAGTTGTGGAGCATCAAATGATGACTAAAATTTAACCTTCTCTAGCAGGTTAAATAGGTAAGGAGTATTTTCCAAAATCTTTTGCAATAGTCCTTATAATTTTCAAAAATTTGTTTTTCACCACAACAAATTGTTCTTTGTCTGTTACATAGCGTTAGATCAAAAAAGGGAAAATAAGAAGGACGCAATCTAGATTGAAATCCCTAAAATAAAAACACAAAATAGCAGATATAAATTTCTCTTTCTTTATCCTCTTCTTCCTTTGTCACATCTGTTTGAGAAATTTGAAACAAAAGTAAATCGATAGGGTTTGCATAAAAAATATATAGGGTCAGTGCCCTTTTGAAGCTTCAATCTCTCATCTTCCATCACCATGTTGAAGCTCTTAGAGTGGATCTGAATCATTGATGATGAAAATCTGCAAGCTGAGGTCAGAGTCCATTGGCAAGGATGTGGGTATTTTATGCGCGCTCAGTAGTTCACGGTAGTGGGGCATGACATTGGTTTGCTATTTTGGTTTCAATGGTGGTCGTGTGTTTAGTGTTGGCATGGGCTTGCTACTATGGCCTTTACCGTTGTTACTTGTTAGAGTTTTACGGAGGCTTCAGGAACGGTGGTTGTTGGTGATACCGCCGTGTGCTACCGTTGTTAAAACGTGCGGTCGTTGGAATGAAACGTGTGCCCGCGCGTACAACATCGACATTGGGTGAAGATGGTTCCAGTGGCGTTTGGTCGCTCTCTTGCTGGCAATTCAGATCCCGCGGGGATGGAGTTAAACTGACCAGAACCGAAGACGGAGGCACCGGCAAACGACAAATCAGTTCTGAAAATTTTCAATTTGTAGTTGATATATTTTTATTTTATTTTATATCTTTGATTAGCTAATTTTTATTTATGAGATTTCAAGTTTGTTGTGGAAAATAAAATTAATCGGGTTCCAGATTTGAAAATCTTAAGCGTTTTTCTTCTAGTGTTCGAGCAAATGGGGCCGTCTCAGTAGCCTGAATCTGAATTGTAGTTGCTTGTTTTGTGGTTGAATGTTGTAGATAATTCTTTGCTGCAAAACTATAGACGGGAGAGGGCAAATGGATCTAGTTATTGGGGAAGGATATGAAACCAAATGTTATGTTGTTTTTATTTTTAGGTGTCTTGAGTAACTACTTTTAATAACATCCGTGGATTACAAACCAATTAAATCGAACAAATCACAATAAATCACGTGCACCTTTTTTAGTCACCACCTTAAATGAAGCCATCTTTTGATGACAACACCACAACTTTTATTTTGCAAGGCTATGAGGTTAAAAAGGATAACAAATAAATTGAACACAATATTATCTACAAGAGATCACATATCTAATAATAGTGGATAGTTTTGAAAGTACTAATAATTGAGTAGTTTTGAAATTACTCATGATGAAAGAGAGCTACGTTTCAAATTAAATCGAGATTGCAATTCTCACCTTGGCTTGTCTCAGAGAAAACGCACATTGGAACAAAGTCTTTGAACATATTCAAAGAATAAGTTTTCGGCATATTCACAGCTCCAGAGCCAGACATCTCCATTGTAAACTAACATAAGTATGAAAAGCTATAAAGTCAACTACTATCTCGTGCCAACAAAAGCAATAAACTATTCTATGACAAATCTAGAAGCTGAATCTTCCCTCCAATTGCACAATAAAAAAATACAAACAGGATAGTGGTACAAAACATATACAATAAGCCATTATTAAAAAATTTACAACATAATCTCAGATAGCAGCACGTAGCAGCCGACCCCAAAACCACCAAATCAGGACAGCGGGATGTTGTTGTCCCAAAGATTGCAGATGCGAGATAAATAAGTGCATGTTTGGATTGGCTTTTGTTAACATCAAACCATAGTTTGGATACACTCAAAATTGGTTCTGATAAAAAACCATGGTTTGTTGAGAAGTAACTATTTGTTGCTTCTGATTTTGCCCTGAATCAATTCTTGCTCATAATCAATTAACAGAATCAATTTTGAGAATTTAATCCAAACATGCACTAAGTCATACTATAAACCAAAATACACAAAAATTGATTTAAAAAAATCCTAATATTAAATTATATACATTATTATACTATACTTAATAATAAAGAGCAATATAAATGAGAAACAGGAATGAAACTAAAAATACAATAGGAAGATTGTAAGATTTTATAAAGGAGGCAAAAGTCAAAACAGAGAGCTGTGACAGAAACTTTAGTAGAATATGAGGAAGCAGTAGAACACAGAAAGCTGCAATGGGGTGAGCTAGGCCAGAAACTGCATGGGCTCGGCCAGAAAAGGGGTGGGTGAGCATTGATATCAGTGTCACTTGAATCGTGCAATTCAAATTGTGATTCCATGCTAGTCAGCCACGCAGCAATACAGATCAGTTAATGTATCGTTTACAGTCAACAATAGCAATTTGAATCACCGCTATTTGAATTGTGCAATTTGCTCCCTAATCGTGAGAATTGCAAACCCCCAGCCATTTCAGACGATAAAAGTGCAGCCGGGTTGCACACAAAACAGGTTTTAGATTGTTTTGCAACTTATTTACATAAAAGGAGGGAAAGTGACAAATTTTTTCCCTCTCATGAATTCAAGTCAGATTATTGAAAATTAAAACCCTATTTCGTTGCCACTCTTCATGTTTGTGCAACAGCCACTCGATTCTTTTCCTTGCCTTCTACTTCTTTAAAAGTACAGCATATCTCTAAAAATATTTTGACTATATCTCAAACATAATTAGCTTATATCCTTGAGTATATCTCAAAGTATCTGAATATAAACCCTAAGGGCTATGACGAAGAAATTGAAGTCAGGGGCAAATTCGGAATGGAAAAAAGGCGCCAAACAAGAAAGAGTGAAAGGAAAAGAGGGAGGACCTGGAGAGCAGAGGGATCCTCTTCAGGGAGAAGAGGATCAAGAGAGAGAACGACCTTGGCAAGAGGTTGAGGCTGTGAAGGAGGATTATTTTGCCATGACTTCGCCACCACCAACGGGCACTTCATCAGCCACACCGATCTTTCTGCCCTCGAAATCTCCAAGTTGGAGTTGCTGCTTCCACCGTAACCGTTCTCCTCATCCATTTCTCTCTTTCTCTCCGTTTTCCTTCTTCTACACCCTGATAAACTATGATCGTGTCTGAAATCTGAAAGACTGAAATCAAACTCTCTCCAAGTCAGCTTTATTTGACTAGGAATCTTCTTTTTTTTGGTTTACGACTTAGACACTTGGATTTACTCAATATATAGTCTCTTCGACCGAAACTATTCGAAACATGTATGGGCCCAAAAATATTGTGTTTTCGTGAATGGGCCCAAAATACATGATCGAACCGAAAAAAAAGGAACTTTAGTTTTTTTGGTCGAACAAAAAACAATATAATTTGGACGCTGACCCAAAAACAATGCAGGATAGTTTGTACAGTAATAAAATGAATTAATATAAAAATCTTATTATGTTTATAATAATATATATCTTTCTTTAGTATACGTCTTAATCTTGCTCATGTTGATGTGTAAAGTAAAATTTTAACTTACCTTGACATCGAAAATTTATTTTACATATCAACAATTCAACAAATTTTTAAAGACATAAACAATGTTTTCAAATATTAAATGGAATTTAATATTGAAAACAACAAAAACTAAAACTTACTCCTTACTTAAGAAGAACAATAATTCACATCTATAATTTAAACAAGGAAAATAAAACAATAAGAAATCAAAAACTTCTATAATTACTAGTGCCAAGTTGATTCACACATAAGTCAATATTTATAAAGGAATGATAAAATTCTAATATCGTTAAATGTTGAGCTAAGTGAATTGCTTCTTTTGCTATGATATTTGAGCACTAATTTATTTCTCTAAAAATGGAGTCGTGTGTGTTTATCAAAGGCGTTGAGAGGTTTAGGAGTCCGCAATAAAAAGTGGGTGAATAAAAGTCTTTTTGGCAAAATGATGATGGCGATTCCTAAGGGGTGGTGAGGAGGATCTTTGGGTGCAAATTATTATGGCTAGATATGGTGTTGACGACATGGGCCAACATAGGAGATCAAAGTGGTGGAGAGATGTGCTTGTGGTTTGTGATGTTGGGAGAGTGGATAGTTGGTTTGAATCTAATATTTGCTGTAGGGTAAGTGATGAGTCGACAATTAAATTTTGGGAGGATAATTGGATTGGAAACTTGTCGTTGAAACAAGTTTTCCCATAATTATTCTCATTATCCCTTCAACAATTTGGTTCAATTTTTGATGTGGGGAGTTGGCAAGGAGGTGATTGGGTTTGGAGGTTTAATTTGGTTCGTGATTTATCTACTTTGGAGGATGCTATGGTTAGAGCGCTTGGGGAGGCTCTGCAAGTGTTGGTCCTTCATGTGGAGGGTCGAGATCATCGTAGGTGGATGATGGAGGTTACTAGCTTGTACATTGCAGTTTCAGAGTATTATGCATTGCTTCAGAAACTCAAAGAGAAATAATCTGTGAATGTCGCGGTGCTGTAGGCGCAAAAAGCTACATGGAAATCAACAGCTCTGCTAAAAACTGATGTTTTTTGTGTTAGCTTTCTAGGATCGATTTCCAACTCGTACAAATTTGGTTCGCCATGGGGTGTCCTCCATGACGCATGATATGTGCTTATGTTGCTCGGAGTTACTGGAAACGACTTCCCACCTATTTCTTCATTGCGAGTTCGCTTATGGTCTTTGGAGAATTTTTTTGAACTGGTTACAAGTACTAATTCCAATGGCAGAGTCCCTACATGTGTGGTTTATGGTGTTTCGCTCATCTGTTCATTCCAAGAAGAAGAAGAAAGCTTTATCTGGTGTAGCGATAGTGGTGTGTTGGTCTATTTGGTTAATGAGAAACTCCATAACTTTCAATAATAGAATATGAGACGGAGTTCAAGTTTTAGATTAAATTAAGGTTCAATCTTAAACTTGGTTAAAACATTATAAACTCCTAACTTCCTTTTTATTTTCAAATTGATGTACATGCCCTCTTGAATGTTTAGTGAACTAAAATTTTTGATGTAATAGTTTGAGTACGACTCACACTCATTTTGATAAATTTCAATTACTTATATAAAAAAAATATCGTTCATTCTATTAACATAAGATCTTTAATACCAACTACCATAGAATCATATGCATAAAAACTAGGGTGAATTACACCTACCTCCCATGAACTTTTGAAGTATTACATTGTCCCCTTGTATATTTCCAAACATAACACAGATATCTCCCGAAGTTTGTTTATGTCACACGGACACCCATTCACGTTAATAGACAGATAAATTTTTAACAAATATGTGATTTGCACATGGCCTCATAGTTATGAAAAGACAATTTTACCTTTAATTGGGAAAGTTACCCTAAATCAAACAAGTATTCAAACTTTCACTTAAAAAATAACTGATTGAGGCTTAAAAATAAAAAAGTGTTTAATTAGTAAAGCATAGCTAAAATGTTAAAAAGTCACTTGGAAAATGTGAAGATGAAGTGGTCCGAAATAAGAAATCTTAAGTGGTGAAGATGAAGAAAATCGAAGAAGGGTTTGGGAAAGTCGCATGGTTGAGGAAGTGTTTTGAAGGTCGTAAGGTTGAATAAGGCTCAGGAGGTCACGAGCTTAAAAAACGGTGGTGAGGTCGCGGCTTGAAGAATAGAGGCAAGGTTGAAGAGGTCGTAGGTTAAAGAAGGGGTGCAAGGTTGCAAGGGTTTCACCAGGCTGAGAAGGTTCGAGATAAGGTGGAGAGTTTTTCTCTTTTTTAATAAAGGATAAAATCGTCAATTCATAAATAAGACCTACAAAGGTTAACGTTGTTATCATTTAGGAGAGGGCTGTGTAGTTTTGAAAACATGTAGGGAAAGTCTGTGTTATATTTAGAAACATGCAATGTAATACTCCAAAAGTTCAGGGGAGGTAAATGTAATTTATCCTAAAAATTAATATTAGTAATATTCCGAACAAGTTCTTTATATATCAATGAAGTTAAACCTTTTCTTAAAATGCAAAAAATAATTCACATATTTAAATTATCAACAAAATATCATAGAAGTTATTAGTTGTTTAGTTTTTCTTTGGATAAAAAATTATTTATTTAGATATTTATGTCATAAAAGCGTTGGAGAGAGAGAGAGAAAAGAAAAAAAGGTATTGTAATCTACATTGACTTTTTATTTAGGCTTTTACACTTTCTATAAAAAAAAAAGTGGAAGGAGGATAGAAATAAGTAGAAAAGAAACCAAAATAAAAGTGTAATGAGGAAAAAAATGAGAAGAATTTAAAAATTTGAATTTATTTTGTTTGTAGTCAATTTGTTCTTTTTCTTTATATTCTCTCAAATTAAACAAAAAATTTATACCATTATGCATATTTTCCTTTCCTTTATTTTTTTCTAATCCCAATCAAACCACACCATTAGCCTCTTTTAAATTCTATTTTTATTTTTATTTTTTAAAAAAAGTATGGAAAAGAAGAGGGCCACGCCATACTTGTGAGCTGATGCGTGCACTACTATTTTTTTCGATCAAAATGCGTGCACTCTTCTGTGCTTTGAACAACCAACCCCCAATAATAGAGAAACACGTGTCGAGATCCCATTAGCTACATTCCCTCTACAATCTTTTCGGAAGCGTTCATAAAATCCCAAAATATCATAATCCGTTTCTGTTCAGCCTTTACCTTCCTCCAATGGCTCGCTACTCCTCCTTGATCTTGGCTATCCTCTTCTTCTCCGCCGCCGTGGCAACCACTGTGTACTCTGAGCAGATCGACGACGATGAAGATCTTCTGATTCGTCAAGTGGTGCCGGACGTGGAGGACCACTTGCTCAACGCCGAGCACCACTTCTCCGTCTTCAAGACCAAGTTTGGCAAGACATACTCTACACAGGAGGAGCACGACCATCGGTTCCGTATCTTCAAGAACAACTTGCTCCGGGCCAAGTCGCACCAGAAACTTGATCCCTCCGCAGTCCACGGCGTCACCAAATTCTCCGATCTTACTCCGTCGGAGTTCCGCCGCCAGTTCCTCGGCCTTAAGCCTCTGCGTCTTCCCTCCGACGCTCAAAAGGCTCCGATCCTCCCTACCAACGATCTTCCTACTGATTTCGATTGGCGTGATCATGGAGCCGTCACTGGCGTCAAGAATCAGGGTTCGTGTGGATCGTGTTGGGCATTCAGCACTGCAGGAGCGTTGGAAGGAGCTCATTTTCTGTCGACAGGTGAGCTAGTGAGCCTTAGCGTGCAACAACTTGTGGATTGTGATCACGAGGTTAGTTTTTCCTCTCTTTTGTGTGAGTGTCTTCTACTTTTAGTTATTTATTATTCTGACTCTGATTCCTTTTCTTACACTTGAACTGTTAGATTTTACTGAGAAATTATTGTATACTTCTATATGTGTAACTTGAGATGGCTGATTGAGTTTACAAATTCACCAATTTGTTGTCCCTCGCTTTCAAGCCTTTACCATATATACTTTACCCCATGTTTGATGGAGCAATTGAATAATTAGAGAGTTTTGAAAATACCTTCTACTTAGGTAGAATTGTATTTTTGAAGTTAAACATCAAGATTTCATATTGAAAGTAAAAGGACTCTAAATTCTTTTTTATTCAGGAGTTACATTTCACTCCAAAGCATTTTAAATATGACAAATCAAATTCTACTCTTGAAATTTGTCATCCAAATGCAGTGTTAACGTAATAACCGTGCTGTCCGTGCGTGATAAATAGCACGATTTCGATCCTTGTTATGATATCATTGATATGTGATGTACCAATTAGTGACATCTTCTATATGAAATCAAATATAGATTTAATAGGAAGATAGTAAAATTGATTACCTTCATGTTCATGAGTTGGTATAGCATTTGCAAAGCATCATGAACTAACGTCTGAAAATTTCCCAGTGTGATCATGGAACATGTGATTCAGGCTGCAATGGCGGGTTGATGAACACTGCATTTGAGTACACACTCAACGCCGGTGGGCTTATGCAAGAAGAAGATTATCCTTACACTGAAAGAGATCGTGGTGCCTGCAAATTTGACAAAAGCAAAATTGCTGCTTCTGTAGCTAATTTCAGTGTGGTTTCGCTAGATGAAGATCAAATTGCTGCAAATCTAGTGAAGAATGGTCCTCTTGCAAGTAGGTTATTTTTTTAACTTGACAACTAGCTTGCCTCACTAGCATTATTGAATCGCCTGATAGAGGAAAACTGACTTTTGCTTTGCATGTCACAGTTGGCATCAATGCTGTTTTTATGCAGACATACATAGGTGGCGTCTCATGCCCATACATCTGCGGCAAGCATTTGGATCATGGGGTTCTTCTGGTGGGCTATGGTTCCGGTGCTTATGCTCCTATTCGGTTTAAGGAAAAGCCATACTGGATCGTAAAGAATTCATGGGGAGAAAGCTGGGGAGAGAATGGATATTACAAGATCTGCAGAGGTCATAATGTATGTGGGGTGGACTCCATGGTCTCAACCGTTGCTGCTATACATAGATCTAAACATTAAGCACATGTTTGGCAATGCTTATTCTAGAGAAAATACCTCGTCACATTTAAAAGCTCTTTCAAGAAGCTGATAAATGTATGTAATTATTTTTCAAAGTTAGAAAAACCAAACATTCACTTAATTTAAGGGCGTCTTCTGTTGTAGTACCAGACTACTGAAGTTTATGTAAATAATTCTGTATTGTACTGTTACGGAGAAGGAACCTGCTACTCTCCTGCTTATGTATCATATATATTTGCAATATTACGTGCTTGCTAGTCTATGCTAAAAATTATTGTCCAGAGCAGTTAACAATAGCTATAGGAAAGTAACTGAACTGAAATTAATGTCTTGCTACAAATTATATTGCCTTATAGTCTTATACTATACAGCCTAGTGTCATATGTCTGAAACTCTGCTGGAGGAGATAAGAATTGGGAGAGATAACAACTGAATGTCTAATGATGCGAGTAATAAATTGTTGAATTAAGCAATTTGTCATGATTATCCAATACCCATCTTGGGAACAACAGAAAAATCAGTCCAAACAACTTTACAGTATAACAAGAACAAATTTTGTGGCTCGAAAGTACTTTGCACTGCACACAACTTGATCATGCTGCCATATACACAATGCCTTACAAACAAAGGAAAACACTCAAATTGTAGTTACTGATCAGCCAATGGAGACTGTTGTCTTTCTCTCCTATTAAGCTGCAGGATTTGGTATTCTGATTAAAAATGTAATGGCCAACAAACAGGAAAAGTATATATTCCACTGTTTCAGTGCTCCTATTTCAATAGACAATTGACATGCAGGGAAGGCTTCATTTACAAGACATGTCCTGTTCTTAAGGTAAAATTAATATATTTCTATCTACATATATAACATTGGTTAGCTGGTATTTAGCGACTACAGTTCATCCTCATCCGTAAGTAATGTGAATGAAAACGGGAAGAACTTGTTACCATCTCCCTCATAAAATTTGTTCTGAAACTCTACCCAGTGAAGTCTCAAAGCATGCAAGAAAGCACTTAGAGTTTCCATTACCAGTAAAACACCAACAGTTGCACAAATAAAAACAACAATGCCAACAATTAGAACGATGGTGTTGTTAAACCTGCATTAGTACCAGAGACAGTCAGGGTTAATACATAAAAAAAGTAAAAATTTCTGAATGGTCCACTGCTTGTACACGCAACGTAAAGAACTTACCCCCAGGCAAGAAGTAGAACTTTGTCATAGAAAACACTTGACAACTCTGAATGTGCTAGACTGAACAAAACCAAAAACTAGTGTTAGAGATTGAAATGAAAGGATATATTGGTATAAGATGAACAAACCATATCAATTTTTATGTCATTCAACTACACTTATTAGAATTTCCAAATAGCCAATCCTTGGAAGGGGAAATAAAGGCAGATCAATCTCGAAACTTGCTAAAACAAACGATAATATATCAGTGTCAAGGTTTCTTCTTCAAAGCTGATGATAAATTTGTCAATGAAATCTGTTACACATACATGTTAATGCTGGCCAGTGTAAGGAAATGTGGAAGTAAACAAGACAAAGACGTTCTTTTGGCTGGGTATTGATTGGTAAGTTTAGATGCATTTGCAAAAATTTTCAGCAAGTGGATAGATATGGGTTTACTGCATCTATCACGGTTTCTTTCACGGTACAATGCCTATGTGTGCTAAGTTCAGCAGCAACTGACTAAACACAATTGGTTTGATCTAAAGAAAGCGATAATTCATTCATCTCACTAGGTCATTAAAGACTTTGTACAATAATAAGATAATGGTTTCTAGTATCTAGTAACAAATCCTACTTTATGTTCCTTCTACATACAAATTCATTTTGTGTAAGGTGTCTTTCATTCCTAAGGTCTCCATTGATTCATAGTTATTGCCATCCATGATTTCAATGTACCAAAAAGCCTAAATTGTATTTCAAACTGTGCCATCACCTACTTAAGGTGGGAAACAGAATGTCATATGCATGTTGAATTTTAAATTACTGTCACCAAAATCTACAGAATAACACCAAAAGCCTTTAACTACCTACCTGAGGGCCCATAAACGTAGATATGAAGCTGTATTAGACACAGCTCCAAGCACAAATTCTATCGTATGTATAAGTTGGTGCACGAAAACCTCGCTGAACTCAAAATCCTCATGGACACCAGGAACACTGTGTGACTCTGTGTCAACAGGGTCATCCGCACTGTAGAGCAAAGAGTAAGATTGACCTTGATGCCTCTGAGGAAGCACGGCAATGGATATTAAGATGGGATTAATATGAATGAGTTTAATAAACAATAGAATAATAGTTTATAGTATACTTCTTGGTGTTGCTTCTTCAGGAGAAAGGGCTTTGGTAACAACATCCATGGTACAGCGACAAGTGCCAACAATAGTAATGCAAGCTAACAGCAATGAAACAGTGGTAAGTTCTTATCTTCGAAGTTTGAACAAAGAAGGTATCCAAAACAAATGTAGAATTTCTTACTTGAAGGAACTTTTGGCCAAAAAAAAGCTGGTTTTCACCCAAATCATCAGTTGGACTTAGGAACATGTATATCATCACATGATACAGGTCAGCCTGTGATCCAGTGCACCATTTTACAATTATAAGTAGTGAAAGGTAGCCAAACAGGCAGTTTAAGAATATCATCTGCGGAACAAACAGGTACCTGAAGCAACATCGGCAAATCAACCAGTGAACAAGTAGCATACGATATTCAATTAAAGCTGCTATTTTGCTATTACCAGATATTTATGTAGTTTTCGAAGTATTTTGCATTATAGTAACTCAATATAATTCCGAGATTCATCTGGGATACTCCCAATAGAATTGACATCTTCATCTTCAAAGAGTTAAGAAATGGCAGTTCACTCCGAGTCCCGTGCCATTTAGGATCCACACCAAATGGATAGGTGGCACGCACTTTTATTAAACCAGTTGTCGAGACATCCCTGAAACGGCAATGATAAACAGTACACACGTACATAATGTGATCAATTAGCACAAAAGAAGATTAATATGTTGGATAAATTTTTCTCATAACAACCTGCATGAAGAATCACGGCATCCATAGGCAGATGGTCCAAATAGTTCAAATGGAACGGAGAAGAATTCATTATATATCAATCCAGTATATATTGAAAAGAGTGCCATCATCATAATAACATAGCGTCCACCGAAAGCCATTTCTAATATGTCTCCAAGTTTCTGCCATTAACAACATAAAACAAACCTGCTGCTGGCATAAAAAAGGAGAAAGCATTCGGACTGAATCCAAAACCCCATGACCTTGAGTAACGTACCTGACAAGAATATTTTTTCTCTTTGATTATGAAATACAAAGCCGCCAGTAATAAGCATATGCCATGCCCCCAATCACCGAACATTACAGCAAAAAGGAATGGAAACGTGATGATTGTGTATACACCGGGATTTACTTCCTGGTACTTCGCAACTCTGTCCAGTATTAATAATTGATTAATTGAGTTCTAGACAGACAATCATTGAGTGCATGATATAAAAGTTCGAATAGAAAGAATGCTATAGTTAAAATTTAAGCAACACCATTGGAGTGGAAAGTAATGTTGGATTAGCATGATATAAAATTTCAATCTAAAGTTGGAACTTTTGAGTTTTGACTATGATTCATGGGTGCAAGATTAATTTTTTATTAATATTAATGCAGCTGTCAACAGATCCAGGCTATAGAGAGAGGGAGATGCAGATATGCATAGTAGGCAGCTTACAAACAAATAATGGGGAAAAAAAAAGTTGGATAACAATGACAAATAGGGTGAAAAAATATAGTTACATCTTATAAAACTTAAGCAAACTAGTAAAGAACTTTTATAATTTAAAATTTTAAATATTATCTATGCTCTATGAAACTTACCCGTACGCATCTACAATTTCCTGAAAAGAAGAAGTGAATCTGTTTGTGCGAAAATAGGTAGGTGGTGATTCCTTCGTTTGTAAAACCTGAAATATCGCCCCGACTTGAGAGTTACAGTCCATTGTTGCCCGCTGCAATACTTTGTGAATCTGCCAAGAATATAGAATTCAAATTAGTCAGCTATTCCAGCTGGTTAAGGATTGCAGTATAGATAGGTTTAGGCGCATCATATCAGAAAATAAATTCACAGTTTTAGGACAAACCTGACTTGTTGCGAAAACAGGACACCAACCTTCTGCAAGGAGACATTTCTTTGTCACATTAATGCTAAGCATATTTAGAGTGTGATAAATGGATTTTTCTCTCTTCAACTATCAATTGAAATTGAAGAAAAGAACAGTCAGCGGCGGAATAAATGTTAATTGCAAAAAGCATAGCAGCAAAACTAAAAGAGAAACATATATCACAATGCCTAAGCGTCTTTTAGCGACAATCCTTATATATCCTAAACCGAAATTGCCAAACAAACCTGAAGGCTCCATTGCTCATAGTGATATCCAATGGTCTGCAATAGAGTGCTCCAGTGAAGCAATCCTGCATCAATGGTAGTCTTCAATTCTGAAAGTCTTCCTGACACCTAGCAAGTTGATAAGCAGCAATAATTATTTTCTGTAGCTAATCTACAGTAAGACTGAAGACCGGCTACTGTGGGCAAAGTAGGCCATGTAATGTGTGGAACTTGGAAGAAGCTCACATCAATAGATCCAGAATCTTTTATATGGTTGATAACTCAATATTTTCCAAACAAGAAATAATCAGTCATCTTAGATGCCAAACTACATAGTAAATAAGCAGTAACAAGAAATTCTCAAAATGTAGCAGTCTGAAGCATTTCATAATAAGAATTGAAAGATAAGCAGAAACTAAAAAAGAAAATTTCGTGTACCTCTGCTATCATCTGAAACTGTTTACCCAAGTCATCTGAGAAAGGATAAAGATTTGCTCCAAAAGCATCACATATTTTCAGAATTTTGCTTTTAACTCTCTCTCCAGAATAGAAGACAACAAATACATTTTTATGAACCTGTAAGAAGGGAGGATATGAGTTCATTAACCTAAAAGACTGAAAAAGTATAAGTGACAAGAAACGGCAGAAAAGTAAATTGCTAGAATTAGAAGAAATAATAATGCATAGAAATATGTCAAAGCAGCATTTTTATAAGTTTACAGCCTTTCGGTGGATGGAAAATGATAAAAAGGAGGAAGTTGATGATTTAGTGTACATACAATCTAACTTCTGCTAGTGGTTAAATAATTCATTTTAAGCAGTTTTTTTTAAAAAATAAATAAATTACCTTCTCTCCTGACGAAGGATCAAGAACAGGATGTTCAACCACAGCCTGCTTGAGAAACACATTTCCCCTTGTAGCACGAAATAGAATCCTTTCTAAAGGAATTGATTTTTCTCGGGCAACCAGACCACTGATAAACCCCACCTTAATCTGCTTTAATGCATATGTTGTTGTCTCCTGTAGAACACAAAATTTCTAAGCATCATAAACAGTGGAATGGAACGAAAACGTTAGGTAATCAATGGAAACTACAGAGATGCAGCAATACTTGTTCCATTAATAATGGGCTGTCAATAGAACCTTCAACACTTGTCTGGACTTCAACTTCTCTCTGATGAGCTACAGCACTATTTTGAGCAGAAGTGAAAAACTCACCAACCTGATACAACCAAGGAAAGAAAAGAAAAAGACTAATTTCAGTCTGTAATAAAATGTAGAACACTTTTATTAAAACACAAACAAGATCAACAGCAAAGTCAACCTAAGTATCAGAAGCGGTGATGGCAATAGCAACGATGCTGAACTTTAAAAAGCATACCTTCTCTAGAACAAGCTTATACTCTGAAAGCTCATTGTAACTATGTTGCAACTTCTCATTATTTGCATTGATCTCCAGCAGCTCAGCTTCAAGTTCTGCAAGTTTAACCTAACCATGAAGAAAAGTTTCATCACACAATGCTGCATTCTGTAGTATAAGAATGGTTAAGAAAAAATTTAGAGCAGGTAAAAACCTCCAAATTTTCCAGATCAACATCACTGTCTCTTGTTGACTGCAATGAGGGTGATACACCTGCCTTCGTCATTTGTTCCTTAAATAACCGTAGTGTACGTGCCATTTCTCCACATCTTTTAATCTAAATTATAAAATGGTAAGCTTTCCAGAATGGTGAAATAAAATGGTATGTCATTTGACTCATTTCTATAAAGCGTGAGAATAAGTACTAAGTACTAGAAGTGTAGTGGTGCAAATTTTTCGCATTGTTAAAAGTTCGAGGACTCGTAGCACCAAATGATGGATAGCGAAGCTGACGATTTCAATGTTGCATGAGAAACCTAAATTGATTCTGTAGTTCAAAGTTGCTTAAAAGCCACGATACTATTTGTCGCTACTGGCGAAGCCTCACAAATACTTCGGGTCCCAAAAACGAGACAAAACAGAACAGTTTCATTGCAAAGTTTGCAAATTGCAACCATTATCATCATACGTTCACGAGCATTCGAGCAATTAACATATTCAAACATGCTGAGATTAAAAAAAAAAGCATCCAGGGTTTCAAATGTATTTTCAACAAAATGTGAATCGTAAAACCTGTTCACATTAAACTGAAAACTGAGAAAGAACATTCACAGCATATAACGGACGCATCGTGTGTGTGCCTGTGTAATTACAGAAACTACAAAAATTGGAAGTATAAAAGAATTCAACAATACCACGCACATAATGCATGGACACCAGAAATCATGAATCATAATGCAGTTTATCCAGATCCTATGGAATCATAGAGTTTCAACCTCTTCAAGAACAGACACAATGCATAGGCGAATAGCGTTTTTTACTTTTTTTTTTAATTAAAAAAAGAAAAATAAATGCAACATAAACATAACTACGCAAACAGAGACGTGATAAGCACCTGAGCAGCATAAGTCCGTTGGAATGGGCTTTTATCTGCATTGAGCTGGAGAATTGATATAAACAAAGATTTATCAATGTAGGAAATAAATAACATTCCTACAGAGGAAGACGTCAATAGATAATTGAAATGTCTAAGTTAGAAAATCAGAAGATTCATAGCAATGCACGATCGATTCCGAGTAAAGGAATCTAAAACGAGAGCAATGAGAATTGGAAACGAATCATACATCTTTGAATTGGAAGAGGCCGAGGTGGCCGAGATAAGAGATGGATCGATGAGCTGATTCGATTGGAATGATCAACTGAACCAATTGCATTGGCTCCGATCGAAGCAGATCCATCGTGTTCGTGGGATGAAAAAGACCTTCATTCCCCATCTGGAATTCCGAAATGCACAAGCACGATATGAATGAATATGCTTTTGTTTCGTACAAAAAGAGTTCAATTACAAATTACAAGCACCGAACAAAATCAAATCTTACCGCTACTTCCATCCCGCGGTTTGCAATGCTTCCTTTTCGTCTTAACGCTCGCGCATGTGTTTATAATAGTATACTCTGTAGTCTAAGTCTATACGTATATAGATGAACTTACTACATGAAATTAATTTTAGAAGGGTTTTTTTTGGTCTTAACAACAAAGTTTGTATTTTATTGAGTGTTATAGCACTATAATTCCTCACTTTATAGTTATAAGATATTGAAACCGGTTATTGAATCGAAAGAGATATTGATTCATGATTTAATAATTTAATTAGGGTTGAATTGTGGTCGGATTATTTTAAATATATATATAAAAAATAATAATTTATATACATTAAAAGCACCAAAATATTATATTAACCTTTTTTCAAAATTTTAATAATTTCATGTTGAGAACATACAAGTACTGTATATTATATATTGTATATAAAAATAAAAATAAAGTAATGTAACAAAAAAAATGTTGGTGACTTGGTGGTACAATTGTTGGCTGTCTTAAGTTTTTCATTTTGTGTTTATTTAAAAAATTGGAAAAGCACTTAATAAAACAAATTGAAAGTCTCAATTATATAATTGAGTTGATGAGTACGTGAATATATACATATGTGATTATCCAAGTTCAATTTTAAATTAATTTATTTAACTATAAAAATAATTGTAACAACAAACTCGATATACAGTTAGTACATATAAGAGTATATTGAAATTATATCGAGTCAATTGTCAATTGTTTGTGTCCATTTGGGATAGGCCCGTAAAAACAGGTCATTCGGTCTTATTTGGCCTAGTTTATTTAGGTAGGAAATTTTTATGATTTAGGCTAAAAAAATTTTATTTGAATTTTCAATTTAAAAGTTCAATCATGTTTTATAGGTGTATCGAGTTTTTTGAGTAGTCTATATTTTTTTTTCACTATAAAAATTTATCTATTATTTTCAAAAAAGATATATTACTATTTTTTTTCTTATATCAATTTTTTTTCCTTTAAGATAATCTACTTGAGCTTTTAAGAAGTAGTATATATCAACAATTTTTTTCTTTAAAATACTAATATACCTTGTCATGATAGTATTCAATATTAAATAATGTATAACACAATACATAAATAAAAAATAGACATATAGTCCAAGTCCGACAAGTTTTTAAAGCCCAAACCTATTTTTTTGTGGGTTTTTATAAGCTGAAAATACTCGACTTTATTTAAATTTACATTTTTAATTTCTAAACTCTCCTATTTATCATTTATTCGGACCGACTCTAAGTTTACGTATATGATCATGGCAATAAGCAATCTTTGCATTAATACTTTATGAGTCTTGATATACAGTGCCCTAAGTGCACTAGTTAAGATTATTAGAAGTAAAAAAATAATCATAAAAGTAAATTGTTCCATCTCTCGGAATACAAAAAGCTACACATTTCAATATCTTTTTATTACTTTTAGATTCTTAAATAGTGCTCTTAAGATACTAAATATCATTTACCATATTTTCTTTTCTATCTCTTCTCTCCATCCAATTTCCAATGGTAAACTATCCCTATAAAAAAAAAAAAAAACTATCATTATTTTAGTTCTTTTTACATTTGTGATTTTCGACAAACTCAAATTGATTAACTTTTGATCAATTTAGATAAATTAATAATATTTTGAATTTTTAATTAAAAAAAAGTGAAAAATAGGTGGGGAGGAGAAAATAATTTTTTATCTAGTTAGCCAATAATTGGCTATTTTTAAGTTGGTTAAAAAATGTTTTTGTTCTTTTTCTATAAGAAATGTAAGACTAATTTTTTACACAAATCAATAAAATATATTTAATTATATTTTCAGCAATTAATAAGATGATGAAATTTATCTTTATTTTTAATTTGTTCATGTAATTAATGCATTCACTACTATAAAAAATGATTAAGTTAATAAATTAAGGATAATAAAATATTGTTACTATATTTCTTAACAATCAATACATCTAAAGAAATGGTTAAGTCTCTTATAATTATAATTAAGACTAAGAAAAATTATTTTTTGTCTCTTATATAGAAAAGACCGGTGGGAGTAATAAACAAGTCCATAATAAATATAAGTCTTGTTAAACAATATTTTTAAGGTACTTATTAAAATTGTTAGAATTAAAAAAAAAAAAAATAAATACATATTATTTTATCTTTGAGAAGTAAAAAAAATATATTTTTTAACAACGTAACCTTTTGTTATAGTTTGCTCATTAAAAAAATGTCATTTGATAACATTTGTCTACAAGTATATAACTATATACACACTTTTTACATATTCTTTACTTCTACAAAGAAGATGTTCAGTACCGAAAAAAAACACAGAAAACAAAAAACACATCTAATTCTTGCTTGGTTGATCTTAGCACAAGAAAATAACATCTTCTGATGAATGTAGGATATATTGGCAAGAACAGAAACTCTCACACCAAAAATATTTTCATTTACTAACTTTTTTTTTTATTTCTATTAAATTAGTTAACGTTGGTATAAACTATGTCTATCAATATTAATCCGTTAATATTTATACATATAATACTTATACAATTAGATAAATAATGCATAACTACACACAGATAAATATTTTAGTATAAATAATTGATATATATTGATTTATTGATCGTTGGTAAAGTTCGTTAATAATGGTTATACTAACAGACAAATCTGTTTGACAAAATCTATATCATCTATAACTAATAGAGTGAAAACAAAAAAAATTGTTATTAAGACAATTAATTTGTAGTGTCTGTATAAGAATCTAAGAATCAAAATTAAAGTGTTGCTAACGAGTGTCCTTATTATGATACAATAAATACACTGTATTTAATGTTTAAAATTACTTAAAAGTTTGTCTTTTTTCTTTTTCAACATTTGCAACAATAATAATTTTTTGGAACAATATTTTTATTTACAATTACCAAATTTAATTTTTGTATGTTTAACAAGTAATATGAATTCAAGGAGGCTTTTGTGAGCATCTTCCACAAAATGGAAAGAAGAAAAATGAGGGAATTTATATGAGAAAGAAAAAAAAGAGGCTGTAAACACAAGACCAAATTAATTAATTAATATAAAAGCATACAATAGATGAAGGAGAAAGAGACGGGTTATGTATGTATGTATGTATATGTGTCAATTGAAGGAAGGTTTAATTTGATTTGTGAAGCACGCACATGTTATGGTCTAAAGTTAATACAAAAGTATGGTAATTTTGTGTAGAGTTTCTGATTCTTCCTAATGCACCAAAAGAAGCAGTCTATGGAAGTATATGATTAGCCCTATCAAAACGTATGTACCGTTGGGGGGCAGTAGTACACACTACACACTTATATGCATAAACATACATCACATGCACATACTTTTAGAAGCATTAAACATTAGTATATGAAGCAAAGAAGATGACTTTTTCCAACTCAAGCTTATGGAAGTCACATCCGTGGATCATGGATATATATAGATCGGAGGTGTATTCTCCATTTATAGGTAATGTAATTTTGTAAGATAACGATCGGTATCCAATAATTAGAAGCGTACGTTTTGACAATTCCACTATATATAATTAATATAATGCTAGAAGATATTATATATGCGCGCCGATTTGGCAATTGGTAATACATGATGGAACATATATAGATAGATGAGATATAGTGTTGAACAAAAAAGAAGCTAAGCTTTTGAAATTGTATGGTTACGTTGTTGTATTTTGATGTGGCAAGCAAACGGATAAAGTGGGAAAAAGCGGCTTGGAGTTCAGCACCAACCAGAAAGGTTACGTTACTCAACAAGATAGAAAAGGGAAATTAAGGCAATTAGAGTTGGATTGTTAATTAATTGATGAGATAGCCGGTAGGGGCCGGGGACGTGCTTAGGATGTTGGAGGTGGGAAGAATTGCGTAGCAGGCATGATGAAAGCATTAAGCGGAGGAGCGGGGGGTAAAGAGAAGGCTCAAACGGCGGGTTTCCGGTTACTAGTGGGTGTGGTGAGGGAAGAGTAGATAATGATGAGTGGTGTACATGTTGTCGTTGGCGGCGTTTGGCAGCGGGGACCCAAGTTCTCTTGATGTGGGCCCTCGTTTTCTCTACCCCTACTACTTATTCCTCCTAAACACAACCACCCAGGCCCAGCCATTTCTTGCGAGCGAATGCGTGAGGGGAATAGGGGACATCAAAATCTACATACAGCTCTCTCTCAGTTTCAATAAATCTCGGCCTTCATCACTGAATTCCAATTTCTGCTTTCACCATCCAACGCCCAACCTTCCTCCACGTGTCACGTCATCAGCTTTTCAGGGAGAGTACGTAATCACGCTTTCATCAAGTAATTCAATTGACTTGATAAATGAAACTCTCTTGATTTTAATTTTTAAATACATTGAATGACGGTACCAATTTTTTTCGGGTCTTATAATATATGGGGTTTTAGGTTTTTTTTTTTTCTAATCGTGAGTACGGCCTTGATCCATCCATTTTATAACTCTTTTTTTTTCTTGTTTTTAATATATCTCTCACTTCTTTATCAATTACATTGGTCACGTACCCCTTTTTATTTGGTATGCTAAAAAAATTATGTTAACAATAAGAAGGAACAAGAGTACAAGAAGTGCTCCATTCCAATTTCCAACAAGATTACAAGCAGCATATGAGAAACATAAACATAAAAGGAGATTAAAAAAACACTGCATTAAAAACCACCCAAACCCAAACAAAATTTTATATGCAACCTCACATTGACACCTCATTTTGTATTTTCTCTTCTTCTTCCTTTAAATTTCACTTTCTTTCTATTTTTCTTGTTATACAACCTTATACTCATAAACTAATTAAATTATACAAGTGTACTTATATAATTTGTGCATGAGAAGAATAACCTAAAAAAAAGTAAATAACTTATCACAAAAATCCGACCTCAACGGTTAAACACATGAAATTAACCTCAAAAGGCCGATCTCAAAGATAAATAATTATATTACCAATGTGGTAAGGGTCACGATGTCCATATGTAAGATAAACACTACCCTACTAGAGTGGAGGCAACCTCTAAAAAAAAGATAAAATTTGGGAATATTTTTCTGCTTTATTCCATGGAAATTAGAAAACATATATAGCCGAATAGAGTCCAGGATCGTTGCTATAAACCAAGATATCATAAAAAAAAACAATCACGAAATCTCGGAGATAAGGCTGGAACAGCAGGTTCATAGTGGCTTGAAAAGTTGCAAATGCATTACAGAGTCCAAAGGGCATAACAGCAAACTCATAATGACCTTCATGAGTGCGAAAGACAGTTTTATGGATATCACCTGGGTTCATTCGGATTTGGTGGTAGCCGGACCGAAGATCTAATTTAGAAAACCATTGAGTGCCATAGAGCTCGTCAAGTAGTTCATCAATAGTCGGAATCGGAAAACGATCCTTAATAGTAATAGAATTCAAGGCTCTGTAGTCAACACAAAACCTCCAACAGCCATCTTTTTTGCAGACCAATAGCACAGGTGAAGAAAAGGGACTGTTACTGCGATGAATGATGCACATATCCAGCATTTCTTTGATTAATCGCTCAATCTCACGCTTCTGAAAATGCAGGTATCGGTAAGGCCGAACATTGACAGGATCAGCACCTTCTTGTAGTGTAATGTTGTGATTTGTGGAACGAACAGGAGGTAGTGTCGTTGGAGTATCAAATAGGTGAGGAAATAAGGCAATAGTATCCTCAATGACAGGAGGTATGATCATTGGGGTAGAAGTCACGGACTCTGGAGCCAGCACTTGCAATTGGAACATTTCAGCAACCCCATCTGTATTAAGCATACGCTTGATTTGTTGTAGGGAAGCCTCCTGAGGAGCAGCAGGACGTTGGCCCACAACCTGTACAATAGCACCATCCTTGACAAATTTCATTGTTAGCTGGTCATAATCAGTAAGAATAGGGCCTAAGGTTTTAAGCCATTCTACTCCTAGAACCAAGTCAGCTCCACTCAAAGGAAGAACAAATAAATCAACAGAAAATTTATGAGAACCGAGCTGTAATGGAACCTGTTTGCAAACAGAAGAGCAAGAGAGTTCCTCACCATTACCCACCAAAACATGAAAATCCGAGGCAGGAACTACTTGAAGACCCAAAAATTGAGCAATTCGATCTTGAATAAAATTGTGGGTGCTCCCACTATCTATCAAGACAGCAACAGAAGCGTTTTCAATGCGAGCGGCCACCCTCAAGGTTTGAGGAATGGAGTGACCCATTAAAGCATGAAGACTAATTTGAGCAGAAGCATCAGAGGACGAAACGGGCTCCGGCGAAGCGATAGTAACCTCCTCATGAAGCATAGTGAAGAGGTCAAAGGCAGTAACCTCCGGATGATCTGGGTCGGCCACTAGAAGCATAAATGGACGTTTGCACTTGTGCCCAGGACGATAGTGTTCGTCTCAGTTATAACAAAGACCTTTTTCGCGACGCGCTTGTAACTCAGCAGGGGAGAGGCGTTTGAAATTGGGGTTGGATTTGGTGGATTGGGATGAAGCTGGTTGGGTTGAAGGTGAAGGAAGGCTAGGAACAGACAGAGGTTGGGAAGAGGAATTGTTTGAGCGAGAAAAAGAGGAGGAAAAACGGGATTTTGTAATGGTGTGAATATCAGCAAGCTTATCTTCTTGAAGCTTAGCTAAGCTAATGGCTTGAGAAAGAGAGATGGGTTGAAAAGCTTGAACTTCGCGTCGGATTTCAAGTTTAAGACCAGAGGTAAAACAACTAAGAAAATGTAGGAGGAAGACCCACAACACGGTTGGCAAGGGCTTCAAATTGAGCTTGATATTCATTTACTGTAGTTGTTTGACAGAGTTTAAAAAGGGCTCCTTTGGGATCTTCATACTGGGAAGGGGCAAAACGTAACTCCAGTGCATGAAGGAAAAACTGCCACGAAATCAATTGACCATTGGAATACATCCACTGGTACCAAGCAAGAGCTTCACCCTCCAAATAAAAAGAAGCAATGCGTAAACGCTGGTCTTCAGGAGTGTTATGGAAGTCAAAAAATTGTTGGATTTTAAAAATCCAGCCAAGAGCATCGGTTCCATCAAACTGTGGGACATCCAATTTCAAAGTTATTTTTGTGGATAATAGGGGACGACCCCCATTAGCTATACGATCAGCTAAAGAACCGGAAGTATCAAAGCGTGATTCTAAGCTGCTCAAACGTGTTAGAATTTCAGCATGAAAGGCATGCTGATTTTCAAGTAGCTGAGCCACTACTTTGTCCATAGGTTCAGTAGGTTTCGGCGGTGTGGTCATGGTCAATGAAAGCACCAAATTGTAAGATAAACACTACCCCACTAGAGTGGAGACAACCTCTAGAAAAAAAGATAAATTTTGGGAATATTTTTCTGCTTTATTCCATGGAAATTAGAAAACATATATAGCCGAATAGAGTCCAGGACCATTGGACAGCTCATAAAACAACAGCTCAGCAAATCTGAAATAGATTTTCACAGAGATACAATTAGATAATAATAATTCTGTAATGACTCTTGTACCCCTTCTAGACTATTCTTGCCTAATTAGTCTTGTAATTCCTAAGCCACTTGGACCTAGTCTTGTTACGTTTGGACCTTCTTGGCAGCATAAGTGTGTCTTCAAGCCCATCATGCTCCTCAGCATCCAAGTGCAGCTCCTCATCGTCTTCATGGGCCTCTTGGGTCATAACAGTATAGCAGAAGAAAAGAGATTTAACTGAAGGAGAGAACTATTAAAAGATAGACTCATTTTTTGGACCTAATTTTTCGACCTAATAATTTTCTAAAGGGATTATTAAAAAAATAATATAGCATTGATACTTGTCCTATTTTAAAATAAGAAAAATCATCTCTATCTTATCCCTTTTATCCTGCTTAGAGATGGAAATAACCTAACCTAAGCCTAGTTTAGGCCAATTAAAGAAAATTTAATAAATAGATCAGATCAAGGCCTAAGATTAGCCCATATCAAATTGAGGCCAAGTAAAGAAAATTTAATAAATAGATTAGGCAAAAGCTTATTTAAAAATCTAATTAATAATTAATTAGGCTAGGCTTTAAGCTCTTCAAAATGTCTTTTAAATCTAATAGACCGGTCTATATATAAATAAAAATAATGTTAGTAATAATAATATCGCTATTCATGCTATTATTATTATTGTTTTTATTTTCAAAAATTTTTGATATTATATTTTAATATTTTAATTATGTTTAAGAATTTAAATTATTACTATATGTATATATTCATACCAATTAATTTATTTTAGAATAGGTTATTATAATATAAATAATTTTAGAACTTTATTTAAAATAAACTTTTAAACATATCCTTAAACTTAATAGACTTTTTAACGCATCAAATTCAAACTATAAACATAGCTTATAATAAATAACAGGTCAGATTCAAGCTATCAATTTAAAAAATATGTCAGACTCAAACTATACAATAACTAATTTGACTTAAATTATTTCCATCCTTAAACATGCTGAAAAGCACTCGGTTAATCCCTAATACATGAGCAGTAGTAGTAAATAAGAATGGCAAGGGAGGGTCTCTATATTGATTGATCAGTATCACGTCACGTGAACCATCCTAAACATAATTAGTTAATTATTCTAATTGAAGACAATTAATAATTAATTGGCTCCAAAAATATAGCGAAACGGCAAACATAATCCTGGTTACACATGTAAGGACACGCGTTTATGCTGTGGTGCCCTGGTGGCTGTCTCTGCACTCCTTCATTTTAGAACAACTCAATTTAATAATTTTTCAGTTTCTTTTTAATTTTCATTTAAAATTAATTCATATGACTGTGGATCAGAATAGCGGTATTCTGGATGTACACGTACATGCCGAGTCCAACTGCTACCAACCATCCCGGTAAGTCTGGCACGCCTACAATCAGGGCCTAGGTAATGTGATTTGAGCTTAGGTAACAAGTCCAGACTCAATATCGCCCACATTTAAGGCACACGCTCCTCCATAAATATTAACATAAATGCACCATGCAAGGTACGTAAGGGGCTGTTTGGTTTGCATTTTCATTTTCTATTTTCATTTCCTGTTTTCAGTTTGTTTCCTGTTTTTTGAAATTTTACAAAGGAAAAACTGAAAATGCTGAAAACAGAAAATCTGTTTTCAGCATTTTCAGTTTTTCCTTTGTAAAATTTCAGAAAACAGGAATCAGAAAATGAAAATGCAAACCAAACAGCCCCTAAGTATTCTATCAGATATACACAACTCTAATACACTCACTGACTTGAGCGTCGGAGTCCTTGCAGGTGCACACTATCGCCGCCGGAGCTTAAGCTCAGAAGACATCTATATTGTCCTTTGCTGATCAAGAATACCACCTTGTTTGTCCTATATCCCCGTCAAGTTAGATCACAACACATATAATTTCCAAATTTTTTGTATATATCTAATTTTTTTCACACTTTTATATTTTAAATATGGTAAATATTATCTAGTGCCTTATGATCACATTTTAAGGAATGACATATAACAAAAAGTTATTGAAAAATAGTTTTTTTTCTATTTTCAAAAGATTGAATAATGAACTCTCATAATTATATTTTTAATTGTAGTAACCTCATTAAGTGCTTTAAGGATATTTTTTTAATAAAACCCTTTAAATATAGTTAAATTAATTTTCATTATCACATTTAATAAAATATATTTAAAATATCCCTTATTTAAATCATTCAAATATTTATTATAGTTACTTTAAAGTGAATAGATAATAAATTTAATAAAGAATAATTTAGAAAAATAATATTTTTTTTATAAAATCAATAAAATTAAATGAGATCAGCTATATTTGTTATTGTTAAAGGGTGTGAATTAATCAATTTTTTGCTTATATTCATTCAAAAGAATAATTTTAAAATCTCCTACTATCAAATATTTTTACAAAATTTCCTATTTATTAATTGAGGAATAAATTAATATTTTTCCATTTTTTAAGACAAAAATTATTTAAGTTTTCATGTATTACTTACTTCACACAGTAATATAAGAGTATAAGAATATATATGAGATTTTTTTTAAGATATAACATTACTTTAAATTTCTTATGATAAATGTAAAGATTATTAAGGGGTTGATTGGATTGAGGAAAATTGAGGGAGAGAATGGGAGGGATTTTAAATTGAGAACTTTGATTGGTTCAAAAAAAAATAGAGAGGAGGGGTTTAACTTAATTTTTCCTTTCGAGAAAGTGATTTTTAACATTTAAAATTTTTTTTTTCTCTCAAACCAAACACAAAAACACTCCATTTCTTTCTATTTAAACCAATCACATTACAAAATTTTTTATTTTCCCTCTCCTTCATTAAAATATCTCTCTTACCCTTTCTCTTTTGAACAAATCAGACCCTAAATGAATGTGTGGATATAATTAAGAGAAGAAATATTTATTTGAACTCTTTTTTTTATCAGCAACAATGAGATTTTATTAAAATTAGTGGTAACAGAGGTGCCACAAAAGAATACAAGACAATTAAACAAAACGAAACGCAAAAAAATATTTTTGTTAAAAAAAAATTGTTACAAATAAAATGTATGGGAATATGTGTGTGTAAGTATAGGGTTTAATCCCTGATTGTACTACTTTCTCTTATTACCAAAAAAAAATACTTTTTTTTTTAAAAAATTCAAGAACCTAAAAAATTAGTATTTTTTATGGGTTTGCATGTTATCAAAGTAATAAGTACATCATATTTATGCTTCCAATTTTAAGGTTCGGAATATTTGAAGTCCAATTTCGAATCTTGATAGTTGAGATTTAGGATAAATTATTGAAGTCTAGTTTAGGATATGTGTTTGTACGTGTATTTATCGATTAAAAATTTTTAATGCTTCAAAATCTCTTAATAGGTAAGCATTATATATATTTTTAACTTTTAAAACAATAAATGCATATAGTCTCTGATTCCTTTTTTTTATAAGCAAGTGATTTAGCAATTTAAAGTATTTATTATTTTTTAACACCAATTAATAAAATATTTTAGTATGATTTTCTAGTGAAAGTGTATTTTCAATGGAGATGAAATTGTAAAAACATTGTAAATTTCAAATATTACAAATATTAATTCTTTTTTTTTTAAATATTAAGTCTAATAGATGATAATTTCGAACTTCCACTTGATTTCTAAACGTGAGGTAAATTTAAGCACTTTTATAAATAATCTTGCAGTTTAAATATTTTTTTCTTACTTTAAAATAGAACACCACCCCTCAGGCCCTACTCACCATAAATTTTTGTAAAAAAAAATAAAATAAAATTCTTCTATGTAATCTACCTCGCCATGCTAAAAAGTTTTACACCCAACCAATTGGCAATAGGAGTATACATTAGCATTATCCTATTATTCCGTAAGAATCATTGTATTCTTAATTAAATTATTAATATTTGGGGCCCGAGGAAGCAAATCATCTCCCTCTTGTTGCCTAACCTTAGCACTCCCTCACGACTATTTTACTAAAACTAGGTTGCCCTTTCTCCAACATGCCACATTCTTTAGTTTCTTAGCTTTATCGTTCTTTCAAGCACACGACACTTTTTTTTTTCCTTGTATTTCTTTTTTCTTTTGCCTTTTGGCCATTTTATAATTTGTTGGTGGTGTATAAATACGCAGTCTAACACTTGAATGAAATATGATTGGGCGAATTAGAGGACGAAATTGAAATATTGCTCTCATCATCATAAGTCTCAATCTTTTGATGCTACATTTCTTCAAAATAAAGTCTGTATGTAGAAGCTGGTCAACGAGGCCGACAACATTAATTAAATTAAGATAAAATATATTTTTAATCTCTATAAAATACATTATTTTTTAATTTAGTTCTTATAAAATTATTTTTATCATTTTAATTCTTATTTTTTTAAAAGACATTCATTTTTAAGTCTTTATCAAGTTAAATTCTTATATTATATAGATTGCTGTATAGATTTAAAAGGAATTGATGAATTATTAAACTTTCGCTAACCAACAATTTCATTATGGACACGTCATAGTTAAACTCATATTAAAGCAAGAAATGGATCATTAAGGGCTTGTTTAAAATAGTTTTGATTTTTAGTTTTTTAAAATTGTATCGTAAAACAGTTTTTAGAAACAGTTTTACTGTTTCTGTTTTCCGTTTTTTGAATTTACATACAAATTTGTATTGAAAACTTCTTTTAACTATTTTAAAAAACTGTTTCTAAAAACTATTTTATAATACAGTTTTAAAAAACTAAAAACTAAAACTGTTTTAAACAATTCCCAAATGTTTCTAAATTTTAATTTTTAAATACTAAAAAACAAAAAAATATTTTTAAAAATAAGAATCAAACAAGTCTTAAGAACTTTAAAATACATTTTTTTAAAAATTAAGGACTAAAATATTTTTAAAAAATTATAAAGACAAAATTAAAAAATAATATATTTTATAAGGACAAAAACATACCCATTAAATTATGAATTGCATCCTCCAAATAATTAGCATCCCAAGCACAAGTGATTAGAATGAATTAATCTGAATTAGTCAATTAGTCATTGATAATAAATTTTATAATGTGACTCGTAATAAAGAAATATTGAATAAGGTATTATTATCCATGCCATGATTGGTGGTAACAGGAGTTAAATTAAAAGCAGTGAGAAGACGTAACCTTGTTCCTTTTTCTTCTTCTTCTTCTTTTTCCTTGTTTTCTTTTAAAAAAATAAATAAATGGTATTTCTCAGCTGCACACTATTTTTACCCGATCCGGTTCTATTATCATGATTGAATTTTAGACCAATTTGAAAGTCGGTTTCGCACTGGCCCTAACATTTCCATGTCAATTTACAATTACTTAAGAAGCCATCATTATACTTTATTATCCGAAGGGCGGAGCTATCTTATGTTATTATATTTGAACTGAAGATAGTAAAAAAAACTCAAATTTATGGGTATTATTCGCGATGATTTTGTGTTCGAGTTTTATGTAGGTGCACATTGATTTAATAAATAAATTTTTCTAAAATCCATAAATAAGCGAGTACAGGTAAGAGTTTTATAATATCTGTGCCTGCGAATACTCGCACCCGTCAAATATAAAGAAAATTATAAGAATATCTTTATATATCTTTAGTGGCTATTGAAGTTTATGTTAATTTGCATGAATTAATTTGAAGTTTATTATAATTTAGATGAGTTTCTTTTTTTTATAATTTTACCAATTTTAAGTTATATAATTTTTTCATGAAATTTTTAATCTCAAAATTTAAGTTTTTTACTGTATTTTCTAATTTTTCCTTCATTTTTTTTCGGATTCACGGGTATGAATACTAATAGATATTCAGAGATATTGATTAGAATCTGCAAGTATTGCCTTAACAGATACCCGACGAATTTTTTGCAGGTGCGAATTTAACGAGTTTTCGCGGGTGCGGGTTGCAGGTAACTACTAGTACTGACACCTACCCGCACCCATTGTCATTCCTAATCCGAACTTTCTATTGTGAAAAAGATTTATTAATACATATATAATATTTTAAAACATAAATAAAAATTATTAATATTTTAAATAATTAATCTTTTAAAATTTTAATCTATTTACTTTTTTATTATTTAGTTTTAAAAAATTTTAACTAACACTATCTCTACGTTATCTTGAATTTCAATACAGGTCATTCTCCCTTCTAATTTAAAATTATATTCTCTTCTTACATATTTATAAAGATGGAAATAAAGAATCCGTGCAATTATTGTTTGTTTTATCAGTGGATGACAATTGGATAAATATCTAAAGGTTCGGATATCTAGATTTCTCACCAATTGAGAAAGACTTCTGATGGTAACTCTCCCCAAAATCGTGAACACCCCTAATATATAGCCCACCACTTCCCACTCCCTTGTAAAAAAAATAAAACTGAATGACAGTATGAATACATTTTTAATTTGATACACATAAATCAAATTCCAAAAAGGAATTATTTAAAATTCAAGTCAATCCAAATCTCATGACTTTGCAACAAAGAATTTCATTCACGAAGGAATTAAACTCCCAAATATAAGGTTTTAATTTTAAAATTTTTTCCGAACAGATTCCAAATAACATGCTTAAAAATGAGAAATTCAACAAATGGTGGATGATTCCAGGAGTTCGATGTCTAGAAAGCAGGTTTTATTAATTGATAAAATAAAATAAAATAATATATATATATATATTTATTACACAAACAATTTTAGGATTACAATTTTTTTCCTTAAAAGTTCATTATACTTACTAAACGTATTATTAAAAACAAGATAATATTACCCAACAATTTTTTTTTTAATACATGTTTCATTGTTTCCCAACAACAACTGAGTTAAGTACTCTCTCCGTCCCATAATATAAGCCTTAACTACCAAAATGTCTTGTCCCATAATATAAGCACCTACACATAAAATAAGAAGCATTTATTATGATTTTTTAACTTATTCAACCAATAGAAAATAATTGTGTTTAAATTTAATTGGTGTAACATCTCAATAGTCTACTTAATACTTTTGATTTCAATAATTCAATCACTTTTTTTAAATTGTGTGAAATGTTAGTTGGAGTCTAGAAACGATGGTATGGGGGTTGATCATTTATTGAGCTATTTAGGCCTTAGGCTCCATTAATTAAATGAAAATTTAAAATTGTACTCCTCATTTATAGGGTGTAAAGTGAAAAGTGATATAATTAAAGGTCCAGATAATAAAATGAAACGAAGAAAAAGGAAAAATAAAAAATAAAAATGATGCATGTGATAGATAAAGAAGAGAAAATTACTATCATTTAATTGATCTCTTAGCAAATAAGGCTTATAGTGTTAGTTTAGGTCATAATTGTTTTCCTTTTTTGTCCCCTGTTGATTCTAATGTCTTGCTTTGGCAAGATATAGTAGGCATAGCTCGTTTTTGTAGTGTTCGATATTAGTTCTGTTTTTGGGTTTTTTCCCCTAACAAAAACATCAAGAAATAAAGAAGAGGGATAAAAAAAAGTGAAGTTATAAAATGAGTGCAGATAAATAATATTGGAACATGAATTGTTAGTCTTGTTATATTTTATTATGCTATTAGAAAAATAAAAGGGATGATGTCCTGGTGGTAATTTTGATGAGGTAAACCGTAAACCAAAGTTGACTTTTGAGTGAAGTATGATGCGACTTTTTTCGTATTTCGAATTAATTTCGGCCTTTTTTTGGGCTAAAAACAATTGGGGCCCTCATTCTATCAGGACTTCGGACGCAAGGATCAGTATCCTTTGTGGGCTTTGAATACCAAATTTTGAACAGGCCCAGATTGATAATGCGAGCCATATTGGTTATAAAACTCTGGGCCAATCTGAAAGCAGATCCGACTGCATTAAAGACTTTATTAGTTTTAGTTGACTTAGCATGTTGCGAGCTGTGGAGCCTTTAACTTTTAAAAACAATAAAAAATGCGTCCACCCTAATGAAAGGCATGTTCTCTATAAAGGCCTTGCATCGCATGTGGACTAAGGAAAGCACAGAACCATTTGAATTCTAAAATCTCTTTGTTGTTGTTGATGGTGGCAAGACACTGCTCATTAATAATGTCCCTTAATTCAATACTAACCAAATTCCACGCAGGTTATTTCCGTATAAGCTTCGCCTTAGGAGGGCAAGCCTTATTATGGAAGACGCTAATCGAATCAAAAGACAACGCCAACCCTAATCCTCTCCGTCACGTGCTTCGCATGCTCCCCCCAACCGCTTTCCTCGTACTATGGTCTCTTTCTCTCTTTATCCTCTTACTTCTCTCTCTTCTTTACCTCCTACGATGCTTCTTTTACTTCAACATGGTAAAATCTGAATTCTTACACCATGTAGGAGTTAACTACCTCTTCGCTCCATGGATTTCTTGCTTATTATTGCTTCAATCAGCACCCTTCCTCCAACCCAAATCCACCACCTATTTAGTTTTCTGGTGGGTCTTCGTGGTTCCCGTATTGGTGCTAGACGTCAAGATCTACGGTCAGTGGTTCACCAAGGGGAAGAGGTTTTTGTCCACGGCGGCAAACCCCACGAGCCAGTTATCGGTGATAGGGAACTTGCTGGGGGCCCAAGCCGCAGCCCACATGGGATGGAAGGAGTGTGCGGTGTGTCTGTTTTCGCTAGGG
Organism: Cyamopsis tetragonoloba; assembly: GCA_037177725.1. Taxonomy (NCBI): domain Eukaryota; kingdom Viridiplantae; phylum Streptophyta; class Magnoliopsida; order Fabales; family Fabaceae; genus Cyamopsis; species Cyamopsis tetragonoloba. The sequence goes on from CM074119.1 coordinate 84,521,887, forward strand.
ATGGTGCATTACTTGGTCCTCTTTGTTACGCTCTACCAACGCTTATCCGGCGGAGATCGCCTTCCCGCCTTGTTGAGACCCGTTTTCTTCTTGTTTTTTGCTGCCCCCGCTGTCGCTAGCTTGGCCTGGGAAGCCATTGTTGGCAATTTTGACACTGCTTCAAAGATGCTTTTCTTTCTATCTCTCTTCCTCTTCTTGTCACTGGTAAGTCATGCTAACTAATTTCAAATTGCATCTTATGTTTAATTAACTACTCTCTTTTACTACTTTATTAATCACTATCTCCATATTCGGGGACTAAATCAGAATTATTATTCAACTTTTACAAACACTACATATTTAAAGTTTTAAAAATGATTAATTAAATCAAAAATTATAATATTTTTAAGTACCAAAACAAATATTATGTGGTTTTGTTCTAAAGCCTAAATATATTATACCTATCATTTTATTTGATGTGAAGTGGTTGGAAATATTAAGCTAAGGGGAGTACATAATATGCGAAAGAGACAACATTACATAACTAGTATATATACGCTGATTTTAAAAAAACCTTAGTAGTATATGATAAAAATGCAAAAAATTCTAATTTAATAAATATCCTAGATATCTTTTCAATACGCACATTGTTTATTAGCAGATGATTGTTAAGTCTATAGAGTTTTTTTAATTACGTATAGTTAGGAAAATGACTCTGTCCTTAAAATTTATTATTTAGTATACATAAGTTCAATTCATAAAATAATTTATTACTCTCTCTCTCTTTCGTTTTAAAGTTGTTATACACATGATTAATTATGAAAAAGTTTATTATAAATAGATCAAATTACTCTAATTAAATTATATAGTATATTAAAGAAAGAGATAAATTTATGAAAATAATTGCTGATGGAAGAAAAATAATAAAGATATGCACTTAATAATTATGGATTGAATTAAAAAAAAAAGAACTTAATAGTGTCTTAAAATTTTAAAACTGCAATTGATTAAGAAAAAAAACCAAAGGCAAAAAAAGAAAAACAGAGGGAGTAGATGCTACTGTATAATTTTAAACTGTAGTTGTTTTTGTGCATGGAGGAACCTTAAAATTCTAGGCTAACTATCTTACCGTTCGAGATATTTACAAGTTAATAAAAAGATTAATCATTATGATAGATGTAACAAATATCTTACCGTTCGAGATATTCATAAGACGTTTTTAACTAATATTACACATATCAATAAAAGTAGTTAAGCTTAGTTAATTTTATTAGTTTTTTGAAAAATTATATAACATATTAATTTTATTTTTCATTAAATATTATAATGATTTAACCGGGTAAATAAGAAAACAAGTAATAAATACTCCATAGAAACTATAAAACATCTTGTAAAAAACATTTAAATCTTCTAAAAGACATCTTATAAATAGGAACAAAGAGAGTATAAGAAACTGTTTGGTTTGCATTTTCATTTTTTGTTTTTATTTTCTGTTTTTAGTTTGATTTCTGTTTTCTGAAATTTTACAAAAGAAAAAACTGAAAATATTGATTTCTGTTTTTAACATTTTCAATTTTTCTTTGTAAAATTTCAAAAATCAAGAAACAGGAAATAAAAATGCAAACCAAACAGCTCTTAATATATCCATTATGTAGTTGTTTTTATACATGTAATTAATTGTCTCCCTCGAAATTAGGAGTAGATGCAATCTTTGATATCTTAATTAATTAAAATCAAATAAATATTTGCAGTATATGTATATAACAATAACGATATTTAAGGTAAGAAAGAGGAAAGAAAAATATGAGTAATAAATAATTAATAAGACTAAAAAATAAAGTATAGAAAAGAATGTAAAAGAGATACGAAACATAGATTATAATTAACGATATCCATATTAATATTAATATACATATACTCCCGTATGGTTGGGTACTTGGGCGAGCTTTACGTCGAATAATCTGTACGTTTGAGCAAGAAAGGACAAAAGCCTACAGCTGGACATTAATGATATATACAGAAATTTATTTATTTAATTAATAAAATACATAGTAGAAATATACACACGTTTGTAGGCTACCTACCTTTTTTGTATAGTACGAAACAGGTCATAGTCAATCAAAAAAATTAAAATAAAAAACAGGTCATGGTCAAAATTTATGGTCAGCTTCAATTTTCAACAGCTGATTGGATTTCAGGAAAATTAAACTCTTTTTTTACCAGCTTCAATTCTCAACAGCTGATTCAATTTCACCAATTTATTCGTTTAATTGAAAGTTTATAATATATAGGTTAATTATACAAAATTTCATTTGATTTGAAAATTTCTTTATCTTTCATCTATTAACTTCAATTTAATAAATAAAAAGGCATTTTAAACACCTACAAGATGACGTATTTAGATATATTCGATTTTTCTAAAATTTGTTATACATAATCATCATGATAATATCAGATGACCCAACGATCAGATTGGTAAAATTTGATCTCTATATGGAGTTATAAGCGGAGTAAGTGTCGCAACACTTACTCCTGACTAAACGGATCCATCCTCGTTCTTCAAAACGTATTTCACATGTTATTTTTTTAAAAAAAAAGAACAATTTTTAACCGAATTCTTAACTTTAGGTGAAACCAGATTTAACAATATGCTTAGTTTATAAATACCAAACATAAAACCTTCATTCGGTATCGAAGATTCACGCAAAATTAAATTCTAAAATTCAGTTTTATTTGAATTTAAGAATTTAATTAAAAGTTATTTTTTGAAAGAAAAAAATATTAGTGTGGTACATTTTAAAACAAGTGTGGTAACAATAATGTGGTGATGAGATATATCTAAAAAACCTAAAAGGACTTGTTTAAACCATGAACGAGCATATGATTGATATATAGTACAATGTTATTTTAATTTAATCAATAGTCTCTTAAATATGAGCTAGTTTTAGATATGGAATTGATTATGCATCAAATACCTTAAAGAGGAAGAATTTTGTAGTTTATAATAGTCCGGCCAGACATGATTAACATTGTCTTCCTAATATGATACATTTGATCTTGAAGAAAAAAAGGACTTGTTAAAACAATTGTTTTCTTAAACAAAGGGCACTATAAGAAAATAGTTTTAGTGACGGATAAGCAATTTTTAACGACCAACTTGTGTTGCTATTGATGGTGTCTATTATTTTGGTCACTTAACACATTTAACGACGGAATTAAGTAGTTTAGCGATAAGTCTTTTTACTATAAGAAAAATCATGATTAACCACAAAAATTTAATTAAAAATATTTTTAGTAGCTAATTTACAGTTAAATTGTTACTAATTAGTTATTGAATAAAAATTTCTTGCTAATTTATTGGCCACAGATTCACTATTAAATTAGCCATGAATTATTTTTATAACTAATTTATATTTAAATAACTATTAATTAACTAATTTAGTTATTGTTTAATTAGCTACTAAACTAGCTACTAATTAATTATGAAATGTAGCTACCAAATAAAATTTTCTAATTAAATTTTTTTAAAGTCTTGAAAGTACTATATTTATTAGATATATATATAAATTTCAAAATATTTTTATCTAAATAATATATAATTTTAACAATAATATAATTATCGAAGTCTTATTATTAGTAAGGGTCACGTTAACATGTCTCTTAAATACATTAGTTAAATTAGTTAAAGTGTAATAACTACATCTCATTTAATGTTTTAAGAAAATGCTAACTAGTACCTTAAGGGCACTTTTTAAGGAGCCTAATATAGTAAAAAATTGTTGAAAAATATAGCTTTTGATGTTTCCGAGACTTAAGAAAATGTGCAACTATGATTATTTTTTCAATAGTGATAACCTTAACAAGTGCCCTTAGCAAGACCCGATGTTTTAAATCATACTTTAAAAATATGCATTGTATGAGCTTTTAATTTTTAAAGCAATAAATTCTTTAATTCATATACAATATTTCTACCGTTATAACCTTAGTTATTAATCTCAGGTCGGTTATGGACTCGATCGAGACATTGAGTCATCGAGTCACTATTTCATTTGATTTATCGAATGAGGTAAACATGACTAAATTTTAGAATATTATCAAATAATCTTAATTGTTAAATGTTACAGTAGATATGCAATGTTATTGGATTTGAAATTTTTAAAATGAAATGAAATTAAAATATATATTTATTTTGAAATTATATTATATGCAATTAATATATATTATATGTCGCACACATAGTCATGAAGTGTTGTTATGGTTCAATGGTTATGGCATTGGTTAGGAGCTGCTACATCTAATTTGTTCCGTTACTAATTAACTTTGAAGTAACTAGAAAATTTTTGTAAGCAAATCTTTAAAATTCTTCTTGTGTCTCGCTAAAGTGATTTTTATTTTTTGTTGTAGTGTATTTGTTTGAAATGAATTAGGAAATTTGATATATTATACAGGTATGCCGGCCAGCGATGTTCAGGAGGTCAATGAGAAGGTTCAATGTGGCATGGTGGGCATACTCTTTTCCGGTCACTGTCCTTGCTTTGGCTTCAACTGAATATGCACAACAACTCAAAGGCACTATTTCTCACATTTTAATGCTCATTTTGTTATCTCTTTCTCTTCTCGTATGCCTCACTCTTACCATCTTCACTTTCCTCAACTCTAGAATGCTTCTACCCGATAACGATCCTATTGCTACCTTCCTCATTGCTTAATGTTATACTCCATATTACTATCGGACTACTAGTTTCTCAGTCAAGTTATATATTCCTTATTTTATAATACCTCAACTTGTTATTTGATAACTAAATAATTATAATTAATAAAAGACCAAGCGAATTTGCACAAGGAACCGTCTTCACAGCGGCCTTAATTAACGCAACATAAATACAATTTATATCTTATTCCAGTTAGCGACCATACTTTAATTTCGTTAATTCGAATATCTCTTTTTCATATCTAACTTTGTTTATTCATCCGATCAAGCTACACTTGGCAGACCATTAGTTTAATTGTAAGCTTAGAGTGCTGAAAACACTTATAGACATTGCAAGTTAAATAAGATCAAAATTCAAATAATATTGTCCAAATAGGTTGGCGTGTTCATGACCGTCTAATGGGCCAGTCAAGTTCGAGCTAAGCTTAACACTGTTTTTTTTTCAGAGTCAAGTTTGGCTCCTATTTGTTAGTCCTATGTTTAGGTCGGGTTCAAATTCACTTTTAAATTGTTATGACTCATCCTTATGACATACATTTTCTATTTTTCACTTTATACTTTTTTATTTTATATCATTACTTAACATATTTTTTCTAAATATTTATTTCAATAATATAATTCTTACTTACTAAATAAATGCCAATGAATTAAATAAACGTTTATCAATAACTACATTTTTCTTTGAATTTACAGCAATAATTTATATGCTCTTTATGTATCATCATTCATTTATTTCTTTAAATTAAGAATTTAAATTAATAAGTACTTTTTTCAAAATTCAAATGTATTATTACATTGTTATGGTCAATCTTAAGTACTAATTTTATATGATGAATTATCAATAGCCATACATTATATCTAAAGTAGTATGTATTATTATATTTAATTATTATAATATAATTATATTAATTTATATATCCAACTATACTATGTGTTATCCTATTTAACTCGGTCTTAATTGAAACCTTGTATTTTCAAATTTCTTCGAGTCTATCTCGGATTTTGATATAAAAAATAGGCCCGTCTATGTCTAGGGTTGAGTGAGTGACGAGTGTAACTCATCTCAACCTATCCCACAAACACTCTTATTACTAATAGGCCACTAGCCATTTTTATTAAAACTGACAAGGGGAGCAAATTGTTGTGATAAGAAATAAATGCTTAATAAAATTGGACAAAACTTTTATTTATTATTGTGAAATGATGGGCAAATCACAGAGCATCGTCGAGTTAATATTTCTGGATTATTGAAAATACGCCAAAAAAAGTCTATAGAAAATCAGGCATGTCAAGATCAAAGAGATTAGGTAGATGGTTATATATATGACCTAGTGTTTAAATTCAAATGCCGATAAAGTTGGGTTTTTTCTTATTGTTTTTGTTGGAAGCTAGACAAGATGAGCGACGAAGGCTCAAAATTAATTATTTGTCTTTCTAATATAATGAAGTCCAATGAAAGCAAGCTAAGGGATCGGAAAACATTAAACAACATTGACAATATATATCTTTTCTGTCATCAACTGAATAAAATACTAATGGTCATATTAAAGAATTAACGACGTAGAATCGTAATATTATACAGCCATATTAAATAAAATGTATTTACATATATAGACAAAATTTGACCATAGAGAAACATAATTTGAGTTTAATAAGTAAGATTGGAAATGGGATTGGTAGGAAAAAAGTTGACTATTAAAATCTTTAAAATCATCATCGTTAGAAAAATATCTTTAGCTGAGACTGAGATAGAGATTTCACTCTCCGATCCAAAATAGTATTTCCTCCGTTCTTATTTATAAATTACCTTCTAAAAACTTTTTGTGTTTCTTTTTATAAGTCACTTTTTAAAGTATGTGAAGTATTAAATATTTTTTTCCTCATATACCCTTATGATATTTAAGAACTTTACAATTTTCAATAATTATGTCAACCAATAGCCTTGCTCTAATTAAAGTGGACAGAGTATGTGATGAAAGAGATTGGTGAAACAAAAAAAATTAAATAAAAGTAACTTTAGAAAGTCAACACAAATTTTGTTAACTCCAATACTATTAACTAATTTTAACTAATTTTTTTAAAATATGTAAATTAATTAAAAATGACTTATAAATAGTAACTGATGGTATAATAGAAATAGAGGGAGGGACACATGTTTGGGCATTGGGCATTGGAGTCAAATGCTCAGTGCAATTGCTGAAAGAGTGTACGTAGTATTCATTGCGCGGACAAAATATTGTGGGCTATCTTATATATATTGACCAGTTATTCAATTAAATCATGAAACATGTGGTGCTAAATTAAATTAAATTATATATATTTGGATAAGTTTATCTTATAGAAATATAAAAAAAAAATAAACAAACACATATGCATCTCATAATTACACTTTTAGTCACTATAATTATTCGTAATGTAATTTTAATTGATCAATTTTAGTTCTTATAAATTTAAAATATGAAAAATAAAATGGATCACGAGGTTTAGTTTATATCCAAATCAAATAATTCGCTACTGACAATATTAAAAGTTGTGGTAAGAATTATAATCAAATTTCTTATTCGAGATCAGAAACATGTATCATGTATATAATACTTAAAATTAAACAGAATTATATGTCATGACTCAATTTTTACCTTTTAAATTTAAAAAAACAAACCAACTTTATTGAACATGGGAACCAAATACCAAAATTTTTCACATAAAATTTAAATGTCAAACATTAGAGGTGCTGAAAAATACAAAATAGTCCAGCCATACCAACAAAGCGAAAATGGAAAAACAACGACAAGATAAACAAAAACCAGAAATAGAGTAACTATAAAGCAAAATTCAAACTAACATAGTTCTTAACTACCACCCCTACTGGCTTCCTAATCACTGTGATACCCATTCATACGGCACAAATAGGAATGCCCAACACCAAAGAAAACTATCAAACTAACAACAGATAGAAAAATCAATCTTTAATAGCCTTCAAACATAAAACAGGTTAAATCAGCCATAGAGACATACAGAGAGTAAGGAAACTCAGGAAAATAAGCTTTCAGACAATTTCATGCACGGATTTTAATTCTATCAACAACATCTTCAAACCGCTCTACACTATCTTTAAAAACAAGCTGGTTCCTCTAATTCCAAATGTGCCAAACCACACTGAACCAAATAACATACCAACCCTTCAAAAAGCATTTTGATGGCTTCAAATGTTCATGTTGCCAAAATTGATCTGCAGGTGAATTAAGCAAAACCAAACATATACCAACCCATTTATATATTACCATCCAAATAAAGTAAGAGATGTTACAAGAGGAAAATAAATAAGACGTAAATTCTTCTGATACTCTACAAATTTGAGAATAAATAGAAAGTACAAAAACAGAGGGATATATAAAGTATTAAATCAGAACTTTTTTTTCATAGGAAAGTATATTAGCGGGGATTGTAACTCGGATATCCACAAATGCATGTTTTTATGTGCTCACCAACTGAGTTACGTAACTTGGACAAACTAGATAATTTGACTTGTTATTCACAGAAAGAATTTATGATTAAAAAATTTGAGTATATATAAAATAAAGTTATTATTAAAATTACATTAACATTAATATTATAATCATATTTTATTAAAATTTTCAAAAGAATATTATCCTATTTTTAGGGGAAAAAGTAACAAAAGCAGTAAAAAGCTATTGTCTTAAATTTTTTATGAGAAAAATTATATATTTTAAAGAAAATAAATAAATTATATTAATTATACACATTTTCATTTTATAAAAATGGGCAGTTTTAACATACATCACATCCTAAGTGGTGTATGGTACACTACATGAAAAAATGTATACAAAACTCAATCGAAAACGTTTAAAATAATAATAAATTATGTATTTTGTATGTATGCATACCTCTTTTATTTTTTTTTCTTTTAAACTGGGGTGGATTTTAACATTCACCAGTTTTAAAGTGGTATACCATACACAAGTCATGATATTATTTAATTGATTATAGCCAAAAAAATAAAAGAGGTATATATACATACAAAATACATAATTTATTATTATTTTAAACATTTTCGGTTGAGTTTTGTATATATTTTTTCATGTGTGTATTATATACCACTTACGATGTGGTGTATCATACATCATTTAAGATGTGATGTATGTTAAAACTATCCTATAAAAATATATTATTAAATTTAAATCATCAAAAGTTATAATTAAATAAGATATAAATATCTTCATTTTTTTTTTGTCAACGACATAGATAACTTGTAGTTATAATTATGGAGCAAGCATGTCTAGTGGATGCACTTTAATCATAAATTTAGTTATAATTATATTAATATTAATTAGCAACTTGCAAGTATCAATCAAAGGCCTGAGCTTTTTTTTGTTTTTTTTTTGGTAAACAAAGGCCTGAGTTTTGAACAAAAACAAAAAAACAAAGGCCTGAGGCCGAAGCCTTCTTACACAACTAAAATCCACGTTAAGCCCACAAAAAAAGGTCCAATGTTGAAGATTACGGTGATCGTCACAAGGGGAAAGAAAAACGCCACGGTGAATGAGTGTCAGGCTCGGTCGCTAGGAGCTAAACCAAAAATTTTGTTGGGACAAACATAAATATAAATATATTAAAATTAAAATTTTGTATAAAATTAATATATTAAAAATTAATCAATAGTTAAAATATTTTTATCCCTTAAGAAAGTTATGTTTAATTTTTTTTTTTTTAAAAAAAAAGTTAGAGTTAAGTATCAATTTAGTGTTCTAAAGATCACATTTGTCATCAATTTGGTTAACCAAAGAATTTTGTCACGAAATTAACCCTCCAAAGATATGTAAGTATACTAAATTAGTCCTTCAAAGATTTAAATATATCAAATTGGTTCATGATGAGGACTAATTTGATGACTAATTTGGTAGATTTTTAAATATTTGAAGGACTAATTTGGTGACAAAGTTCTTTGGGGGATCAATTTGATGACAAGATAATCTTTGGAGGACTAATTTGGTGGCAAAATTCTTTGGAGGACCAAATTGGTGACAAGATAATCTTTGGAGTACCAAATTAATAGTTAACTCAAAAAGTTATCACTACAAAAATCTATAGTTAATTTGTAAAAATTTAGTAGAAAAAATAGAATTGCTGCAGATTAGCTATCAAAATTTTGAGGGCTAATATTTGGTCGCTTACACCACAATACAACTTAATACCTTAATACAACCCAATTCCTTAAGACAATATGTGCATGAGGCATCCACTTATAAACCCTCTAACTTGTTCTTAACTATCCATTGTGGGACTTTGTTTCATTATTGAGTTCGTATTTAATTAGTAGCTAATTTAGTAGTTAATAAATAGTTAAGAAAATTAGCTAGAAATTTTTTTGGTAGCTAATTAGTAACTGTTTAGATACAAATTAGCTATGAAAAATTTAGTAGCTATATTTCATAGGAAAAACGCTAAATTCTCCTACTAAAACCTCATACAAATCCTCATACCCACTTAATTTTGACAAGTGTCATCTATTTTTAAAAAGTAAATGCTTAGTGGAAGATAGAAAATATTTGTTAAAATTAAGTGAGTAGGAAAATTTGTAGCAGAATTTAGCAGGAGGATCTAACATTACTCATTTCGTAGCTAATTTCGTAGCTAATTAGTGACCAATAAATTAGCTAGGAAATTTTATTTGGTAGCTATTTTGATACAAATTAGCTATGATATTATTTGGTAGCTATATTTCGTGGTTAATTAGAAGTTAATTTGGTAGAAAATTTTTTTAGTAACTAATCTGTACAAGTTAGCAATGAATAGAAATCTGTAGCTATATTTCATAACTAATATTCAATTTTATTGTCGTGTATGTTTAACCGTGGTAGTTTGTTAAAATAAAATTTATTGATAGTTGACTCACTTAAGAAAATAATTAAATAAATATAAAAAATAAAAAAACTCCAATTGAATATATTTATTTTAAAAGAATTTATAATTTTTTTCCATTTTATTTATTCGTAGAACAAATTAAATAAATACATAAGCACAAATTAGTTTAAAGGAAATTATAAAATAAAATTTATAATAATAGAATACATAAAAGAAAGAGCTCCTACATACATGTATATGTTTAAGTAAAAAATAAAATGATTTATTGAATTTCATAGTGAATCAATGAATAAATAGCAATCCAACAATTGTTGATTCTCACTAAAATGCTTAATGATTCAAAGGAGAGTAATAGCGCAAAATATTAGCGCAGAGGCGGTGACAAACTATTAAGTTAATCTTTTTAAAGAAATTGTAATTCAATTTTTTTTTTAAAAAAAAGGTTTCTTTATTTAATTTTTATTTATTATTTAATATTTTGATGATTTCAACTATAGAAAAATAACACAAGAATAATGGGAGGGCATCCTAAAAAAACCATATACACATACTATGAATTGCACCATCTAAATTGAATGACACTATTGTCACCACACTATCTTCAAAGTATATCACACGATTTTATTTTTCTAAATTACCCTCAAAATGGATTTATAAAACTTGGGCGGAACAGGGTTTATAAATCTAGTTTGATGAAGAAGAAAAAAGTATGCATAACACATAAAAGGTAGCTGGGTTTATAAACCCGAGCGCAACATAATTTGTAAACTGGTTAAAACTAGATTTGAAAATTCGGTTGAAATTAGATTAAAAATATAATATTATTAAAAAAATTGTGTTGTAATTATTAAAATTTTGTGTTAAAAAATTGTTGAGTAAAAGTTGTGTTTGTGAATAATAAATACAATTAATAGAACGACATTATATTTTAAATATGTTACAATCAGATTTTTAAATTTGGTTTTATGAATTACATTTAATATTTACAATCACAACTTATTTTTTGGTAATTATTTTCACAATATCATTTTTTAATAATATTGTATTTTTAAATTTAATATCAATCGAATTTATAAATTTTGTTTCAATTGAATTTTTCAAATTTAATTTCAACCAGAATTATAAATCTAATTTTACTCAGATTTGTAAATCTTATTAGAGGACAATTTTCAAAAAAAAAAAATAACAATATGTGATGTACTCTAAAAATGATGTGGTTGCAATAGCAATATTGCCACTCATCTAAATTGAGAAGCGCACCATGCTTTTGTTTTTTTGTGAAAAGTTGAATCTGAAAATTTAAAAAGCATTTCAAAGTTTTTCAAAAAATGATGATGTATTTGCCAGCCCCTCAATTAAATTTTATATTTTGTAGTATTAAGATCTAAAATTATTATCAATAAAATTACTTTTAAATCTAAAATCACTGTCAAGAAAATTATTTTTAGGAGGGTCAAAATCTTATTTAGGGCAGATTTAGCATACACCACATCTTAAGTGGTGTATAGTACACCACATGAAAAAATATATACAAAACTCAATCGAAAACGTTTAAAATAATAATAAATTATGTATTTTGTATGTATGTAAACCTCTTTTATTCTTTTTCTTTTAAACTGGGGTGGATTTTAACATTCACCAGTTTTAAAATGATATACCATACACAAGTCATGATATTATTTAATTGATTATAGCTAAAAAAAGAGGTATACATACATACAAAATAGATAATTTATTATTATTTTAAACGTTTTCGGTTGAGTTTTATATACATTTTTTCATGTGATATATCATGCATCATTTAAAATGTGATATATCTTAAAACTGTCCTCTTATTTAAATAATCCAAGGTGTTACGATTAAGAAAGAAGAATGTTATCCTTGGCCGCGTTATTAATTAGTGTATTCTTCTGGTTTTGTCTCTAGTACGTGTTGCACTCCTTGTGTACAAGTTGTAATTGAGTACCTTTGCAGCTCTGCTACTGTTGAACAATGAATTTACTTTTGCTGATAAATAAATAAAAAATAATAATGCATTTTTGAGCATGCTGTTACGAGAACTTGATCATTAAAGTATATATGCGTGTCGTCTGCAGTGATCACAGCATTTGTTATGATTATTTTAGGTTGCGTACTGTGACAGATATTGAAGGTAAGATGAGCGAATGATCATGTTAAAGTCTGCTACTAAGTTTTACGCGAGGCATATATATATTTTGAAATGACATTACTAAGACCTTTAACAACGTCAATTTTTTTCCAATTTAGTGCGATTTGACAAGCCAAATTGATCTTGATTCTTGATGTTTGAACTTTGAACAATGCCAACTTCCATGCTCTTTCACTTTCATTTTTATAGCCTGAACCTCCCTACGAGTAATCTAATAGGGTAGGGGCATTAACCTTAATTTAATGTAATGTAAATAACTCAATATGACTACCTATATATCATATTCATATCATATGCCGCAATCTGTAATCCCAAGGATATTGCGTTGTGTTTATTACAGATTTACTCATTCAGGAATGATATTCGTAGCTTACACCTAAAAACTACATTTTCGATCGGATATATATATATATATTAAGAAGTAAAAGTAGGAAAAAGAAAAAATATTTAGTATACATGTAGTAGTGTAAAAAAAATTCTATTCTAATTTTAATATAAAAAACTAAATTGATTTTTAACATTAAAAAACAAAAATTATACTTTTAAAATTTGTAGTACACCTAAAAACTACAATTTTACTATTTCCTTTAGTTTATTTTTTTTTATCTTCTAACTATTAAAAATTTCAAAACAATTCATTAGTTTTTTTTTTTTAATTTTGTCATTTTTCATTTGTTTTATTATATAATTAACGAAAATACCCAGAACGACGACGTTTTAGGCTAAGGCTTCTCTTATTTCTTCTTCCTCACATTTGGAACCGCCTCACCGCCACGTCAACCATCATTGACCACCACTGATAACATCATTGCCGCCGTTATTTCCCCTCCTTATTCTTTCTCCCTCTTGTTCTGCTTTGTTTTTTCCTCTTTCTTTTTCTTTCATTTTTTTTTCTATTTTTACTCCCCCTCCAACTTTATGACAAACTGAATCTCACACCATTTTATCATCCACTACGGTAAAACATAGTCACACACTGCCACACAATTACTAATCATAGCCCTACCACTCCACCTACATTTATTCACTTTGCTAAGGAGGAGAATGGTTTCCAAAAAAAAACTTTGCTAAGGAGAATAAAAATAAAAAAAGCACATAAGAGAACAAGTGGAGAAGAAGAAGAGGGAAAGAAGGATAGTGGTGGCGACAATGGTGGTGACCGGTAGCGGCAGAGCGGTTGGACACAAAAAAGAAGGAGGAATAAAAATTTTAGTACTCAAAAGTCAAAACGATGTTTTTTTAGGTTACGTTGCTTCCGTTAGTCGCTTAACAGAACTAACGTAAAAGAATAAAAAACGAACAAAACGAAAAATTACCGGACTTATTTAAGACTTTTAATGATTAAGGGACCACATAAAAACATTAATTTAAAGCTTTAACTTTGAGTGTGAGTATAAACTTGTGTAAGGAAATTGTAATTAGATAAATTGATACTACTGAATAGGCCTTGTAAATATAACTAAAACTTATCTACTATCGCCATATATAATTAATTATTCATGCAAACCTCTGCAAGTTATCTCTGTTTTTTTGTTATGAAAATGTCACATTTAATTTATTTCGGTGGGTGGTACGAGAGAGTTGTTGTTTAAAAATGAAGGATAAGGTAAGAAATGATTTTTTTGTTTGGTGTGATTAGGAAAATTAAAATGATTTGAGTGATGCAATTAGATGTGCAGTGAATGAAGTTGCCCTAACTATGATGGATGGATAAAGGTTACGGCGTTAAAAGGGGATGTGGGAAAGGTTAACGGAGGAGGACGGAAAGTAAGGGGTCCCCACGTCCCACATGGGATAGCGTAGAGCCGTTGACGATAAAAGGAGGGAAAGAGCATAGGGACGTTTATAACAAACCCCACAGAACCCTTTCGCCAATTTGGCAAAGAGCCTCCCATTTCTGGAAATACTCTTCCCCCCTAGCTAGCTACCTCTTGTGTTTCCGATCCCCTTTCTCTTTCTCTCATTCAATCATCCCTAATCTCTAATCCCTAATCTCAAATCTCAAATCCAATCCAGTAGAAGAAAATCAAAATCAATGGCTCGAGGTAAGATCCAGATCAAGAGGATAGAGAACACCACGAATCGCCAAGTCACTTACTCCAAACGCAGGAATGGACTTTTCAAGAAGGCTAACGAGCTCACCGTTCTCTGCGACGCTAAGGTTTCTATTATCATGTTCTCCAGTACCGGCAAGCTTCACGAGTACATTAGCCCCTCCATTTCGTACGATACATTTCTCTTCTCTTCTCGTACCCTACCTACCTACATTATATTCATCCATCCATCCTTTTCTTATTTTATTTAATTTTGTTTTATTTTCAAGAACAAAGCAGTTCTTCGATCAGTATCAGATGACTCTAGGAACTGATCTCTGGAGTTCTCACTATGAGGTGACGTTCTATCTTAGCTTCTTTCCTTTTTGATGCAGAAATTAATAATTAATCTGTTCCGCAGAATATGCAAGAAAACTTGAAAAAACTGAAAGAGGTGAATCGGAATCTTCGAAAGGAGATTAGGTATTTTTTTATTTGTTTCACATAGATCTTTAGTTATTGTGATTTTAATTTCGATCGATCTAGATCCTAGCTATGCTGTTGATGCTTGTGCAGGCAGAGGATGGGGGATTGTCTGAACGATCTGACCATGGAAGATCTGAGGCTTCTTGAGGATGAAATGGACAAAGCTGCCAAGGTTGTTCGTGAGCGTAAGGTTAGATACATATACTATATCAAAAGCATCCTGTTCCGGAAACAATAGCACGTTGTTATATCAAAAATTTAACAGAGCATTACCACTAGCTTGTTGGGTTCAAAAGGTCAACTCACCTTAAACATCTTAAAACAAAGCTTGAATTTAAATATCTCTTCATTTCACCCATGGTTTTTTAAGGTCAGACATGACATTTTCAACATCTAGCCTAGCTGGCATCAAAATTTCTTCAGAACTCTACTTTGTAATAGTATAGTATATATTTTATAAAAAAGAAATTATCTATCATATATATTTATTAATAAATGGTCTTATATAATTAATTTCTCTTCCTGTGTGTTTGTTTTAACTTCTTAAGTAAATAGTAAATCGAATTTAGAGATATTTCCACTCGCGACTACATTTTTTTTTTTTGGCTTCCCCTTAATTACCTTTTGACCCTTGGAAAATCTTAAAACAAACACACCAATGCATAGACATTAGACCTAAATCCCAATACACTACAGTTCATAAGCTCCGATCCCACCAAGGTACCTGCGGACCTGCCTTATCATTCCCCCTAAATAGTGGACTTTGCTTTGCCATGCATGGGTAATCGCTCTACTCTCATAACCTATGAAACCCTCTGCTACATGTAAACATGTTCTATCTTTATCTTTTGAAATTTGTCTAATTAACAATATGATGATTTCAATCTGTAGTTTAACTAATACGAGATACTTTAACTATCTCCACACTACCAGTACGATGACGACAATGTCAGTATGTCAAAAGTATATATTTAATATAGAAACTATATATATATCCTGCATCTAGTTATAATGTATTTCATTGGTTGTGAAAAACTATCTCATCACATTATCACTTATCCATCTATAATCTTGTTTGAACTTTTTGAACTTACTTTACTGTCTCATGCTAACAAGTTTCTCATCACAATTGTTTACAGTACAAAGTAATAACAAATCAGATTGACACCCAAAGGAAGAAGGTAATTAATACTATTGATGAACTAATTTTGTTAATAATATTGTCTTCGGTGATTGATTGTCTTTAGATGATTATTGAAATCTCTGTATTTTCTTTTTTGTAGTTTAATAACGAGAAAGAGGTGCACAACAGGCTCCTACGAGACCTGGTATGTATTTTAGTATGTTTTAGTTTATTTTAAGTAGCTAATTTTATTTGGTAACTTCCCCTTTTTCGCACGGTCGGCAAGTAATCGAGCCTCTTCATCATGTTGACCAGATATTGAATCATCACCATGTGTATGAAAAAAGATTTGTCTATTTTGATAATCTTTTTGTCTTAAAAAATTAATCTTTTAGTTTTTTTTGCCTTAAAGAAATTAATCTTTTAGTGTGAGTTGGATTGTACGGTTGGTGCACAACAAAACTTAAATTAAAGAAAGAGTAAATCATTAATTTGGTCTTCCTTAAATTTATTTGTCATCAATTTAGTCTTTCGAATATTTTTGCACAAAATTAGTCTCTCAATAATTTTTTATGTGTATTTTGAGGGATAAATTTTATGGTGTTTAAATATTTTGAAGGATTAATTGGGTAGTGTTTTAAAATTTTTAAGACTAATTTAGTAATAATATAAATCTTTGAGGAACAAAACTATTTAAATAATGAAATTAATAACAAATAATTCTATTTTGTTAAGGAGAAATTATAGAAATTATGAATAATATGAAACCGCTTTTATAATGATTTAATTTTGTTATTGATTGATTGAAGGATGCAAGAGCAGAAGATCCACGTTTTGGATTGATAGACAATGGAGGAGGGGAGTATGAGTCTGCAGTGATCGGATTCTCAAATATAGGGCCACGCATGTTTGCTTTGAGCCTACAGCCTACCCTTCCTAGCGGACCTGCTGCCTCTGATCTTACCACTTACCCTTTACTTTTCTAATTAATCTTCAAGCTAAGCTCTCTCAGAAATACCATGCATGCACACTCACTTCCCAAATAAATTGACCACTTATTTATATATTTACGTTATTCTGTTTAAATTTAAGATGAAGACACTGTCACGGATCATCTTAATTTTCCATCCAAACGCATGTGAGAATTCAATTCCCACTGATGAAGTACTGCTGTTATCTGTATGTTGTTTAGTCTAGTTAATCATACCAGAAATATATATATATACCTTATGATCTGATGTTTCCGTTTGTTGAGTGGAACTCGTAGCATGATGAACTTTATTATTTAGAAGAGCTGTTTTGTTTAGATTATGAAAAACACTCACGTCCTTGTTTAAATTTGGGTTTATTGTCACTCTAAAACTCTTATTTAATAATATTTATATATTAATATTTTAATTTTATTAGTTAAACAATATATTTTAAATTTAAAGTTAATTAAAAAAATAACTATAGCTATTTTTTTTGTAACAATAACAATAGCTATTTTGGGATTACAACAACTTTAAATTCTATTTCTAATTCTCATTAGAACTAGACCCTATTTTTGAAAGAAAGAAAAAAATTTCTATTTTTTAGTTTTCAAGAGAATATTTATGTCAAAATTTCTATTACTGATTGATCACACATATTACATATATTTTGTTATTAAAATCAGTGTTTGTTTTAAGGGGATGATCAAGTGGATTTAGTAGGGGATAACAAATACTTTCTCATATTATAATAGTGTCAAATTTAAGTACTTAATTATTTATGTTTTTGGTGGGTCTATTATCACTCTTTTTTTTTTTATTATCATTCTTTTTATTATTATTTTAATAATATTCATGTGTTAACATTGTGATTTCATTGATTCAAAAAAGAATTTTAAATTAAAAAATATTAATAAGAGAGTAACAATAAATAAAAGGAAGTGGCAATACAATCACCCCTTATTCTAATTCTTTTTCTTTTATAAAATAATAAATCTTTATCTTTTTATATAGTATGTCAAAACTAAGAAGTTTTACTTATAAATATATACTCTCTCCCGGTCTTATATATAAGTCACTTTTAACCAAATCATTAAGACCAATAAAGGATAGTTAGCTCATTAAATATGTCTTAAAATAAAAAAAAAAAATCAAGTATGTCCTAGTAAAATTACCTTAAATAATAGTCAAGTAATATTTTTCTCTCTCTTATTTCACTATATCTCACTCCACTATTAATTGAATCATTGAATGACTAAGAGCTTTAGCTCAAATAGTTATGTACCAAGTCATAAGACATGTGAGTAGGAGATTCAAGGTTCGAACCTTGGTAGTGGAGATTTAGAGGAGAATAAGATAATAGTTTAGTTTAGAGTGTATAAGTAGTGGGTGTGTGAGTATTTACCTATAAAAAAAATTGAATCATTGAAAATTGTACAAGGATAGAAGTGGAAAGTCTCCATTAATAAGTTAGTTGGTGATTTATATATTGAGGACCATGAATTCCTTCTATTTATAGATACTTAACAATACATATGCTTTTAATTAGGAGAAGCAATAAAAAGTTACTTGCAATAAATTTACGCATTTTTATTACCAACTCTTTCTTTCTCTAAAAATAAAAAATATATCCAAACATGAAAAATTGTGAGCCACTATGATTAAGCTAGTGGTAAGGGATTTGGTGAGTAGGATAAAAATTAGCATGCATAAAGTTTTAAGTTCAAAATATTGTGCTCCAATTTGTACCAAAAACATAGAAAATTGTGTTGGACTATATCGGACCTCGGTTTATGTTGTGGACCAGAATAGCGGTATGTCGGGTGTACTTGTACATGCCGGATCCAATAACAGATAGTCATCCCAGATACATCCCGGAGGCCTAATACTACTTATGATCATGACCCAGGAAATACAATTTGGGCTTAGGCGCCAAATCCGGGCCCAATACGATCCACACTTAGGTCATACGTTCCTCTATAAATATTGACATAAATGCACCATGCAAGGTACGTAATTATCCAATCAATATACACAACCCTAATACACCCATGAGTGTTGGAGTCCTTGCAGGTGCACACCACCGCCGCCGGAGCTCAAACCCAGAAGCTATTCACATTGTCCCTAGCTGATCAGAAAGAGCACCTTGTTCATCCTACATCTCTACCAGGTTAGATCACAACAGTTTACACACTTGGACTTGGATCCCTTTGCTCAGATGTTAACTCAAATGCCGCATAAAATAAACAAACAAACAACCATTAAGTTGAATCTTCCTTTTTCACACTCATTGAGCTCACTCCTAATGTGTTTGTGGAGTTGATTGGTTCAGTTTTAAAGGTCAAATTATCTTAATTGATCTATACAATTTTGTAACTTCATCATTCGATTAATTTTATTTCTAAATAATATTTGAACTAATCTTTTGTAGTTTAAATTATATATATATATATATATATATATATATTTAAATGTGTTCTTATTAAAAATATAATAATAAATGTTAATAATATTTTAAATACGTCATTCAATTTTAAGAAGAACATAGATAATATAGAAAATTTATAAATATATGTTAATGTACGCGATTTGGTTTGGGTTGGTTCGATTTAATATTTTTTTAATATAATTTGATTTTGATATAAAATACCAAATCCAAACGAAACCAATAAAATTATGTGATTTTTTCGGTTATTTTTTTTGTTATTGGTTTTTGGATAGATTATGGTGATTTAACATGAGTTGGTTTGGTTTATAAATGCCCTTGCCTAAGGGTGTCCATCAGTTTGGTCTGAGCCAAACAATCTGACAAACCAACCCAAACCAATTTAATTGGTTCAAATTGATTTCTGATGTCGGGTCCAACGACCCAAATCAATCCAACTAACCCTCGATCTCCATTAGTTTAGGTATCAAATTTTGACATTTCAAAATCCAAAGACCCAACAACCTATCCAATGACCCATTAACTTGCTGATTTATAATTGCTAATTTTTTATATCCTTAAAAAAAATTTATGCTAAAGTTATACTCTTTTTATTTTTATCTTTCATTTTATCATTTGAATTATAAGAAGTCTTTATTAAAATTGAATTATATATTTTACGATGTCTATTTTAAATATTTAATTAATACAATAATTGTTATTTATTGAATAATTGATATAGTTAAAATGTTGTAATAATTTTTTAAAAATCGAACAATCCAATAGTCCGAACCAAACCAACCAATTTTTGTTTAGGTTGGCTCACTTCAAATTTTTTTTTTTTTTTTTCAAAACCCAAACCAAAATAAATAGAATAACTTTTATCAGTTCGAGTTTTTTTTTTTACCTCTAATCCAATCCAACCCAACTTTGGGACACCCTTACGCAGTTTCGCTTTTGCCGGATTTGAATTTTCTCCATTAGGGCAAATAATGGAGGCTCCTTAAATTTACTTCACACTAAGGACACGTTTGTTTCAAGGTTTAAAAATACATTTTCGGGTATCTTATTTTCAGGAATACATTCCTAGGAATATCATTCCCAGGTATTTTAACATAACTTGCTTGGTAGATAGTTATTATTCCTGGGATTATTTTATGAAATTCCTGAGAATGTTTAAAATGCATCTTTGGTGTATAACACATATTACTGAGAATATAAGTTGTAATTATCAAAATACCCTTATTGTCTTATGTATTGTAAAAATTATTTCCAGTAATATAATTAGTTTAAAAAATAAATAACATCAACTAATTATTAAATATTTTAGTTCGACTTTTTCATATTAAATCAAATTGACTTTTATCACTTAATTTTTGTATATGTTACTAAACAATTTTAATTAAAATGAGAAAATAAATCATAGTTTTACAAAATATATATGGTAATTTATTTAAAACAGTAAAAAGATATAAAATATTTTTTAACCCATAAAGTCATAAAATGCATGGACAACCTCATATTAATAATTTGAAGAGTTGATGTAAATTAAGCACTTAGCATATTAGTAGTAGAGCGAACATGAAAACTTTTGGCGAATAATTGGGAGGGTAGAGCAAATTGAAGGGAGCATAAAAATTTTAGACATGTAATTGTGAGGGTAATTTTAAGACTTAGTCAAAAAAAATAGTTACCCAAGTCATGGGAATGTAGATATCCACCTTTTTAGATGAGAATGAAAATCCATAAAATCATGGGTATATAGATTTCTGGGAACAAAATTTACTAAAATAAGGGTACTCTTATGCCTTTATGACAAATAATCATATACACATTATTTTTTCTTTAACAAAATATGAAAAATCACAATCTTTAATAACTTTTATTATATTTGGTCCCATAAAGTCAGCACAACTAACAAAGTGTGTAGTACATGATTCGATCCCTAATGTTATTAAATTTTCTTGCAAACCAAATTAAAAAAACTTTTATTATATTTGGTTTCTTAAAATATACTCTCAAGATATTGGATAATATTTGCATTGAAATAATTATGAAAAGATTACCTTTTGTTAAGAAAAGAAAAAAAAAACTTTATAAAAATGATCTCGAACTATCAAGTTCTTTAATTAGAAAAATTAGATCAGTGAATTTGATATTTTACTTATATAGAATATTTTCAAATGAAAATTTATAATATATTTTTAATGTGTGCCTACGAGATGAATCAACAAAAAAAATGTTTGTCTACGAGCACATAATAAAAAGCTATAAAAAGAATAAAATTCACATTATGGATACTTTGTTTGTACATACATTATGTATACTTTAATAAATGTTTTGAATTATCATAAAAATTAAATTAAATTTTTGTTTTTTAAATTTTAGAAAACAAGTGTTACATTTTAGAATAAAAAAATTAAAATTAAATTTCTTAATGTGCGGCCATTGGCACACATTAAAAAACGGACTTTATAATATTAATTTAAATTTGTTCAGCTTAATTGTATTTTTAATATCTCAACTTTGCTTAATGAATAACTTTAGTACCTCAGTTTTTAATTAAACAATTTTAGAATTCGCTTGTTTTGAATTTTATTTTAGTCAAAAATTACTTTTAATTTGATCAAAGTTAAAACTAGTTACTTTTATTGGATGGTGTTAACTTTTGTACAATAATAATTTTAACAATTAATATTTATCTTAGTTTGTGTACTAAAATTTAACTCAAATGAACTCTTTAACTTTTTCTATTGTGTTACTCTGATCATCCCATTAATTTTTTATTAAATTTTTAACGTTCAACGGTCAAACTTAATAAATACAATTTAATACTTCATCCGTTCTGAAATATTAGTCACTTTAGGTAATTTTACATGGATGAAGAAGAACAATTAATTTCGATAGAATCTAACAAAAAGTGCATAGGTAAACTAAATTAGTCATTGACTTTAAGATTTACTCAATAGTTATTGGCTATAAAAATAATAGAAGTAAAAAAAATTAATAAATATAATATTAGTAATGTAGATGTAACAAATATTTGGAAATAATTTTTTTTTACGAAAGTGACTATTATTTCATAACAGAGGGAGTAATAAACATTAAATAATAAAATCACATTATGGATACTTTCTTGGTACATACATTATGTATACTTTTTTTTTTTGGTACATCGAAAAAATACATTATGTATACTTTAATAAACGTTTTTAATTACCATAAAATTAAATTTAATTCTTGTTTTTAAGTTTTAGAAAGTGTTTCTTTTTATAATACAAAAATTTAAAATTAAGGGACTGTTTGGTTTGTATTTTCATTTCATATTTTTATTTTCTGTTTCATGTTTTCTGAAATTTTACAATTTTACAAAGGAAAAACTGAAAATGCTGAAAACAGAATCCGTTTTCAGCATTTTCAGTTTTTCCTTTGTAAAATTTTAAAAAACAAAAAATAGAATGAAAACAGGAAATAAAAACAAAAAATAAAAATACAAACCAAACAACCCCTAAATTTTTTACTATGTGCCCATTGGCACAAATTTTTAAAAAATGTAATATTAATTCAATTTTTTTTCTCGATTTAATTGTTTTTTAATCTCTCTACTTTACTTATTAAATAATTTTGCACCTCAACTTTTAATTAAGTAATTTTATATTGTTATCATTTTTAATTGTGGATCCTTCCATTAGTTTTTTATTAAATTTTTAATAGTCAACCGTCAAGCTTAATAAATACAATAACTAATAATAATAAACATTAAATAATAAAAATAATCAAATATATCTTTTTTAGTAAAATGGGAGGCAACAATTTTATGGATTTATTTTAATTAATAATTTGGTTTTTTTATAAAAATTGTTTTTTATTTTTATCATTTATTTTCCATTTATTATTATTTTATTTATTATATTTCTTTAAGTTTGATTGTTGACCATTCAAAATTCAATGAAAAAATAACAGAATGATCAAAATCACACAATATAAAAAATTCACTGAAAATAAATAAAAATAAAAATTTAAAATTTAATTATTTATAATAATAAATTAATAAGCATGATATACTCAAACTTACGAAGTTTATTCTAAAATGACTCAAGAAAAATAAAGCACCACTGGCAAGTTGGAAAAGTGAAATTAACAGATATTTTTTAATGTGTTGATAAATAAATATTAAATAGTGTAAAACGTAAATACTTAAGTATAAAATGTAGATTTAATAATACAATAAATGATTACAATATTTTCATAATATGATAAATAGAATAAAATATTAATTTAATTTTTAGTTGACACTAATTTAGTCTCTTGAAAATTTATTATTACTAAATTAGTTATTTAAAAATTTTAAATATTATAAATTTAAATATGTTTCCTCCATGTGTAGTGTTACTATGAAAAGCTGCTCTTGTAATAGCACCTCTTGTGCTTTTATGATCAATAATCAATTTGAATCAATTTGATTCTTGTAAAAAAAACAAAAAACAGAAATAAATGTAATCTCTCAAAAATTAAATACTATAGTACATTAACTAGGGATTTATCCCGCATATCCATATATGCATATTTTAATGTGTTTACCAACTGAGTTATGTGATTACGAAAAAATTTAAAATATTATGAAATCCATTAAGAAATAAAATACCTTTTTATGTTTCATAAAATAAAATACTTTTAAGTTGTATATTATACTTTTTTTAAAGATAAATTTGATAAATAAAATATTTTAAGAAGCTAAATTAATGACGAACGAATTTTTAGATTAACAAATTGATATTTTTTAATAATAAATAATTACTATCTTCATAATATAATAAATAAGGCATATCTATACTAAGGTTTGCCCTTATTACACAAACCCCTTCTTGTTTTTAAAATTATATTTACCCCTATCTGAAGGGGTAAAGTGCAATGAATTTCAAACTTCTAGCTAAGTGTAATGTGTCGAGAGAATAAGTGTAATGAAATTTCAAACTTTAAGGGATTTGTGCAATTTCAAAATTTAGGAGAGAGTACATGTAATAAGTACAAAACTCAAGAAAAATTAGTATAATTATTCCAATAAATAATTAATTGACATGAATATAAATGTTATTTAAATCTAAACGGAATAAACAATAGTGTTTACACAATGATAAAGACAAATTATGACAAAAAGAAGAGTGATAGATTAGTCTTCTATTTTAATAATAGAGCAAATGATATATGAAACAATAAAAGATTGTTAATTTAGTATTTTGATTTAGTTTTGAGAAAGTTAAAAATATTTACTTTAATTGAATTGTGTTAATTTTTGTCTATAAATATTCTCAACTATTAATTTTTTTGTGTTTATGTATTTTTTACATTTTATTTTATTAAAATATAAACTAAACGAAATGGAAACTCATATTTAGCCATCAGTAAAAATAAAAAATGTAAATCTAAAAAAGGAACAGAGATGAAAAGAAATACCGGTTCAGGGAACCAACGCGATTGGTTGGGTTTTCTTGCGTCTTAAAAGGCTAAAACCCTTGTACAGAACAGAGCGTTGCGATTTGCGAGTTCAAGAAAATAAAGTGTCGTTCTCAAAGGGGTTTTGGGTTTTGACTGAGACAGACAACACAGACGGTGAGAGCGTTCGTTTTCTGCCATGGGAGCTCTCGCTACACTCGCTCCTTGGACTACCGAAGACGATCTTCTTCTCAAGAACGCCGTTGAGGTTCATTCTCATCTTCACTCACACATTTCCCATTCTATTTATTTATTTTCCATTTTATTACTCGTTTTCTTTTGATTTCCCTCTCTGATGATATTCCCAGGGCTACCTATCTCTCTCTGTTTTTCTTATAGCTTTAACTGCGTTGACAAATAATAATCAAATTAAGCATAATCCTATTCTGCGTAACCTTGGAACCCAGTAACAATAGGTGTCTGGCTCTGGCTTGGTGAAATCGCCGCCTACATTATTGTTTCGTATGTTTCTATAGTTTGAAGCTTCAAGTGTCTTGTTTGTCACAATTCCTAGTTATGCTTCACAAACCAGAAAACTGTGTGTCTCTGGGGATTTAATTTTAAATTAAGACCAGCGGGTTAACTCAATATTTCATAGAGAACCAACAGTAGTGACGATCAAGTGTAAAATATGAAACTATTTGACACACCGAAGTCTAAAGTTTTTTTTACTTTTCTGTTTCTCTGGATATTGATTAGATCTCTGTTATTTTCTTCCGATTTTCAGTTTAGGGATAACTATTTGGGGATTTATGTTTATTCTAACCTTTAGTCTTTTATTTGCAGGCTGGTGCTTCCTTGGAGTCACTTGCCAAAGGTGCAGTGCAGTTTTCTCGAAGATATAGTATTAGAGAAATAAAAGATCGATGGCATTCTCTCCTCTATGATCCTATCATCTCTGCAGAGGCTGCTACGCGTATGTCAAACTTTGAGCTTTCTGCTTCGCCCCTCCCTCCCAAGTTCTATAAGTTTGGACCTCCCAAAGACCGGAAAATTGTTTCTGCTAAGAGAAAAGCTGAAAGTGTCCGTGCTGCATATTATGCTTTGCGTAAAAGAATCTGTGATGACACATTAACTCCTATGGACTTAAGTTTTCTGGTTGATCCGGAAAATGAAAATTATGCCATGGATGATGGAGGGGAACCTTTACCTGAACACTGCTTACCTGAAGGTGCAACTTCTGATCATTTTTCAAATCTCCATCCTGCACAGTATGCAATTCGTGAAAATATGATTGATGGCAATGTTGCAACTAATGGAGCTACTGCTCATGCATTTTGCACTGGAGTTGACAACCCGGTTGGTGAAAATTTCCCCATTCGGCAAAAAGAAATACTTAAGGAAGAACCTCAAATTCTTGGAGATAACATGTCTTTGAATGGAGCTGCTGAGGAACTGGGTGTTCCGGAAGAATTGGACATTGACAGCTTTATTGGAGACAATAATCTAGAGAGAATGCCTTTGTCTGAATTTGATCATTTCAACAATGACTCAGGAAATTTGCCTACAGAGTTTGACGAAAACCATGTCTTTGATTCACCTGAGTTTGACTGTGAAACATCATTCAACTTATCTCTACTTCCTGAAATGCCAATCTGGAGAACAGATGAGAGAGTTCAGGAACCTGACATGCCATGTGATTCTCTTGCTTGTGGGGAGGCTTATTTGGCAGAACTGTCCAATTCTCTCTTGAACTTCAGCAGTGAGGATGAGCTCTTTCTGATGGATGTTGATGAAAAAGATGGGATTGATAAGTCTTACTATGATGGACTGAGTTCACTTCTGCTAAATTCTCCAAATGATGTTAGTTCAGATGAGAGATCTAAACAGAAAGAACCAGAGTCATTTGTGGCCACACATGTAGATGTTACTGATCTATCAGTTTCATGTCACGCAGAAGTAGATGACAACCTGGTGTCTCATTCTAATGGTGTACAAGTAGTTCATAAATCAGAGTTCCAAATTCCACCTTCTGTATCTGCTAAAGACCCTCAATTTCCTGAACTAATTAATGGAGTTATTTGCTGTACATTAAACACTGAGGACCCAGAAGTTCCATCCAATGATGATGTTTTCCTCCCCTTTGATGTGCCTCCTTCAACATTTCAGTCTTCATCTAAAACAACTTTTAAAGAATCCAATAAACCAATTTCTTCATCTGTTCAGGATTATGGATTTAGTAACATTAGAGAAAGAGGTAAAAAATTTATGCAGGCAGAACAGAAAACCCCCTCTGAATCTCATGCGTTGCAATCTGGTGGTTCTAAGGTAAAATGTGAGTTGCCCAGTAGCCATGCATCCCACACAGTGTCAAGAAGTGCAGTTTCTGGTGGCTTTGGTGGAAACAATGCGGTAAAAACAAGCAATGCTCTTCTGTGTGCAAATCCAAAGGATGAGGCTACAAATGTTGCCTTGGCAAAACGTTTAAGTAATCAAGTGGCAAATTCTTTAATTGAGAAACCATCCCTTGGTTCTAGTGATTTCAGAAGTCATCCTCAACCTAATGGTTCTAACATAAAAGACGAACAAGATGCCTTGCCACTTCAAGATCATCAGTTGCAACATGCTGAAGTGGCATCCTCAGATGTTCTTGAGTCAGAGCTGGTAAATGTTCCAACACTAGATGAGGAAGACCAATTCATAGAGAGTGATGATGATGTTCCTTATTATTCAGACATAGAGGCAATGGTAAAGCGTGTAATATTGACCTTTCAGTCAACAGTTAACTTTACCTTTTTGAATTACTGTCGCTATTTTCTGATATATTCATCCTTACCTCTTACAGGTACTTGATATGGATTTGGATCCTGATGATCTGGATTTGTCTTGTAACGAAGAAGGTATTACACAGCCATGCATTTTAGTTGTTGCTTGCATTGTGTTCTTTAGGAAAGAGATACCTGATATGAATTTACACGAACCAACCAACTAAATAACATCTCCATTTCACGGTATTGGAAGCATGCTTCAGTTACTTGGGCTGTTGACAGCCTCTCAGGGCTTTGTTCTATTTTGGTTGCCCATATTTTTACATGATGTCTTCACAAGTTGTCAAATAAAGATAAAATGTGATAGACCTTTCTTGTTTCTTTGGAGTGGAGGAGGGGGAGGAGGATGTTTATTGAGGCGTTTTTCTAGTTCAAGAGGTTGCAATACTTTAATGCTCTTTCCAATGATTTTCTGTTTATTGATAAAAGTTTAGAAGCTTCATTGAAGTGACATGCTATAGGGTTATTGTCATGATCAAAAGCTGCATATCTTTCATTTATGGTCCAACTTTGGCATTGTGGTCGGCTTTGAGCTATATGGAACAGACTTCATGTTATCATATTTTATAGGGTTAATTACAGTGATCTACCCTGTGGTTAGCATCAAATACACTTGGAACCAGATTGTTTTGGATAATACACACACCTTAGTTTTAAAATATGACTACCTCCTTTATTTTATATCGAATGTACACACGATGCTCTTAAAAATAACAAAGCAAGACAGTTGAAGAGAGGTATGTGTAATTTTTTAAACAAGGAAGGTTTAAATGTATTTAACCCTAACCTTACGGGAGGTTAATATAACTAACCCTGTTTTATGTGTGATCATGGATTGTGCTAGTCAGTTGTGTAATAGATGGAATTTGTGGGTTATATACAAATATGTGCAAAGTGTCTGCATGCCTTTGTGTGTGTGTTCTGCCATGATCAACATATATCCGTTAAATATGCTTGTGAAACTTGTTGAGTATTTTTTCGATTATATTATTTTAACGGAGTACATCCATGATCAAGGATAGCATATTATTTCTTCATTGTTACTTCCAACAATATTTACATTCTTTTATTAGAAGCTTAACAATATATGTTGTGATTACAATTTAGTATCAAGATACCAACATGAGGAAACTAAGCGGACTATCATAAGGCTGGAACAGGCTGCTCATTCTTATATGCAAAGAGCCATTGCTTCACATGGAGCATTTGCTGTTTTATATGGTCGCCACTCAAAGCATTATATTAAGAAACCTGAGGTATTTGAGCACATAAACTCCTTGCTTGATTTACTTGTTAGTTGGTATTCAGATTCTGTTTCTGACTTGAGGCAGTGATCTAGATGGAGTGATTTGTGACAAAAGTCAACACTCAAAGTATTTGTTTGTTGGATAGATATGTTCTTCGTAGGTTTTTTGTGTTGTATTCGAATCTAATTAAAATTGATGGTGTAAATTAAGTGTACGGCATTGTACTATGCTTTTAATGATGGCCCAATTTATCCTGAAGGTTCTACTTGGACGAGCAACAGAAGGAGTTCCTGTAGACATTGACTTGGGCAAAGGGGGAGCGTACGCTAATACAATATCTAGACGTCAGGTTAGTTATATTTACCAACTTTGGAGCAAATGTTTGTCGTGAGGCAACTTTTTTATTGCATTTTCATAGATTCTGATAAAGGCATCTGTAACCTACTACTCATTTCCAAATTTGGACAGCTCTGTTTTTGCTTTGTGCCAGAAAATTTTTTATGCTGTACTAATCACCGTAACATGCCTTGTCACAAATCTAGTGAGGGAGAACTGTGAATAGATAACTACTGGATACTAGTTGACTTGAATGTATCGTGTTTTTTGCTTGCTGACTTTTAGGCAATTATTAAGATGGACAAAGATGGCTCTTTCTACATCAAAAACTTTGGCAAGAGTTCAATCCTGGTAAATAACAAAGAAGTACACACTGGTCAGTCTCAAAGACTGCAGTCCAATTATCTGATTGAGGTATGATCGTAAGCTCTGTCTTTCAAATTTGATTGATTGGCACAAGCCTCATTTTGAATTATCTGATTGAGATTTTTTTTCCCTCCCTGATAAGAACAATGGAGACTAGCTTCTTGCAAGACTAGAAAAATGCATAAAATAAAAAGATAACTCTAAAATTCTCCAGATTCCCATTCCCATAATGCAGAAAAATGCAAAGAATTCTCCAAATCTCTAAGACCAAATCCATTCCCTAAGACCAAATCCATTCCCTTTTACCTCTCTATTCATGCCCGCCCTGCACTACTTATCCTTCCCTCTCTTATATCCTCATTTCATCCCCAACTGAATTCCCACCTCCCATTATTCCTCGTCAGCTCAGCATTTGTTTATGCATATTGCCTTTATTTGCCCTATTCTGTATTCCTACATCGCCTTATACTTTCATTTCCATCTCTTTCCTTGTAGCATAGAGGTGTTCAACTGTCCATCATTACTCTTACTGGGAAAGTTTTGCTGTATGCATTTATGTATGTTTTAGTTTACAATATAATGACTGAATCTATAAACTGAACAAAGAATTTCACATTAGAAATAAATATTGAAGTAGAAACTTTTTTGATTCTCTACTCTCTCTCTCTCTCTCTCTCTGTGTTATTTGGATTACTTGACTTCCCACGGGTCCGAAATAAAATATAAATGGTTTGTTTTGCAGTTAAGGGGCATGACATTCATATTTGAGACAAATCAAAGTCGTGTGAAGCAGTACTTGGATCATATAACCGACGATTCCTAGATCTTTCAGTGTCAATATCATTGTAAATGATAAGAGACGGTCCACTGACACAGAAGGTGCTTTTTTTAACTGCACTTTCTGATTTTTGATAAGGAATGACCCAAAATGTGTGTCATTGCTTTAATTGGTGGACTTATGTTTCTCCAGAATGTACTTCAGCTGCGCTGCTGTTTTTCCTCCCATTTCCTTTCCATGAAAGTAGTAGATAATTCTTCAACCCAAAAGTTTTGTAATATGGCAAAGTTTTCCCAAGCCTCAAAGTGCTATGTTTTATAATTTAAAATAATGTTTTAAATTATGACATTTTATAATACTCCTTAGTCCCTCCATCGCTTTATACGTAGTATAATATATATATATATATATATATATATATATATATATATATATATGGCGTAACTGGTGAGAACACTAAACATGAAAACCATAAACCTTGATCATATACACCTATGCATTTTATGATTCTCATGTTTTTACATGTTTTTTCTCATTAGATACGCCCTATATATATTTATTTATTTATTTATACTATTGTCCTTTCTAATAAGATAAAGATTAAAATAAAATAACTTAAAAATCAATCACTTTTGTTGTACTGCATGCATGACGAATTGTTTTTGATTTAAAGTTCATATGAAAATGAAATTCTGTACTAAAAATGTGCTTGTATTAGCTATGATTTTTTGTTGGGTACATTATTAGCTATGATTAATTGTGTTTTTGTTTGAATAAATTTATTGTTAGAAGTTTTAAGAATTTTGAAATAAGGTCCAAATTAATCCAAACACTCCGTAATTCTATCTTATTTTATTTTGTTTCATTAAGTTGTTTTTTCTTTCTTTCTTGATGATAAAAGATTTGACAAGATTTGATACTTTTTTGGCCAATCAAATATAGAAAATAATAGCCAACAACGTGAAGCGATCAATATATAGCTTACTTATGATAATTTAAGTAATCCAACACCCTGTACTAACTCTAGCTAACAACATACGTTACTTGCTCATGTCGTTCGTCAGTGAGGTCAACAAATATAAGGTGGAGTTCTTGGAGTTTAAGGAGAGGTTTGATTACTGACAAAATATATTTATGAGTAAAATAGTATAAGGTGTGTGTTTGACCGATAAAAAAAAATTCAATCAAAATCAAGTTGTATTTTTGACAAATAAATTGTCAGTCATTTGTAGCATTTTTTTACCTCCCTGGCCCCATCCACATATCTATCATATATATGAATGAGTTTAAATGACAAAAATGTGTCAAAAGTTAATAAATGATAATGTGGATAACTTTTTATAAATAACGAATTCTACTAATTCAATTGTTGAATAGAAAATTTATTAGATGTATAGATTGACTCTGCAAAAATTCATTTATTGTGATCGATCTATATTTATTATTTATAAAAAGTTATGTGAGGTGTCGTTAACTAATTTTGACATCTTCGTCTTCTCTTTCACCCTTTTTTAAATTCGATTAATCTTTACGTGTCTTATTACATGCTGCATCCATCAACCCACTCACATACCCTGCTGACCCAAATAAGTTCATACTTTTTTTGCTGCCACTGGTGAAGTTTTTGCAATTACTTATAAACTAGGACAAAATTATCGTTGATGATTTTCTCCCCAAGAACCGTAGTTATAATCTCTATCAAATCCAAAGAGCTTTTAAAAGTGGAAACATTCATATTCATATTTACAATGTAAAAGGGATACATTGATTCATCTAGAACACACATAAACTCAAACCTGACAATCTTTTAAATTGTTGTTCGCTTCATGACATCCAGTATTCCAGTTACACTATCATAGTTTCGGAAACCACATAAATCGTATCACACAGTAATCACAATCAATAATGACCACTTTCCATCAAGAAGAAGAAAGTTTTGAAACTAGGTTAGTGTCTCTTTCACCATAGATGAGTGGATCTCTTGGAAGCTGTTTTTGGGAGGGTTCATCTGTGGAACTATGAAATTATCATCCTCCAACCTTGATCTGCCGCTACCTTCAGGAACCCACATCACATTCCCACCTTCAGGAACCTTGAAAGTCACACTCTTTGCACAGAATCGCTCTGTCTTGCTGGCAAAACACAAAAGCTCTTCTCTCCTTCAAAACCAAAAACAGCTACCACTTAAACATCGCAGAGAGGGAAATGCTGCTTGGAAGAAGGGTGGTTGAGAGAAAAGCGGTGGTGTTTGGAGGCGAGGTTGTTGGAGCGGTGGACACGGTGGTCGCAGGCGTCACAGAGGGCGGCTTCGTCGGCGGTGCAGAATAAAGAAGCCTGGTGTATGTTACACACGTCGCACTGGATCTTCATCACCTCTACTCACAGAGTCAAGATTAGCACGACAAATATCTACGTTGACCAAAACCAAAGCAGACCTCACCAGAAGTAATAATAATAGTATAATACAAACAGTAAACAGAGACAGGTGTTTCTTTCTTAGATTCAAACCTTCACTGAGGACTGCACACTTCAACCAGCTAATTAATTAGTACTAGTCGTAATTTGTGGTTTTCCTTTCTCTATTTTAACATATCATCTTCTCGCTACACCAACTCTTTAATATCCTTTTTTCACATCAAGATCCTAAGAAAAAAAATTAAGCATCATTTAAATTAATCTATAGTTAATTTCTCATTTCAGTTTATGAGACACGCATCTAAGATACAATTATTTAATAAATTAGAAAAATCTACAAATCCTAGCTAGATACCTTGATATTCTTATCACCGCTCTAAAATTTAATAAATTTAAATTATATACTTTTAGTATTTTTTTTTTCAATTTTGAAACTTTTTCTGGCAATTTATTTTAAATATTTTCAATTTATACAATTTTTGTGCTTATCTTATGATAAAAAAAATCAACTCAATAATACTACTACTTCCATTCCACAATATCATTACTACTTAATTTCCTGTTAATAAATTATTTTCTTTCATAATTAAATTTCTTTCACATTACATTAACTTCTCTTTTCATACTCAACATTAATTCTCTCTTCAGGGTATAATTGAAAAACAATAATTAATATTATCATTAGAAATGTAAAGTGACAACTAATTTGAACAAAAAATTAAAATAGCTAAAACGACAGGTATAGTAGAACAGAGAGAGAGTATAATTTCCGCCGCTGCTGTTAGGTTTATTTGTCCGGGAAATTATGGATTGCGATTCCAATCACCAAACTTTAATAGCAGCGGACAGGGACGAATTCAGAAATACTTGGTGGGAGGGCAGATTTTTTTTTAATTGAAAGACAATTTAAAATAATAATAATAAGAATTATTAAGCATATAGATAATTTATAAATAAAGAGAAAAACTTTTAAATTTTAAAAGAAAAACAACACGAATCGTTAAGTATAAAAAGAATATCAATTGTCATTTGCATCAAGTTTTTTTTCTTTGAATTTATACTTAAAAACATAAGTTTAATAATTTTTCTTAATATAACTAAATAAGAAGCTATTAAAAACATTAAAATAATTATTATTATAAAAATTACTAAAACACAAAAATAAAAAATAAAAAGCAGGAAATAATAAATGAAAAGAAAAAATGAAAAATAAGGAAAAATGAGAAGAAAACTCGCCCCACAGGTTTCGATTCGAACTTGAAATCTGGTCCTAAATCCGACAAAAATCAACCGCTGAGCTACGCAGTGTTTTTCGTCAAATGTGCGAACTATGTAGTATATATAATTCTGTTACTTGGGGAGGGGGGCGGCTGGGGGGTGGGGGGGGGGGTGACGGACGGACGGACAAGGCGCCCCCTCTGGGTCCGTCCCTGGAGGTGAGGTTTGAAGTTGCTAATGCATTTATATAACAGTTTGCTAATTATTACACTTAAGCAATTCATTGATAAAAAATTAAATTAAAAAGTATAGTATTTACAATTACATCTTCAATATGATTTATGATTCAGGATTTCTATTTACAAGTTTTTTAAACATGTAATATTTACTTATTTATTTATTTTAAATATTGTAAGTAAATAGATAGAATAATTGAAAAATGGGGAGAGTTCAATCCCTCTATGACATGATAACATCAGCATTATGCAATATTTAAGGAGAAAAAAAAAACACATTCTAAAGAAAATTTTCAAACCTAAACTCAAAAATTTAATTATTTTATGTTCTAACCGTCTAATACCTATTAAGTCGGGCACTTACTCTTTGGTGAGCGCTCTATATAATACTCATTCCGTTCTTTTTTATTTGTCTAAATAGAGAAATTTATCTTTTCTATTTCATCTGTGTCAATTTATGTTTTCAAGGTAATATTAATAAATTTAATGTGCACAAAAATTTTCAAAGAGTCCTATAAAATGGGACAAGCAAAAACTCTTTAGAGGGTCTTACATTTTGGGACGGAGGGAGTATTATAGACCGGATTTATGATAATCTGGTCTTGTGTCACACGTTGTCTTAAGCTTGACAAGGTGCAACTCAGAGAATATCCCACCATGTAGACGGGATATGAAATAACCTACAAGATATAGCGAGGATCATGAGCTGGGTTGAGATCAGAAATAGCATTCAAGGCGGTAAACCATAATGCACGTTATATAAATACACAGTTAAGTGCACCATGCAAGGTATGTAACATTCTAATTATTATACAACCACCGTAATTCTAATACTGATTTGAGCGTCGGAGTCCCTGCAAGTGCAACACCACCGTTGTTGGAGCTTAGACGCCAAGTCTTCAATCCACCCACGAGCCAGAGCATCATCGCCATCATTTGTCCAGAATCCCTACCAGGTACGATCACAATACGATCAATTATGAAAATAAGCTGTAAAAAAAAAATCTGAGACATAAATTTTTAAGATAAAATTTTAAGCTATAAAAAATAATTTTGAAACTTTTCAAAATAATGTCTAATTTTTAGTTAAAGGACAAAAATTTTTTTCTTTAAATAATCAAAAGTTTTTTTTAAGTATAAAATACAACTATTAAATATATGTTTGAAAAAAAAATGTAACGTAAACATACTCATAATCCCATCAATCAATTATTTGAGATATAAACCGACTTTTCAAAATTTATAATTCTATCAATATACTCATAACTCATATATGGTGAAAATAAAGATGGTTATTCGAGAGGAGTCTTAAATTTATATCAAGTTTATATTATGGTTTCTGTCCAACAACATTAACTTATAATTTATTTTATTTAGAATTGTATGGCTTAATATAAGTATTTAGTACTAATTATAATTTTAAAAATTACAATAGTTTATAGTCTATAAAAAAATTAGTTTTCAGTAATTTATTTTTATTTACTCTTAAGTTATTTATTATGTATTTATTTTATAAAAGTATTTATTACATTAATTATTATATGTGTCTTTTTAAGTTATTTAACAAATATTCATTCCATTCCAAAATTATAGTAATTTTGGACTCAAAATCTTGTTCTAAAATAATTGTCACTTTAGGATTCCACGATGCTATAAATTGCGGATTTGGATCCTCTCCATCTCATTTTCTCTCAAGCTCTCTCCATCCCATTTGTGAACCATTTGATCTATTCAATGGCTGAGATGAAATGCTACAAAGACATTCACAAAATAACATGATGCACATAATTATCCCCTCTTTCCCTTCATTCTTTTACTCAATTGTCTCATTCTGCACATTTCTTTTCTTTAATTTTGTTTTAAACTTCAAAATATTCATATGCAGACTTTGTTCTCATTCATTCTCTCTCTCTTTCTCTTATTACCTTCATTCTTTCTTTTTTAACTTTTCTTTTAAAAAAAGAGAAATATTTAAAGGATCAAATTTAAATTAAAGTAGTCTTTCAAATTGCATGTATAATATTTTAAAGGGATTAAGTTGGTAATAAAAGCACTTGAAGAATTGCGACGAATGAATATTTAAAAGATAAAATTGATGTTTTACTCTTTTTAATTGCAACTTAATTCTAAAACTTGGCTAGTATTTTTAAATACATCTAAATTAAAGTTTAAAAAAAAAATAGTTTATAAGAGTCTCTCAAATTACATATATAAGATTTTGGAAGGACTAAATTGATAATAAAAATATATAATATTTATTTATTTTTTGCAAAAATTAATAATCAAATTAGTCCCTGTAATTAACACCAACTTCAATTCAAATAGTAAATATTAATCTAATTATAAAATGTGATTATGCATTTAAACAAAATGTGATTATTTGATTTCATATATATATTTTAGGATTTTATGATTTTTTGTGTATTTGAGAGAATAATTAGCTGCATCGTGTTATTTTGTGAATGCTTTTGTAGCATTTCATCTCAGCCATTAAATAGATCCAATGGTTCACAAATGGGATGGAGAGAGCTTCAGAGAAAATGAGATGGAGAGGATCCAAATCCATAAATTGCATATTTTATTATTTCTCTCTCATCGTCTCCTTTATTCATCAATCGTCATTTGTCTTAGCTTTTTTAATTATTTTGTAAACTACTTTAGCTTATAATTGGACTCCTTAGTCCACTCATATTAAAAACTTATCAATATCAATGATTTCTTAATGTGTTAAAAAACCTAAAATGATTATAGTTTTAGAATGGATGAAGTATAAACTACTTCATAAACTAATTTTAGTAAACACCTCTACATAACTATAAGTCATAAATTACTCCCTTTGGTTATTTTTACAAAGACCTAGAAAGACAATTGCGCTTACTAAGAAAACATTAAAAAAAGTAATTAATGCCTTAATTTTTAAAAGATTTACACAATTTTCTAAATTTACCCTATTCTCTTTTTTCATTGCACTAATTGTGCCCCGTTGTTATTTTAAAAAACTCATTAATTATCATGGATAGACATGAAAAATAGTAATGATTGCTCCTAGAAATTTATAAAGGATCTTAAATTAAGAACCATTAGTAATGTTTGAAAATGATCTTATAATAAGAGCCATAGAAGTATAAACTAGTGTTGCTAAACACAACCTAAATTTAGATTTGTTAAAACTTCAATTAATTAAATAGGTAAATTTTAGGTTATTGAAAAAGTCTTTTAAATTTAATAGGCTTGCCTATTAAAATATTAATAATATTATGTTACTATTATTATTTTAAAAAAATTTGATGCTATGTTTTATAATTATATATTGGATTTTTTTAACCTTTGCAATATTGTACATGTTAAGAAACCAAAGTAAAAAGCTTTTCTTCGAAAAAAATAAAAAATTGATGGGATTGTGTTTAACATATAATTAATGATGTGCTTTCTTTTCATCTTTAGTTTATTAACCTGTGCAATATTGCACAAGTTAGAAAAGAGTAATACTATATCCTCTTAATAATCCTCCTACTTATCTCCTAATACCATATAAAGTAAGGAATTAAATGCACTTTCAATCTTGAAAATATAAAAAATATTAAAAATATTCTTTAATAGGTAAGGAGGAGGATTTTTATGAACTTAGATTAGGAGGATTTAGAATTATTTGTTAGAAAAATCCTTATACATGTAGAGGTTTTATACCTCCCCTTTTGGTGGGGACATACGAAGCGGAAGCGTCTCAAAAATGAAATGACTTAATTTTTTATACTATACAATCTCAACCATTGATTATAATTAAAGGGTTGAGATTAACACCTTTCACATTTTCACTCTTACTTGATATCTCTTCCTCTATAAAATGTGATTAATTCTTTTTCTTTTTTAAGCTATTACCTCTTTATACAAAATTGTGGGAGGCATTTAACTATTGATTTTTAATAAAATAATTAAAATAAAATAATAAAATTATCAATACTAAATTTTAACTGAGTAATTGAATTTGTGACACATAAAATACACATATTAAGGAGTAGAGTATGATTATTATTATTATTATTTTTTATCAAAGTTTTTATTAATTTTTTTTTAATATTCTTCCATATATTTTTTATGTATATATTCTATTAGTGGATAGTGGTGCATTTATGAGTACTTGAAATTAATATCATGGTATAATTGAGAAGGCTATATTAATATTGTTTTAGAATTATATAAGTGGATATATATATATATATATATATATATATATATATATATATATATATATGAACAAAAAATTTCAGACAATTAAAAAGGAAAATAAGAAGTTATAGCGTAAAAAAGTATTTTCATTATTGTCATTCCGTTGAAAAAAACAAAAACAAAAATTCATTTGAAAACAAGAAGACAACAGGGTCACTTTAGTTATAGTTCACTGAGTAACTATGTTTAAAAATAAACTAACTGCTTTTTTTTTTTTTCCTGACAAAGGCAAAGATTCCGCGTGCGTTATATATATAGGGAATCTCACGTGCTATGACAACTTAATCCTCAGCCAAATTAAGGGAACCCATTATTATGTTTGAACGTTGCTCTGTCTCATGGCATTAAGTATTACTACTATTGCTCTGTCTTAGTTCATAATTACTCTCTCCGGTCCTAAACATACACATTTTAAAAGAATTTTTTAATTTTAAATATAGGATTTTGATATACAATGTCTTAAGGGTACTAGTTAAAATTACTAGAAATAAAAAAATAATTATAAGAGCACATTATTCTGTCTCTCGAGAATAAAAAATTACACATTTTAACATCTTTTTACTACATTTGAATTCTTGAATAGTGCCCTTAAAACACTAAATATCATTTGTCTTAAATATATACTACCTTCGTCTCTATATATAAGATCATCTCAAAAAAAAAAAAAACAGAAGGATTAAGAAAATTAGTAAATATAAAAAAAGCCATTAAATTTGTCTAATAATTTGAGTTTATTTCCCTGCTTACCCTTCAATTATTAAAATCAATAGAATTATCCTCTTTTCACTCAATTAGTCTTTTCCAATTATCATATTCTCTCTCATCAACTTATTATATTTATTGTCTTTGAACCGCACAAAAATGATTGAGTAAATAAGGGTAATTTAATAAAAAAAAATTTAATTTGCACAAAGTTTTAAAGAGGGTATTATAAAAAGTGACACACAATTTTTTTTTTTGTAAAAGGGTCTTATAAATAAGAATGGAGGGAGTATAAGTTACTAACTATAACTTATAATAAATACTTTTTACTTCCCTTCCACAATTTTTGTAAAGATTCAATTTATAATGGAAAGAGAAAGATAATAGAATAAGAGAGAAGAGTTATTAATTAAATTGAAACATTTATTAACACATTTATTGAGGGGTATAGTTGAAAAATCTTATTTTTTAGATAAATTTAATGGATTAACTTTCATTCATTGATTTTAGTGATTTAGTTAGAAGTGACTTATAATACTCTCTTAATTCCAAAACTATAGTCATTTTAGATTTTTTCACACATATTAAAAAACATTGATATTGATAAGTTTTTAATATGAGTGAACTAAGATGTCCAATTAGAAGCTTAAAGTGGTTGACAAAATAATTAAAAAGAGAAATGATAATGGTTGAATAAAGGAAATGATGAGAGAGAAATATTAAAATATACAATTTATTGCATCTTGAAATCTTAAAGTGATATTAAGAAAATTAACTAATTTACGCATATTAAGAAAATTAGTTAGTTGCATTTAATTTTCTTGATTTCATGTAAAAAATAAACCCCAATTACTAAAATGACCTCCATCATATTTATTGTAAGGTAGGAGTAAAAACATTAAATGAAGCATAGATTAGGAATAATAGCATTAAATATGAGAGAAGTAATTGAAATTTGCTTATATTTGGGTCCAGAGATAGTAGTAATTATTTTGAAACAAAATTTTAAAGGGTCTTGATATACCGTGCCTAGTTAAGGTTACTAGAAGTAGAAAAATAATTATAAGAGCACAATGTTCCATCTTCCGAAAATAAAAAAAACTACACATTTCAATATTTTTTTTAATACATTTGGACTCATAAATACTGCCCTAGTGACACTAAATGTTATTTGCCAATTTTAAATTCAAAGTGACTATAATTATTAAATGAAAGGAGTAGTATTTGGGGCCGAAGGGAGCATCTATGACATCAGTCTATCACGTAGTTCATAAATGTAGTAAGCACATTTGGTTTAAAGAGTAATGCTATATCCTCCTAAAAATTTTCTTACTTATTTTTTTATTATCATATAAAATATGAAATTAAATAGACTTTCAATCTTAAAACCATAAAAAGCATTAAAAATATTTTTTAATAAGTAAGTAGAAGAATTTATAAGAACATAAAGTATGATGATTAGGAATTACTCCCGATTCCAATATTGGTATCATTCATTATTAGATTAGATTATTAAGTAGTACTAGCTTACAGGTAAATTTTGTGAACGTTCCTTGAAGTTAAAAACATGTCTTGACTTTGAATGGGAGCGGGACTAGGGGTGAGTTTTGGGTTGGGCCAATCTAATAATCCGATTAATTCGAATCAATTCAAACACTATTTTGACCCAACAATGAAACCGAAATGCTTTGGTTCGAATCTCGAATTTGCATTTCTAAACCAAATCCAATCCGAATCAATAACGTATCCAACTCAATGAAACCGAAATGCTTTGGTTCGAATCTCGAATTTGCATTTCTAAACCAAATCCAATCCGAACCAAACCGATCAAAATTTAAAACTACATTTGGTATGTATAAAATTTAAATGTAACCATAGTCTTAATAATGAATATACCAAAACCTAAAACTAAAGGTCCCAAACCTAATTTCAACACAGGTGTGCCTCAACTCAGTTCTTGGTATATATTGATATGTACTGTTGTTAGTTTTAACCTTATTGATATATTTTAAATGACTTTGAATTATGTAAAATTATGACCTGATGGATATGTCTATCAGCGTATGTAATTGGGCAGTGACATATTTTGAGAACTATTGTTGATTTGTTTGTTTTTAATTTTTTATTTATGGTGTCATTATGACTTATGAGTTTATGTTATGAAAAATTATGAGTTAGATTTGTATGTTTGAGTTTTTGTTATTTATAATTGTTTTTGTTTATTTTGTTATATTTGTATAAATGAATCACTACAAAATAATAGATAAATGACTTCATAAACTATAACTAATATAATTTTTTAAGAATTTTCGAAATAATTTCATAATTTTAATTTTTTATTTATCAATCCGAAACTCAATCCAACCAAAACTGAACTTGGTTAGGTTGGTTTGATTTAAATTGAAGGTTTCTTTTTACAAAACCAAACCAACTCAATAAAAATTGATTGGTTCAGATTTTAAAATCCCTCGAAACCAAACTAAAGCAACCCGAACCCACCCCTAAGTGGGAGAGTCATTACTAACTGCAATATTTTCTTCCTGAAAAACAACGATCTAATATTTATTTATTACTATGAAAGAAAATGTACGAATAAGAAAAAAAAAAAAAAGAGCAATATATACACGAATAACACGATAACAATGGTATTGCAGTACAGCAATTTTTTTTTTTCCTTAGCAAAATAAAAATTTACTTGAATATGACTATTAAGGATACTGAAACCTATGTACAGTAGGTAAAAAAATTAAAGGCAAACAAGTTTTTGGATTTTGAACCTAACTAACAAAGAATAACCCAAAACATTTGTGACGAGATTTAACCCATCCCCAAGATCTAACTTTAATCATCTCCTGAGTTCTAGGCTTTAAAATTTTGAGCAATTGTCAACTCATAAAAAGACGTACGTGCCTAAAGAAAACCCAATGTAGAGCACTGCTTTAATTCATCCATCCAAAAACTCTTAATTTTGAATGAGAGTCACCATGGGATCAATTATCATCAGAAAAATAAAGAATGAAAAGGATAAAGTGATGAATTAGAGAATTGAATTATATGTTTGGATTCACGTTAAATGAAGGAAATACGAATCTAAAATGTAAATGTTGTTATTATGTTAAAATGAATGTGTTTTTTCTTATCTAAATTAAACATAAAACCAAATGCAAAGCATATTCATGGGCGGCGACAATGAGCCTTACACATTCGGTGACAGTCGTAGTAACAAGGTCCACCACAATGAAGAGGGCATTCCAACCTCATGCCGCGGCATCGAGTTCTTGCCATGCATTCTGCAAACTCTCCCACCATATACTCTTCCATCTTCTCAAACATACCTTTCCTATAATAATGCTTTACTCTTCTCCCTCCTCCCTTCCTTTTACCATGCCTTGGTTGGCCTCCACACCCCCATTTCCACCATCCACTACCCCCGCCGCCGCCGCCGCCGCCTCCACCTCCACCACCACCTCCTCCTCCTCCTCCTCCCCATCCATCCCCATCTCTACCTCCACCACCACCACCACCACCTCCTCCTC
The DNA here is from genome assembly GCA_037177725.1 of Cyamopsis tetragonoloba. NCBI lineage: Eukaryota > Viridiplantae > Streptophyta > Magnoliopsida > Fabales > Fabaceae > Cyamopsis > Cyamopsis tetragonoloba. The sequence continues at coordinate 84,564,990 of CM074119.1, forward strand.
CCCATCCCCATCCATAACCGCCGCCGCCACCACCTCCACCACCTCCACCGCCACCACCTCCTCCTCCTCCTCCTCCACTATAATACAAGCTATCTTCCACAACTTTATTATAGGAGCTATTGTGTTTCTCATTTAATCCATGGCCAGAAAGAGTTGCAAAAGTGGCATTGCCTTGACTAGGACTAATAGCATCGCCATGTTTCAGCTCCTCACATTTAAGCCTAACAATTGCCATTGCAAGGAGTAGACAGAGACAGAGGAGCCGGGAATTTCTAAAGGTCTCCTCCATCTTTTGAGACCCAACAGAAAACGAAGTTTTAATTAATTTATAGTATCAGGGGTTGTATGTATGGTTATCAATATATATATAGCTCAAAGTTGTTCCGTCCCCACATCATCAGAAAAATCTAAACAGTTAAGGGGATGCCTTAGTACTCACTTTTGTCCCCACCCCAGCCACTTCCACTTGCTGATAGATTAAACTAGAACTACAAAGTATAAAGCAGTGCATTCCCCACTTGTCCCCCACTAACATTACAGAGAGGCCCCACTTGGTTCGCTGAGCTTCTAGTATCAAGGGCCGATTAGTGCACCATAACTATTATATTACTTTTAATACTTTTTTTTATTTATTTCCATCTTGGGTTCTCACATCACATACCCTCCCCCCATTTTACAATGGAATTGCTGTACGGATATCGAATTTAAGTTATATGTACTCCATCATTTTTCTTTCTTGGGGGTCAATTTTAAGCGTAAAAGGCGCATTGACATTTCTTAAAAACAATCTTAATAAGTCACTTTTTGAGAGTCGCATCAAACATGACCAAATCATACCTATCCCTATTCCCTAACAATTTATCATAAAAATAATACCAAAACTAAAATGCATAGCCAGATTACAGTCAGTATCAGTAGCATAATTTAATTGTTACATGCATATCTATATTTATGTATTGGCAGTATAACAAGTTTTATACTTTATAGAACCATGAATTTGAAATTTTTCTACAGTTCTGTCTGCCTTGGCAGCAAATCAGACATTAGCAGTTTGTTCACCTAATTTACAGACAAATATTCTTTAATTTATTTATCATTGACGGTGAACTATTTGGAAAAAAAAAAAAAATGTTCAAATCCTTGTAAGACTCACTTTTCCAAGAACAATCCACCCATTAATAGAATTATCGTGCATCATCGATGCCCCGGTTGGTAGTGACTACCCGCATCACCTATATATTCACCTTGGTATATATGTCCTACAACTACTACAAGGCATCGTATGAATCACTATTGCTTGACCTTTAAGCCTACGATCTCACAGAACGTATGCTACAAGACCTAGTGGCTTATTGTTAGAGGAGATAGCTATAGATATGGGAAAACCAAGTAGCCGTATTATCATGTGCCATCCATACCAGATAGGCACTCCCCTAATCACTTACATACATAGCTGTATAGTATAAAACATAATATAGTACATGCCTCCGGCCATCCACGTGAAACGCAATATCAAGCAAACTAACCATGATCCATAAATAAAATAAACAAAAAACAAATCCTTATATCTAATAAGCACCTTAATATCACTGTCGTATTCAGGTATCATGCGTAGTCCTAATATCCAATGTGAATTTTTGTTGATTTACTATGCAAATAAGGAATCATAAACTAATCTCATAGATGGCACATCGGACAAACTGACAATAACGACAAGTGGGCTATGGTCGTGTACCAAGCCTTTAAAGCTTGGGAGTTGAAGGTCCAAGGTTCGAACCTTGTGATTTAGATTAGGATATTGGTAAGAGTTAGTTTAAGATGACTGTGTGTTTTAGGTTTAGGGATGACTACGTATGTATTTGCCAAAAAAAAAAAAAAACCACAAACATCGTAATAAACTATCAAAGATTTTAAATTTGAACTTTATAATGAAAAACATTATAATCTACAAACTATCAAAGATTATAAACAGGGACGACACATTACAGCAATTATATACTAAATAGTTCGCATATTAACTATCAGCAGTATAACGGAGTTCGCTTTCTTTTCTATGATTCATTCATGTCCCGAGTTCGATTTTGCCTGGAGCACTTTTCTTCTTCTGTATTTATTGTTTTCCCCTTTCTTCTTTTTTTTTTTTTAATATTTTTCCTTGCTTTTTTTCTCTATTATTTTTTCCATTAGTTTCTCTATTTTATTCCTATATTATTTTTTCCTTATTTTTAAATTCTTTTAACATTGTTTCTCTTTTCTATGCTACTAAATATATTTTTTCTTTTGTTATTTAAAAAAGTTATATTGTTTTAGAGAGCTAGTATTTAATTTTCACAATAAGCTATTATGGTTATGTTTTAATAATTTTTATAATTAATATTATTATTTTAATGTTCTTAATTATAAATTTGAAAACAAAAAAAATAATGCAAATGAAGACCAATATTTTTTTTATACTCTATGATTTTCGTTTTGTTTTTCTCTTAAATTTTGAAATATTTTTCTTTATTTATGAATTCTCCATATGCTTAGTAATTCTCATTATTATCGTTTTAAATTTTTATAAATCTGAACTTTATAAAGAAAACGCTATCATCATTTGCCCTGCCCCGCTTAAAATAAGAAAGTTGGGGATCTTTAACCTCAAATGATGAGGCAAAGAGAAACTTGACCATGAAACTTCAAGCACCCTTGTATCTATTTTGATTTTGTAGTCTCGTGTTAGTGCAATGAAGTAATATAATGGTCGAATAGAATAATGCTGAGCTTTCCTTAAATACATTTTTTCTGGTAAGTTGTGAGGCATTTTGGTGTTAGGCACTCAACACAAAAAGATGGCAGAGACACTAATCAACTGGTGCAACTAGTATTACAACTGATCACTTAAACAAAGCTCCCTATGCTTGCTTCCTCTCATATTGTCCATTTTTCACGACAGATCCATATCTTTCAACTAATCACACCATGTAGAAACACAAACCTTCTTTTCCAGCAGTACTGCTAAGCCACCGGATTGTAGCGTTAATTTAACCTATACCTATATCTTTAACAAATGCATGCAGTAGGCCTAGAGAAAAATAACTTATATTAATCTCTCTGGTAGGGGGAGATAGGCGGGGTTCGAGCCCAATAATGAAAAAAGAAAAAGGAAGGGTGGGGGGAGAAGAGTGGAAGAATAAAGAGAAAAGGAAAGAAAATGAAGCTATTTCAGGGTACTCTTTTCTTCCAGAGGGTCTGATTGTCCACTTCTGAAAACAGCATAAGAATTTTCCAATTCCAGCTGCTCCAGTATTTTCTGTGTCATCCACAGGTAGGAATAGTGGCCGTCTATGAGTTGTGTCACATCAACCTGCAAAGCAACAAAAGAAGATAGCATATTTGAGCAATATGGCAAGATCACAGTGCAAAATAATTGAGTTGAGCATAGGATGAAAAAGAGCTTACGTTCTCAATCCCGGGAAGATCAACAGGTTGGATTCCAGCTAATCCTTGAGAAAGTAAACTGTGCATGCGGAAACATTTTAAATTATATTTACAAGGTGATGCTCTTTTACAGGTATGCTTGCTAGGTAAAGTAGAAAATAAGGAGACGAGAGAAAAGAAAACCAATTCGGGAGGAAAATGTTTTATTTTAATTCATTGTTGCTTTCTAGAAGGTGAAAGTGGATGAAAAATCATGACATTGCAGTTTCATGCTCTTAAATAAGGGGGTAGAGTGAAAAAACAAAAAACACCTAGTGCAATTAGCCCCTAATAAGTGGATGGAAAATCATGACACTGCAGTTTCATGCTCTTGGGTAACAGGGTAGAGTGAAAATGAACTAGTGCAATTAGCCCCTAATCAAAGGCAGCATCGTTTGGGATTCTCCACTAGATTATAATGATAACAGAAAGGGAACAAAGGATTAAACCAATTTTAACAATGATAGAAAATCATAAAAGATAAAAAATGATTGAAAATCCTTCATAAATAAAGATTCAACAGTTAAATCAGAATAGTAGACAATGTTTTTTGTTAGATGAATTTTATCTCAATAACTGCTAACCGTCACATCATGAGAATCTATTGCTACCTTCAAGTCACAAATACAATAGTCCTTGCTCTAATTTCAGATATATACGATTCAGTTCAATATTCAACATTAAGCAAGCATGACTAAATATGATTTAGCCCATACCTGGCACGGAAAGTTATACCTAACGTCCAGTCACTCGTTGAGTAAGCGTTCACAAACCTTCCAGCCACTATCTGCATAGTGGTCAGACCATTAAATACGTGAGAAAAACGTTATGGGTGCTCCAATTTTTATTATAGATGCTCAAAAAAACATTATAAAGAAATTTCAGATACCTTTCTAGCTGCCTTCCAATTTTCATCTCCAATTGGGATGGGTGCTCCAAGGAAAACAACCCGTTCCACTAGTCCACCTATGGAAGTTACAATAGTCTGAAGATCTTATAAACCAAACAACCTAAGATCCCAATATATACGAAAAACCAAGAGAAACAATTCCAGATTACCGTTGTCTCCTTCGGAGTCAGCCAAACATTGGAGACACTTGAAAATAACACGGGCTCCCAGTGAAAACCCTACTAGTGTGACAGGCCTGGACCATGAATAGAAAGCTACAAAAATATATTGGATAATACAATGAGGCAATATTATCATTGACCTTTTGCAATAACATTAGATGGTGTCACCTGTTTCCTTGCAAGCCTTTCAGCAACACTTCAGCAAGCACCTTACCAGCCTTGTCTGATCTGCTCCAGCAAAGAGAAGAGCCAGGCTAAATATAATGTTAATGTAAATAAAATTAAATGGTTCTAATGATGACTCATAAAAAGATACTAACGATCATCTTTCTGTCGCCTACGGAAAAAAAAATATTCGATAGAAGTCACAACATAAAATAGTGTGCACTTTCCAGTTTCCATGGCTAAGAAAATTTTATTTTATCAACATAACAGATTAAATTTTGATGTGCAAAAGGAAGAACATCCCAGCCAGAATTTCTGAATTGGGAACTAACTTGTACTTATGTGTAAAGTGGAATGTCTAGCGAAACTATAGTTAAATATTTATTTTATGCTAATGTTGTCTAAAAAAAATTTTATTTTATGCTAATAGATCAGGTAGGATAAGTCAAAGGAGATGAAATCGGTCAAAACAGATTAGTGAATACAAACTCATTTATTAAGTGCATAATAATAATTCCTTAAGATCATTGTATCACTAGAAGCCTAGAACTAGAAATTCGGAGCAACCCATCATCTGTCCTTGGAAGTAATTTTGGTCTCCATGTGGTTGCTGTGTTAAATAGCAATGATGTCCTTTTTACATATAAATAACATGGGTACTACAGCCAAGAAAAGAACTAACCTGTCCACTGCAACTGCCCATCGGCTGTCTATAATATCAAATGTAGTCATTAAAGTTGCTGGCCAAGATAGTGCTGCCACAAGTGAGCTTAATACTGTCATCATGGCACCTTCTTTGATAAACTCAGCCACAATTCCTACAATATTAACCATCAAATGGTTTCAGTTTGAATATGTCAAATCTATCTGATAATTACTCAAACAGACACAGGATTCAATGAAACTACTTGATCTAAGCCAGTCGTGGATGGCAGTGCTCAGTGCGATCAAATTTTTAGACTCATATTGGAGCACGTACCTATGCACACAGGTTGTTAGTATATAAATATTGAGAATGCAACTTTAGATTAAAAGACTAGGATTGATTCCCCCAGATACAACACTTAGTAAAACCAAATGTTACAAAGGTATATCTCAAAAAAACTGCGAGTTTATCTTTGACCACAGGAAGAGCAGAAAACTTCATATTGGGTTTTGCTAATTATTGACCTGAGGGGAATAATTAAGATACTAAAGTGAAAGCAGAAAGCTTTCTGTTTATTACTTACTAATCATTTTCAGGGCAACAGATAGCAAAACTTATTTATATTATATACAGTAACAAAATATCTACCAAACTTCTAGTTGATGAGTAAAAATTTTTATATACCTCTCTGTATTATCGTCATGACCTTCCCAAGGTTTTATAAAATCTTTCTCCTCAAATGCAAGCCCAGAAATGGAGATTCTAACTGATAGGTGCTGAACATTGAAAAACGAAGATTTTGCTTCAAAGTTCAACAATCGCATTAGTTATTAAAACAACTAGTTTAAATTCCTGCTGGGTTTATCATCATGCACAAAATGCTTAGTGAACCTACCAGGCGTCCTCCCTCCCTTCACTCAAGCCCCTGAAAGTGAAACTCCTAACAGTAAACAGAAATCTGTATAATAAATAGTCACGGTTTGAAACTTACGCCTTGGTGAATGCCTCCAAGTTCTTTCAACTCAAATTCCTCAAGACTTCCAATTCTGGTAGCCATCTTGCTCCCAGTAAGGCTAGCTCCAGCAGCTGAGGTACAAAAGAAGCAAGTCACACAGCGTAAATCCATAAAATGAAAAAATGTCACAGTCCCTCTTGCCACAAATATATATATATATATATATATATATATATATATATATATGGCTAAGATTAAAACACAAGGATTTTAAAAAAGTCTGTGAGTTTTTTAAAATGTCTCATGACTTTTTAATATTCAATCTAAATCATTCATGATAAGATTGAATGGTAGAAATCCAATCCTCTCACCTCTCATAATTCATAATAACAGGTGCTCTCACTTGTTATGTCCCCTATGTAGAAACATATCAAGTCAGAGCATTTATTATTGTACGAGGTGAGAGGAGTGAATCCCGACCATTGGATCTTATTATGAATAGCTAAGATTAAAACACGAGGATTTTAAAAAAGTCATGTTAGTTTTTTAAAATGCCACATGACTTTTTAATATTCAATCTAAACCATTCATGATAAGATTCAATGGTAAGATTCAATCCTGTCACCTCTCACAATAACAGGTGCTCTCACTTGATATGTCCCATATATATAGGAAAGGAAGAGGAGACAAAGATTTAAGTGAAAAGGGATGCCTACCGCTAGAACGCAGATTCTTTAATGAAAGACACATATATGCTAGAGTAATTTATCAATCTATCTACATATAAAATGTAGGTTGTAGATACATTTCCTGATGTTTAATGCTTTCATGACTAGAAACCAAAATATATTCTTCCATACCTCCAAATGATGCAGCTACAGCTACAGATCCAGCAACAGATCCTGTAGCAGTTGCTGCCGCAGCGAATCCACCTCCAATAGCAGGAACAATACTGCCCAATGTAGGAGCCAAAGCACCCAATCCATGAGCAATTGCCGGGGCAGCCAACCCTGTCAAAGCATTTCAACAATAAGATATTGATACTATCACACCTTTAGTTTGGATCAAGATACTTGTTAGACATGCAGAAACCTACCACCAGTTATAGCCATTAAGGTTCCCCCAGTTACAGCAACCGCTCCTATCATACCCCCACGTTTCCATTTATCCCAATTGGTTTCTGAATCTACAGATTCGTCTTCCTTGGAACCTTCTTTACTCCATGAATCCATTAAAGAAAAAGCAACCATGGTTTCCATTGCTTCCTGCAAAATATTATGGTGAAGGTAAACATCAAAAATTGAGAGGCGCCCACTCATCACTTTATCAAAACCACCAAAGACACAAAACTATACACATACTTGTATCTGGACAAAATTATAAAGCAGAGATTTTTTTTCTATGAAGATTCAGGCATCACAAATGTAATATACAATACCATATGGTGTTTGAAATGCATGTCCATGTTCAAGAGTCCAGACACACATACCATTTCATTCCAATTGACACCAAGCCATGCAGCAAGCAACCGCAGAGAAACACGGTGACGAGCATCATAGCCCTGCTTAGACGGACAACTCTTGTCAACCTCAGCAGTATCTGCTACACAAGCCGAAAGAAGTGTGTAAAGAACTGCCACTTTCCTCTCGTAACTAATAATGGTTGCCTCCTCCAAAGGTTGATCAATAGCTGAATTTTGAGGCGCAGCTGAAGCTTGTTTCTCTTCTGGCTTCAAAGCTGAGGTCTCCTTGATTTCACTCTGAAGCTCAGCAGCAGCGTCAAGGGATTTTACCTCGACATTGCATAAATAATCTTTGCTTTTCTGCCCATGGTCCGAGCATGAAGAATCATCAGCAGTATCCATGCCCAAAACCGAAGCATCAACAGCTTTGGTCAATGCAGCTTCTTTATTCAATCTTTCTGAAGAAGTCGCATCACCTTCATCTGACAGTGATCTCAAGAACTGGAATGTAATTACTATCCTTTTAGCATTTTATTTTATTTTACAAGAAGGAACAGAAGCGATTTGTAACTCCATGAATCAATTATAATCTACAATATAGAAAATTAAAAGGATAAGAATGAACAACGCACAGCTCCTAGGTGATGCCTGAATTCGGAAGATAAACTGGCAGTTTCCTTTAGGCCGTGTTTGGCCTGGTCATCCACTCCGAGGAACCTGTTAATTTTAATCAACAGATTATCATCGTCATCATCATCGTCTTAGTTATTTTATGATATTTCTATCTTATGCATTACATACATAGGTAAACAATTTTGAAATAGAAAATTTGTATTATTATTATATTTATTTCTAAACCTACAGCACAAAATCAAAACTTTGTTGCGTTAAATTGAACAATACCTTAAAACAGGCCAAAGCAAACCAGAATTCTCGTGAATCCAAAGCTCGGAATTGTCCGAAGAAGCAGTTTCGTCGAGGCTCGGTGCATCAACATCATCGTCACGAGGAGCAGGAGCAACCGAAGTACGAGTTTGATGAATTTGAGACCGGTGAAGTGCGAGAGCAAACAAACCAGCCGCTGCGTATCTTTTAGTAGACGACAAGATCGAGGGTGCTTCCTCCATCACTCAATTCAAAACAAAACCAACTGTATCCAGAACTAGAAGGTATTAACTGAATGAAATCTGAATGCGATTCAGAAACGGCGAAATAATGTTTCGACGGAAAAAAAATGCTAGGTTTTCTCGTTTTCCTGTGTATGGCGTACGCTACATTTACTTGTTCAACCTTCGAACTCGAACTTCAATTTCGCACAGGCTTTGACGAAGGAATGAGACAAAACGGCTATTTCCTCTCGCGCTAGCGGGAAACCCATGTTGCTCGCCGTGATTTGAGCACGCGATCACCACGTGAAAACCCCTCGTCTCATGTGGTTATCTTTGTTAGTGAAAAAACATACTCCCTTTAACTCCCCGTCGTGATGGTACTTCCTATAAATTTAATCGAGTTTTATACTGTTAAATTAATTCTTGGAGTTATTCTCTCTGTTTTAAAATTACAGTAATTTAATATTGTTTTATGAAAATTAAAAATATAATAAATATTATAATGAATATAATAATTTTATTAATAATTAGTATATTAATTATTTAATTATATTTTTTATTGGTCAAATACACACATTCATCTTACAACATTACTAAATCTATCTACTAGAGATCAAACATTTCTCAATAAACTCCAAAAATTCCTCTTTATTTAACTATATTTTTAATTGACATTAATTATTTTATAAAAATAAAATAGATAAAAAATATTTAATAATATATTATAAATGTAAAGTCACTATTTCACCTTGTGAGTAGGAGGGGATATGTTTTAAACTCCTGTGGAGTGTTGACTTTAGCCTTACCTCCCTTTTCCAATATAAGAAAAAGTAATTAATTTTATATTATTAGATCTTTTTTATTAGATGCAAAAAAAATTATTGAATTTGTTTATATTCCAAAAAAAAAATCCATATAATTGCTTATAATAAAAAAATGTTTTTATCACATATTATTAAAATTTTATTATTACTTTATTATTTAATTACGTCTAATTGAAACAACTCATAATGAATATTTTATGCCAAACGTAAGACTCATTTATCGCTTTTTAAAATTTCAAATATCAATGTGAAATTGTATTATCACCAATAACGTGATTGAATAACAAAATACTTCATTCGTTTGACAATAAATGTGGTTTAAAATTTTGACACAATAACTAAAAAAAGTATTTAACATTTTTAATTTTATAAAATAAATTACTTAATTTTTTAATATATTATTTCTCTTTCATAATTAATTTTTTCTCTTATTTTTAAACATTGACATTAACTTCTCTTTAACGTTAACTCTCTCATATAATTAAAAATAATACTCCCTCCAATCATTTTTATAAGAGACAAAAAGTGATTTTTTTCTTGTTCTTAAATATAAGAAACTTAGGCACTTAGCACTTTTTTTAGGTATATTAATTGTTAAGAAAAAGTAAAAATATTATGTTACCATCAATTTATTATGAACAACTTATTCATTTTTTATGTAAGTAATGCATTAATTATACGGACAATTTAGGAAAATTTTAAATTTACCATTTTATTAATAGATGAAAACATCGTTAAATATGTTTTATTGATCTGTGTGAAATATGTTTTATGTTTTTTATAAAAAGGATCAGAGTGAGTAATTAATGTCATTATTAAAATTGTAAAGTGACAAGTAATTTTAAAAAAATAATAAAATAACTAAAACGACAAATATTATAAAATGAAATGAGTATAATTTAAGGATTAAAATAGATTTCCGTTAAAGTCATGAATTAAAGTAAATAACATTTATAATTTTAAACTTTACTCTATGTTATTCTTTTATCTATTTTTATATACTCTCTCTTTTTATAAGACGTCTTTTAAAAGGTTTTAATTTTTGTATAAGCATTTTATTTTCTATAGAGTATTTATTACTATTACTTATTTTTTATTTGTCTTCATTTAAAATATTGACTATTTGCAGTTTAATTAAAATTAGTTAACATATTGTTTAAGAGATAATAAAAAAACATTGTTTAATAAGAAATAAAATTTGCATGTTATATAATTTATTTTAGAAAATCAATAAAATTAATTAAACTTAACTACATTTATTAATATTTTTTTGTTACAATTATTTTTATTAATATGCGTAATATAGTTTAAAACGTAATAAATGGAGGGAGTCCTAAGTAACTAGGGCTAATATATATGGGGCATGTATACTTAGTGAGAGCATGAGAGTTGAGAGGGGATAATCTTGGTCATATAACCATATATGAATGGTTGAGATTATTTTTCTTAAATCAAATCTCAATCATTAATTATAATTGGGTGGTTGATATTAAATCTCCATGTAAGAATGTATGACTTATATTTATCTCTCTCGCTCTCAAATAAATAACATAATATGTATAGGGAATGTATCAAGTGAAAGGTGAGAATGCGAGAAGAGTTAATACTAACCATTCAATTATAATTAATGATTGAGATTTGATTTATGAAAAACAATCACCATTATTCATGTATGGTTGTATGGTCAAGATTAACTCCTCTCATCTCATGCTCTCATTAGATATGCGCACGCGTGCACATATATATATATATTAACAATTATATTTTTTAAGGGGAAAATTAATAATTATACTTAAAACAATAGTTAATTTAATTATTAATTTCTCACTCCAAAAAAATAATAATTATTAATATATATATATATATATTATGAAGTTTCTCTGTATACGTGGTAAATTTGAATAATTATATTTACTAATTTTTTTTTTTGATAAAAGAATCACCAAGTGTCTTGGTAATAAGATTAACTATTTTTTGGTGAATAAGATTAACTATTTCGATTACTTTTAAAGTAATTTTTTTTAAGTGATAATTGACAAATAGCATTTAAAGATATCACCATTAATGTAACATAATTTTACTATATTAATATATACTACCTCTGATTCTATATACAAGGAGCATAGATTTTTTTTTTAATTCTAAACATAAAAAATATAATATACTAGTAACTTTTAAGTGTATTAATTACTAACAAAAATATGATTTTTTTATATGTTTTTAATTAATTATAAGGGAGTATAACAATTATTACTTCTTATACAAGTAAATATATTAATTATACGAGCGCAATATGAATAAAATTTAAATTCATCAATTAATTAATTAAAAAAAATCATTTAATATATTTTTTTATAAACAAAAACATATTATTAAAAGAAAGGAGTACAAATTCAACCTGTTGAAAGGAGTACAAATTCAACCTGTTTACATGGCAACTGCCGTATACACAATAACGACTCATTCAACCAATTAACAAATAACAAATACCTATTTTCTAATCCCACAGATAACCATTACCAAGATCTATACTATAATAGCGTCCATAATATCCTCTCTGTTAAGACCCCATCCTTGAAAATTGTGTTTCTATGCAATCACACACTCCACATTACCGCTGCCCAAATAGTTGCCATATGTCACCATTTCTTTTTTCCACCAACAAAATCATATACTTTCTCAATAACAAAAAAAAAAAATCATATACTTTCTCCGTTCTTTTTTATAAACAATAAAAAATAAATTTTTAGTCTTTAATATAAATAACAGATTATACTTTTAACTTTATTAAATATTAAAAAATTATAGACTTCCTAATATACTCTTAGTTAAATTAGTTTAGTGATTTTTTTCTTCTCACTAATTTTTCTATTCCCAATAACACTCGTAAACTCTATCCTTTAATTTGCACATGGAAAGAAAATATATCTACAAAGTACATTTAGAGTCACGTAAAATCAACTCAAGAAATTAAATCATAAGTCAATATAAATATATCTATAAAGGCATTTTGAAAAGAAAATTTGTATTCATCATTTCAATGATTAAAAAAAAATCATTTATTAAAATTTATTAATATGTGTAAAATATATCTAACGTTACTTATAAAAAGAATCGAAAAGAGTATCATTTAATATGTAATCGGAAGGAGTATCATTTAATATGTTTAATTGGGATCTATAAATTTTTTATACATAAGATATATACTAGTCCTGATATAATACTAGTGTTGCACCGGTTTATTTATGGAGTTTTGCTAATACTCTTAATTTCTTTTAAAGTAATAGTTAAATAATTCACAAATAATTTTTTTTATAGAAAAATGTAGAGTTTGATATTATAATTACTAACATAGATACAAGAGAATTATATTCATATATCATTTCTCAACCAAAAAATTAAAATATTGATTTATCAACTATACAAATGATGATAATATAAATTAAGAGTTGTTCAAGTGAATTTTACATATATTATTATTATTTTTGGGCTAGAAGGACCACTTTACTTTATTGGTTAATATTCAATTAAATACTTGTCTCATTTGTCTTTTTTTAAAAAATATTATCTATAGTTTAATCATTAAATTATTATCATTAGTTATTAAATAATATATGATAAACAAAATTTAATAACTATATTTTTTAATATATTCTACTTTATTATATTTATATTTCTTACTAGTTGTAATTTATAATTTTACCTGTTTAAGTAGTTTAGGTCATTATTTAAATATTTTTAACTAAATGAAATTTTTATCTTTGCGTGTTAAATCTCTTCAAAATAATCATATTTTAAAGAGACTTGTTTGGTAAATAAAATTAAAAAATATAATTTATAAAACTCAGATTTTATATATAATTATATATCTTTGAATATAATTTAAATATTTCTATGTAACTCAAAATATTCATCATTCATCATCGTGTAAAAGCAATTCCTTCAAAAGTAATTATTTTTTTTTGAAAAAACAAATTATTCAGAAAATAAATTGAAGAATTGTATTATAATTTCCTTTTAAAAATTGATATTCATCATTCATTATCATGTAAAAGCAATCCCTTCAAAATTAAGATTTTTTTAATTGAAATTAAATAGACAAAAATTACAAATTTTTTAGTTTTTAAAAAAATGGTGTTTAGATGCTCCGGGGTAATGAGATCAATGTGAGTGAGATTGAGGGTCAAAATAGTGAATCAATGTCAATTTCCTTTTAGCGGGCGAAACGGTTTTATATTTTGCCGGTGGGTGCGGATTACAGAAACGAGAAAGGGAAGACCAACGGCTTTGTCACCTCTTACCTCATAACCGGCTTCATTTCATTCTCCACTCCGTTGTCTCTTTCTCCGGTCACCCCCGGCGACAGAGATAGAGAAAACGGTATTACTCAATCGAATTCTCTATTTCCCCCTACAATTTTATCGTCCAGATATTTTCGCATTAATTAAGCACGCATATTACCTTTTTTTTTCTTTCTTATTTTTGAATTCACGCATGAAAACCACCATCGCTTTGCTTCGTAAACATTTTGATTGTTTTGTGCGTTTTCCTTTTCCGTAGGGGTTGAGACGCTGATTTTTGCTTGCTCTATTGATCCAAGAGACATTTTGAATCAAACATGAGTATTGTGGCCCTTAATGAAAGGTTGAAGAGACGAAACGTCGCATTGGTTTTGTGATTGCGATTCACACAATTGGTAAAGATGAGAGATACAGGTTCTATTGTTGGATTCGGAGAGGACCAGGGAAACACATTTATGTCAAATGCTAGGGAAGAGAAAATTTTTGTTTCCATCAGAATAAGGCCTTTGAACGAGAGAGAAAGAGCAAGGCATGATGTGTCGGAGTGGGAATGCATCTCTGGCAACACCATCAAATTCAAGAACAGCGGCCCTGCAGAACAGCGATCATTGTCAATGGATACCTATACATTTGGTACGAACGATGCCACTACCTGTCTATGTACTTATCGTACTCTGTAGTCTGTACCAATATCAAGGGTTATTTCTATTTGGAACTGTTGAATTTCCTGATATTGTTCAGACAGTAAGCATTTTTTAAATTCCAATTTCTATTTTTATTGCAAACAGACAGGGTATTTGGGGAAAGGTGCTCCACGAAGAAGGTGTATGAACAAGGGGTTAAGGAAGTTGCCCTTTCAGTAGTTAGTGGCATCAACTGTGAGTGACCTTTTTCTTATTTTATAGTTCCTGATTTAGAGTGTGTTTGTTTTGTTGGATTTAACTTGAAAGAACTTTTACTAGAAGTAAAATAAAAAATGGTTGAGACTGGTGTCTAAGCAAATTATAATCTTTGTATATCATCTGAACGAGTGCATTATTTGTCCAACTAATAAAGAAACATAATCTAAATCTGTTCTTGTGTTGGCCGGTGGCATTTGTTCTTGTCTTTTTTTGTTTCTCATTGAAATTGATGAAACATAATCTCAGGTAGCATTTTTGCATATGGGCAAACTAGCAGTGGAAAGACGTACACCATGACTGGAATTACTGAATATGCAGTAAGGGATATATATAAATACATAGAGAAGGTACAAAACAATCCAAAGCCTGGTTTCATCTTGCAATGAAATAGGTGATGTTATTTCCTTTTTTTTTTGCTGTCAAAATATGACGTTTCTTGTTGTGTTTCAGCATAAAGAAAGAGATTTTATTTTAAAATTCTCTGCCATGGAGATCTATAATGAAGCTGTCAGAGACCTTCTCAATGCAAATGCTACCTCACTAAGACTCCTGGATGATCCAGAGGTAAATTCAGTAGCATATTTTCCCTGCTTTGTTAAGAGTTTCTGGCTTTAGTTCTTTTGAACGATTGAGAATCTATGTACCTCAAACAGAAAGGGACTATTGTTGAGAAACTTACTGAGGAGACTCTAACAGAGAGTAGCCAGTTGCAGCAACTCCTTTCAATATGTGCAGGTATTGAGTCTGATTGGCATTAAATTATTACTGCTTTTGATGCTTTCCAATGCTGTATTTTAAGCCTTATCTTCGAATATCTCACAGCTGAAAGAACAACGGAAGAGACAGCTATGAATGAAACTAGCTCTAGATCGCATCAAATTCTTCGATTGGTATTTACTTTCTAGCTAAACTAGTTAGTATTTAACATCATTTTTTTATTCCTAAATTTTCCCAAAATGATGATTTCTTGCAGACAGTGGAAAGTAATCCTAGTGAATATGTAGACACTGCAAGATCAGGCACTCTTACCGCTAGTGTTGTACGACTTTCAAACCTTTTTATCCTATTTATCTACTAAATTATCTATCCATCTTTCTATTTGTGTGCGCTTGAATGAAATGAACTAGAGTTAGTTCTTTCTGCAGAATTTCGTGGATCTAGCAGGAAGTGAGCGTGCTTCTCAAGCATTATCAGCAGGCACAAGATTGAGAGAAGGTAGCCACATAAATCGCAGTTTGCTGACCCTTGGAACCGTAATCCGAAAACTGAGGTAGAAATTCCTGTCACGTTCTAGAAGTTAAAAAGTATTACATCTAGTTGCTTCTCAATCATTTTTAAGTTTGCTCGCTCTGAAATAGCAGAATACTTGTACCGGTATAATTTATTGAAATTTGAAATCGTTGATTAAAGGTTTTTCTTGTGAGGGGGTGTAGAAGTTTTGGTAGACCAGAAAATCTGAAGAGCCAGAATTCTTTGATGTTGTTAACGCTACCTTCCATGTGGAGTATCAATGTTTCATAGCAAGGATATAACAATTTGGAAGTTTCTTCTTGTATTAAACCTTACGTAAATTAGGGTCAGGGTCAGGAAGAAGATTGAAACATACGAATCCAATATTAAACTTTTCGTCCCAATTTGAAGTTCCTAATGCACTAATCTGAAGTTCCTAATTCCCAGTTTGTTTTGAATTCATGCAAGTCCCATTTAAATTTGTAAGAATATAAGAAATTCTGAAATTAGAATAGAAGTTGCAATTTTTACGGGATGTGTTTGGTGAATTTAACCTGTTCATGGTCCATGCTAGTCGCAGCCATTTTTTTTTTATTGATTGGTCTATGCTAGCATGTATGCCTCATTTTTATAAAATTTTGCTCTTATTTGTCATTTGTCAATCATACAACATTCAGTTTATAGATAACTTTTACTGCAGCTGCATCTGAAGTTCTTTGTTTTGGTTTTCAATTTCTTGGATGTTCCTATCCATCGTTACCATAATTGAAAGTTATCTTCTTTTATAATCCCTTCTATTTTCCACCTTCATCTGGTTACTTCATTAATTGCATACGTTATCTAAATTATTTAACTCAGCAAGGGAAGAAATGGACACGTACCTTACAGAGACTCCAAGCTTACTCGCATTCTGCATAACTCTCTAGGAGGGAATGCCAGAACAGCGATTATTTGTACCATTAGTCCTGCACGGAGTCAGGTTGAACAATCAAGAAATACTCTATTTTTTGCTAGTTGCGCAAAACAGGTGACTACTAATGCTCAGGTCAATCTAGTAACGACAGACAAGGTTTTGGTAAAGCAACTGCAGAAGGAATTGGCTAGAATGGAGAATGAGTTGAGGAAGTTCACCCCAAATACCATCTTACTTAAAGAGAGAGAACTTCAGATTGAACAGGTGAGGGCAGATTAAATGGATTATTTTCTTTCTTTCTTTCTTTCTTTTTTGAGGGTGGGTGGGTGGAGGTAATTATACTTGACTGTGGTAGTTGCATCTAATGTTATGACCAATATTGTCATTTTTGGTTTACCTCAAAAACATTATTTATGCATTACTGAGCTAGGTAAATATAATTCATTTAGGTTTGCTTTGAAAGAAAAAAGAATATATTTTTCAGATGTACCAAAAAAAAAGGAAAAAAGAATCAAACTTAATGCATCATGAATTCATGATAGGCAAATTTCATTCAACTTAGTGATGAATTCAGGATAGTTTCATCTCCAAAAAGAAAGAAGTGGAGTTTACAGCTAAAAAATAATACCATCCGTTAGATTTCTTTAACAGTCAAGGATAATAGATGAAGGTATAGAGTTGGAACTGTACTATGTGCAAAACTCCCTCACCCCTCCCTTAAAAAATATTGGCTGATAAAAAAAAGACAGGAAAAACACTTTATTAAAAAAAATACAAAAAAGAGATAAAATTGGTAGAGCATTTTATTTTGAGAATTTTTATTTAGTTGTCCTTTTCCCTTTCCTAATTCAAAAACTTGCAGATGGATAAAATGATCCAAGAATTGACTCGGCAACGTGATCACTTTCAATCTCATGTTGAAAATTTGCTCCAGTCAGTTGGGAAAGATAGGGTCTTAAGCACAAATGAAGAAAGGGCCTCAGAATCATCAGGTGTTGCTAATAATATTCCCCTTGGGTCAGACAACACAGCTGAGAATGTTGACAGAAAAATAACCAGTCTGTCTATTTCGAATGAGCAGCTTTTGCAGCAAACTGAGAATTCTGAAGACCACTTTCTCTTGGATGGCAATCATCCCATGTTTGTTGGGCCTGATCTATGTCAAGGTTGGGCCTCAGAATCGTCGAGTGTTGTTAATAATAATCATCCTGGGACACACACTGCATCTGATAATGTTGACAGAACAACATCTAGAGGGTCTATCTCGAACGAGCAACTTCTACAGCAATCTGAGAATCCTGAAGACTACTTTCTCTTGGATGACAGTGCTCCCATGTTTGTTGGGCCTGACCCATGTCAAGGATGGGAGGAGATGACTAGCCGAGCTAACACTGAAGATAACTGCAAGGAGGTTCAATGCATTGAAATAAAAGAAGTGGAAACAGACCACAAAGCGGATGGTAATACGTCCATTTCGGTTTCTGAAGAAACAGGAGGAAACTCACCCATGATACAAGTTGTAAATATAGATGCTGTATCACCCTCAGGGGCTGAGCATAGTGAATTGAGTCAGGTTGCAATAGACAATAGTCAAGATGGTTTGCAGCAAAAAACTCAGGACCTTCAAATGACCAAAAACTCTCTTGTGGACTTCTCAAAGGAATTCAATGGGTCTTCTGAATCCGAACAGCATATTTTGGCTGTTGCTTCTTCTCCTCAAACTCAAATAGATAATGTGGATCAGGAAACTTCATCACATCCCCCGTTCAGCAAGTTCGAGCAGAATGCTTCACCTTCACGGTTTGATAAGCTGCAGCAGGAACCTGCATCATCTCCTCAGTTTGATGAGCAAGAGGTCAAAACTATGCTACCTCCTCAATGTGATGAACTGGAACAGGCAACTGAGCAGAATGCTTCACCTTCTCGACTTAATGAAGTGGACCAGGAACAAGCTTCACCTCTGCAGTTCGATGAGCAAGAGATTAAAACTATGTTACCTCCCCAACGTGATGAGCAGGAACAGGGATCAATCACATTACCCATTTTTACTAGTTTGGTGCGCTTTCGCGACAATCTATCTGAATCGAAGTTTCATGCCAAAAAAAGAAACTCTTCAAGGACACATTCTCTAGTTCATGAGATGGATGCTTCAGTTGTTGATGAAGAATCCGTTTTGGATTCTGAGACGGAGGATACTGCAAGCGTCCTCAATTTTGTTGTAAGAATGAATTCAACGGGTAAACCAAAGTCATTCAATGAGGACTTCCATGATTTTACGGTAAGCACATACGAAACTAGTTCTGTTTTTTCCTATAGCAATCTTCATATAGAACAAAGGAAGTCTTATATGATTCTCTATTTCGTGGTTATTTCATGAAATGAAATGTCACAGATTAAAAGATATATTATCTCATCTTAGAGTTCCTTCACGAAGACTTTGATTGCCTTTGTGTTTTTTATGTGTGTGATAGGTACATGCAAAGACACCTGTACTCAGTAGTCGTGTGAACAGAGCAAAAGGTATCAGTTTCCATGGATTCTCAGGGGCTATGATGCCTTATAAATTTGAGAGACAGCAGAGAGATATAATTGAACTTTGGGATGCATGTAATGTACCCCTGGTACATAGATCCTATTTTTTCCTTCTCATCAAAGGTGAACTTTCGGATTCTGTGTACTTGGACGTAGAGCTCAGGCGTTTGTCCTTCCTCAAGGACACTTTTTCTAGTGGAAATTACATCACAGGAGAAGAAGGTCAGGACATCACACCTAATTCAAGGTGAAGTCTTTCTCTTTCATGAGTAGAGTTAGTTTCAACATGCAATTCACTTTTACATTTGTAAACATGATCATTAGTCACATACTCGCATTGATATTTGATATTCTCGTTTGCAAACATTGATATGGACAGTCTGATGTCTCTGAATCGTGAGAGGAAAATGCTTAGTAAGCAGGTGCATAAGAAGTTTTCCAGGAAGGAAAGAGAAGAGCTTTATCTGAGGTGGGGTATTGATTTGAAGTCTAAGCACAGAAGTATACAATTGGCGTGGCTGTTATGGACGAATACGAAAGAGTTGAACCACGTTAGGGAAAGTGCAGCTCTTGTTGCGAAACTGGTTGGTTTTATAAACTCCGGTGAGACCCCAAAGAAAACATTTGGACTTGGCTTCTTACGCAGGAAATCTCATAACTGGAAGGAGACAACGTCTACTCTTTTATAGAAAGCCTTAGCTTGAGAAACAGGTCGGTTCAGTTAGCGTTGCGGTCTTCTTCAACTTCTGAGTTTTCACTTCTAGGAGTATTTGTTAAAGCGTTTGCACCCGTTTGTGTGTCTTGGAATCCTGAATTACGGATTCCCATGGAGATAGCATGAAAGCAAAAAAAATTTGCTTTTGCATTGCGTTGTACACAACGCATTTCCAAACACACTTGTAGGTTGTACATTGAAAATAAATTGTAAGATAATGCGAGTAGTCATTAATTTAATTATGATTAAATTAAAATCTTTCTACCTGAGTAAGATTATTGATTGTGAATAACATGCATGAATTTTTGTTCAAACGTTACTTCATCTTTTTAACAGTCTAATAATTTTTGGTGCAGGCATTTTTTAGCCACTTGCTGTGACGTCTGAGAAAAACCTTTTGTTGGATATCACAGTTGGGACTCAAGCAAGAGATTAGTATTATAATTATAATAAATAAAGTAAAACATAACAAAGAAATTTTATACGAATAAATATGGTTATGATATCTTGTTGCACCATTTAATGTATTTGCAATTGCTGCAACCGGTTAATCAGCGTTTTCCTGGATGATGAGTTGAGAACAACTGAACTTGACATAAACTCAGTTTTGTATACAAATACTATGTTTGGTAAAAATTATGAGGAATTTTTTAATTTGATTTTGAGTCTCAAATCTGGTCCGAGTGAAAGTGGAAATTTTTTATTGGAAGCAAATTATGCTTTGTCAATTATAAATTAAACACGCCTTTTGTCATATGTTTGGTTTGAGGGATTTGGTGAAGAGGAAATGAGAGGAATTTTGAGGAATCTATCATAAAATAGGAGAGGAGAGGAAAGGGGAGAAGAGGAAAAGTGAGAGCTCTCACAACAAAAAATAGGGAGATTTGATGGAAAGTTTAAAAATTACTAAGCAAATCAATTTAAATTCTTTTTTTTCCCCTTTTAACTAAACACTAACATCATTTTTATTCGCATTTTCAAACACTTCAAAAAGAATTTTTATTTTTTCTCTTCTCTCTTTCCTACTCTCAATTGAAATCTCTTTACTCTCCTCTCCTCCATTGCACCAAACACTATCTTGGATTGATATAACATAATTTACTGGTTATCCTTTTTTTCCTAAAATATCACTAGTACTTTATATTCATAGAATAATAATCACAGGGAGAGAGAGAACAATACGTGATTATAGTTTTGTGGTAATTATAGTTTGTGTTTTTATTTAGATTTTAATAAAATAAGAAGTAAAAAAACACATGAATTGAAATTTAATTAATAGTTAAGATTATTAATGTATAAAAATTGAAATTATCTCATGCAAGAGTAATGTTAAAGCCGGTGCATGTTTGGAAAACCGTTGGGTTGGAGCAGAATTGATTTTGAAGAGTCAAAATCGATTTTGATTGATAAATCAGTTGTTTGTTTTTGCGTTGAGGAAAAGTTAAAATTGATTTTGGATTGCCAAAATTGATTTGGGCTGAAGCAAGGTTAGACTTACTTTCAGACTTATTTTCACGTTGGATTGAAAAATTTACACGGTATCTTTACTCTAAACTTGATTTTGAGAAAAAAATCCTCAAATATAAATCATGTTACTTTAAAATTAATTTTACACGAAATCAATTCTATAAAATCACGTTGATCCAAAATCAATTCTATCAACGCTAAACCAAACACACACTAAAGCCTCTTAAAAATCCTCCTTATCTTCCTATTATCATATAAGGTATGAAATTAAATGTACTTTCAATCTTGAAACCATACAAAACATTGAAAACATTATTTAATGAATAAGTAAAAAGATTTTTAAAAGGAAAATGATATTTAATGCCCTAGGGCACTATTTAAGAACCCAAATGTAGTAAAAAGATGTTGGAATGTGTAACTTTTTGTATTCTCGAGAGAGGGAACAATGTCTTCTTATGATTATTTTTCTACTTCTAGTAACTTTAACTAGTACCCATAAAACACTATATATCAATACCCTTTTTAAAAATATGAATTAGAAGAATTAAGAATTACTCCCCATCCAAATTTCTATTTTTAACTTTGGTAAAAAAATTCAAACAGACAGCTTATGTGTCGTACTACTACAAATGCCAAAGTGTTATACTTGTTAAGAAACATTAAATTACTTGAAATAGCATATATTAAATGGTCATTATAATTTTAATGTAATACATATTTTTAATTTTAGTAAAAAGCTATTCTTCTTTAAAAATATTTTTTAACCAATAGCTTCAAAACACTGTTTAACATTTTTCTTTAGTTTTAGAGTTCATACATGATTATTTTAATTTTATAAAGTCTGCACACCACTGATATTGTTTTATTATGCATATCCTGATATTAATTTAATAAATTAAATTTAATTTTTGAGTTAATTCTCAACATTCCTATACTAAATACTCTCTGAATTCCTTTTTATTTTATCAATTTAAGAAAAAAATATTTAATAATAAAATATAGTATAGTGCTAATTCAGCTTGTGTCTTAACAATTTGTCTCTTGAAAACATGTGTATGAGTTCAATCTCTCTAGTAGGAATGGGGGACATTTCGTAACCATGGAATACTTTCGGTAATATCCCAAAAAGAGATACCAACATTTAATAAGAAAACATTTTTTTTTTGGCTAATTACATTTTTGTTAATTTAAAGTATTGATAAATGGCTACTACTTAACAACTACACTAATAAATAAATGTATACAAACTATAGGAAATGCTATTTTAAAAGTTTAACAAATGTTTTAGTAAATATAAGTATGATAAATTTGTATTTTAATCGGATAAAATTTAAGTACAATTCTTATATATATCAGTGATATTCTCTTATTGAAATTAAAGTTTTACCTGAATAAAATACACTAAGATATTGAATTTTGCATGTAATAAATTTAAGTATTAAATATGGACACATATTAACAAGATCAAACTTCAACTTTAAAACAACATAACTAAACTAAACATACTAAAATACTAGTATTATCAAAATAAAAATTCTTAAATTTTAAGTAAATAATATTTAGTATTCTAAAAATAATTTTAAGAGTAAACTATTAATTTGGTCATTCAAAGATTTAATTATTATCAATTTAATCCTTCAAAGATTTTTTTCACCAAATTAGTCTCGAAGATTTTTATGTAAAGTATATTTTGAAAGACTAATTTGATGGTGTTTAAATATTTAAATAGATTAATTTTTGTAGAGTTTTAAATTTTTGAAGATTAATTTGGTAATATTATAAATCTTTGAAAGATTAATTTGGTGACAGAAATCTATGAAAAACGAAATTGATGACACATGAATTTTTGGATCACAAAATTAATGTTTTACTCTAATTTGAAGAAGTTTAAAAAGTTATCAAAAAAATTTATATTTTTTTTATATTTTTACGGACAGAATAACATTCACGAATAATTTTTTTTAATTACTTAATAAGACTCTAAAATTTAATGTGAAAAATGAAGAGTGTACAGTACACTATACGTTGCCTTCTGTTCCAAAAGCACAAGAAGCTTTCTGCGGTCTTTTACACAAATTAAAAGGCTTGGGACTATCTCGGGAATAGAGCGAGTGATCCAGTACAGTAAGTAATAAGAGAAAGAGAAGAGAAGAGAAGAGAAGAGAAGAGAAGATTGTAAACGAATCACACTTTCACTCTGATACTGATAATGGTGGTGGGGAACAACAACGTTTCCAGTTCCAGCCATAACAACTCTCACCAACTACAAACAAACGCTCCTCTAATTCTACAGCAACCACAACACAAACGCCAATCCCATAACCCATTACCTTTTCCTCTTCTCTAATGGCAACAACGGCTACATTTCTCCTCTTTACCCTCACTCTCGCCGTAACATACTTAACGTCCGTCCATAGTCTCTTATCGGAGATACAAGCCTTAACGGCCTTCAAGGCAAGCCTCCACGACCCTCTCGGCTCCTTGGACGGCTGGGATCCCTCCACGCCTTCAGCCCCCTGTGACTGGCTAGGCATTTTCTGTTATAACAACCTCGTTCACCAACTTCGTTTGCCTCGCCTCCAACTAACCGGTCCTCTCTCTCCTTCTCTCTCTAATCTCATTCACCTCCGAAAACTCTCTCTCCATTCCAACAACTTCAACTCCTCCATCCCTCCTTCTCTCTCTAACTGCTTGTTCCTCCGCGCCGTTTACCTCCATAATAACAATTTCTCCGGTAACCTTCCGCCCTCGCTCTTCAACCTCACCAACCTTCAAATCCTCAACGTCGCTCGCAACTTTCTCTCTGGTACCGTTCCCTCTCACCTCTCCAACTCCCTCCGCTTTCTCGATTTGTCGTCCAATGAATTCTCCGGCGACATTCCGGGGAATTTCTCATCCAAGTCTCAGCTGCAGCTTATTAACCTCTCCTTCAACGGCTTCACCGGCGGGATACCAGTGACTATCGGAGCATTACAGCGTCTGGAGTATCTATGGCTAGACTCCAACCACCTTCACGGGACGTTGCCTTCGGCTCTCGTGAACTGTACTTCGCTGGCTCATTTCAGCGCAGAGGGAAACGGTATCAGAGGGCTGATTCCTTCCACTATAGGAACGATGCCGAATCTCGGTGTTCTGTCGCTTTCGATGAATCAACTCTCAGGTTCGGTCCCCCCTTCACTTTTTTGCAATGTAGGGTTCATTAATTCCACTTGGCCTCTGCGAATGGTTCAGCTAGGGTTTAATGCGCTCACGGGAATCTCCGAGCCGCAGAGTGGGAAATGCGACAGTGTTTTGGAGTCTCTTGACCTTAAGGAGAATCACATTATTCACGCGTCGTTTCCCTCATGGTTGACCAATGCAACGTCGTTGAGGGTCCTCGATCTTTCCGGAAACTCGTTTTCAGGGAATCTGCCTCCAGATATTGGGAATCTTTTCAGGTTAGAAGAATTAAGGGTTTCTAATAATTCATTTTCCGGCGGAGTTCCGAACAGCATTGTGAAATGTAGGTCGTTGAGGGTTCTTGATCTTCAGGGGAACAAGTTCTCTGGTCCTATTCCTTCGCTTCTCGGGGAACTCATAAGCTTGAAGGAGTTATCTCTTGGTGATAATCTTTTCGCTGGTTCGATTCCGTCTAGTTATGGAACGCTTTCTGGGTTGGAGACTCTTAATTTAAGTAACAATAAACTGACAGGAGTTGTGCCGAAGGAGATCATGCAATTAGGGAACGTGACTGCTTTGAATCTTAGCAACAACAGATTTTCGGGTGAAGTTTCATCTGATATTGGGGATTTGGTGGGTTTGCAGGTTCTCAATTTGAGTCAATGTGGGTTTTCTGGGAAAGTTCCTGCTAGTCTTGGCAATTTGATGAAGCTAACAGTGTTGGATTTAAGCAAGCAGAACCTTTCGGGTGAGTTGCCTGTTGAGCTTTTTGGATTGCCTAGCCTGCAAGTTTTGGCGCTTCAGGAAAATCATTTGAGTGGTTCTGTTCCTGAGGGTCTCAGCAGTGTAGTTAGTCTAAGGTATCTCAATCTCACCTCTAATGCATTTGTTGGTGAGATTCCTGTAACCTATGGATTTCTGGGTTCCTTGATTGTTCTCGCTTTGTCTCACAATAGTGTTTCTGGCACAATACCTTCTGAGATTGGTGATTGTTCTCAACTTGAAGTGCTTCAGTTGCAGTCAAATCGTTTGCAGGGTAGCATTCCCGATGATATCTCACGCCTTTTCCATCTAAAGGAGCTTAATTTGGGACATAATAGATTGAAGGGTGAAATCCCGGATGAAATTTCAAAGTGTTTTGCTTTGAATTCACTTGTGTTGGATGGTAATCGCTTGACAGGGCACATACCAGGATCCTTGTCAAGATTATCAAAATTGACAGTGTTAAGTCTTTCTTCAAATTTATTGACAGGAGAAATTCCGGTTGATCTTTCACACATTTCTAGTTTGAGGTATTTGAATGTATCAAGTAACAATCTTGAGGGTGAGATTCCGGAAATGCTTGGTTCTCGATTTAACGACCCTTCTATATATGCAATGAACCAGAGGCTTTGTGGAAAACCATTGCATAGAGAATGTGCAAATGTAAAAAGGCGAAGGAGGAGAAGATTGATTATCTGCATAAGCGTGGCTGTGGCGGGACTGTTACTTTTGGCACTGTGCTGTTGTGGCTACATTTACAGCCTCTTGAGGTGGCGCAAGAAGCTTCGAGAAGGGGTGACAGGGGAGAAGAAACGGAGCCCCAGAAGTGGAAGCTCAGGAGGAGAAAGAAGTAGAGGGAGTGGGGAAAATGGAGGGCCAAAACTAGTGATGTTCAACAACAAGATCACTTATGCGGAGACATTGGAAGCAACGAGAAACTTTGACGAGGAAAATGTCTTAAGCAGGGGAAGATATGGACTTGTGTTCAAAGCCACTTATCAAGATGGGATGGTTCTCTCCATTCGCCGCCTCGTTGATGGAATCACTGATGAGGGTACTTTCCGTAAAGAAGCAGAATCACTTGGCAAAGTGAAGCATCGTAATTTAACAGTCCTGCGTGGTTACTACGCGGGACCACCCGATGTGAGGCTTCTTGTTTACGACTACATGCCCAATGGGAACCTAGGGACACTGCTTCAAGAGGCAACACAGCAAGATGGCCATGTACTGAATTGGCCAATGCGTCATCTAATTGCACTAGGCATTGCTCGAGGGCTAGCTTTCCTACACTCGGTGCCAATAGTTCACTGTGATGTGAAGCCTCAAAATGTTCTTTTCGATGCTGATTTTGAAGCCCATTTGTCAGAATTTGGGTTGGACCGGTTCATAACAGCAACCACAACAGAAGCATCCTCATCATCCACCCCAGTTGGGTCCTTAGGCTATGTGTCACCAGAAGTAGCATTGACTGGGCAAGCCACGAAGGAAGCAGATGTATACAGCTTTGGGATAGTGTTGTTGGAGATACTAACAGGGAGAAAACCGGTGATGTTCACGCAAGATGAAGACATAGTGAAGTGGGTGAAGAGGCAATTGCAAAGGGGACAAGTTTCGGAGTTGTTGGAGCCTGGTTTGCTTGAGCTTGACCCTGAGTCTTCAGAATGGGAAGAGTTTTTGTTGGGTATCAAAGTTGGTCTTCTTTGCACAGCACCTGATCCTCTTGATCGACCATCCATGTCTGACGTCGTTTTCATGCTCCAAGGTTGCCGGGTTGGACCGGAAATCCCTTCTTCTGCTGATCCCACAACACTGCCTTCCCCGGCCTGATTTTCCTTTTATTTGAAAAAAAAAAACAACCAATTTTTCAGAAGAAAATATTCAAGGGAAGGTAATGTCTTCATTTTGATTGTTAATGTTCATTTGTTGTAATTGTAATTTGCAGAAATGTGTTTGCAATAGATTAGATTAAAGTATCGTTTTTATTTATTTTTATAAAAGAAATATATAATGATCCTATGCTGTTGCGTCAAAAGATACATATTGACCCAACGGCGCCGTTTTCAAATGGTCAAATTGGACTTCAGCGCGAGACAACGCCTAAAGCTATTCCCGCCAAAAGGAGGAGCTCCATCGATGGCACTCCACGTGTCAACTTAGGAACATCTCCTAAAGTTACCGTTATGATGGAAATGGGAATGGATCAGACAAACACATCGATAAAAGGGTAATGGGACATCTGAATTTGTCGGCTTAGGACATTTTCTTTGGTTAGTTTATTAATTTATCAGCACATGATTTGGTGGAAAGTTAGGGCCTGATTACTTTGTTTTTTTTTTTTTATTATTTGTTATTTTTATGAATGATTGTAATACAAAATTATTGTCTTATTTTTATTTTTATTTTTTTTAAAAAAAATTTGTATAGAAAACTTTGAAAATAAATATAATATATTTTTATTCTTTTATAAAATTTCTCTATCTTTTCTTATAAGCTAAACATAAATACACTATTTTTTAGTCTATTCCCTCTTATTCTTTGAATTAAATATACACATGAAATAAAAAATAAAAATACAAAATAAAAATGCAAAGTAAACCGAATCTTAGATTTTTCTACTACTTGTATCTTTTAAGAGGAAAAAAGCCGCAACCTGATCCTGAATTCCTGATTAATAAAATACAGAAACCTTGGATACAAGTAAGGCAACAATATAACAACAAAATTTGTTTTTGTAGTAATTTATTTTTGTAGACGTTAGGACAGCACATGCAACCATTTCGATTGTAATGCTTTTTTTTTTTTTTTTGTGAATTTCTGTGCAAACAAGAACACCACAAACAAATGCATCAACGGGTTGGCTGGATGATTTGAAAGTGCTACTTTGAATAGCAGTTTCTCAATTTAAAGTTTAAATTTTTATAGTGCACTTTGATTTATAAAAAAGGAAAGTACACCAAAAATGCTTATACGTAAGATTGCTTTAGGCATTTAATGTCATGCCTAAAATCATGATTCGAAGCAGCCTCCTTTACCTTGTTTGTGTTTATGAAAATTCACTATGGTCGATTGAGTTACAAGGACTCAATGGACTCTAAGGGAAAAGCTCAACAACAATGCAACTTAAAGAGTTTACTAGGATAAACTACTGGAATTTAATAAACATGTATCTGTCTTTTAAAAGCCACTAAACTTTGAGGTGCAGCTTAAAACACTTCGATGAGGAATGGGATCCACCAATTAACTCCAAAGGGTGAAGACATTTTATTCGTCCCCTTCAGTTTTATCTTTGGCAAAAAATAGAATAAAAAGGACTTTGGATTTCTGATAGGGACATGCCTCGCTTAGTAGCACTGTGTATTTTGAGCAGAACGGCGGACCCTATGCGTTGTCTGCATCCACACTAATTTAGTGAAGCAATTATATATTGGCACGAAAAATGAATGCGTCACGGGTCCCGGCATATGACAATACTATAAGGGAATCCAATTCCCATTAACAAGCCACTGAGAGTTGATGAATTGGAAAAGACAAGAAATAAGGTGCTGTGCAGTTTGTGTGATAAATTAAATTGGCGATAGTGTGGGGTACACACTGCACTGCATTACCGAAACCAACAAAACCCTGCGTTAAATGCATTTCTTTTGAGTTTCTTGAATTATGATTAGTAGTCCCTCCCAACGTCTAATTTAATAGTGGCCCACACCAGAAAACCAGGAAATCAATAGCTCATGCCAATTCTCAGACTCAATCACTTAAACCCATTCAGTGTGCAGTAATGATAGGTCGTTGTCAGTTTTAACTTCAATGACAGTCCACGGAAGAGATGCAGGTTAATTGCAGGTACGCAAGTAGCTATCATTGTTTCAACTGTATTAGGAATATTATTATTGATTATTGGTGATTATTGATTATTGAACTTCATATTGGACTTCATTGATTCAGTGATCAGTCCAAGCCTCTGATATTATGAATATGAGAAATATTATATCCTTCTACAAATTTTCTTATTCACTTAATTTTAAAAATAATAATTATTTAATGCTTAACGAAAAATATATAACAATTATTAAAATTAAATAAGTAAGAAAATTTGTATGAAGAATTAATAGAAAGATATAACATTTTTCTAGGAATATATGTGCCCAATTACCATCCGTGAACACAAGTGGGCATGCCTTCTAAAATTTGATTTTGCCCCACACAAGCAATGCAATTCCCCTTTTTAATCCCATTTCTTTTAGATTTTTTTCTCGTAAAAATATTAAAAATATCCCTAACTTGCCTTGACAGTATAAATTCTGCAATGCTATATTTCATAGTACAATGTTATTTGCACGAAAATTCAGACAGTATGTGATTGGGGTCTATAAAAAAATACAGATAAAAATATACTTACAATTGAATGGGGGAAATCATAGGTGAATAATGAGCATTTTCCATATTAAATTTCTTGCTCGCGTCTCGCGATAAGCTTATGCCCTACAACCTTTTATCAGAACAAGTTTCAGTAACAGAGTTTTCCTACAAATCTTTTTCTAATTACTATACATACAATAATACAATATATCCATACTCCAGTAAATTTCCATTTCACTGAAGCAAGCATGGCTTCATTTAATTAGTAAAAAAATAAAAAAAATAATTGATGGAATTGACCAAATTATACTCTATGCAGTGGCTAGCCCTCCAGGAAGAGATTCATTGTCTCGATCAGGTGAAAGAAACCTTCGACAAGCATGAAACACAGCCGAATGGAAGGCAGTTGGGTTGTCAATGAACACGAAGTGCCCAGCCTGCAACTAATTTTGTTAGTTTTCATTCAGATAATATTTTTTCTTTAATTTTTTCTTTAATAAAAAATAGTGTTTTCAGAGACGATGAAAGTGGTACATACCTTAGGAACCCTGATAATTTCACAAGGAACTTCCATGCGCTTGCGAGCTTCTTGAGCATCCTGATAATTCATCCAGTCTTGGAATCCATATATGAAAGTGGTGGGCACCTTCCACTCTGAGGCACTGTAACACCAAAGCAGTGGAGGATAAAACATCAGCAGTACATCAAGTAAATATATTTTTTTAAAACTATGGCATTGGAATGTTGAACTTTATATGACAATAAAAACAACTAATCTGTTGAAGACAAATTATAATTTAACAACACGGAGACAATGATCACAAACCTCTGAAGAAGGGGCATCCTAGCAAATGCTCCAAATGAGAAGATATATTTTAAGCACAGCTCTCCACTGGCTTTGGCTGCTAATGTATGGTATACATAATCTATAATAGGCAAAAAAACGAAAATTAGAATCTAATCTTGTATCTCAATTCTCAACCATAGATCAATGTGTTATCTTGTCCTACCGGTCAACAAACTTGATTCCTCTTCAGTCAGTATTTCCCCAGTTGAATGTGTACCAAACCGAGCACTCGTGTACTTGCGGACTATGTTAGGACCCCAAGGACCAAAACCTCTGTCACAAATATAAGTATTAGAAGATTACTATTAAACAAAGACAACTTAATAAAACCAAATGTTTACCATAAGAATGGAAAACAATAAAATAACAATAACTACATAATGACCATTATCACCCTTTATTAAATTTATTTTTATAAAATATTATTTTATTTCAAACCTTTCATGAACTAAATGAGTTTAAAAAATTTGTGGAAAATCTTTAAATAAAAATAACTATGCAATTGTCATCAAATTACACAGAAAATATCATAAAAATATATCAAGCATTTTATCGAAAACATAGTTCAAGTATCCATTGCGTTTTTACAACAAACATTAGCTCTTTTCTTGCAATCTCATTTCATTACTAGGATTATATAAATTGAACTCAATCTATTTATGTGATACAGATCCAATTTGATTCAATCCAGCATTGATTCCATGTATCAAACAGCTAAATGGATTGGGAAGTTATTCCATTCCTAAAGCAATTAAGTTGAAGATTGGAAATGATAATTTCAGTTCAATTATATTCCTATTGTGTGAATTGCTATTCCTCATACCAAGCATGAAATGAGTAAATCGAATGGCAAAGAGAACAAGCGCATTTATGTTAACCCATATTGCTTGATTTATAAACCGAACACAGATGAAGCATTAAGGGAATGCAAACTTCCTCCTTCAAGTAGATGCAGGCCCGAACCCTCTTCAACATAACCTATTATTCCACATTTAATTTGAATACTAGCAATGGCAAATGGTTTGCAACACAAGCAACAAGCTCCCTATGCTATGCCATTCACTATGTTGAAGATAAAAGTTCTTTCAAAATTGTTCATCAATGACTTTAGTTAGTAGTAATAATATAGAACCCATCACCCAATAATGAAGAGACCATATGAATTTAAGTAAATATGCAAGTCTACTTTAGTGATGACAAATTTAAAATAGATTAACAAGAATGCCTAACAAAATGCATCGACAACTTATTTTGAACTTTAAGATCTGGGTCGTAGCCACCACAAATATTCTAACCCAACAATCAGACAATAAACAAGAAGTCGTTCAGAACCTAACCATTTTGAGATAGTAAAAGACACTACAATATTAAACAAGCATCTAGTAAACCAAGGCAAGCACAAACTGCATAAGAACTGAAATAAAAATGGAAAATACTACATTTTCTGATAAATCTTTAAAGAAAGCCTCAATTCAAATAAATAAAAACAAGTATCTCAAGCACAGTCTCGTAAAAAAGTGTTAACATATACATAAGATAACAAAAACTAGACCAAGTAAATTTACCTGACAAGTTTTTGAGGTGTAAAATTAGATTCCCATAGATGGTTCAGTACTGTTCCCTTCCATGTTGCTCGAAACCTTGTAATCCACTCTGATTTTGCATCGGATTCAGATGAAAATCCAGCAGATCCTACTAAAATCAAGTGCTATATGTGCTCAGGATGCTGTATCAAAAGTTCAAAACAGACATCAGAACAATTAATTAAAGAAAATAAATTCGGTAGTGTTCAGCATTTTAATGCAATTGGGGAAGGGATTCACCTTGAGTGCATATTTGGCAGCAACATAACCACCAAAGGAGTGTCCAAGTAGTATAAAGTTGCTCAAGTTTTTAGCTTTTCTCCATTCCTCAAAAGAGTCAATGAACCACGCCTCAGTTTCTGTAGAACTACAAATTATAAGTAATTTCTATGGCAACTCTCAAGTTGAACAACAAAGTAAAACTTCATGATTCCAAATAAACTGTATCATTGCATTCTGTCTGGTAACAATGCAAACATGATTCTTAACTAACCTTCAGTGCTTTTGCATGTAAAATCAGGTCTGCTTGATCCACCCCAACTGCAAAAAAGGTTTCAAGCAAGACTGTAAGAAAAAATATTATATGTGCAGCCAGGGGCAAAATATAGATGCTTCATTTTAACAAATCTCTTCACTCCAAATAAGTTAGACCTTAAAGCACTCAATTACTGTGGAAGTATACCTAGTAAAGGGCCTACGTAAGCTTAACAATTAAGCATCCACTCTTTTCATGTCAGTTACCGTAAAACATTATCCAATTTGCAAGTAAAGAATAAAGTGAAAGAAACCTTACTATGCAATTTCTAATACCCAATTCACTCATCTTTTGATTCTTTTCCCACAACAAAAGGGAGCACGAGACGAGAAAGCAGTTTCAGACAACAGCCATGAACAGCAGTTGCATAAGGATCAAGAGAAGCATAACTTACCCGAGTTGATCAACAGCAATGACTCTGAAACGAGAGGTGAGAGTGTCAAAATTTCGAAAAAAGAAACCCTGGGAAGCAGCATATCCATGAACCATTACAAGGGTGGGAGAATCAGGTTTACTGTCAAATGTAACAGTGTTAATAAACCGCGGCTCGCTGCTTGATGAACGGAACCATCTGATTTTGGACCCTGGAGGACCCGACCCGATATTAACATGTTCTTGAACGTATGGAGTCCTGCCAAACAATCCATAACCATTTCTTACATGAAAATAGCCATTTGCAGGGGGTGAAAAGGTAAAAAAAAAAAAAATTGGTAACCAATCCGCAGTAATTAAGGGGAATAAGAAATTGAAGAGTTTAGGGTTTATAAGCGTAAAAGGTAAAGAGGGAATTGCAATTTAGAATCACTTACTTAACAACGGAAAGAAGGCGTTTCTCGGCAGCGATGATATGATCTGTAGAAGTGGGAATCCAACGGAGGGAAGAAGGCCACATCCAGGTGCGTCTCGTTCTAGAAGACGATCCGACGTCGTTTTTGCTGAATTCTTCAGCCATTTTTTGCTACCAACGGAACCCAATCACGTTCGAACAAATTACCAATCTCCGGCGCTATAACTTCAAATCAAATAAATATATTAACGGTAGATTGAGGAACACGCAATACCGAAACAAGAGACCAACAACAATAATTCAACCGCTGTAGGTGTGCGTGGAGACAAAAGTCGGTGGAATCAATCAATTTAATTAAGTATAATTTTAGTTTTCGATTAATATATATATTATAATGATACGTGAAAGATGTTAGAATTTGAATTTGAAGGCATAAATAAAACTATAATAGTAAATAATAATAATAATTGTCAAAAAAGAAACTAACTAGAGAGGGAGAAGGGAAACTGCTTACGCGGGCAGTGACGCACATCCATGGCGTTGGCGGCCGCAACCCCGCGCCAAGAACACAAACCTATGATCCTCAAACAGAAACTTGTTTAACAGGATGAAATTGCGCATTATCGTATTTTAATAGTGGTTTAGCCATGGAAATGATGGAATATATACGTAACGAGTTCATTTTTCTTTTTGATTTTAAAAAAGAAAAATATAAATTTTATAAAACAATAAAAGAAAAGAAAAGAAAAATACATTCAAATTCTCTAAAACAAAAATAAAATAGCAACTTCTAAATCCAACAAAAGAAAAAAGTGAAATAAAAATTATTATAATAAACTATTTAATTTGGTCTTATTTGCGTATTAAATTTAGTAATGTTTTCCCAATTATCATTTATTTAGAGTACATTATTGTTATTTTGTAAGCACCTAGCTGGCTAGCTTACTCATGGACCAAGAAAATTAACTACTTACATATATTATTTAAAAAAAATAAAGGGTGGTGATTTAGTAGAAAGATACTCCTAATAATTTTTTATTTTTTTTAGTAGAAAGATACTCCTAATAATATATATTTCTTTTTGTCTATGAATAAAGTTTATAATTTGACTTTCTCAACTATCAAGTGGTTTTTTGGACGACAGATCATCTTGATTAAGCGCAAAAGGGCCAAGCCCAGTACAATATTTTTCTTTGTGGGTCTAGTATTCATTTCCTCTATTTTTTTGGGGCCTAGTATTTATTTTATTTCTGTTCACTCGAATTCCTCTTCTTGTCAAAAAAAAAAAAACAAAAAGGTCACTTGAGTCGCTACTGTGCTGGTTCTGTTGCAGAAGAAGAAGAGCAAGAAGGCGACGCACAGTGGAAACGGAAAGCAGCATCAATTAAGGCGCTGGCGCTGCTTCACCATCGTCACCGAGTGAATGATTGAGCTGGATTTTGAAACATTGATTTAAGACTCCATGAGTAAAGGAGAGAGAATCTTCTGAGTTCGATCAAGCCCTAATAAGAGCAGCTGGCCAAGCGAATTGGAATTTCCAACTTGACAGGTCAATATAGGTGTGATCGGAAACTGCTATCGCGGGTTCAGTTCCAACCAGAGCAGAGACCATAAAGAGGAATAAATAATGAGCAAAAGGCCACCCCCTGATCCTGTGGCAGTACTACGATGCCATCGTGCTTCCGTCACGGATGTATCTTTTCATCCTTCTAAGCCCATACTATTCTCCGGGTATTAACTGCAAAGTGTTTGTCTTTTTTGGTTTTGTGACCATTACTCCACTTCACATTTTTTTTCCTCTGTATGGTGTTCATTCAGCATTTCTTTGACTACTAGTTATTTTTATATTAACTGTTAATACTTAATTGTGAAATCATCTTTGGATAAATGCTTGGCAACTTTCCTTGGGTACCATTGAAACTCCCTTGTTCTCTTTATTCCATGTGCAATTTGTTTTTTTTTTTCAGTTGGTAATGGATGATCTCATGGCTTCTTGCTTGCAGTTCTGCTGATGGTGAACTGAGGATTTGGGATACCCGTCAGCATCGAACAGTGTCATCTGCATGGTACTCTGTTCATTTTCTCTGTTTTTTTTTTTTTTTTTAAAGA
Source organism: Cyamopsis tetragonoloba (assembly GCA_037177725.1). Classification (NCBI taxonomy): domain Eukaryota; kingdom Viridiplantae; phylum Streptophyta; class Magnoliopsida; order Fabales; family Fabaceae; genus Cyamopsis; species Cyamopsis tetragonoloba. The sequence continues at coordinate 84,600,879 of CM074119.1, forward strand.
ATTTAATTGTTTTTCAGAAATCGCGACTTATGATACAAATCATTATTGTTCCTTAGGTTACATAGTGCTGCCTATGGGATTATTGCTGTTGCCAGTAGTTCTTCCCTTGGAACCAATAAATTTGTCAGGTACATCCTTTCTGCCTTATCTCCCCTCTCCCTATTTGTTTCTTCTTCTTCTTCTTCTTTTTTCTTTTTGGCATATACTCATTCTATTGAGATTCATTTAGATAACGTCTACATGCAGCCAGGGTAGGGATGGAACTGTAAAAGTTTGGGATTTCAATGATGATGGTTTGTCCAGGTACACACCTGTATTTACTTCTTCAACTTTACAAATGTCTTCCTTTTCTAGTTTTAAAGGATAGTGTATTTGTGATGCAAGCTAGAGATTTCCGTGTCTATCATCTTACTTTCTGTTATCTGCATCCTGCCTCTTCCCAACAAAAATAAAAACAGGGTTCCATCACTTACAATCAAGACAAATATTTACCACTTTTGCAAGCTTTCCACAGTGAAGAAACCATCTCCTTGGTCAAATGAAGGGAACAGATCGAAAGAATGCCATAGAACAGAGCTAGAAGGAATGTCTGAAAGAGAAATTTTGGAGTTTAAGAGGGAAGAGGCTCATTCCAATCAAAGTTGTTCTGAAAGCTCTGAAGGTTTGTGATTTCTAGTCTTTAAAAGGGTGTTGTATGAAGTTTTGAAACTTGTGGTGACAGTTTTACCAATTACTTTCCTGGAACATGTTATTTGAATTCAAAATTCCTACTACTTCTTACAATTTTAGAATAATATGGTGGTATCATTGAACTGTGATGATTCCAATTAATGTTGTTTTTGCCTTTTGCAACCCTAGCTTCTTTCTGAGTGTCATCATGCATATCATGACCAACAACAACAACAACAACCCTTATCCCACTAGGTGAGGTTGGTTACATGGGTCACACGACATCATTATGCTCGATCAAGAACCAAATATCTTCATTTGAGCTTACAAGGAGGAATCTGAACATATTTCTTACTACTGCAGTACTACTGCTGTTTTTTTCCTTCTTATTTACAACAATAAAGTGTTGACATCGTCTTAGATTTGTCAGACTTGGTACACTTTTGCAGGTCTGGTCTGATAATGAAATTTGAAATTTAATAATTTTCTGAGTCTTTTAACTTGTTTTTAAAAGGCTGCACATGCTATTGCACTTTGGAGATGCTGCCATGATAAACTGAACTCCTCGTTGTACATTTTTCTATTATTTCCTTTGTTTTAACTCAATATTCCTGGAAGATGTATGTTTTACTAGTGGGATTGATGAAACCTCATATTCACAGAAATTATCTATGATGAAGGGCTACAATATGTGGCTTTGTCAGCAGAAAACTCTTCTGAGGTAGGTATTGACCTATCTAATGCATACACTACCTTTATCTTTGTAAATGTATCCTTATGCTCATCTATTTTTTCTGTGTTTAAGGTTGAAATTTGGGATCTCAAATCAGCTGAAAAAGTCGTACGACTCCCTTCAAACACTCCTAGTAATTATTCAAATGGTTGGAACAAAGATAGAGGTTTGTTTCTGGTCTATATGACTTCTGAGATCCAAAACTTTCACCATCAATTTTCCAAATGCTCATTTCTCAGGTTACATAGTGATATCATATATGATATTTCACCATCTCTTGAGTTGTCTGTCTATAACCCCTTGCATTGTTACTCAAGCAAGTAACAGACAACCACCAAAGTGACCAAACCTTTAATTGATATTTACATTTTTTTCGTATTAAAGCACGATGACATCCTCCTTGTTTCTTTAGGACACCTTGTTGCTTATAATTAATAGCTAAAGCTTTACTAGATTTCCCATTCTTTGGTTATATTTCTTCTTTTTTAAATTAAAGCAACTGTTTCATATCAGGGATGTGCATGGCACTTCAATTGTTTCTACCTTCTGAATCACAAGGATTTTTAAATGTCTTGGCTGGGTATAGTCTTGATCCTCTCTCTCTCTCTCTTTCTCATGTGTGTATGAATGTGCATGTTTGCATAGAGAGCAAATGAAGTGGAAGGGGTGTCAGATTATGAGTAAGGTGAGGAAATCTTGGTAAGAGTGTTATGTCAGCAGATCTAAAGTGAGAATCAAGATTTATATATTCACATTTTCAAAATAACAATGATAATGAGCCTTAAAAAATATCTAAGAGGCGCCATTTTACAATATAAGCACTTTGTCTCTTTGCAAAAACCAAAATAATCTCAAAACAAAATCCCCCCCCCCCCCAAGGAATGTATGTATTTGGGGTGCTGATTTGCTCCTCTCTTGGTGACCACTTTTTATTAAAGTGGACTGTGGTTCCTTCTCTTCTTTTTGGCTACTTGAATCCGTCTTGAGTTTCTGATGCAGATTGCTGAGTTGCATAAGTTCTCTGGAAAGATGGGATGGTGTTCTTTGTCTTATGTTCGCAGGTTTTATACTTGTAAAAGAGCTTTAGGGTGAGGGAGATTGTTAGAGAATATTAAAAGTATCTTCAGATTATCTTATAATTTTTTTTTTCATCTGTATAAGTATTCCTATTGTTAGTGGGCATGTACTTGTACTAGTACTAGTAGTATTGGCACATGACTATAAATAGTAGTCTACCTTCTCATATCCTATATTTTGAGTGTTGTAGATACGAGGACGGTTCCATGCTTTGCTGGGATGTACGGAATCCTGGAGTTCCATTAACTTCTGTGAAATTCCATTGTGAGTCAGGTACAAAATTCTGCATCGTTAGATCTCTTATAATTTTTGAGAAAAGATTGCCACCAAAAAAAAATTTGGAGAAAAGATTTGTTAATAAGTGATCATTTTTATAGTTCTTAGCATCTGTATTGATGGATCTTGCAAGGGGGGCATCTCAGGAGCTGCAGATGACAAGATTGTTATGTACAGCTTGGATCATTCTTCGGTAATCTCATTTATTTTTATTCATTTTTCCACTGACTCATCTCCAGCTATTCATCATTCTTTTATTCTCCAATAATTTACAATCTTCATAAAGCATACTTAAGAATAAAACTTATACTTCTAGTTCTTGTGATTGATAGAATCTATAGATTTTGGTTTCAATCTGTATCTGTCAAAGTTTATTTCTTCCTTTTAGTACAATTCTATCTGATTGCCTCATTTCCGCTGTACAATGATGCCAAAACAACTGTGTTTTCTTCTCTCTTTTCCTTTCGTTTAGTTGCTATTATTTGATTGTCAGATGCATTGAAATGGTCTAGGACCAAAAAGATAATAGTAAGTGTATCAACATAAAACATAAATTTCCATACTTCAAGTCGATGAATTGTTGTTGGAATCAGGCCAACTGGTCAATGCGCACTACCACTTGGCAAAACATTGATATGTTTCCAATAACATTTGAGGTGGAAACCATTACTCACAATATGAAAACAAAATATTCACTTTAATGTTCTAGAGATGGTTTTCCACGTTCAAACGTGCACATTTGTTTAAATGAACAGGGACCAAAATATATTCAGCCAGTAGCTACTGGTAATGAACACATCTTAAGTGATTTATGGATTTGGTGTTACAGTGGGCTGGTTTGACTAACATCAGAGTGACTAAAAGCAGGGTTTGGGAACAGGAAATGAAATTCTGTTAATTGTGTTTTACAATTATTTTCTATGGAAATATTTGCTGTGATGGTTATTCAGCCAGCAGCCCAATGCTTACGATGCCCTTTTCTGCTTGTTTATGTATTATTTTTTCTTCAGGGTACATGTGTGGTAAAGAAAGAGATCAGTTTGGAGCGACCTGGCATCTCAGGCAACTCAATTCGTCCTGATGGAAAAATTGCTGCGACTGCTGGCTGGGACCACAGGTTTTTAAAAACTAACTTTGGAAGCCCCCCCCCCCCCCCCACACACACACACAAAAACAAAAAACTTGTGTTATTTTGCTGTCTAGGAGAATATCTTACTACTTTTTGGTTTCCCACATAACATGTTGCTTTTCATACTGTAGGCTTGCATCATCCGATCTATTACAGAAACATGTTTTGCATTCTATCCATTGAAGAACTTCCTTTAGTTGTGAATTATTTTGCTTTGGAATGAGCTAGATTTGAATCCTAAATAGGATTTGATATTAATTATGACTGCATTAATTAAATTTAAGATGCCTGCTTTCCGTTCATATACCCCGTTCCCTGCAGTGCTGGGGGTTCACTTTGCATTACCTTATGTAGTGTGCATATTAATCTTCAATTAAAGGCAACATCTTTATTATGTTTCTTATTTTCAGAGTGAGGATTTATAATTACCGCAAGGGAAATGCTTTAGCCATATTGAAGTATCACCATGCCACGGTAAGTCACTGTTTTATATATCTGATGCAGCCTATGAGGTGTAGATAAAAATATCATAATTGGCATGAAAAACAACACTTACTGTGACACTTCTTTGATTAAATTGACATGTCTTTTTTTCTGACATGTTGTATATCATGCAGTGCAATGCTGTAACTTTTTCTTCTGATTGTAAACTCCTGGCCTCTGCATCGGAAGACACAACCATCGGGCTATGGGAATTGTACCCTCCTCGAACGAGAAATGAAATTTGATGAATTTTAGTTGTCTAGGTTGAATTTTGTTTTAATTTAATCAATCAATGGTCAAGTACTTTGTGTGTGAAAATCAGTTGTACTTATTAAATTTGTTTCTTCTTTGTATTCACTCTCTTATTAACCTGTGTATATTGGAGTATATATTAATCACCTTTTCCTATTCTATCACTAATACGCATATTTGGATTGACTTTTTATTCACAACAAACGAGACAATTTGGCGTTCCAATACGCCAAAAGCATTAGGAGAAAATTTCTCCTCTGCAAACTCAGTTACAACTATTTCAAAACGTTTTACATACAAGGCTGAATATCATCTTGTGATGCATTCTTTCTACGTTGTTTACAATTCTGATAATTATAGCTACAAGCCTACAACTCTAATTTTCAAGAAAACTGAATGTTATATATATATATATGCAAATGGCATAAGATAAGTAAGTCTGTAAGTGTAAGAGTGTAGTTTTTTGGTTTTTTTTTTGGGGGTGAATGAATGTAGTTATTGAAGTGCAGAAAAGAAGTGCCTCGTATGTTATAAAGAGTATATATATAGGTGAGAAAATATCGAATAAGATAGACTTGACAACATGCATCATAGAGTCATAGAAAAGGTTAAATTAAAGGACAATCAACTTTGAATTATTTAATATATATATATATATATAGGGTGGATGATAAGTGTAAGATTACTATTCATCACATCATCATACACTTAATTCATTAAAAAAAAAATGATACAATTAGTGATAGGTAGTACAATTTGGATAGTAATAATACATTAAAGTATAATTTTAATGACTGCAGGAGATGCAATTGAAGGTTGCATGTTGAAAATGAAACCCTAGACCATGTTAGCATGCTGGGGAAATAACGGTTATGTGGAAGCAAATCTCAACAGGCCGACGAATAAGCTTGCCTGAAATGGCAACATTTTATTTAGGAGTGTAGATAAAGTGATTAATATTGAAAACGCATAATAATGTACGTATTTTAAGACACTGGCATTTTAAAATGTATAAGGTATGTTCAAGTTAGCTGCTAGTTTGCACGTCTCAATTATCAACTCTCTGTGGTCAAGCTTGGGCTTCAATAATACAAATTATAGATAAATAAAGGATTATTGATTTGGTCCCAGAAACTTTAATTTATTAATGACTAATGTACAACTACATTATCCGAGTGCCACTGATTTCATCAAAGTGTCACAGATACTTCTAAGCAAAGGTTTTTCTTTCAATCTTTTTTTCAAAAAGATAAGAAAGAAACATATATTTATTGGAAACTTGATTCTCGACTCGTCCCAGCTTTTATCCCTCAGCTCAATCTAGTAGTTCATCTCATTTCCATTTTTCAGATCCTTTTATCCATTCTAACCTCAGGACTTGTAAACTTTACATAGTATTTATGACAAAATACCTAATTTTTCACCCAAAATTGTAACGTCCGACAATCAATCCCACATCTATGCTCCTCTGTTATGAAATGAAATTATGACCAGAAAAAACATTTCGACTATTAAAAGAACTCATACCCTTATTAACCGGCTTAAAATTCAAGCAACTAAAGTAGGGATTTTAGGTCTCATAATATTTAGACAATAAAAATGCTTCTAAATAATTTTTTTATAATATCAAAAATTAAAAATATTTAGTTTTAATATGTTAAATATAAATAAATATCTTTTAAAACATTATAATAGTAAACATGATAGTAACTTTTATTTTTTTCTAACGCATATATTGCTATTTTTTTCTCAAGTATACCCTATGTCCCTATTTATTACTATGCTGAAAAGCAAATTGTAACCATACTTATGATATATATATATATATATAAAACATGTTTATACTCTTCTAACTTGTCTTTTCTCGTCAACGTTAACAATTCTATTGTTTTAACAAAAATAAAATGTTTGAGGGCTAAAATTTATAAAATCATATCGAATGTCAATAATATCTCAATAAAAATTAGATAATTAACTTTATTATCAATTCATTAAATGAAACGTGACGTAAATTAATCGTAATAGTTTAATAATTGAGTGACTTTATATATTAGAAAAATTAAAATAAACTTAAATAAAATTAAATAATTTTAGTTGATTATTATCAATAATTTTAAAAAGTCCCATATTGAAAATTTATTTAAAACCTCTAAATTTATTGAACTGCCGTGTGTTCAAGTCTCCCGATTTAAAAAAAGTAAAAAAATAAAAAAAAATTGGGAACTTCCAGTTCTAATCTAATGGACCAACCATACACCTCTATTTCAAGTTACAATTTATCTTGATATATAAAATAAGTAATAATATTCAATAATGGCAGTATTTTAAGTGAGTGAAATTCTAAAATTTAAAAATATGCTTAACTTATATTTGCTTTTCTTTTATAGCTTTCATGAGCAATACTTTGAGACTTTTACATTTCAGTTTGCACTCTATCTTATATGAATAATTTTGTGACGTTAAATTTTAAATAATTATTTAACTATTTTGGTCCCCTAAAAAAATAGATCAAACTCTATCACTGTGCTCGGCTCCGGTATGAACAATCCAAAGAACTATATACTTGTTTTTCTTGGTTTCACACATAAAAATAAAGAGACATTTGTTAGGTTGGTTGCGTTCATAAAATCCAAGTGCCTTTAATTTACAGAGTGGCGTTGCTAAGACACCGAAGAAGAGAGACATAAAGCAGCCTTTGTAGTGACAGTGCACACTACAAAACAAGAATATAGAAGATCTCTTATTTCTTTATGGACAAGAATCATAGCCCCATAAATTGAAAACCAATGTGAAAATTGTCCCAAGATGTGAGTTAATAAATCCAAATTAAGATTAAGACAGGGCAACAAACTATTAGAGCATGCATTTAGATTACCAAATAATAATTTTATCATCTTCTAATTCGGTGATGGAACCTACACATTGAGCCGTGTATGATTAGGAAATCTATTTTGATTTTACATTTCCTGCTTAAAATATCCCAATCTTAGTAATGTTTTTGGCTATGCAAGGATTTATTTTTATAGGAAAGTACAATAATCTATGATTGAATTCAAATATCTAGACATGCATATTTTCGTGCTTACTAATTGAACTACATAGTTAAGACTCATAATCAGGTTTGATCTGGATACATTTTTTCTTTTTTTCTTTTTAAATGCACATTTAATCTTACAAAGTACTATTCCTTTATATAAATTGAAAATTGAAAAATAATAAACATGGACTTAACCCGCAAAATTACAACAACTCATCAATTTAGTTTTCTAACAATACTATAAACGAAAAATTAGCTTTTTTTTTTTTCGGACTTTATTAGCTTTTGAATTTAACAATAGTCCTCAATCCTTAATTAACTTTGTGTTAAATACTTGACGGGAAAACTATGTCACCTACAAAGTTATACTCAAATAAAATAACTATAGCTTTTTTTTTTTTTTGTTTTTCATTGACGGGGCATTATGGCCTTTGTTACAGTTAATTTACTCCTTTAAAATATTATAAATGAATTGATTTAGTCATTCAAGCTAAATTCAAGAATTAAATTAATTCCATCAACGATAATTTCAGGAACTAATTTATTTTTTAATTGCATGAACTTTGTTAATTTCAAAAACTAATAAATTTTTTTAATGAATCATTTATTAAAAAAATTAAGTATTTAAAATATTAAATAAAATGTATTTACTGCACTTTAAAAATACTTATTGGCAATACCTAAAATAACTTTTGACTAAAGTTAAAATTAATTACTTTCATTGGATCGTCTTGATTTTTGTGCATTAATAATTTTAACCATTTATTTTTACTTCGATTTTTGTGTTTTTTACTTCTCATTCTGCTACTCCCTCCGTTCCAAAATATAAGAACTTAGCCGTCTTTCACACAGTTTAAGAAAAGTAGTTATTTTATAGATTTTGAAAAAAAATTGTTATTCTATTTCATGTTTACCCTTGAATAAATGTAAATCTACTCTCTCCTAATTAAGAATATCATCGTAGAACATTAAACTTATTATTAATTACTCCACTATAAGAATTCAAATTAAGAAGTAATAATCATTCAACCTCTCATTGGTTAGATTTGTTTGCAAGAATAAATTTTTGCTTTAATGATAAAATATGGAAATTATAAATATTTTTAGTGGAGAGATGAGTAAATAGGGATAAATTTGAAAAAATTTAATAAATCTGTGTTGTATTATGTGCAAGTGCTTATATTATGAAACATGGAAAAAAAGGGCTAAGTTGTTATATTTTAAAACGGAGGGAGTAAAATCTAAACCTAATAACGGGTCCTAAAACATCACGTAATCTTCTTTCTATCACATCACTTCTATACTACTCATATCTTCTTTATTTTTCTCTTTATTTACTACTACCTCTGGTCTTAAGTAGTATAAGCAAAAATTTCAAAACTTATTGGTCTAAAATATAAGCAAATCTTAATATCTCTCTCCTTATTTAATGTTAATTTCAAGCATTTTTTCTTTATTTAATGTTATTTGACCTATCCAAATAGGAGAGAGAGTGTTTGTTTGTAATCAAAACTTATCTTTTTTAAATGAAATCAAGAAAATTAAACATAAATAACTAATTTTCTTAATATGCTCAAATTATATTTTTTTTTGCTTATATTCACTAAAAGTAGTACTTACTAGTATCACATATCTCCAAATCTTTTTTTTTTTTATTTCTCCAATTTCTTTTCAATAACTATTGTGTTACAAAATAGTATCCTTAAGACACTTGAATACTACTTTATTAAGGTACAATAAATACAGTTTTTGGGTGTGAGTTAGACCCAAACTCAAATTGTAAGATGGTATCAAAGCATATCCTAGAAATGTTTGTTGGGCCGCTATGTTTGTTGTTGGGTATATTGTTGGGTGTTTGTTAGTCTCATATTATTGGGTCACCTGTTTTTTTGTCCACTCGTGTTTGTCCATGTTCCAGCTTTGTAGTTTTGGGCGTGTTAGAAGTCACACATCGGCTAGTAATATGGCCATTATTGAGATCATAAGGGTGTGACAATCCTCATCCTACAAGCTAACTTTTGAGATTGAGTTAGGTCCAAACTCAAATTGTAAGATAAAGTTTTAAAATAAAAAAAAAAGCTATTAAAATAATAAACATTTTTAATCTCAATAAAAACATTTTTATTTCGACATCTTTAACAAGTGTCCTTTAATTTAAATATTTTTTGAATAATTATATTCCCAAGTCCCAAGTGCACGTATTATTTCTATTAGCTTCCATCACTTTTACACATTTTTTTGGGTCTCTTTTTTTTTTCCATCACATTATTCAGTTTCTCTTTTTTACTTTCTTTCTCTGATCTCTTATCTTAGATCCCTACACTTGTGTAAGAAAATCATAGTTTTTTTTAAGGTGCTTACATGTTGGATGGGATCGGATTCAGATAAAATTCTTATTGATTAATTGAGTTTAGAATGAGCTAAATTGGGTTGAGTATATTTTTATTGCCAAATTTAATTCAATCAAATCTGAATAAAGTTGTGTTAGATTAAACAGGTTATTGGATTAGGTGTAATTATTTACTTTTAAAATTTTTATATATAAACTTTTGAAAAAATATAAATAAAAAAATACATAAATTCAAGAAATGTCAAAATATATACATATTTTTATAATTTCAATAGAAAAAATAATGAAATAAAAAAAATTTACATAAAAGATTTCAAATAGAAAAAATAATAGAAAAGATATTTAAAAAGTGTACGGTGGAATGAAATGGATTTAAAAATATATAGTTCAATATCCAATTTGATTAGTGTGAGTCCAACAATTTTAAATCCGATTTAACTCGTTAACCCGATCTCATTTGATTTTTTTTAATTAGATCAAATCGATTAATTGAGTTCATTTGATTTTAAAAATATACGTACGCTAATCTATCCATTTGCATGCATTTGCATTTGCATTATATGTAGGTAGTGTCATAGCGCAAATATAATCTATATATCCATCCTTAGCTTGTTGACTGACTCACTATTAAGACGGCGACATGACCTTTCTTATTCCCCTTCTTCTCATCCTCTTTCATTTTCACGTACTTCACATTGTTGCCGGCAATGGCAGCGGACAGTGGCAACTCTTACAACAAAACATAGGCATTGTTGGAATGCACATGCAGCTCCTTCATAACGACCGCGTCCTCATCTTCGATCGCACCGATTTCGGCTTCTCCAACTTATCCTTACCCAACGGCCGCTGTCGCCACGACCCGCAAGAAATGGTCGTCAAAACAGACTGCACCGCTCACTCCATCGAGTACCACGTCCTATCCAACACCTTTCGCCCTCTCTTCGTCCAATCCAACGTCTGGTGCTCTTCCGGTTCCATCTCCCCCAACGGCACCCTCGTCCAGACCGGCGGCTTCAACGATGGAGACCGTACGGTTCGAACCTTCTCCCCATGCCCAACGTGTGACTGGCAAGAAACAAACAACAACGCTCTCGCAGCGCGTAGGTGGTACGCCACCAATCACATCTTGCCAGATGGACGCCAGATAATCATCGGCGGGAGAAGACAATTCAACTACGAGTTTTACCCCAAAACACAAACAACGAATGCTTATACCTTACCCTTTTTGGTACAAACAAACGACGCTGCTGCCGAAAATAACCTTTACCCTTTTGTTTTCCTCAACGTCGATGGGAATCTCTTCATCTTCGCTAACAACCGTTCGATCTTATTTAATTATCACACCAACACTGTTGTCAGAACCTACCCTGCTATCCCCGGTGGAGATCCCAGGTCCTATCCTAGCACCGGTTCGGCCGTTTTGCTTCCGATAAGGAACTTAAAAGCGGTGAATTTGGAAGCACAGGTTTTCATTTGTGGTGGGGCCCCCAGGGGGTCTTTTCAAAACACTCTCCAGGGTCGGTTTCTCCGAGCCTTGAATACCTGCGGTAGGATTCAAATTACCGACCCGAACCCCATATGGGTCATGGAAACCATGCCTGGCGCTAGAGTCATGGGTGACATGGTTTTGCTCCCAAACGGTGACGTTTTGATTATTAATGGAGCAACCGCGGGGACTGCCGGTTGGGAATTGGGTTTAAACCCGGTTTTGAATCCGTTTCTTTACAAACCGAGAAACAGGGTCGGGTTTCGATTTGAATTGCTAAACCCGTCTAACATTCCGCGGATGTATCATTCCACTGCCGTTTTGCTTCGCGACGGACGCGTTCTGGTCTCTGGGAGCAATCCTCATATATATTACAATTTCAGCAATGTGATGTTTCCGACGGAACTGAGGTTGGAAGCGTTTAGTCCGTCGTATTTGGAGCCTGGATTCTCTGAGGTTCGTCCCACGATAGTGTCTCCTGCTCCCCAAACGAAAGTCAACTACGGTCAAACGTTGAAGGTTCGGTTTCAGGTGACGGCAGCGTTGTCCCCAGATTCGGTGGTAGCGACGATGGTGGCGCCACCGTTTAACACCCACTCGTTCTCGATGAATCAGAGGCTGTTGGTGCTGGACCCAAACAGTTTGAGTAACGTTGGGAATTCAACGTACGATGTTGTGGTCACGACACCCGGGTCGGGTATTCTTGCACCACCCGGTTTTTATTTATTGTTTGTGGTCCATCAAGAAATTCCGAGCCAGGGAGTTTGGGTCCAGATACTGTGATTTTCATCAAAGTAATTCAATTCATAATTCATGTGTGTTTTTTTTTTTGAAAAAAAATGATTAATTTATTTGGGTGTCAGTGAACAAAACAGGTTTGTAGATGAGCATTAATTAGCTTCAATTTGGGAAAAACAAAATAAGTCAAATATATAAATAAAAAACAAAAGTCAAATATAGTGATTTATGGCGATGTAATTATCACGAGAGGAGTTTATACTTTGTACAGGTTATATTCACTTATTTTCAGTTTTTCACTAGCATACAGTAATAAGTAAACTTATTTCACAAAATTATAAAGATTGGTCAATTTAATTTAACTTTTTTAATACATCGGTTAATTTAATATTTGAAACTTACAATTCACCAATGTCGAAATTAGATAAAATTGATTATTTCATTCTAGAGTTGATACGTAGTCCACCTAACCCCGCAAAAATCTGCGGACTTAACAAATCATCCGCCTAAACTCGCGTTTTAAATAGATTTAAAAAAATGAGACATGCGTCTGCCTGCAAAATTCATGGGCATTCACATATTTTTTTGTACATACAGAAAAATATATATATATAGATTTTTTTTACCATTTTTTTTGCTGTATAGATTTTTTTCTTCTCTTTTTTTGTGACAAAAGGGATGGTTTTATTTTATTTTTTGCTAAGAAAATGGATGGTTTTAGTCTTTTAGATCACTTTTATTTTTGTTTAGGCATTTTTTTTTCAAAATTATAAGACTTTCTGATTTCATTCTAACCAAAAAAAAATTGCGGATATCCACGGAGCCTGCGAATTTTGTCTATTCAATCTGTAGATAAATGGTTAAGTCCGCCTAAGCCCGCATTTTAAATGGTCCTCATTCTTTAAGGCCCAAATCCGTCCAACCCGTTTACCTACGGACCGATCCACGGGCCTGAATTCGTATACCCAACTCTACTTCATCCTTTCTTATTAAATTATCTATTCAAGACTAAAATATGTATATTAAGAAATATAATGATTATTTTTATTTTTATGAAATTATTTTTTGGAAATTCTTATATATTACAATTTATTTATTTATTATTATTAGATCAATAATAAAAAATTAATTACTAATCAATTAAACATAAAGGTGAAATTGATAATAATATTGTAAGTAATATTTGATTAAAAATATAAATGAATAACTAACTAGAAACAAATTTGTACTCTCTAAGTAGATACTTAAAAAGAAATGGAGGAAGTAAATGTTATTACTACTGTCATATGTTGTTATTTTTTAAAAAAATATGGGTTATTAACGATTATCCTTAGGATAATTTAATTGACTAGTTAAAGTATATTCTCAGTTTTTTTTATGTTAGTTTCTTTAATTTTTTTGATTTATTCACTTTTAATAATCCCTTTAGAATATCAATAAATAATTAATGTTATTTTTTTATTTACATCATTATAATAAATATATATTTTTACTAAGTATTTATGGTCAATTATTCACAAATAAGGGTATAATAGAAAATTATATAATAAATACACCTAAAAAATTTAACTCTTAATTATTTTCTTAATTTTTGTGCAAAATCTTAAAAGGCTAAAAAAAACAGAGGGAATAATAATTATACTTTATTTAAAACCTTAACTTAGTTTAAAAGTACTACATATTTTTCTAATTTTAAGACAACAAATAATACTTTCCATCTGCATTAAAATTTTATACTTTTATTATATTCTTAAGGGTATTTTTTAGCATTTTATAATAGAATAATTTTAAATTTTCTCACTTACTAATAATTAAAGAATATATTAAATATTTTTTATATTTTTTTATACATAGATTATATTCTAATTTTTTATTTGTTATTACTTCTCTTATAAAAGAATAAGAGGAAATTGTAAGAAGACTTGGAGGATACAGCGTTGCTATCTCCAAAAACATATCACTTCCGGCTAAATAGTACTGAAGAAAAAATAGCTCTTTGTACATTTTCCTTTAACAAGGATTTTTATTTTTATTTTTTTGATGAAAAGGATATTTTGTTTTTTAAAGGCAAATACGCGAAGGAATGTGTTACTGATGTAAAGTATATTAACCTTAGGGATATTGTTTTTGGGTATCCAACTATATTTTTTAGAATGCAATTTTGAAAATATAATATTTTTATGTTTGTTAAAAAAAATTAGAAAAGTACTAGATATAAAACATTCTTAAAAATATAATTTTCACATGTTTCTCATCATCTTGATTCCTATAGTAAAATATAGGTATGTAATTTTCAGATGAAAATATAAGTTGCTAGCTTTTACTCCATTTAATAACTTCCAAGTTATTTGACTTTTGAAAAATATTCATAAGGATACTAATTTTCAAAGGGTAAATTAAATTTTCATATATAGTGTAATATTTTTTGGTTACTACTAGTTGAAGAGTTTTACGCTAACATTTTTCCTAATTATAAATTCTCTTAAAAAATATTCATACAGATATTCTTATATATATATTATCTGAGAAATGTATTTCATGGTTTTTATAGTTTCAAAACATAATATGTATTCACTTTTTCTTTAATGTTTAATTAAATCTCTATGTAGGAGATATAGAACCCCTCTAAATGTATTCAATTTTCTTTTTCAAGGATTTAAAAAGATACAATTATTTTTTTTAAAATATCCTTTTAAGACATTTATTTTAGACTATTATTCTCTCTTTAGTGAAAATAAACTAGTTCACAAAATAATGTTTTAATAATGGTATCATTTTTAAAGGCAAATGATATTTAGTGTCCCAATTAAGGACACTATTTAAGAAGCCAAAGACGTTGTATATCAAGATCGATTTTTAACTAGTGCACTTATGATTTTTTTCTACTTCTAATAATCTTAACTAGTATTCTAAAGACATTGTATATCAAGACTCATTTTTAAAATATCCTTTTAAGACAATTATTTTAGAGTATTAGTCATGTTTTTCATGAAATTCAGGGGGGCAAACTCTTTCAAGTACTCCATTTCTTTTTCTTTTTTTTTTCTTTTCCAGACATTAAATATCATTTTAAAATTTTAAAATATAATTATTATTTTTTATTTTATCCCTACTAATAAATATAATATTTTTTTTCTTATCAATTATATTTCTTAATATGTAGTATGTGATGTGTTCCACTCTTAATTAATGATAATGAGAGGATCGGACCCATTTGCCCCCAATTAAAGAGAGAGATAATCAATCGGGTAGTTAGTCCCTTCAAGTCCATAGCTCCATTCTCAAGCAGAGAAATTAGTAATAACATAATAGAATAATTAGTATAAGATCAATGGATGGATCAGAGTCATCGAACTTAGCTTTGATTCACGGGTCTTATTGCTACATACTCTGAAATTTGATCCAGGGGCCTTTAATTTGCAAAAACACAATATTTTACTCAATGAAAATTTTAAATTTGTTTATGATAAATTATCTATACTAGTATATCTTTAATGAATTTTTAAATTAAGCACGTTCTTAATATTTGTAATAAAAAAAAATAAAAACTTTTGGAAAAAGTGCTTCCATTTTTGAAAGTTTACTTAAGTATTAACAAAACCCGTAAAATGGAGAATGAAAAGAGGATAAAAGATGATAAAGTATAAATTTAAATATTGTCATGATATTATGATATTAAGTTATTAACTATTAAGGATGTGTTTGGCTACATAGTTTAATTAAGTATTTATATAATAAGTTATTTTTAAATGAGAGTTTTTTCATATACAAGATTGTAAAACTTATTCAAATAAGTTAAGTTATAAAAATGGCTTATTATGATAAGTTACTCTCAGAAACTTATGAAAAAAAACAAAAAACAGCTTATAAAAACTCATATTTTCATAAGTTACGCATAAACTCCTCCAAATAGAACCTAAAGTATATAATAACTTATTTAAAATGAGTTTTTTTTAATAACTTATTTAAAACGTATTTTTTCTTTAAAATATAGAATTACTTATTAAAGTGTTGTAACAAGTTGTATCTAATATTTTTAATTGATATTAATTATCATTAGTAAAATTTTATTAATTTTAATTTTTTATAGAATACTATTTAGTGTCAAATATAAGCAAAAGTAACTAAATTAATTATTTTTATTAAGAAATGTAGTTAACTCTATATTTCATAAATAAAACGACTTTATTTTTAAAATTGTGCTTTCAAAAAGAACCTCTGTCTCCTCCACCACATAAATAAATAAATGTGTCCTTGAAAATACATATTAATCAATATAAGAACAATTCAATCGAAATTCTTGAGATTAATTATTCACATTGTAGCGACGTAATTTGCGACCGAATTTAGTGGACACAGTTGCGACCACCCCTTTTTTTATCACGAATTTATTTGCAACTAGTTTTTTGACAGATGCAAATCAGTCGCCGATACAATCGCAAAAGCTATTTGCCACCGATTTTGTTGGTCGCAATAGCGTTTTTTTCTTGGGTATATTAAAGAGAAAAATAATTCAATTTTACTTATACATAGTAGGAAAAAAATTAGCTTAAATTTACTTATATGATAATAACGAGATAATTAATAACAATTACTTGTATTGTACATATATTATTTGGGTGGGGATCCACTTACTCCAAGAGTGAGTATTTGAATACTTACTCCGCTTAGTATCTCTTCACCTACATTGAATTTTATCAATCCGACCGTTGAATATAAAGTTTTTAGTGGATAGATCAATCATATAAATATCACATAATTTGAAGACATGTTGATATTTCATCGATCTACTTCATTTTAATGAATAAAACGTTTTTTAAAACATAAGTAAATCTCGCTTACAACATGATATACCTAGAGATGTTGGATTTTTCTAAAATTTAATATACATAATTATCAAGATAACATCATGTAATTCAACGATTAGATTAATAAAATTCAATATGAGTGAATAGATATTAAGTAGAGTAAGTGACTTACTCTTTGAGTAAGTGGATCTCTACCCATATTATTTTATAAACAATATGTGTTTGAAAGCATTAACTCTTCACATATAATTAAACACATAAATTAATGTTTTTTTTACATATATATTTATATATATATATATATATATATTAAAATATTTACTTTTATATCTTATTTTTTAATAAAATATATCATTAAGGAAAAAAAATTTGTTATTGCAAAAAAAAAAACTAACAAAACTTTTGAAGCCTAGTTGTAACAAAAAATTAGGAGCCTAAAGTCAAGGCTTAGACTTTACTTGTCTTGGTCTTCAGCCGCCCCCGATGAGGAGTATTATGACAAAGTATTATTTTTTGTAAGTGTAATTATATGAATATTCAGTTAGGTCCCTTAATTTATTAGAGTAGTTCAGTTATATATGTATATATGTTTCTGAGATTATTAATTGTTATTTATTTAGGTCCTTGAACTCACAAAAATAGTTCACTTAGGTCTTGAAATTATCTAACTCTAGGGATCTAAGTGAATAAATATTTAGCAATTTTAGGGATCTAAATAAACTCCCATACAACTCAGGGACTTTTATGAATTATTCTTACAAACTCAAAGACCTAAATGAACTTTCATACAACTCAAAGAACTATGTGAACTATCATTATAAACTTAAGGGTAAATTACACGTACCTCCCTTGAACTTTTGGAGTATTACACTGTCCTCCTGCATGTTTCTGAACATAACACAGACCTCCCCTACATGTTTTTAAAACTACACAGTCCTCCCTAAAATGATAACGGCATTAACCTTTGTAGATCTTATTTATGAATTGACGATTTTATCCTTTATTAAAAAAGAGAACAACTCTCCACCTCATCTAGGACCTTCTCAGTCTGGTCAAACCCTTGCAACCTTGCGTCCCTTCTTCAACCCGCGACCTCTTTAACCTTGCCTCTGTTCTTTAAACCGCGACCTCACCACCATTTTTGAAGCTTGTGATCTCGTGACCCTTGTTCAACCCGCGACCTCTTCAACCTTACCTCTGTTCTTTAAGTCGCGACCTCGCCACCATTTTTGAAGCTCGTGACCTCCCGACTCTTCTTCAACCCTACGACCTTCAAAACATTTTCTCAACCCTGCAACCTTCCCAAACTCTTCTTCGGTTTTCTTCATATTCACCACTTAAGATTTCTAATTTAGAACCACTTCATCTTCGCCTTATCCAAGAGGTATTTTCTAAGTGATCTTTTGACATTTTAGGTATACTTTACTAATTAAACATTTTTTTATTTTTAAGCTTCAATCGCTTATTTTTGAAGTGAAAGTCTAATTACTGATTTAGTGTAACTTTTTCAATTAAGAGTAAAATTGTCTTTTCATAACTATGAGACCATGTGCAAATCATATGTTTGTTAAAAATTTCACTAATGTGAAGGGGTGTCAGTGACTCAGTGTAACATAAACAACTTTAGGAGAGATCAGTGTTATATTTGGAAATATGCAGAAGAAGACAGTGTCATACTTCAAAAGTTCAGGGGAGGTCAATATAATTTACCCTAAACTTAAAGACTAAATTGATAATTATTTTTTAATTTTATTATTATCTACTCTCTCTTAGTGTGTACTTATGTATTTACTTCCCATAAAATACTATTTTTTTACTGGATTCAGACAGCGATGCATGCATCAAAATAACATAAACGTAACCTACAAAGTCCAAGCACTCAACTGATTACACGTACTAATTAATTATGAGTCATGTATTTAATAAAGAGGGATGTACTATTTTGGCCTCTAACTTTGTGAAAATAAGTCGTTTTAGTTTCTACTTTGTTTTTTCAAGCCATTTTAGACATTGAACTATATGAATATTCATTTTAGTCCCTGACTTTCAGGGACTAAAATAACCGATAATAGTGAAAGTCAGGGACTAAAATGATCGATGATAGTGAAAGTTAAGGACTAAAATGACCGATTACATGAGGGACTAAAATGACTTTTAAAATACAAAGTAAGAGACTATTTTAATATGGATTCAAATCAGGTGTCCCCAAATTATGTCCCATCAATAGAATATCGTCACTTCATTAAAAATTTTTCCTTTAATTTTAATCTTTAATTTCCTAATAGAATTTTTTAATGACGTGACGATATTCTATTGGTGGGACATGATTAAGGACATGATTTGGAGACACCTAATTTGAATTTATTTTAGTATATATTTCATTTAATAAATGATTTTGATGCATTGCATTCTTCTTATAAATTGTGTGCTGCAACTTCATTGCAATTTGCCAATGTTCAGAGAATACTTTTAAATTTTCTTATAACATCTCAATAATAATTTTGTTAATTATCGAATGATCTAATTAATTAACAAAACAAAGGTTTTTTTAAAAAATAATTAACAATATTCCTAGTAAATGCATATGTACTTTACAAATAATAAACATTTATCAACATGGTATACGTAAAGATATACTACGATTGGTCGAAACATACGAATGAATTAATCATGATTTAAGTTTTGGAGAGAATAACATCGGTAAAGAGAGCAAGTTTGATTATTCTTAATGAATAATAGGATGAGAAGATAATATATATATATATAATCAGATCAAATGATAATATGTGTTAAGTTTAATAAAATGACATTTTATATAACTTCTTGTAGACATTAAATTTGATCAAAAGTTAGTAAATGATACTAAGGTGTCAAAGTTAATAAATGATATTACGCATAACTTTTTCTAAAAAATAAATTTCGCCGATTCAATTGATTAATCATTGAAAGTTTATATAATATAAATCAACTATAAAAAAAATCATACAATTAAGAGTGCGTTTATTATTCCCTCAATTTCAAAACTATAGTTATTTTAGGTTTTTTTACACATATTAAGAAATCATTGATATTGACAAGTTTTTAATATGAGTTTACTAAAGTGTCCAATTAGAAACTAAAGCAATTGACAAAATATTTAAAAAGAAAAAGGATGATTGGTGAATAAAGGAGGTGATGAGAGATAAATATTAAAACATACAGTTTATTATATCTTAAAATCTTAAAGTGATAATTGTTTTAGAACAAGATTTTGAATCAAAAGGGACTTTGTTTTGGAATGGAGGAAATATATTTTTCAACTTTTGTAATTTTGTTATCCAATAAACATCAAGTAACTTTTTAAGTCAAATATTAATTTTGTCTATTCGCTATTTATTTACTTGTTTCAAGATTAATTAGTTATATACTCTCCTTAATCTTAATATTTTTCCCTAAAGTGATTAATCACTGTCAGTATTAAATGCAAATAAGACTTTTTAAGGATTAAAGCTAAAATTAAATTAATGTAAAAAAACAAAGTTTATCAACCTTTTAAATTAAATTATATATATTCTTAATGAAAATGAAAATTTATAGGTCGTTTTTCTGGTGCTAATTCTAAATAAGAAGCAACTTTATTTCTCCTTAATATTTTACTCATTAATTGGCATTATATTGATCATGACACCACCTTCAACTTCTTATATTAAATGGAGAGTATACATATAAAATAGCCAACATAGTGGTTTTTATATCATAATTTGATTAGCGAAGAAAAACATGAATACGGTTAGATTCACTACAAGAAAATCGCTCTTTAACTGACACAACATCTTAAAGACTGCCGCAAAAATAATTTTGCGTCAGCCAAGCCTTAGTGACAAAGTTGCCGCTTACGAATGTAAAGCTAAACTTTAGTGTCAACTTATGGACCAACGCTAACTTATTTACACTAACACCTTAGAAATGACTAAATAATTGATTTATTTTGTCACTATTACAGAGATGTTTATCCTCTATATTAATTATATTCTTTACTACTATATATCATCATATTGAACTTTTAAAGATATAAATTGATTACCAATTAAGTAAAAGACATTTTCAACCTGTATAGTGCCTTTACGGCTTTTTTAAGTAGGTAAATGTGTAAAAAAAAATATATTGAAAAATGTAGGGTTTTTCTTTTTTATTTTTTAGTGACGAAATAATATATATTTATGATTATTTTTATTGACAAGTATTCTAAGAGCATAGTTTAGCAAGATTCCTAGGAAGTGTTTAATACAAAAGTGAGTTTTAAATACTTTTTCTGGTAAGTAATACCCACATTTTAAGATGAAAATGAAAAATATTTTTTAGAAAATCACTTATTAAACCTTATATCCGGGTAAGTTATAATTTTAAGTAACTTTTTTGAAAATAATTTTAATATTTTACAAAAATTAGCTAATTTAATAATAATTGAGATATCTAAAAATGAATAACACTCTACTTTTTTTTCCTTTAATTAATTAAGTGGTGTATTTAGTGATGAGTGAATGTACATGAGAAAAAAATTAAATGACAATGGGAATAAGTGAGTAGGATTTAGCTGTATAAGTAAATATTCAAAGAATCACTTCCCCTTCCTACTTCAACTTGCTATCTCTTCTCTTCCATCTTCCACTATTTAACCCCCCCCCCCCCCCCAAACTCCACTCTCTCTTTCCATACATTCTTCTTTCATTATTAATTGACATCCATCAAACATGACCCTACTCTTTCTTCTCCTTACTTCCCTCTTCTTCCACATTTCACTCGCCGTCGCCAACACCACCGTTAACGGAGGACAGTACTGGCAGCTCCTCCAGCAAAGTGTTGGCGTCGTGGCCATGCACATGCAGTTACTCCACAACGACCGCGTCGTCCTTTTCGACCGCACCGACTTCGGTTTCTCCAACCTCTCCTTACCCAACGGACAATGCCGCCACGACCCCACCGAGAGGGTCGTCAAAACCGACTGTACCGCTCACTCCGTCGAATATGACGTCGCTTCCAACACCTTCCGCCCTCTCTTCGTCCAAACCGACGTCTGGTGCTCCTCCGGCTCTGTCATGCCCGACGGCACCCTCGCCCAGACCGGCGGCTCCATGGACGGAGGTCACAGGGTGAGGCTCTTCACTCCATGTCCAACGTGTAACTGGCAAGAAATCTATAACGGTCTCGCCGTGGAAAGATGGTATGCTTCCAACCAGCTCTTGCCGGATGGACGACAGATTATAATCGGCGGCAGAAAGCAATTCAACTACGAGTTTGTCCCCAAAACGGCGCCGTTTCGTCACGGAACCTACTTTTTGCCTTTTTTGATGGAAACATTTGAAAAATACGTTGAGAACAACCTTTATCCGTTTGTTTTTCTAAACGTGGATGGAAACCTCTTCATCTTCGCTAACGACCGTGCCATCTTGTTTAACTACCGTAACGACAAGGTAGTTAGAAAGTACCCTCGCATTCCAGATGGACATCCGAGAAGCTATCCTAGCACCGGTTCCGCAGTTTTGCTCCCGTTAAGAAACTTAGAAGCTCCCAATTTGGAAGCAGAGGTTTTGATTTGCGGTGGAGCTCCGAGGGGTGCTTTTCAGTTGGTTAGAAAGGGAACTTTCTTAAAAGCATTGGATACTTGTGTCCGGATTAAAATTACCGACCCGAACCCTAATTGGGTCATGGAGACAATGCCGTACGGAAGAGTCATGAATGACATGGTCATGCTTCCAAACGGCAACGTTTTGATCATTAACGGCGCGTCTCTTGGAGTGGCTGGCTGGAATTGCGCCGTGAACCCGGCTTTCGAGCCGTTTCTTTATAAACCCGATAACCCGCTCGGGTCACGGTTCGAGATCCAAACGGCGGCTGACGTTCCTAGGATGTACCATTCGACGGCCGTTTTGCTCCGTGACGGTCGCGTTATGGTTGGTGGCAGTAACGCTCACGAAGGTTACGCGTTCTCTGATGTTTTTTTCCCGACGGAATTGAGTTTGCAGGCGTTTTCTCCTGGGTATTTGGATCCCAAGTTTGCGAATCTGCGACCCAAGATTCTAGAACCTGTCTCTCAAACTAACCTCACTTACGCTCAGAAATTCAAGATGCGGATTCAAGTGGCTGGGAATCTCGAACCAGATTCGGTGTCGGTGACGATGTTGGCACCGCCGTTTAACACGCACTCTTTTTCTATGAATCAGAGACTGTTGGCGTTGACTACTGGTCAACCACAGAGCATTGGGGATTCGAGTTATGAATTAGAGGTGAAGATGCCTCGTTCCCCTGTTATTGCACCGCCGACATTCTACCTTCTGTTCGTGGTTCATAAAGACATTCCCAGCGAGGGAATCTGGATCAAAATGCAATAATCTTCTTTTTTTCCTCAGATAATTGTAGCTGATTTTATTTACATGATTCAGTGTATTTTTGGATTCACTTATGGAATCAATCACCAAACCGTGATTTTGTATGAAATAGAATTTATTTTAATAAAAAAAAAGTTTGCCATTTTGGAGTATAATTAATTCTAAATACTACTAAATTTTGGTTTCGCCAGAAATAACCAAAGTTATTTTCATTAAGATCAAGTAAAAAAAAGCTACATAGAGTATATAAATATGGCGTGACAATCATTCTCCTATAAATTAGTTTTTGTGAATGAGTTAAGTCAAAATCTAAATTTCTAATAGTTTTTACTTTTATTTTTAATAAAATTTAATTACGTATAATTTAATATCTGATTTACTACGTTTGTTTACCTTGTTAATATTTTCCTTTTAATTATGTTTGCTTTTGTAAATGAACACGTGATTTTGAATCTCACCTATGTTAAATTTTTAGGGGTCAACGCCAGTCACGCAGTGTAAACGAGATTAGTCTCATTCTTAGAATTAGAATCCGTGGTTATACTAAAAAAATGAATACGTAATTATTCATGTAACTCAGTTTATGAGTGCATAAAGACATGTATATGAGTACATAGTTCGATCTTAATTGTACTGCTTTTCTATATAAAAAAAATAAATACGTGATTTTTTATTTTATTTTATTGATATCAATTTAGTCAATAGAAGATAAAGAATTAAAATTATTATTATGTATCAATGATGTGCGCAATGAACTATAAATTACATTTGTTATTTATACTGTAAAGTTTTTTTTCCGCCAACAAGGGACGATTCAGGAATGATTTGAAGGGGTGAAAAATTAAAAATTAAAGTATGAATTATTTAATATAAAATAAAATAAAAAAGACAAAAAAAAATATGTTTTTGATAGTTCAAACAAATAATTACATACAAAACTCAAATGTTATACTTAATAAAATTAAATTTTTACTAACCAATAAGTACTTGTAAATATAAAAGTCATGATTAAAAATTAAGAAATGAAAAAAGCAATAAAAAAAAAAGAAACAAAATATTTAACATAGAAATAATTTATTATTGTTAGCATAGAGAACTTTTTAATAATAATTTTTAATATTATTTAATAATAATTTATCATAGAATCTAAATATCATTTTCTCATAATAAAATTTTTAGTTTTATTTAATAAATATATAATATCATACTATATATGTACTTTTTAATTAAAACAATACTATATATGTTTTTTTTTAAATATTTTGTATCGAAATAATGCGAATATATTCTTTTGC
The DNA here is from genome assembly GCA_037177725.1 of Cyamopsis tetragonoloba. Classification (NCBI taxonomy): domain Eukaryota; kingdom Viridiplantae; phylum Streptophyta; class Magnoliopsida; order Fabales; family Fabaceae; genus Cyamopsis; species Cyamopsis tetragonoloba. Next base: position 84,625,577 of record CM074119.1, read on the forward strand.
AGATTGAAGATTTGAACTTGAGATCTTGCAATATTAAGACATACAAGCGTCACTTAGGCTACACGCACTCAACTAAAAATAATTGCACCATTTACATACTAGTAGAGAAATGTTGCGCGGGAGGGGGGCTAAGGCCCCCTTGCCCCCTCTTGTATCTGTCCCTATTGCCAACCCCAATTGGCCAATTTTTAATCAATTGGATTAAAATAATAATATATTTGATTTTTTATTTAAAAATAAAATGCAAGAGGGAGGTTTATATTATTATTATATTAGCACGTGATTCGTGCGTTTGCACGGGTCTCTATTTACGCGTTTATAATTGTGTTCATAACAAATGTTTGTAAAATTATAAAGAGTCACAGTAAATTATAATTAATTATCAATTGTCAATTATAAACTAAACTGAAAAAAGAATGATCTGTGTTATTCTATTTTATTAAATAATTTATGTTCCAACTCATTTAATAAAAATAAAATTTAAAACAATATAATTATACATAAATATAATTAATCATAAAATAAAGGAATTACTTATTATCATATTTTAAATTTTAATATTCGATGTTAAAAAAAAAACTTGGTTAATGGTTATCCTCATAGCAATGTCAAACAGGTACACTAAATAATAAAAACCTTATTATGATTTAATTAAAAAAATCAAAATAATTTAAGTTATTTTTATGATAAAATAATTTAATTTATTTGTAACTTATTTTGTAAGAATGATTTAATTTTTGGGTTGATTATTATTATCAATGTATTTTAAGTTTTAATATATTATCATTAACAAATAAAATAAAAAATCTCAAGAAAAAATATAGTTGATATTACAAATTTGATTAATTATTTCATAAAATAGTAAAAAAAATTAAAGACAAATAGAAATGAAAAAAAAAATAGAAGAGAGGAATAGAAATGAAAAGGGGAAGAAGAACAAATAGAAATGAAAAAAAAATGAAAGAAAGTGAAGAAGAGAGGAATAGATGGTGAAAGGGAGAGAGAGTGAGAGAAAATTATGAATGGAGAGAGAAGAATTTTAGATTTTCAATTTTAAAATTAAAAAAAAAGTAAGTATAAATAATGGGTAAAAGACAAAAGAACAATAAACATACTTCAAATACTTGAAATACAAAAAAAAAGGAGTAATGCACATCCAAACAAAAAAATATCATCCAAAAAGTGGGGGAAAGTGAAAGTATGTGAGCATGACATGTGTCACAATGATTGTGTATGGGTCAAAAAAGAGGTTTCTTTTCTTATAGTATATGATATTGGGTTAGCTACATAATTGAACAAATTTAGTTGGCCAAAAATCAGTGCTCTTATTTATATTTTTTTCATATACTCGTAATCGATGTTTATTCTAATTAAATATTTTATATTTGAGTATTATGCAAATTGTATCTATTAATTATTTAATGATTGTGTTTAAATTCAATAATTATAGAGATATAATCACTTCTATTTTAAAATAGTTTATTGTAACATATAAAATCTTTAAAAGAATTTATAAGCCAAACAAATAATATTAGATGGAGTACTAGTAGTATTCAAAAAAATTACACAGAAAATTTATTTAACATGACAAATAACATAACGGATCAATAAAAAAAAAAAATGAATGATTAAGAAAATTCGCCCTTGGCATGTATCCAATTCCAAGCCTTTATCTGAATAAGATCCAAAACTTCCTTCCAATGCAAAACTTATGAAAAAAATATGCAAGCATTTCGTTATAACCAAAGTGACCAAATTAAATCAACAATGTGATGGATAAGTGGTAAGCAACTTAGTCTCCCGTAAAGATGGGGACACATGTTCGAATCCCGGGAAGCGCACTTGTTAGGAGGGAAAGTAACCATAATGTTTTATCCTCAAAATTACGAGAGCAATGTCTCCCACAATTTAATAACAAAAAAAGTGACCAAATTACCGCAAGTAATATATTTATCGCAAATTTTCTCTCCTTACTTCTAAAACATCTTCTGAACATAGAAAAACAAGTAGCCATTGAATTTGATAACGGTAGTTGTATTCCCAACTAAGACAAAATAGCACTCCATATAGTTTTAGCATGAGGACATAATAGAAACAAATGTACAGTGGAGTCCACCGTTTCACCACAAAATTGTAATTAACTTCTATGCCAAATGAAGGCTTTATTAATATTTTTATATCTCAAAAGCAATTTTGATTAAGTGTATCTAAAAAATATTATTTATGATAATCAATTTTCTTACTAATTTTGTAAACAAAAATCACTTTGCTTCGTAATTAATTTTACAAACAAATTACTAGTATATAAAATTAATTCTGCTAATAACTAAAAAAAAAAAAATCTGCTAATAACTAAAAAAAAATAAATTCTGCTAATAAAACTTACCACCACAGATTAAACACACACTAATTTGTTTTATTTTTCATTAATTGTTACTTGTTATCTTGTTAGTATCCTAAGTAATTAATTGTTAACCCTTTTTATATATTATTGTCCAGTAGTTTTTGAGCAGTTTTACTTACTGAATGAAATGAGAGAAAACATACATTAGCTAACAAAAAGACAAACCATTCATTAAAATATAATCATATATACTTTCTTAATTGGATAACGTATTCCTTAAATGTATCAAGAAAGTTTAAATAGCACGATACATTTAAAAATCTAAAAAAATATGATATTCTCACTCCTAAATTTGATATTATCACTCTTATGACATTTATTTATAAATTTTTTTCATGATTTTAGAGTAGAAACATCAAATTTGAGAGTGACAATATCATTCCCCAAAACTTAAAATAATAAAAAGTAAGCTGTCATTATTATTAAATAGGTTTTTGCTAACCATTATTAAGTAATTCATATATAAAAAATTTACTTTTAAAATAAATTAAAAATAATTTTATAATATTAAATAATCTACACTTTCTAATATCAAATTTTTATTCATGGATTGCTTAATCATTGCCCGTTAGAGGTGATGCACATTTTTAAAAGAACACGCAAGGGCTAAAGAATTTAAATCTAGTGTCCCCAAATCATGTTCTCAATCATGTCCCACGAATAGAATATCGACACGTCATTAAAAAATTCTATTAGGAAATTAAACATTAAAATTAAAGGAAATGTTTTTAATGACATGACGATATTCTATTCGTGGGACATGATTTGAGACATGATTTGGAGATACCAGATTTAAATCCACCATAAAGACAATAAATAGCAAAACACTAATATATTTATTAAAGTGTAACTAATATATTTTTATTAATGTTTAAAATTTTCTTTAATAGCATGTATTGAATTGTGTTTTAAGTTTTTTTTTTGAAATAATAAATATTTTTATTCCCTACAAAATATTTCTATTTCTATATGGTTAACAAATAACAATAGTTATTAGGGCAAATAAAATAATCAATCGACAGCCATTTAGTGTTGGTTTATAATATCATAACAAGTTGAATATGCTTTTAAGAACAAAATATTATTTAATTTATATTTTTCTTAAAAAAAAATAAAATCTTATTTTTCATTTTCTGTAAGTTTAATTTGCACACAACGTATTTAAGGTGTGACAAGAGTTATATCTTTTTATCAAAAAGAATGTTGAAGGCAAAAATAGGAGTGGAACCTAGAGAACTTAATTTAGCATATGCATAAGATTCACCACTGAAACAGTGGAGGAATTATCAAATATTTAATATGACGAAGGATAAAAAAAAATAAGAAATACATACTAAAATAGTCATTGATTTTGTCTTTTATAAGTTATTTTAGTCCAAGTCCGAGACTAAAATGAATGATCGTATGATTCAGGAACTAAAGTGATCTACAAAATGCAAAGTCAAGAAATAAAGTGACTTATTCTCACAAAATTAGAGACCAAAATGATATATCACTCAAAAAATATAATGTTTTAATAGAATTAATAATATTCATTGTAATAAAAGTTGAAAAATTATTTATCTAATATCTTTTAAAATAGTAATTCAAAATATTAAATTAAATATATTTATTGCGTGCTAATTAATGTTCCAAGAGCACTTTACTAAAAAAATTATAAGAGTACTATTTAACAAGAAAAAAAATAAAATAAAATTTGTTTTCTATTTCTTTTTTCATAAAACATATACTACTTCATTCCCTTCTTATTTATAATAAATATAGGAGTAAAACCTCACGTATCAATAAAATATAATTAATGATGTGTGTTTTTCATTGGTAATATAATAATTATATTTAAGTTTTATTTATAGAATATCCATGCAACAACTCACTCCATTCAGAAATATAAGTTACTTTGACAAAAACAAAAAAAAAATTGTTCCAAAATATTTGTCACTTTTATATTAAATATTGAGTAAACTTCAAAGTCGATGATTAATTTAGTATACTTATGCACTTTTTGTTAGATTTTATAAAAATTAATTGTTCTTAATTTATGTGAAATTCTATGAGGTAACTAATATTTCAGAATGAAAAAAGTATTATCTCATAATTAATTAAGGGTAAATAATGAGAAAAACTATTTTGTCTTAGCAATTAATACATCACTTCAAAGAAGAATTATTCAATTTCTTTTTGAATAATGTTATACTCCCTCCGTTTTATAATGGATGTCGTTTTAAATAAATATATATTTTTTTAAAAAATGATAGTCGCTTTAAATTTTTAATGCATTATTAAATGTTCTTTTCTCTATTTTACCCTTACATATAAAATAATTAATGTCAATTAAAAATATGGTTATATAATTACTGTGTTAATCATTAATAGGGTTATTTTAGTAAAATTGCTCTACTCATTATGATATTTATTGTATATCTTAATCTCTGTGAAATGATCATTTTAAAACGGGGAATATCTTCCTACAAATCCTCCTATAAATCCTCCTACTACCCTATTAAGTAAATATTAATTGAAAAAGTAAATACATTTTGTACCTTCAAATTATAAAATGCATTCGATTCATTCCTTACATAGTATGTACTATGTAGGAGGATTTATAGGAGGAACTTGTGGGAGAATTTGGAATTACTATACTTCAAAGCAAAATTATATAATTTCTTATTTATAATTAGGACCAACACAAAATTACTTTTTTGTCTCTTATAAAAAAAATCAGATTTAGTGTGTGTTTGGATTGACGTCGGATCACGTCAAATCACGTTAAGATAGATAAATCAATGGTTGAGATAAATTTGGCACATAAGCTGAGACGGATTTAATAAACATAACAAAAAGTAGCGTTGAAGTAGATCCACGTTAACATGAATCCACTTCTATCCAAACATGCACTTAATATGTTATTCACCAACAAAAACAAAGGATCAATTATTCTTTTTCTCATGTTTCTTAATGATTTGAATTTCTGTTTTGATATTAAATCATAATAAAATTGTTCCCAACACTTAAAGATCAATCATATCCTTCACTTTAGGACCATAATGACAAAAACTTCTTAAGGAACCTAGTTTTTTTCCTATAATGCAACAGATAAAATTAATTTAAAGATAGGTTAAGGAATATTCTAACCAAATTATAAAGAATCTAAGTTAACATAACCTCTACACTATATATCAATGGATAAACAATCAAGAAGAATAAGACAGAACATTTTAACATGATACTCAAACCAGTTCTATGTTCGAAATTTAATTATATCTAACCCCTCTGAAACTTGAACACCGTTATTATTAAAGACAACATTATAAATGAACTCAAGTGACATAAAGAGGAGTTTTTGGAGCTTAATGAGCGAGATTCGATCCCCCATGGTGGTAAATTTAGGAATAGTGTAATGTAGGAGTGTGTGTTTGGCCGATTATAAAAAATTAAGTCAATGAAGCAAGGAGGAGAACGCAAAAGCCAACCAAGAAATAATGGTCTTCCAATAGCAAATTCACAATGCATAAGAAGATGATCAATGATTTTCATATATAAATTACATAAATCGCAACTCACATTGAGCACCACGACCCCAAAAACAACTAAATTCCCCTTATATGGGATAGTATTACTTCCCAGCGAAATATGTGTGCCTTAACAACTAAATTCCCCTTATATGGGATAGTATTACTTCCCAGCGAAATATGTGTGCCTTCCCAAGCTTATTATTTCTAAAAGTTATGTTCTTTTCTTTTTTGATTCCATCTACTTCTGTTTTTATTGGTTAGCCTTACCTTTCGTTCATTGGACGATTTTTACGTGATTACTATAAATTTGACTCCAAATTTCTCTCTTTTTTTTTTTACCTCACTTACTTGCTTTTATATTATTAAGATTAAGATAATATTAAGATAAGATAAAGATAATATATATATATATATATAGGGAACATATCAAATGAGAGCATGTATTATTGTGAGAGATAAGAGGAGCAAATCTCGACCATTAGATCATTTTATGAACGGTTGAGATTAAAAACAAGGATTTTTAAGAAAGTCATGTGAGCTTTTTAAAAAGTCACATGACTTTTTAATATTCAATCTCAACCATTCATGATAGGATTTAATGGTCGAGATTCACTCCTCTCACCTCTCACAAAAACATGTGCTCTCATTTGATACGTTATTTATATATATATATAGGGTCAAGATCAAATGACACCAATTGAGACACAAATTCTTACACCTATCAATAACAATAGATCAAAAATTTTTTTCACGAAATCTACCGTTGGATTGAAACTACTTATTGTTTAGATCATATGTAAAAAAATTCACATCAATCCAATATCATTTAATACTTCATCAACACACTTGTTATTTTCACAATTTTTAAAACTATATTTTACGTTAAGTTTTTAGTACGTTGATGGAGTACTAAACAATCTCGAATTGATGTCAAATTTTGTACACATGATCTATACGATAAGTAGTTTTAATCCAACGGTAGGTTTCGTGAAAAAAGAATTTCGATCTATCGTTATTGATTGGTGTAAGAATTGGTATCAAACCAAATTGTGTCATTTGATCCTAACCCATATATATATATATAGTTGGGTTCACATGACACCGCACATAACTTTTTATAAAAAACAAATTTCGCCGATCCAACCAATCAATTGAAAGTTTGTATGACGTAGATCAACTATGCAAAAATTCATATCATTTGAAAATTTGTAGGTATGTAATCTAACAAATAAAATTTACTTGTATTTTAAATAATGTATTAGACGTTCAAGCAAAACATTCCGATAACAATCAAATAGTTTTCAAATTGTATGAATTTTTGCAGGGTTGATCTAAACTATATAAACTTTCAACTGATTGGTTGGATCGGCGAAATTCATTTTTTATAAAAAGTTATGTGCGATGTCATTTGAACCCAACTTTTATATATATATGGGTTATGATCCATTGACAACTACTAAACTTACACCAATTCTTACATTTCTTTATAACATCCCGTCGAAGTTGTTTTTCACGAAGTACACCAATCTTATAGATCATCTCTACCAAAGTTTCACGTCACACTGCAAATAAATCATTAATTAATAATTTTCTTACAAAACCAATCGATAGCTTAAAAGTTGTATATAGATCATATGTACAAAGTTTCACGTCACAACCCACACTCAGCATAGTAACAAGTATATACTATGTTATATTTTTCACGACAAAAAAGAAAGAAGCATTTTTTGTGCAAAATTATGAAACTCTCTTTTACAATTTCTGGAATAATTCTTCCGCAAAAAAATTGATTTTTTTTTCTGAAAAAAAAAATCAGAAAGCATTTTTGGACCATTTTATTTATTTTGGATTTTTTTTCAATTTAAAATCTTGGAATGAGGTGGACAAAGCATTATGAGTAGTAGGATATTGTGATTGACACAATTCTAGTTGGGAACAATATCATTGTTTTTTCGGATATTAGTGTTAAAAATAGTTTTTCGAAAATGGTGTCGTCCGTAAAATAAAAGTTATTTCTTTCATATTTTTATTATTTTATAGACAACACTAAAACACCATTCTAAATGTTGATATCAAATCTTAATAATAGTGCTAAGGCTCTTCACCACCGGAGAGATACATGAGAAAACGAGTGGGTTTTTTTAGCCATATGTATTTTAATTTTAGGTAGTTGTTCTATTTGAGCCAAGAACATTATATCATGATAGTACTAGCACTTATAGTGTTTTTTTTTTTCATTCACAAGGTTCAAATTTAAGAACTTTTGTTTTAAATAAATTAGACATATATCACTTGAACCATTCACTTATTGATAAGATAGGGATTTACATTAGTATTGTCTCAATTAATATTTTGATACATGTTAAAGGTAGTACTATTTAACTATATTAAATTTTAAGCATTAAGGATGAAATTGAGTAGAGTATCACAAAGTCTTGCAACGAATATGTTAGAGGTTCAAATCCCTTTTGAGTAAGGTAAATATAAGTATTTTAATAAACATTATTTGAGTCTACACATTTTTTCTACCTTAAATTGTGACACATTCCATTCATCCTAAATTATAGTAAACAAAAAACAAAGTTTGAAAATGACTAAAAAAATAGATAAAGAACTAAATTAAGATTTTTGCAAAATATAAAAAATTAAAGTTGTATTTTAACTATTTTTTCATAACCATTTTCTCCTTTTCTGGCAGAAAATATATTAATTATTAAGAATTTATATTATTATATTTTTTTTTGTAAAAATAAGAATATTAACTAATTTTTAATTTATATGAATTAATCTTAACTGGCAAACAAAAAAGGAGTATTCACTTACTATTCATATTAATATTATAAATTTCAATATCAAACTCATATAATAGTTGAATTTATTCTCCCCCCTCCCCCCAAACAAAAAAATACTTCACCAAACAAAATAGTTGATCTTACTAAATTTATTTATTCAACTGAAGCGTGCAAATTTTATTAAACATCATCCAACAATCTCAAATTTATTAAAGTATTTGCAAAAAAAAATAATATTAAAGTAGTATTTGATAGCTAAACAAAATAAAATAAATCATATATCTTATTTTTACATTTAATACTGATTAAAATAAAAAAAAATTGTTATTTTTTTTATTTTTATGAGCATAATTATATAAAAATGTTAAACTTTTATTGATTATTATATTGATATTTATGAAAATATTTTTAAATTACTACATAATTTATTTAACAAGAAATGTAACTATTAAATATACCATTTGAATTAAATATAACTTATATTAAATATTTTTTTATTATATAATTTTTTAAAAAATATTTTTAAATCTTTTTGTCAAATAAGAAATAATATAAGATTTTAAGTAATGATACTCAAATGCTTATCTATGAATAATGACTTATTGAGAATAATAATAATTATATTCTGTCTTTTTTTTTGTTTCATCATTTCTGTGGAATTAAAGTATTTTGCTCGTTACATTTCTCTTTATTAATGTACTCTATCAAACATAGAACAATACTTCAGTATCGTGTTAAGCGGTGTAAATTTTAATTCTTCCTTAAAATCTAGTTTTTTATTGGGTCTTGATATATAGTACCTTAAGGGCACTAGATAAAGTTATTAGAATTAGAAAAATAGTCATAAGAGCACATTGTTCCGTCTCTCGGAAATACAAAAAACTACACATTTCAATATCTTTTTACTATATTTGGGTCTTTAAATAGTGTCTTTAGGCTTTTTTATTTTAGAAAATGGGAAAAAAGTTACTCCCTTCATTCCTAAACTATAGTCATTTTAGGTTTTTTCACACATATTAAGAAATCATTGATATTGATAAGTTTTTAATATAAGTGGACTAATATGTCCAATTAGAAACTAAAGTGGTAGACAAAATAATTAAAAAGAGAGATGGTGATTGGTGAATAAATGAGATGACGAGAGAGATATATTAAAATATGTAATTTATTGTATTTTGGAATCCTAAAATGACAATTGTTTTGAAACAAGATTTTAAATTTAAAGTAACTATAATTTTGGAATGAGGTAGTATTAGGAAAAGTGAAAGGGTCTTGATATCTAGTGCCCTTAATAAAGTTATTAGAAGTAGAAAAAAAATCACAAGAGCATATTATCTCGTCTCTCGAAAATATAAAAAACTACACGTTTTAATACATTTTTACTATATTTAAACTCTTAAATAATGTCATTAGAATACTAAATATCATTTGTGAAAACAAGATATACATACCACAAATCTTGATGTGCGCTCGAACTGGATGGGTGAAAGTGGAAAGAACTCATAAAACCGTCAACTTGATAATCTCACACAAGAATTTCCCTTTGTGCGCGTGTAATGCATAAACACTGAAACGAAACCGAGAAAAAGAAAAATTGTAGTGGTAAGTGGAATGCGAGAAAGTTGCATTGCGTAGGCACACAGACACAATTACATAACAAAAACAACACAAGTTTAGCCAGTAAAACCCTCAGACCCAACTGGACCGCAATTCCCCTTCGCTCACTCACTCTCTCTGCATCGGAACTTAGGGTTTGCTCCTCTCCTCGTAAGTTTCACTTTTCTTTCCTTAATTCATCGCTCTTTGTCTCTGCCTCACACAATACAGCTTCAATTTCTAACTTGGACTTACTTTGACTTCTAATTTCTTATCTCCCATACCGTCAATTTTCGTATATTTTCCGATTTTCGTTTTAATTGTTCACGCATCCGAATCGCAACGGTTGTTTCTTCAGGAGTTTTAACATTTATCCACTGATTTTTTTTTATTTTTATTTTTTAAATTCCAGCTTTTAGTTCGGGTGCGACGTTTCAGTGTCTGAGAATCTCTTGTTGCTTGGAAATTTGGATCACCCGCTGCCCTTGAACTGTGTTTGAGATCCAACACTGCTTCTGTTTCTTGTACGCAAATGCATTTCACTTCTATTATTTCTTGACTTCTTTCCATGATATAAGAGGGGATGTAGTAAGATTTAGGGAAGTGGAGTCACTTCCTACTGTGAATGTGCTGATACTGAGGGTTTCGGGCAGTTTGTCTATGATTATTGATTAATATTAATAATTAATAAAAAAAATCATCACGGGTATAGCTTTATGCAGCCACTAGCTACTCGATATTCAATTATCCATCTGGTTATGGTCCATGCGTTTTATCTTTTAAAAAAAACGGTGTTGTTTTTCTTTGAAAAAGGGTTTTTTTTCTTTGCTTTCTGAAATTCCTTGTAGAGTGGGCGATTGAGTTAGGCCATAAACATGATTTTCCAATTTAACGCTGATCATATCAGGATTTAAAACCCAAGGTAAATATCATTGACTAACAGTTAACATATGTAAGTTGACAATCAAAGGCTTAAGGAGAATACATTTGAAGCTTCCTTTCATGTCAATTGATGAATTCTATTGATTAAGACTGCAAGGGCAGTACTAAAAGTGTTACTTGATAAGGATCTCAATTATGGATTCTTCCTACCCACCCATTCCGCTTTTTATTTTTCAATATGCTTTTTGTTCTTTCTCTTTCTTCTCCTTTTATCATTAACTCATTATTCATTTGTTCTACCTTTACATTTCTTTGTTGCTTCCGTGGAAGTTCTTAAATCAGAATAGTGGCTGATATTGATATTATATTCACTTAATTTTATGAACTTTAATTGTTTCAAGTTTTGTTGCTGTTATAACTGCTTACTGAACTACTTCCACGTTTCCTAGAAGTTCATGAATAAGATTTATGATTGACATAAAATCACTATAAGTTTGTGAATTTTCAAATCTGTTATTGTTACTGTGATAACACTACTGCAACATCTGCCATACATTTATATACATATGTTGTCTTCCAATCCATCTTATTACCTTTGATGTTTCTGGAAACTTTTAAACTTTCTTTTGCTTGTATGGAAGGATTTAGATCGTATGTAATGAGTCCTCTTTTCCTTTCTAACCCCCAATTTGCACAAGTTTTTCACATAAAAATGGAACTTATTTTTTATTTCCCAACTTTATCTCAGATATCTCTTGGGACTTATAGCATGCTTCGAAATTATTAAGGACTTGTATCAGAAGTTGCCATCTTTTGTAAGTTCGTTCTGTTATTTTATTGTAGACTCACTGAGTTACATTCTTGTGCAGGAAATTTTTTTATCAAGGACCTGCAAGCTTGGTGTATGATCCCTATGCATAAGCATGGTAAGTATTTTGAATAGTTGCCATCGCTGCCCCCCAAAATATTCCACCCCCGAATAAAGAGTAGGATGCATCTATGCAAGAGATCCACTAATTATGCCAGTTTGCCATTATAGACTATGAAGAATTTCTATTTTGATATGCAGGACATCTATCAAATTGTTGTCTGATTAACCAAGTTCTCTATTGGTTGGGAAAGCCTAGAGTCAATATTTAGCGTTTGCTACAATCTGTGGGCTTCTGATGGATGATGCTGGGCATCGTGAAAATGGAAGGAACAAAGCAGATCAATACAAAACTGCACAGGGACAGGTAAATAAAGATACATTTATACTCATGGATAAGTTCAAAATACAATTCAGTTTTACATGATTGTATGTACCCCCCTATGAAAGATGCTGGCTTTGATAATATTTATCTCAATGTTGCATTGCAGTGGTTGATGCAGCACCAGCCTTCCATGAAGCAGATTATGGCGATTATGGCTGAAAGAGATGCTGCCATACAAGAAAGAAATCTGGCCCTTTCTGAGAAAAAGGCAGCACTTGCGGAGCGTGACATGGCATTCCTGCAGCGAGATGCTGCCATTGCTGAACGAAATAATGCAATTATGGAACGTGATAATGCGATAGCAGCTCTTCAGTATCGAGAAAACGCCTTAGCTGGTGGTAGTATGTCATCATGTCCTCCAGGGTGCCAAATCTCACGTGGTGTCAAGCATATGCATCATCCTCAGCAACATGTACACCATTTGCCTAACATGGGTGACACTACTTACGGCACAAGGGAAATGCATGCAACTGATGCCCTCGCAGTAGCAGCCATCCCTTCTGAGGCTGGGAAATCACGGAGGGCCAAACGACCAAAGGAAGCTAAATCAATTTCACCTAATAAGAAGACTCCAAAAGCAGCAAAGAAAGTCAAGAGGGAGAGGGAAGACTTGAATAAGGGGATGTTTGGCAAGGGACATGAGTGGAAGAGTGGCCAGGAAATGGTTAACGGAGGTGATGATCTTAACAAGCAGTTAGTGGTTTCAAAGGCTGATTGGAAAGGTCAGGACTTGGGGTTGAACCAAGTGGCATATGATGAGTCAACCATGCCAGTGCCAGTGTGCTCATGTACTGGTGTTCTGAGGCAGTGCTACAAATGGGGTAATGGGGGTTGGCAGTCTGCCTGTTGCACAACCACCCTGTCAATGTATCCACTTCCAGCTGTGCCCAACAAGAGGCATGCTCGAGTAGGTGGCCGAAAGATGAGTGGGAGTGCTTTCAATAAGCTACTTAGTCGGCTTGCGGCAGAAGGTCATGATCTGTCAAACCCTGTTGACCTCAAGGACCATTGGGCTAAACACGGTACAAATCGATACATCACTATAAAATAGTTTGAGAAACTTTGTGTCCAGGGCAGCATTATATTATTAGAAACAGATTTTAGTGGTCAACTATGGATTCTCTAGTCGAACAAGGAGGAAAATAAGGTAATTGTAATGTTCATCGGGGGAAAGCTAATGATTAGGGTATGCCAGTACCCATATTTACTATGCATTATCCTGGTGAATGTTGGCTATATTAGTAATTGAAGAAATGAGTTTATAATGATCTTTGTCATTTGTACCGCATTGAATCTGCTGAGATGTCTGGTGGCACCAATAGCGTGTAAAATGGTTTCTTGGTGGATAAATAGCTGTAAAATAGTAATCTTGGTTAATGATTGTACTCGTTAAACCCAAATAATCAAAGACTCTTTGTCCTTAGTATTCTTGGAACCCATCTATGAATTTATATATGTAGGGTTGACTATGTTAATTTTTACATCCTCCGTGTATGCTACTTTCCTCCTTTGAATCTTATCCGAGTATATATGCTCGTGGGTGGTTTACAAATACAACAGGAGGTGACGAGTGTGGAGTGTTATCAGAAAATGGTTGACGTCTTTTTCTTTTCTTATTACATGTATGTATTTTACATACATATTACATATTATTTACATATTATTTACAGAGGAGGTGTAAGATCCGGAGTGAGCACGAAAGGGTTGGCTAAATTGGAGGACTTCGTTTAGATTTTAGGCCTAAGCAATTCTCAGAAAGATTTCGGTCACCTGAACGGATAAGCACAGATTCAGTTAAAACAGATGAAATGTAATTGAATTGCATCTCCACTATTGAAATAAAAAAAATGAATATGTTTATTATTTTGACTATTGCAAGTGTTGTGTAATATTGAAAGGTCAACACTGCAATTTTTTAAAATCGTGACATGTGTTCTACTTTCTCTATAATTTATAGGAGTAATTTTTATTTTATTTTTTTAAAAAAAAAAAACAATTGAAGAAGCAGATAAAAAGCCAATGTACAAAGAAGAGACACCAAGAGTCTACATTAGAGCTCGCAAATTAGGATAACCGATAAAATGGATGGACTTGCATATTTTAAATTTAAGTTTGAATAGAATTGAGTTTTCTTAGTCTGGTTTATAAAAGTCCGCAAAAAATGAGTTTGGACCCAAAAAATTTGTGGATTAGGGCTACCTGTTCGAAAAAATTTTACAAGAAAAATGCTACGCATGAACTAATTTAAAAAATTACTTTTTAGTCTATAATTGACGCATAACATAAAATCAAAAATAATTGAGAATGGATAAACAAAAGAAGTTAAATAGGAGATTTTTTTGTCAACAGTAAAAATTAAACATAAGAAGATTTAGAACAATTTTTCCAAAAAAATTATTGTAAAAAAAATAGAGATATTTAATTAATATGTCTAATAATAATAAAAAATGATATTTTTTTACATAGACTTTTTTCAAAGACAAAAGTAATAATAATAAAAAACAATATTTTTAATGTAAAGCAAAAAGTTAAAATTTCAAAAAAATGGGCTACCCGAAAAACCCGCTACATGTACCTGTATAGGGCCAGGTTTGAGTATCTAATATAAATGCATGAACAAATGTAGGTCTTTTTGGCTAGACCGAAAAATCCCGCTACCCAAACGGACAAGCCCGTATAGGGGTGACTACTATTGTCACCTCTTCTATTTCTACCTTTACTACACATTTTTATTTTTATTTCCAAATTTACCCTTCGGCCGATTTTTAAAAACTGGGCGAATTTTTGAAGTAAATTGCAAAACACCTTAACGGTTTTTAAAAATCGTACGCATCCGGTAATTAAAAGTTGTTTGCCTACGAGTTCTAAAAACTAGAAGTTGAACGAAGTATAAATCTATGCAATTGTAACTAACGGTTTTAAAAACCGTGGGCAAACAATTTTTAATTATCTGATGCACCTAATACTGGTAATTAAAAATCGTTAGTTAGTTTTGAGGAAAACTTATTAATTTGCCCAGTTTTTAAAATCCGAGCAGGCCTGATTTTTAAATACCGAGTGAAGAGAATTTTTGAAAGAAAAAAAAAGAAGAAATAATAGTGTATGGTGAAGGGAGGAAAGGAAGAGGTGGGAATAGTGGCACTCGTGAAGGGTTGGGTAGTCATTTTAACAGCTCTAGTTTACATCAAAAAAAAAATTGTATTCCACAAATCATCATCCTCCCCTTCACCTATCACCAATCACCTTCACCTATCACCTAAGATATGAAAAGAAGGCCTTGAGCACCCAACACTCCAAAATGTGCCACATGTCATCATTTTATTAAATAAAATCCCAAGGAACGGGGATTTCTTTCTACCCAATTTTTTCTTGGTTATTATCTGAAAGGTAATATCATATAGCATGAAAAAATAAATAACAGTGTTACATAGTAAAAGATGCTCAAATTCTTTGTAACAATGCTTGACACATAATTAATTGATGGAGACTCATATATTTGATTTTGGATTTTTTTCAAAATAAAAACAAGTAATAAATTGATTTTCTCTCTCTTTCTCACGTTCTCTTTCACCTCTCTCATTCTTTTTTCTTTTATCATTTTCTTTCATTGTTTTTAGACTTCTCTCTCCACACCTTTGCTTCTTCTTTTTTTACCTCTCTTTTTCTTTGTTCCGTTTCAGATTTCTTTTTTCTATTATTCTCTCAAACATTATTTTTACCTCACTTACATTACATTTTATTTTCTCATTGCATGATTTATTCGTTCTAACTTTTTTTGTTTGATTTTTTTTCTTTCCAAATTTTGAATCCTTGAAAGGTGATTTGAGTCTACAAATTTTAAATGCACAAAAAAATTATGAATATTTTATGAATAGATTGAAGGTGAAAGACATAAGTTTTTTCTCCCTTTCTCAAAATTTCGTTTTGTTCAGCTTTGTTTATGTTCTTCTTAAATTCATCTTTGTATATTATTACTTAGCTTATTTTTTTATGTATCATGTTGATACTTAATTCTTTCCTTGACATAGTAGGTGTTAATAGCATGTAGTTTTGTTAGTGAATCTAGGTTTGATTTGCATTGCCCAAAAAAAATGCACCATGGGTGTTGGGAAGCAAAAAAATGTTGATTACTCGCGTTGGAATGCAAGTAAAAAGGTTGTGTAAGGGCTATGGGAGGCAGAAAAAAAGTCGCTTCCATAGGTGGTCATATATCATAATCACGTTTGAGAAATTTTTTGACCTTTACTATGAATAATGACAGTTGGGTTATTGTGTGGTAGAATGAAAATTACTATTGTGTTACAGTTGTAAATTTTGAATTTATTATCTTTACGGATACTATCATGTATTTTCGGCCAAACACATACATTCTCACACTATACTACTTTTAATTTTATCCCACTTATTTTTCGGCCAAACACATACATTCCCACACCATACTACTTTTAATTTTACCCCACTGAAAATCGAACTCCTCTAATTCAGATCAAATAGTTTCTCCTTATGCCACTCAAGATAGAAGCTCTTAGCTATTAAAATTTACCATTAAAGTGTGTTTGTATTCAATGTCAATTTTTTAAAATAAAATTTTATTTTTGAACTCTTAAACATTGCCTTCATTAATGGTTAGTAAAATGTGATAAAACATTAACAAATTTATTATTACATTAACATACATGTTTTGATATAAAAATTTATCAATTAATATGAAGTGTTTCACCAAATAACCGAATTAAATTATGTTTTCTTAATTTATAATTGTTGAAAACATATATGATATTTACGTAATGACAATATGCACAACGACAACGGCCCGTGTGAATGCACATCATATACTAATATCAGCATAAAAAAGAGCCTATTTTGTTGTCTATCTAGCAAACTAATAATATGACTTCTGAAGTAGTAGTTGAAACTGATATCATAAGGACAATGGTTATTTATTTTAGGTTTGTGGATTGTATTTTTATTTTGTGAGCACAATGGTGATTTATTTTAGATTTGTGGATTGTATTTTTATTTTGTGAGCAGTATTAATAAGTGAATTTAACTCCTCTAAAATGAATGATAATATAAAATGAAATTTTTTAATGATATTCAACTTTATTTCAAACATTATCTTTAGGGAAGTTACGCTGTTTTATAAATTTTGACAAACCACGGTTAAATTAAAAATACTTATTAGTTCTTTGAAAAAAGAAAACACGCGTTAGTTGTAATGGAAGTGAACTGTAATTATCATGACCAAGAGTTTCATGCATAGTACTGGAGATTTAAGTTTTGACATTCTTTCAGTTGCGTTGTATTGAGATTCTCTTTATTTTTAATAAAAAATAGACAATATTTTAGTCATTGAATTTATGTTTTTAAGATAAAATAATAAAATAATAACTAATAAGAGATAATATCAACTATTAGATAAAAAAATAATTAGAAGAAAAATAAAGGGAATATAAATCACTTTTAAGTTGCATAAAAAGAAAATCTTGAGAAAGTCATAAAAAAAAATAACTATCCTTTGTGAAAAATAAATGAATTTAATAAATGTTTTTTATATTTTATAATCTACATATAAAGTGTGTGATAGCTCATATAAAATTCAATTATTTGATCTTAGCATTTTCGGTTAGTTTTATCCTTTTATGTTGGCTTCAATGATCTTATAATTTTTCGTTAGCTTCATCCTTTCATGTTAGTTTTAATTTTAATTAGCTATCTTATCTTTCAATTTAAATGAGTTATTTTATCTTTTTGTTAGTATATAACACTTACTTTGTATCATGCATCATGATGAAAATTATTAAGAAGTTTGGCACTAGAAGTGACACTTCTTTCTTTGTTATTCTTCCTTCTATCTTTCTTGTTCTTTTTTTTGGTGAACCAAGGGTATCCCTTGGCCGATAGTTGAAGACTAATTCCCTCGAGACATAGAGATCATCGAAGTGGACATTACCTCTCCCAACAAAGCCTTCTCTTTACGCACCGACCCAGCTATCTGCCAACTGTGCCGAACTTTGTTGGTTATCTTTCTTGTTCTTAATAGTGCGATTAGCAAGATTGTTCATTTAGATGAACGTTTTTTTATTCTAAAAAAAAACTTCTAACTCTATTTGGCAACAACTTAACAAGATAGCATTTTGGGTAGTCAGCAACTATTTTTAGATGCTATTCCTAGTAGTATTAAGAAAAAAAAACTCAGCTACTAGTTTAATTTGTTTTTTTTTTCCCATTTTTTATCATTTAATTTATTATTTTTTTTAATTTCAATATTATCCCGTGTTCACTCGTTCAGGAATTTTCTTTTGTACCAATTTAAAATCGTGAATTCTTTTCATAGGAGTAATTCATTTTTCTTATAAACACTTTAAAATAAACTTTTTCTATTTTTTTTTAGTTTGATTCACGACATTTCATAGTTTTGGTACTTTGAAATTTTAAAATACATATTTTGTTTGTCTATTTTGTAAATTAAACTTTTATTTTCACAGGTTACCATACAATAGAGAAACTAAAGAATATAGCAACTTAATTTTATATTTTACTATATTCTAAATATAATTTTTAAGATGATAGTTTGTGATAAATAAAACATGATTTGGTCAAATAACTTGTTATGTCTCATATGAAGTATTAGTTAGGAGGAAAAGTTTATTTATGCTACAAAAAATTACTCTTCAACTTTGATAATAGGGTGAGAGATACCGAAAAACAAAATAACATTGTTATTGTTATGTCCATTTATACTACTATTATTTTATCGATATAGTTAACCGCTATTCCTCCTATTATTTGTTTTCGGTTTTAGTTAGAAGAGTAAAGGAAAGGTACAAAATCCAACTCGCAAGCCACGTGATGGTTTATTGGTTTTACTCTTTTGTTTTTTTGGTAAAATGATGGTTTTGCTTTTTTTTTTTTTTTTGGTAAAGATGATGGTTTTTTTTTTTAAAGTTTTTTTTTTTTTAAAGATGATGGTTTTACTTAAAGTACACTATACACAAATAATTTTATAGATATTAATATTAACATAATATTAAAAGATATCATTTTAAATGTTACATTACATATTTTCAAACATTAAATTTATCTCAAAAATATGATTTTCTGTATGATAAAATCACCCCGAAATAGATGAACAGAACAAACACACATATATAAAATAAAAAAAAAACTGATGATAAGGATAGAGAAAGCGGAGCCAAAATCCCAAATTGCCACATATAATAATCATTTGTTTCCTTCTTTAATTTCCTTTTATCCACAAATAGTTTCTATTTATAAATTTTTAATTATTATTATTATTATTATTATTATTATTATTTATTATGAATTCATTCATTATTCATTATGAATAATCAAAAGTTGGGTTGTTGCTACTCCCGAAAACCAAAGCGAAGTACAATCTCCACTCTTTTATTTGTGTTCCTTTTATATTTGAGCACTACAGGTAAAATTGAATTAGGGTTTCATCTCGCATTTTCTTCTTCAACTACACTGTCACTGCGCAAACTCAGTTCTTCCCCTTACCCTCTCTCATCGCTTCTGATCTTTTCCTTTTTCCCGCCATTTCCCGCCTACTCGCTTCTGTGTTTTTGAATACTAGCCGTTAGATCTGCCATTTTCATATATAGAGTATTTATTTTTTACGGTTTCCAAAAAACTTTTGACCGTTGCTCTCGCCGGAGTGAACGGGAAATGTCTGCATCGGAAGCGGAGAAGAAGGTTGAGGAAGAGAAGGAGGTGCTCAAAGGGGGAGAGCTCTTGTTCTGCGGTGCCACGTGTTGGGATATCGTTGGTCGCCGCAAAGGTCCCGTCGACGGTAACTTGGTCTCTCCCACGCGCCTTCGTCCACTCGTTGGCATTGATATTCGCTTCGTTGCCTCTGGTTGCGGTAACGTTCTTCGCCATAACTTCATTTCATTTTTTTTCTTATATAGAAACGCTTATATATAACTTTTTGTTCGTGCTCACCTTTTTTTATTAATCAGTATGTAATCTTTTTTTGGGTTCTGGTTTCAATGCAGCGTCTTGTCACTGCGTGGCATTGGACGTTGAAGGGCGTTGCTATACATGGGGCCGTAATGAGGCATGGCTATGAAGTTTCAGTATACATGATAAATTGTTAAGGCCGTTTAACTCATTCATGAGTTTTGTTGTGCAGAAGGGGCAGCTAGGTCATGGAGATACCATTCAGCGTGATAGACCAACTGTGGTGTCTGAACTTTCTAAGTGAGTTAATGATTTGCTGCGGTTGTTTGTTTCTCTGCCTTCTTTCGATTTTTGGTGTGAATAAAATTCTTCCTTACTTGTTGTTTTCTGATCTGTGTATATAACCAAGAACATATTTTAATGTCTGGCTTCTGCCATTGTTAATGGCTGTGTAACATGCTCTGAGGGAATGCTCTGTGAAAGTGTTTTTTTAGTTTTGCATCCACTCGTGGTTTCTTCTGTCACTATTTCATGTATGCTAAATTTCATTGATATTTGTATTGAAGGTACAAAGTTGTCAAAGCTGGAGCAGGGAGGAGCCATACAGTGGTTGTTACAGAGGATGGAAGTTCCCTGGCCTTTGGATGGAACAAACACGGACAGCTAGGTTCGGGTTCTGTTAAAAATGGTATGTCTCTATTTTTTAGTGTACCCATATAATAGAATTCTTCAATTTCTGTTGATACTTTTTTAGTGGTGGCAGTGGTTTTCTTGAATGTTTGTGATCCTTGCTTTTCTAGACTTTGTTTGGACTTTTCGTGGTGAGTGGAATTAGTGGATTGTAATTGAGTACACTAAAAAAGTGTCATGGAGGTGGATATGATAAGAATTATAAACCCAATGTTCTAACATTGCCGTTAATTTGATGACAGTGTCATTCTTATATTGTTCCTTATTATTTTTCTTTGAAGTAGCTAATAAATTTCACTGGTGGCAAGAAATAAAACTATTTTTCCCCATAGAAATCATTATATTTTTTCAACAAATTTCCATGTTACAGGTTGGAAATAGTTGTGCATTGCAAATACAAACATCATAGTGTTCTAAAGAAAATATCGTAATATCAAATTGAAACGTGAGAGAAAAGATATATGTAGTGCTTTGCCTAAGCTCTGAGCCTTGCACTTTTAGTGCTAAGGAGCCTACCACTCTATTTCCGGTTTCTTTCCATTGATGAATACCCAAACCCTTCTTGTTGCCTCGTCGAGTACTGGTATGCTCTCCTTTTCCATCTTATTCAGATGCGCTTGATTGCTCTATGAAAGCATGGTATTTTTCCATTGCTTCAAGACAGGGTGATTTGATCAGTATGGGGAAGCAGAGAATGGTTCAGGGAAGTAGAGTAGGAAATTGGTGGCAATGCCTCAGAATCAGGGAGGATGGGTTCAAGGAGTTTTATAATTACAATAATAAAATATAAATTGTATTCTCCCAGTTGCCTGCAATTCTGAGGGGAAGAAAATCAGGCTATAGAGTGGAATAGGATGGAATGGAGGCCATCCAAATTCCAATTCCTTCTGGTACTTTTTTTTAAAAAACCCAAACAATGGCTTCCCTTTCCATCCAATTCTATTTTCCAGCCTTTACCATTTGCCCTAACAAACCTTTAGTTACAATATTCTTTGTATAAAGTGTGTCAAATCGATAGTTGCAGCTACTTCTATGATGCTAGTGGGAATGCGTATTGCAGCTTATTGCTGATGTTTGTACATTGATTAAATGTTTATGTTTTTTTGACCATATTTTCCTTATACTAAAGTGAAAATGATAGTTGATGTAATTCTGTTTTAGTTTATGACCTGTTTTGTTTATGAGTATTAAGGGTTGCATTATTTCGTATGGAACATGAGTTACTCTTTTTTTTTTTCCTGCAGAAATTGAGTCATCTCCTGTTCGCTGTCTTGTGTCTGAAGCAAATTATACTGCTTGTGGTGGTGACTTCACTGTGTGGTTATCTTCCATTGAGGGAGCTTCTATTCTGTATGGTTTTCGTATGAAAATTGCATTCAATTTTTGTTATTCTGTTTGCATATATGATTATTCTTTTCTTGCTTGAACGCAGTAGTTGCTGAGTTTCTGTTTTTTCCTTTTCCCCCCCCTCTTCCCAGCACTGCAGGGCTTCCACAGTATGGGCAGCTTGGGCATGGAACTGATAATGAGGTATAGTTGTGGAAGATGTTTCCATGGTCTTTGTTTTCCCAAGATGTGTGTCCTTATTTAATGCAAACACATGGACACGGGACACTATATTCAAGTGGTTATAACAGTTTCCTAATTGAGATATGAATCATGAATTTGATGACCTTTTTGCTGAATTGTGAATCAAATTATAAGATACATGATTATATAAGGTACTCGCATTTAAAAGTAAAAAAACTCATTGAATAACCAATAAATTAAACAGGTACTGAAATACAACAACAACAACAACAAACCTTATCCCACAAGTTGAGGTCAGCTGCATGGATCACAAGACGCCATTGTGGCAGAGGAAATATGAACTATAAATTCAAATAAACCGTAATTCAACAAAACAGTAAAAGAGTAGGAAAGAAAAAAGATAATAATTAAAAAGTCAAAATGTGTATGTAGACTAAAAGGACGATGTGGCAGACGAAATATACATAATCCTGTCTTGATTAGAATATTATCATTTATACCCACCTCCCTTGTGCCACTTTTGCTTTGTTATTTTGAAGGGTATCATTCAGAAAAATAAGGGAGGAATGTGCATTTTTTTAAAAATGGGTATCAACATGTAAGAATAGTACATAACTTTTGGGTGGTAGTTGTTATTTTTCAATTAAGAAGGACGCAAGTGTAATTATTACTAACCGCAAGAGGTAAAAGTAAATATCCCTTTATGATTTGTTTATTGCAAAAGATTACAAATAACTTTATGCATGCCCAAATTTTGCTGTCATATTTGCTGATTAAGAAACATGAAAGAGAATTATAGAATGATAGACAAGGATTACTGAAATTAATTAATAATAATTGCAAATAATTAATCAGGTTTTGCATAAGTCTTTTACTAATTTTATTTGTATTGTAAATCATGTCACACTTTTTAAAAGTTATTATCTGTTAGTGGTTTTCATTGGATCATTTGTGCCTAGTCTAGAAACTCCAAGCCAACATGAATTATGAGCATCATATAACAATCCAATTAATACTGAGTTGTCAATTTTCTTCATGAATTTGTTAATTCCAGTACTGATAATATGATTGAATATCAAGTTGCAATCTTCAAATTTGGCCTTTGTTTGGATGTGCTTTTAATTTTCCAACTTCATAGTATACTCTATACTTGAGAATTAAAACATTCTATCATTGCACGTGCTTGCAGTATAATACCAAAGACAGTTCCGTGAAGTTGGCCTATGAACCCCAGCCGCGCCCTCGAGCAATTGCTACTCTTGCTGGAGAAACAATTGTCAAAGTGGCATGTGGAACGAATCACACAGGTGGTTGTTATTCAATACTTGATGTTGGTTATCTGACCTTGTTTATTACTTACTATTTTTGTTTTGGATATTTAGTGGCGGTGGACAAGAATGGATTCGTCTACACGTGAGTGATCCTTTAGTGCTCTGGTTCAATGTCTGACTTCCTATGTGTGCAATAAATTGTAATTGTTGATTATCCATGTGTGCAGGTGGGGTTTCGGTGGTTATGGAAGGTCGGTGCTTAGTTTCCAGATTGACCTGTGAATGTTTTGTGAACTCCCAGGAAACTCCAAATATCAGATTATTGTTTTTTGAAATTGATTTTTAATTTTTGGTCCCAACTACTCCCTCCGTTTCATATTATAAAGTCCTATTAAGATAATTACGCTTATTAAGAAAACATATAAAAAGCATTGGTTTTTAAAAAATTCATACAATCTTTCAAATTTACCTTCATTCTTTTTCATCTTTGCATTAATTGCATGCCACTATCACTTTAAAATAGCTTATTTATTAGTCAATTATAAAGGGTAAACATGGAAACAACTAATAAATACACCTTGAAACATGCAAGGGGTCTTATATTATGAAACAAATGTCTCAAAAGGGTCTTGTAATATAAAACGGATGGAGTATTGTTCTGTTCAAATTTCCAACTAAGTTTGTATATGTAGGCTAGGACATAGGGAGCAGAAGGATGAATGGGTCCCACGTCGTGTTGATGTTTTCCAGAATAGAAATGTTTTGCCTCGAGATGCAGTTATTTCAGCTGGTTCTGTGAGTTCTGCATGTACTGCAGGTATGCCTCAGACACATCCTCTAGCTCTGCAGCCTGCATCAGTAAATAAAGTATTCACTGATAAATGAACCTCCTTACTTATTGACTTTGGCTGTTTGTTGTATACTTGGTTCCTTTCTGGTAATGCATCTGTTATGAATTGCGAATATTGATAGCATGGATGTTTGTTTTCCAAGTGTCAAGTCAAGCCTTTGATGCTTGTATAATTAATCGTGACGGCATGTTTGTAATTTTAGTTATGTGAGATGATTTGCCTCATAGAGCGAGGGACAGGATTAGTTGAATGTATAAATCTAGACAAGCTTACAAATTTAATAACTGTTTTATAAGTAGTAAATTTGGTAAATATGTAATAATATTCTAATAATTTAATAATTTTGTATAAATTCAAGGTAATATAGTCATTCACAAATATGTAATTTAATATTGTAAATTTACTTGCGTTTGAAATGAAATGCTGCACATTTAAGTAAATTGTTGCAATGAGTATCAATTATTTTTTGAATTGTATGAACTTTTTCAAAGTTCAAACTTGATCTAGTTTCCTAAACTGTCAATCCAATCTTGGATGATAAAGTTTGTCAAGACTTTGTCTTCCAATTGTTGTCAATTGATCCTCCCATATATATATATATTTGAGTGGTACTTTCATGATTTGAGAAGAATCCGATCTTTAGATATTTTGCTCCTGTTATCAATGCTCTCTCATATTATATACTTTGATCTGTAGCCTGTAGGTAATAACCTATTTACTTATTCCTCTACGCTATAGGCAATCACTAAGTATCATGTTGAATTTGTCTTTGGTAAAATCATTTTGTTACTGCTTTTGCTGATCATGGAATATCAAGTATCAGAAGTGCTAGCTTTTCGTATGTTTAAGATTTCTTCGCTTTTTGAAATCGTAACTGTCCCTTTTATTACGTACATAATTACATAATAAATCTCCTCACTAGTATCTCTTGAACTAAGGTGTTAAAAATCTTTGAGCTGAACAGTCCCTATGTAAAGCAGTTATCGATAGCCCCTAATAGCGGTGCTATTGTGATGTCATGGTCCTTGTCAGATCCAGTGACACAGCAGCGTTGCGTTTTGGAGTCACAGCCCCATATCATGTACAAAGCGACTGCTATGTGTTCGCAAAACCCCTTTCTTCTCCATTTTGAAAACTCCAAACCCAAAAAACCCTATTCCCCTCCATTTTCGAACTTTCTTGGCTGCTCCCATCCTTTGCATGTTAGTCCACGACTCAAGCTCAGGCAACTTCTATGCAACTATGGTCATATTTTCTGGTAGATCTATTCTGTTCTCTCTCTTTAGTAAGCTTAATCTTTGGGACCTCTCTCTCATTTCGAAAATACTCTTCCTCTTATTGAGTATGAATGTATTGTTAATTTTAAGTTATTTTAGATTTACAGAATTTCCATATTTCTAGATAATAAAATTAATATGATCTTAAAATTTTAGTATAGCATTCATTCTTCTATAGTAGTTTCAGGGTTGGCTCTGTGCTGATATCCTTGATTGATAGTTATGATTTGATATTTTTTTGGTTGGTTACTTGCAAATGGAGTGGCTTTTGGTTTCAGTTTCATTGACTGGTTATTTTTGTTTCAGGTGGAGGGCAGTTGTATATGTGGGGGAAAATGAAGAATGCTGGTGATGACTGGATGTATCCTAAGCCTCTACTAGATTTAAGGTTGTAGTTACTTCATTTCATGGCTTGAAGAATGATTTTTAGCATATGAAGTTCTTTTGGATGAGTTTATGTCCCTCACTTTTATACTTATTGGTATTGACGGAAGTATTCCATATTTAATTTTGTGATCAGTGGTTGGAACATACGATGCATGGATTCTGGGAATATGCACCATTTTGTTGGAGCTGATTCCTCATGCATAAGTTGGGGCCATGCTCAGAATGGAGAGCTGGGATATGGACCTACTGGACAGAAGTATGTTCATGCAACTTTTTGTTGTTTTTTTGGGGGGGGGGGGGCGAGAGTTGATTTCTTATTATTTGTTTTTTTTTTTTCCTTTCCTATTTTTCTATCTATGTTTGCATTTGCCCTTTAGGTCTTCAGCTGTACCCAAGAAGGTGGATATACTTGAGGGTATGCATGTAATCGGGTAGGTAGTTAACCGTCATTGCTTTGTTCCTTTATCTTTCTAGCCTCATTTTTTGGATGATGCACATTCTATTATTGGCTGAGTAATAATTTAATTCAAAATGTTTTTTTTTCTTAGTTGCTTATTAATGATGTAATACCTTATTATACAGTGAGATTCTTATCCACATTTATAAGTAAAATGAGAAATGATATGAATGTTTTTTATCTTATTTTCAAACAGTGTTGCTTGTGGTATGGGTCATTCCATGGTTATTGTGGATAGAGAAAATGTTGCTGATCGACTTGACCAGGTATGTCTTAAATCCTGCCTATTATCTTAGATGTTTATTTGCTCATTATTGCTTTACTGAGTTCTCAAAGGATGAAACAGGTCTGTTGTTATTAAGTTTAACCCATATATATTTATGCTGTTTTTTTTTCAGAAATAATTTTTCGTAATGAATGTTTTTATGAGGTATTCGGGTGTTGCTTAAGAAGCCAGTACATTCTTTATAATAGAAATGTTTGGTTTTTCTTACTCTTGTTGATTCCTATATCCATCTGTTTAGCATTGTGAATAGACTAATGGCTGCTATCAGGCCTTATACATTGGTTGTCCCATGTTACATGTATGTTTATTTGTTTTCTGCATTCTATTTGTACCTGTTATCTTTTTTCATCACTCATCTGTTTTATACATTGATTGTATGTTTTGCGTTCTGTTATATTTATAATATGAAGTGTACCACGCCTGACCCTTTTTTTTCTGCAGCTTGATATATATGATGGCAAAGCTTTTGGCGAAGGTATGCTATTTATTATAATTCAAATTATTACTAAGCATCTAAAACTTGTCAGCGTTACAGTTTTGTGGTCCCATGTAATTGAATGTATGTTTTGCTTTTTAAAAAGCGTAGAAGTCTTACAGGAGTCTAAGCTGTTGTTGAATTCAATGTGCTCTTGCTACAGGTAATGAGGCTGTAAACAAATCTCCAGTGCCTAAACAGGCTGCAAAAAAGGGTGCTAAAAAAGCTGACAATTCAAAGAAGAGGAAAAAATCAAAAGATTCATCTGATTCCGAAGAGGAAGAGGATGCTGAAGAAAGTGAGAATAGTGAGGATCAAGTTAATGGTGAGTCTGAGGTAAAAATGCGTGCTGGAAATAGTTCTGGTAAAGGCCGGGGGAAGGCATCCAAAAAGTCAGGTGCAGAGGGGAAAACTTCTAGTAGAGGGCGTGGCCGTGCTCCAGCAAATAAGAGCAGTTCTAAAGCCCCTCAAGCAAAATCTAGCAAGAGAGGGAGACCTCGTAAATCATGACCTAGTCCTTTGCTGGAAATTTTGTTCTCAATACCAAGAGAATTGTATTGTGTAGTTTATTGGCCGGTGATTATTCCTAGAATTTCAGTTTTACTAAAATTTGTTCCCGCTAACTTGTGCAAACTTTCGGAAAAGATGTTAAATTTTCCTACTCTTAGAATGCAGAGGCAAGAAATGCCTACTCATTGCAAATTCTTGTAAAGGAGAATGCCTTGATTGCTTGAGTTTCCAAAAGCATTTGAATGTGCCCCATCTATTTTCTATTAGGCATTAATCTAGTACTATGGTGACTTGTTGAGGTGTTTTTGTTGATGAAACTTGGCTGATTAAGTCGTTTTAATTTTGAATCATTTTGTAGCAATATGAGCCATCCCTGTTTCTTGTGTTTGTTTCGATAATTTAATTAATAAATATGATGGCTTGGATTCCCCCATCCCAGATGCTGGAGGGAAAAGTGGAGATTTGGAGAGTAGGTACAGGCTCGCCCAGCGGAGTAAACAGCTCCAAAAACGATAATCGGAGTTACAGTTATATAATAGGTTTACTATTACTATTACTATTGAACTTCCTAGGCCATGCTCATCTTTCGATGTGATTGCTAAAAGCCCGAAGCTACGTTATATTGATATGTCGTGTTCCTCGTTTCTAATAATATCAACAGTTGGATTGCGATTTCAAGTGTTTATATATCTCTTTTTCATAAATTAAATTAATGTTAAATATTTTTATATTCTTATTTGAAATTCACTTTTTTTTGTTTAAAAAAAAATAAGAATATACAAGTGTTTAATGTTAGTTTTTTTTAAGATTGGTTTAACCTGTGTAATTATTGCACATGGTAAAAATCTTAAAATAAAAAAAAATAGGTAAAATTATTCTTTTGGTTCTCTTGGTTCATTTTGGTTCTTAACTTTTTATTTATTTATTTTGGTCTTTTTCGTTACTATTCTGTTAATGGTTTTTAAAAAATAATACGTATCACAATTTAGTTGGCCGATTAATAAAATAATAATAATATATTTTTAATTAAAAAAAAATTAAAAAAGAAATCCATCTTCTCCACCATCTTTCTTACCATCCCAACACCTTTCCCCCACTGTCATCGGCCCTTCCCCTTCCACCACCATCGCCACCCCTTCTTCACTCTGTTAACACTTTCTTCCCCAATCGTAAAACCAAAGCCGCGATCAAAAAACACGATATCGTAACGGTGAAGTTCAAGTTCAGCGTTGTTCTGTCGTTCCAGGCGACTTTTTCAAGGGTTGATGTTTCCATTTGCTCAAGACTCTGATGTCGTTTACAAGCTTCGAGGAAACTATTTGGATATTATTGCTGATATGGAAAAAAGTGTGGTTCCAAAATTTCCAGTTTTAGTTCAAACAACTTCTACACTACTATTTGATGTGAATAATTGGGCGCTCTCACTGTTTGGGGGGTTGTCGTAGTGGTGGTGGACTGAGCTAGAGGTTGGGGGTTGAGGAAGAAAATGTTAAGCGAGTGAAGAAGGGGTGGTGATGGTGAGGGAAGGAAGGTGTTGGGATCTTGCCGTGGTAGGATGGTGGGAAATAAGATGGTTTTTTTTTTTAAAAAAAAAATTAAAAATTATTACTCCATCCGTTTTGAAATATTAGTCACTTTAACCAAAAAAAAATTAAAAATTATTACTCCATCCGTTCTGAAATATTAGTCACTTTACCAAAAAAAAAATTATTCTAAAATATTATGTTATGTTAAATGGCAACAAATACAATTCTGTTCCATTTCATCTCATTTTATTTTATTCCTCTCTATTTTATTCATTTACCGGACACTAGTTAAGATACATGAACAAACACTTTTAGTTCTCTAAAAAGAGTAGAATAGGTAGAACGGATACATAATGCCATGCATTTGCAAGGGTTCCATTATTCTCCAATATTTAGTAGGTAAGACAAAGAAATAACATACACGTAAGTTTTATGTGATATATAGATCTTATATAAGTGTTATTTTTTCTCTTATTGAAAAATTTCAATAAACAGAGATGATCTTCTCCCCATTTACAATACAAGAGAGGAGACATGAAAGTTTTAAAATGTCTTTTTTTAAAGTTTTTTTTTTTCGCTAATCTTTTTTGAGTATTTTTAAATGTACCTATTATCATTCCTTCTTAAAGTTTTGTCATTTATAATTCCAGGGTAGTACGAATTGCATTTTTTCCAATCCTATTTTTATGTGAAATTCAAATACAAATAAATGTTTTATTGTCACTCAAATGCTATAAGAAATATATCCCAAGAGTTGGTTTAGCGGTATAAGGTCCCGTTAAGTTTATAGGAGGGACGATCCACATTGAGAGGTCCTGTGTTTGAATCTTACTTATGTCAAATTTCCGGGGCCAATGTCGGTCACACAATACGAACGAAATTAGTGTTATTAGAAAATCCGTAATTGTACTAAAAAAATACTATTAGAAATATTATAAAAACCTTAAAAATTCAACAAAATATTTTGCTTTAGCAGATGACAAGAATATATTTTCCCAAAAGAGTATCATTTTGCCAATTTAAAAGTAAAAAAATATAATTTTTACGAATATTTTGATTTATTGATTTAATGTATAATATTTTTTAAAAAAGTGAGTGACGATAATATTATCCTGGATTCCAATTTGTTGTTTGTCAAATTTTGTATTTTTCGTATGGGTGACGAAAACTTTGGGTTGAGAGAGAAATAAGAGAGAGAAAGAGCACGAAAAGGGTAACCTAACCTGGGAAAGATTGCGTAGTTGGATTCGAAGCATGTGAAGAGCGAAGAACTGCGATAGATAGATAGATAGATAGAGAGAGGGTGTGTGTGAGTGTGCGTGACGGTGATTTATAATTGAAGCTATAAATAGGTGTATCTGACTAGGGTTTACTCTCCCTTCTCTTCCGGCACTCTTCCTTCCATCTTTCATTCAAGTCGTTTAACCGATTCATTTTCTAAATATGCGTGGATTGCAAAAATCGAAAAGAGTTTCATGGGCCTCCGATTTAGATCTTTGTCAGGTAAAAATTATGTTTCCAGTTGCCAAAATCCGAAAATCGATCCATCCATCCATCGATCGATCGATCAAAATCATTAACCTTCAATAATCGCTATGAATCCTATTTGAATTTATATTTATTTTTGTCTTTCTGTCTTCCGTTAAGCCCTCTCTGCTCATTTTTTTTTTTGAGGACCTTGTCATGCTTGATGCTCCAATCTCCATAATCTTCTGGGCTAAGTTTTCCTGACTGAGGACTACAATCCGATCGGTATTTTTTGGATTTGCTTTTGAATTGAGGGTTTCGCCTCTGACAACTGACTGAATGGCCCTAATTGAATTATAACTTCTGAGAGGACTTCCTAACTTGTGTTAGAATTGAAGTAGCTAACTGATAACCTATTCTAGATTGAGATGCATATTTAAAAAATTAAAAGAAGCCTTTGAATGATGGAAGAAAAAAATATGAGAAGTAAGTCAGGTGTTGGTCCCAAATATATAAAGGAGTTAAAGCAGTTAGAACTCATCAGGCAAAACACCCCTGGATGATAGATTTCTTCTGGCATTTGAAAATCTTTATAAAGTCCAGGGCAGTCATGCTTCTACATTCTTGGCAATTGCTTTTTTAAGTTACTACTCATCTTTAAGGTCATCAACCATGACTGAAACGATGACATGCAAAAGAAATTAATTACCAATCAATTTATTATATGAAGAACTCTAATAGAAGTCCTGAAGAAGGTGATAATGAGACGTGCAAAATATGTTACTAAATTTTTTTCTTACTGTAATAAAATGTTTTTGTACTGTCAAATTTTGCCGTACCAAGATAACTTCAAAGTCCAAGAGCTTGGTGGTTAATTTTTATTTGTGAATTTTATGAAATGGCTGTGTGTGATATAGATATTCTGGTTCAATTTTATGGAAGAACTTGGATTATATTCTGGAGTTACTGTTTGTTATTGGATGATTAGATTCGACCATCATAAGCTTTTGCTGTTTTTATTTTATACAAAGTAAGTTACTTGGAGGACTTCTTATGAGAAAACTTAAATAACTGACAGATAGTACCTTGGTATGATATGAAAAAGACTTCACTAATGCTCATGTCAGCTGGTCGGTAAAGTTTTCTTTTTTATATCTGTTTAATCTTTTGTAGATCATTTGTAGATTGTGTAAATTATACTATAATGTGTTGCCATCTGTTTTTTTTGTATAGATGTAAATCCTTTTGACTTTAGATTCTAGGAGAGAAGGGAATTGATAACCCACTTTTTCCTAGGCATTCTAGCCATGCATTTCTGTTTCCCCAATTTTATAATGGCAGTGGAAAAGGAAATTTTTCTTTAATTGGATTAGATTGTAAATGATTTGCTTGTTTGAACTTTGAATATCTACTCTAATTGTTTTTGCATTGCTGCTCTTGCAAGATTAGTTCAAAAATGTCGGTATTTGATTGCTTTTATTGCCCTTTAATGGTTTATTTCTTAATCAGATACTAATACTCATCCTAAACTTTTCTGCATTTAAGAATGTTAACTTTGAAATGTTATAGTCATTTTGTAAGCTTTTTTTTTTATTGGACTTGGGTGACAAAAGGTGGCCATCATTCCTGGTATTTATTCTTTCTTCAATTCAATTTGTCCTCGTGGTTGTTAACGGTATATATGAATTAACTGATGCAGCTGACCTATTTTGTTTACATAGTTGCCAATTATATTCTTGTTTAGCAATAAATTTCCGTTAAAAAAATAATAACATTAGTTTCTAAGTGAAACATTGTTTTGTCCGACTATAGTTGCAATTTTAAAAAAATCTTTGTATAACCCTGATGTCTGTACTTTTCACTTGTTTTGATCATGTGAATTTGGTTGCTCCTATTGTACATTGATATTAGTGTGGTTACAAGTGCATCCATGAGTGTATGAAGAGTTAAAAAATCACTATTTTCACTTAGTTTCTGTGTCCAATCTGAATGGTAGAGTTCTGCAGCTTAAAATTCTTTGTTGTCTTCCACTCTAAAATTTTGTTCTTTTTCTGTTTGAAAGGAGAATAAGTGCAAGATTTCAGCCACTTCCGTCATGGGAGGGCCAAGTCATAGTGATACTTTCTGGAGATGTACTGCTGGTGCATGCAGAAGGTTACAAATTTCTTGGTTGGCCAGCCAACTCAGACACGCCTTTCAGAGTTTGACTTTGACAGGATATAAGTTGTTTTATGAGGTCTTTGTTGTCTGAAACTGGGTTGAAGAGGTGGAGGTGGCAGGATCTAACCAGAGACCTTTTGAAACAGCTTGCAGTTTTGATTTAAGAATCTATTATTATTTCTGATCAGGGATGTTAACTTATTGTTATCCCATGACTCTGTTCACACAGTCACTGAGGGCAAATCTTTCCATATGTATGTTGGGTTTTAATGAGAGGCATCAATATCTTGCCTTTATAGCTGGGCAAGATTGTAAGCTTTATTTTTATTAAATAGTGTTTCTATCTAGGTTGGGTAGATTACGAGTGCATTTAACAATCGTGGGAATTGTTGTGGAATAGAAGATATTGGTTCCTGGCCTTTTAAGGACTTACTAGATGATACTCACGGATAGCAAACTGAGTAGCTTTTAGTCCTTTATTCTGATTGCCTTCAGAATTTTGAAAGAGAAAGGGCTTGAAATATGATATGCAGTCACTCTGAATGCTTTTGCTTATATTGTTTGATCAGAATAATTTAGCTAAGTCTCATTGTGTTGTGTTTTAGTGACAACATTTCACATTCGGTCATCAAAGACTACTTGGATTAAATGTATTAAGAATTGCTTGTTTGTGTATTAGCATGAGTATTATTGATTTTTCTTTCTTATGTGGCAAATGAAAGTGATCCTAATAGTAGAGTCTGAGGATGTCAATTCATTTTATGATTGTTATCAGATTTTATGGGTGGTGTTTGATTTTTCTTTGGGTATTTGTGGTTTGTACTTCAATAAGCTTTTGCCATATTACTATATATCCCCTTTATGGATAAA
Source organism: Cyamopsis tetragonoloba (assembly GCA_037177725.1). Taxonomy (NCBI): domain Eukaryota; kingdom Viridiplantae; phylum Streptophyta; class Magnoliopsida; order Fabales; family Fabaceae; genus Cyamopsis; species Cyamopsis tetragonoloba. Next base: position 84,659,699 of record CM074119.1, read on the forward strand.
ATGATTTTCTCTCTTCAAGTATTTTCCTATTAATAATCACCACCCAGGTGTTTGAGGTTGTACCCTTGTACTGACTAGACAGGACCTATAATTAGTCATTTTAGAAGATTCTGCCTTAATATTGGTTGAGTAGTTTTTTTTTTTTTTTGGCTACGTTGGTGGAGTAATAGTTAGAGTAGAGTGAAAAAGGAAATGACTTGTTTTTTTTTTTAAAAAAAAATTAAACAGGTTAGGTTATTCCTTTCAGAAGAGTCTCCTTCGCAAGTTGGGTTGAATTCTCAAGATCACCTCCAAGCAAAGACTTCATTGCTGTTGCAGCCAGGTGTAGCAGGTTCAGATGACATTCTTCCTCCTGGATTTGAGGGAACTCATAGTTTGAGTCAGTTCGAGATTAAGCTATCCCAAGTACCAGTTATTAGGTGGACTAATCCACCAAAGGTAATTTTGTTTCTTAATTCTGCATTAAACAATTTCGTTACCGATTTTCAGTATTGTCTAGATTTCAAAATGGATTAGTAGTAAGTAACAGATATAGACAGGTGAAATGCATGAGTTTGGCTTCAAAATTGTATAATTCTTAGCCAATTTTTGATTCTCCCAGATTGTTCTGAATCTCACATGGCAAGTGGTAGCTGGAGAAGAAAGCAAAGAGGTACAAGATCAAAATCAGAGGGAGATGAGAGTACTTGAAGCTATTTATCCTCGCATATCTTCCATTCCCCCAAAGTTTGTGCTTCTTCTTGCTTTGTACAACAACTTTTTCTTGGTTTTGATGTGTTCATCATATAAAGAGGTTTATTTTCCCCCTCTGCATGCAGCCCTTCCTTTCCAATTGATGTTGAAGACTCCCATTATATTGATGGTCGAATTGCTGTAATACCAATTACGCCTATCGAAGATGAAGATGCGGCAACAGATACATTATCTGATTCCTTGGAACCATGTGATGTTTCACGGTCTCTTGAATTACCTCCTGGTATATTGAAAGGTTCAAACTCTGCTGCAAGTATGCCGTTAACCCGTGGTCTAGTGTCTGATGTAGCTGCTGCATCTGCTGCTTTAACTAACATAGTGAGGAGCAACGAACACGGGAATTTGATTGACCGTGAATTTCTCAATAATATTCTCAACAATCCAGAAGTGATTGAGAAATTGGTTAGAGATTATGGAGTTGCAAACAATTCACAATATGTACATAGTGTGGGATCATCTTCAGGAACTTCTTTGAATCCTCCTGTTTTTATCAATCAAATAGAAACCAATACACCTTCATCAGTTGGTTTTTCTGCTGCTTCTACCTATACTCAGCAAACTGGAGGTCAGGTCGCACCTGCTTCTTACCAACGGCTTCCTAGGCCTGCCATGAGTTCAGCTATTGCATCTTCTCCTGCTGAGGTCCCGTCTACAAAAGATGTAAATTACTATAAGAGCTTAATTCAACAACACGGAGGAGATAAGCAAGAAACGCACCCATACTCTAGTAACCGTCAGAACCAGCAGCCAGTAACAAACTATGAGACAACATATAGTAATAGAGCAAAAGTGTCAAAACCAAAGATAATGAAGCCTTGCATCTTTTTCAACAGTTCCAGAGGATGTCGAAATGGAGCTAACTGTGCATACCAGCATGATGCATCATTCCAGCCAAGGGGTAGTTCCGTCTCAGGTATACAAAGTTCAAAGAGAATGAAAATGGATAATGAGATTAGCAGTTAATTGAATTCTCAGTTGACTGTTGGTGGTGCCATTCATTTTAATTGGGTAGGGCTGAGTGTAGGATCCATATCATACATGTTTGATGTGGTCAACTTGGCATTTTATATTTGTTGAGTGATTGTAAGCCTAATTTGCTGCTAGTTATTTAATCATCTTACATTTACATTTTTGAATGGAAGGCTGCTCTTCATTTTCTTCCCTCGATTAAGAATCTGCATAAGTTGCTGTTTTTCTTGATCACTCTTCATTATTATGGTAACTTAGGATGAGATGGATTGCAGGTACCACCAGCTGGATGAAGTGTTTATTTTCTGTTTTTACATGTTGACGATATAGTTATGCATGTTGATATTGGAAGTAATGGGAAGGAAGTGAGAAATTTTTACTAAGCTTGGTGTAAATTTATATCATTTGACATGAAATTCTCATTCTCAGGAAAGTGGCCGCCTAGCAACGGAACGGAAGTCATCAAAATATCAATGTATTTGTTCTGCCGTGGATTTTTTTTTTTTTTTTTAGTTTACAGTTTTATTGATTTTCATCCTCCATCTTTCTCTCGCTCACACACTCAGCTTGTACATGTTGGGAGAGCTCGTCATGAGTCATGTCCTAATGATATTAGAGTTTTGACGCAACATGTAGCGAGAGCTCAAAGACATGCTCAGTCCAAAGAACTTCTTTCATCTTTTTAATATTAAAAAAGTGTCTGCATTCTACATAAATGAATCGCAAATAAGTTAGAAATTACTCTTATTTTTCATTTGTTCTTAGTAAGTCACTCATTTATGTGTTCGTCGTTAAATACAATTATAAAGCGTACATGCTGGAACTGAAAAAAAAAAAAACTTAAACTAATAAATGTTTTAACAGTCAGTGTCCTATAGGCACTTGTTATATGAGCACTTGTTAAGAATATAAAAATAGGACACTTGTTATATGAGCACTTGTTAAGAATACAAAAATAGAAATATTTTATTGAGATTAGTAGTATTTAAGAATTTATATTAATTGAATTTTATTTTTTTTATAGAAAACTACAATTTAATCCTGATATTCATACACATGTCCTTTTGCTCACAAACTGAAATTAAACTACATGATATTTCATTTTAAAAAAAGAAATAATCGATCATCTTAATTTTATTTATTAAGATTCGTTTTTATTTTTATTTTTTTGAAAATTGGCGTGGGCATCTGAAGAGAAAGCTGCTAATCGAACCCTAACCCATTACCCCGATTTCTTCAATCTTCAGTATCTTTGTTACGCTTTTTCCGGGTGGGTGGGATTATTGGTCTTGGATTCTCCGTGACTGAGCTTGAGCCAGAGCATCTTCATCTTCTTCAGTGAGAATGTTGAAGTTCCTATCAAGAGTGAAAATCGAGTTCAATGCGCGGGACCCTCGAACGGCATCGTGTATGGAGTTTGTTGCGCAGTGCAACTCGCGAAAGGCTAAAGAATCAAATCCAGCGTGCGAAGTTGAGGTGAAGCGTGGCAGGGAAGAACGGACGCCGCAGATCACTGTGACGTTCGTGAACGGCGTCGAAGAATCGTTCGATGCAACATCGACGCCAGCTCATACCATAAGGAACATGACTCTGGAAAAGGGTCAGCACCTTGAGACCGAGCAAATGTTCCGAGAGGCTGGGGAGCAATGGCCCGTTATCATCCCCGAGGAAGAGCTCTCGCAACCTGCACCCGGTACCAAAGTGCGTTTTCATTTCATTTCTGTATAATTTCACAGTTTGTTCTTATAGATGCTTAGGCATTTGCTAGTACAGTTGTCTGAATCCGATGATATCTTAGGATAGTATTGTTAACTTCGAATTTTAACATCTGAAAAAAGATTGCACCCTTGAAGTGAAATAGGATTTGTTTGGTTTTGGGTTGAGAAAATGTTTTCTGATCCATAATTGCAAAATTGGAAACAAATGAAAACAAGATGAGAGTTATGTTGTGATTATTTATGAATGCAGAGAATGAAAAAAAAAAAAAAATCAAACCAAATAGGCTAGTAGCTATTTTTAACGATGCGATGCTTTAGATTTTAGAATTCAGATCATGTGTGGAGCTTTATTCTGTCAGTAACAGAGTGACTAAAACTTAACCTGATTTCTAATTGAATTTGTATAATTTAAAGGTGCTGTTATGCTAAAGGAATTAAACTTACGTGGCAGATGTGGCATTTAATTCATCCACTGCATACTGTCGGTTCTTAGAAAGTGTGATATCTATAGTTCTACATTGCTAGGAACATGAGTATGGTGATTTTCATTCCTGATCAGTAATGCCTCTTATTTCAGTTTGTTCAACCAGCTGTTTTTTTAATAAATTGTATACTTCAAATCTCAAAAGCATTTTGTGTCTATATTCTTGTACAAGATGGGAGAGAAGTGATTTAAGATGAGTTGAGGTTCACCTAAAATTCATTGTAGTTTTGGTTATGATTCATCATAAGTTGCAGGCTCCATGAAGAAGAACACCAGTTGTAATGATAAACTTGTTCCCGTAGCTGATCTATTTACGAGGCCATGCCTAGTATTTTTGTGACTGATAGAACTGACGTGGTAATTTCTTGCAATGCTAATCAGCTATATAATAGTTGTATTTAAGATTGATAAATATTAAATAATAATTTCTCTGACTGTGTAGTTACTAGTTCTATGGAACTTGTGTTTTTTTTATGCATCGGAAAGGCCATTTATTATGAGTTTACACATGCTTGTACCATGATTTTCAAATTTTTGCTTTGATGATTCAGTTGTTGGTTTAATGTTGATTATGGCTTTTATGATGGTCTTCAATAACATGTTTTCCCTGCCTATAATTTTATCAGTTTTAATTGATTTTGTGTGTTTGTGTGCCCCTTTTTTTCAGCCAAGGAAAGCGGAAGAGAAGAAGCAATAGCTGCTGGCCACTGTTCTGGGTTTTCGACATTTTCTCTTGTTCTTTTTTATAGGAGAATATGGCATTTGATTGTTGCTGCCGCATGCCTTTCTGTATTTTAGGACGAATTGTTGGGAATATAACTACATAACTACATATAAGTTACATAATAATGTTGTGTCTCTACATTGCAGATTTTTGAAACTATAATTTTGGCATGCTTAATTTCTTTTCTTCCTATTGATGCCTCCGAAATTCTATGTGAATGTTGTAGCTTTTTTAATTTCAAATGTCCTGCACAAAGCTGTGAAATGATATCAGATTGTTGATTTGAAAGCACAGCTTACAAGAGGGTAAATGCCCATCTTTGAAGTTTTGTCTTGCAATGTTAGTGTTACTGTACTATTTCAAAGGGTGATAACTTTTGTCATACAATGTTTATGTGCATTCTCTGGTAGGGATTTCTTATGGGTCCAATTACTAAAATTTTCATGTACTAGTTGTGGATGCTACTCCGAAGCAGCCATTTGGTGATCCCGTGGTGGTTAAAACTTTAAGCCCCAACTATTTTGCTAACCTTTTTAAGAGAAGATTCTGCGAGTGATACATATTGTCAATCCTTTACTGGGTTTTTAATAGTGTTTCAATTCAAAGTATTAGAGAATATATACATATATTTACTGCACCTTAAACAATGTTCTAATATACTGTTATCACTCAATAAATTTTTCGGAAAAATCCTGCATGAAAATAGCAGAGGTGATCTTTACAGTGGTAGTATTTATTAACAAAAGCATTTCCATTACTATTTATCAATACAAATATACAACCCACGTCTTTATTTAACTATGTTTTTTTTTGTTAAATGTGGTTGTAGCCTTGTAGGTTATATTAATGAATACTAATAGTTGAGCAACGTTATAGCATTCTAAAAATTCTTTTGCTTATTTTCTTATTACTATATAAAGTATAAAATTAAATGTACTTTTCATTTTAAAACCAAAAAAAGGATTGAAAACATTATTTAATGAATAAATAAGAGGATTTGTAGAGTGTGAAGCAGGAGGATTTAGAATTACTCTGAATAGTTATAAGGATTTGTAGAATCACAACATTGCCACTCCAAAAATTCTATTGCCACTCTTTTTTTAATATTTTAATAATATTTAGTTATTAATACTTTAATTTGATTGGTTAAAAATATAATTTATATTTAAAAAATATTTCAAAAGGAGTGGCAATATCACTCCCCCAAAAAAAGGGATTGAAAACACAATATTTATTGTGTGTTATATATGATATCATTGAAATTTTGATTTTTCCCATACAAAGCTTCACCTTCAGTTTCTTAACCTGTGCAACAAAAAACCCTTGATTTATTAATACATTTGACATTCCATTATTAATTATAATCTAATTAAGACAAGTGTATATAATTAATAAAAGTGCAATTAATGCTATATTGATTGAAAATATAAATGAATAGATAAATATGAATAATTTTTTTAATAAATAAATTGATAAAAGCATAATTAATGTTAGATTAAAAATATAGTAAATAAATAGATTATTAAGAATAATATTTTTTTTCGTTTTAAGTGAATAAATAAAAAGCAATGAAGAGAATAATTACTTTTTAATTAAATAGGCGTGGAGAACTATTTACCAAAAAATTGGTTCTATAAAGAATTGGTTACTTTTGATTTCGGTGAATAAATAGGTACGTATTATTAATTATGTTATGTCATGTATTGAAGGAGGTGGAGATGGAGACACTGCGCTTTCCTGTGTGTTGAGCGTTAAGAATTGGAGTATTGATTTGAGGCAAAGAAGGAATAAAAGCTCACTCACATGTTTACATGCGCTACCGACAATGTTCCCAATTTCTTCTATTGTCTCAACTCTGAAACACTGAAATTGAAATTGAAATTGGAACAGAAACAAACACTAGAGTACTACTTTCTTCCGAATCATGGGTTCTGTTTCTCTCAAAATTGGCGACGGAACCGCCAGGTTCAAAAGAGCCTCCGTCTGTTCTTCCGCCGTTAACCTCCTCATGATCTTCTCCGTCATCACCACCAATCTTTTCGCCCTCTATGCTTTCACTTCTTCCCCTAGAGACCCTCACTCCCACCTTCTTCACCAAGCCCACAAGAACTTCTCACTCATCTCCGAGCAAGTATCGCTTATCCTCAGAGAAATCGATTTATCCCAGAAGCAACTGGCCCAGATGGAAAAAGACCTTCTCGGCTACGAAAGCATTGATCTTTCACGACCCAATATCGCAAATGAGCTCAAAATCTTCCTCCACCGCCACCAGCTTCCTCTGGGCAAAGATTCCAAAACTGGAATCACCGAAATGGTCTCCTCCGTCGGCCATTCCTGTGAAAAAGCTTCCAACTTTTTGCCTCAGTATATGAATTACAAGGTTTTTGGACCCTGCCCAGATGATTGGAGTGTTGCTCAGAAGCTGATTTTGCGAGGCTGTGAGCCTTTGCCTAGAAGGAGGTGTTTTGCTAAGTCCGTTTCTAAGGTAGGTCTTTACCCTTTTCCCACTTCACTTTGGAAAAATGTTAGTAGTAAGACTGTTAATTGGAGTGGTCTCACATGTAAGAGTTTTGAATGTTTGAAGGGAAAGAAGTTAAGTAGAGATTGCATTAGTTGCTTTGATTTAGTGGATGGGTATGAGAATCAGAGGTTTGTCAAGTCTAGGAGTAAGAATGATTTTCTAATTCATGATGTATTGGCCTTAGGAAATGGTGGAATTAGAATAGGTTTTGATGTTGGAGGTGGTTCTGGATCCTTTGCTGCTATAATGGCTGAAAGAAATGTTACTGTGATTACTAGTACTCTGAACATTGATGCTCCATTCAGTGAATTCATCGCTGCTAGAGGACTTTTCCCTCTTTTCTTAAGCTTAGATCATAGGTTCCCTTTCTATGACAATGTGTTTGATTTGGTTCGCTCTGCGAGTGCTATGGATGTTGGAGGGAAGCCGGAGAAGTTGGAGTTTTTAATGTTCGACATTGATCGAATTCTGCGGCCTGGTGGTTTGTTTTGGCTAGATAACTTCTATTGTGCCGACGATGAGAAGAAGAAAGCTTTGACTCGGTTGATCGAACGGTTCGGATACAAAAAGTTGAAATGGGTGGTGGGAGAGAAGTTTGATAGCTTTGGATCAGGCAAATCTGAAGTTGTGTTATCTGCTGTTCTTCAGAAGCCTGTGAGGGTGTAAATGTTTATACAACCAAGTGCAAGAAAATATAAGAAAGCCCTTGCTTCTGCTAGCTCTGCTTCACATACAGATTTTTGTGAATGAATCGCTTCTAACATCATCTGATCCTATCAGAAGTGGAATAAATGCATGAATAGCGGTAGTTTAAATAAGATTTTATATATATATGTGCTGTTCATGTATTAGGTATTTTGAAGGTGATAACTTACTAGAAAACTAAAGAAAATGTAAACATCCGAGTAGGGTTTTGACCATCTTATTGTGCAGAATTCAATCACCTTATTGTCTACAAATACTTAATCTTCTTAGCAAGCCTAGCTAATTTCTTATCAAACCATGAAATTTGGATGCTTATAATATATATAGCTTAGCTGAGGCACTCTTTTGAATCTGATTACAACATGCTGCATCCTGCCTGTAAACAATATTGAATATCTGCTGAAATTATTGAAGATGCGTGTGATATACAGCATATGATCTTTTTGCTCATCGAGTATAGAGTATATACAGTACTTATTTTCCCAAGTCCATGTAGATGTTTGATCGGTTGGGAGTTGAGATGCATTTTTGCTACAATTTCTGGGGGGATGTTGTAGACTGTAGAGTCACGTAAATATTTGAAGAAACTGAAGTGATATTTAATTGCAAGCATTTAAATGGTTGCAGGTGGTCGTTGTATTTATTTACAATCACTACAAATTTACAATTACAATCTGTGGCCCCACATTTTTATATTCCATCTCGTCCTTTTTATAACAACTAAAAAATAATCGCACTTTTTAAGAAAAAATATAAAAAGAATAATTAATGCATTTATTTTTAAAAAATTATATAATTTTTCAAAGTTACCCATATTTTGTTTTTTTATTGTATTAATTGTATTTCAATATCATTTTGAAAAACTTATTAATTATAATAGGAAGACATGAAAAATAGTAATTATTACTAATAGAAATTTTGAGAGGATCTTATATTAAGGATCATTATTAATGTCTCAAAAGGGTCTTATACTAATAACGACCGGAGGGAGTATAGTATTACATCTGGACTAATATATAAGTGAAAATTATCTAACTTACGCATATTAAAAAAGTTTGTTGTATTGAATTTTTTTTATTTTGATCAAAGATAAAGTTGAATTATTGAAATGACTTTTATTATATTTATTACAAAGTAAAAGTTAAAATAATAAATGAATAATAAATTAAAAATAATAGCATTAAATAAAAGAGAATTAGTTAAAATTTATTTATATTTTGAACTAAGAAACATGAAAACATATAAGAAATTTTTTCTTTTTCTTTTTATATTTGAGTCTTGAGGTAGTATAGTTTTTGGCAGTGGCCAGTGGCGGATCTACGTAGAGTTGAGGGGCCTCGGAAAAATTTCGAGTAGTATTAAAATTTTTCAGTATTTTGCACATCCTAATTTATATTTTTGAATCCCCCATACTTCAAATTTTATGTTTGTCTTCTTAATTTTATAATTTTAACTCTATTATATTATTAAATATAGACTAAAATTTATTCTTAACTCCCATAAAAAATACCTATTTTAATTTTTTTCTTTTATATTTTGTATTGAGTTTTTTTAATTAAATTGCACCATCTAACGTCTGGATCCTAGATCTGCCACTGGCTGTGGCTATAGCTAAACACATATACTTCTCTGAAGAATGTCTCTCGAAAAGTAAATGCTACTCACGACTCACGCGGTTGTCAACTATATATAAAAGTGTTGTAACAAAAAATTAAAAAGTTATTGATATTTAAAATCTTTTTAATGTATTTTTTATTTTATTCTTGTTTAAAACTCATTTATTCTAAAACTCAATTCTGCCATCCTAATTAATTAAAGTTAAATAAAATTATAATTTTTTTATATTAAATACTTATAAAAAAGAATATTAAATTTTTTTTAGGGTTTTTATAAATAAGAACAAAAGGAGTTTTTTTTTTTGTTCATTAGCTATATATATATAATATATGCAAGTGAACACACTTGACTCTACAATGAATTTATGGTAAAAAAAATGGATGCATGGTACATTCTTTAACTTATGTGGTGCGAATTACAGATTCCTTAAATTAGGTGATAAAAGGAGCAGAATCACCTGCTTTAAGCCTTTTTTGAGCATACAAACAAACTCCATCGCATATTTTTGGATCTAAAAACTCCATTTTTTTTGTTCAACTGAAAGCAAGGAAAAAAAAACTCCATCCAATGGTTTCCAAAAGTAAAAAACTCCATCCACTTGTGACAAGGTGTTCGGCGCCCAATTTTCACACCTCTTTTTTATCCATTCAACCCCCTTATATCTGCGGATGAAAGTCATTCAAAAATAAAATAAATATTTTAATGAAAGGTCCAGTTCATAGGATAAACTTGGTCTGAAATTAATTTCGGTGGATGGGATTAGCACCATCTCTGTCGGGAGTGACACTATCCTTTTTAGTATATAAATTTATGATTCTTACATATAAAAAGGATGGTGTCACTCCCAATAGAGGTGGTGCTAATCTTATCCTCCTTAATTTCTGATGAAGTTTATCTGTAAATATTTGTTAATTTTCGAATCAGTTTCATCCAAAAATTAACACATAATTTCAAATAAGTTTTATCCGAAATTAATTTAATTTTTTGGGATGACCTTGATCCGAAATATTTTCGGATGAGCCTTATCCAAAATTAATGTATATTTTTCGGATGAGGCTCATCCAAAGGATATATCCGTAAAAAAAAAAAGCGAGGGTGAATGGATCAAAGGGGAGGGTATAAAAATTGACCGCTGGGATTGGCACCATCCCATTTGGGAATGCACCATCCATTTCTGGACGCTACTGTCCGGAAAAACAATGGTGATTTGCTTTTTATTTTCATTATTTTATGAATTTCATACGCTACTATCCGAAAATTGTGGTGTCATTTCCAAGTGGGCTGGTGCTAATCCCAGCGACCGTGAAAATTGGGGGGCAAGGTGTTCTCTTTTGGAGGGAGGGATTGAGACCACCCAATCTTGGAAATCCCACCATCTCTTTATGTATAAGAATTATAAATTTATATATTAAAAATGATGGTATCACTCTCAATAGAAATGATGCTAATCCTTTCCACCTTCTCTTTAGTAGGAGGGATTGGCACCACCCAATTTTGGAAGTCCTACCATCTTTTTATATATAAAAGTTATAAATTTGTATGTTATGATGTCATTTCTAATAGGGATGATCTTAATCCCTTCCACCCATCTCTTTTTGATCGAAAAGTATATAAGCTCGGCTGACAAGATAAGCCCAAAAGTAAAGTAAAGCCCAATAATGGGTCCATTATTTCTAGGTGGGACGGATTGAGACCACCCAAATTTAGAAATCCCATTATCCTTTTATATATAACAATCATAAATCTATATATTAAAAAGGATGGTGCCACTCCCAATAAGAATGATACTAATCTCTTCCACCTTATTTTCGGTGTGCAATGGCTGTGGGTCAACTTTTTTTTTGGTGAAGCCCCTTGGGTCAGCTTTGATCTGATATCCACCACTGCTTCGTTATCTGGGCCTTTATATATCAATATCATTGTTGTCCCAAAAAAAAAAGAATATTCATATGCTGTCAAGGAAAAATAAATTAATAACCATAATAATCCTTGATTTTATTGAAATACATATTTAATTTTTTATTTTGTATACATATTTATATTTATGTCCTTAAAAAATTTATCGAATACAAAGTGAAGGAAAATTTTTTTTGATACATGTCAAGTACCAGTTTAATTGTGCATATAGGACTTATATATTTAATAAACACACTGTTTTCGACCAAAATAAGAGTAATAATAATAAACACTCTGTTTTATTATCAACATGTTAAACATTGTTTTATTCGGTCAAACATTTTTGATAATAATAAGCCTTTCAGATTCCATGAATGCGATAACCTTGCATTATTTTTCAGGATTATTTCCCCCATTGAGTTGACCTATTATCAATTTCTTCAGTGCCATAATTCATTTAATTTGGCGACAATGAAAAAAAAAAAAAAGCTGTAAATTTGTGCCAACCTAGCTAGCTCCAGTTTGAGAATCATCAATTTGTATTATCATACGCACACTGCTGGACAAAATAAGAATTAGATGTATATATATATAAATATATATTCTGAAATCAAGGGTCTGTTAATTAATTAATTTTTTTAATTTGTTTTGTGTGTATACATATACAGACAGTACATATCTTCTGTTTTCTTTTTATTCATGCGCAGGCAGGGATATGTGAGGGCGATATCGTTGTCTGACACAAGATTTTACAGTATCTCATCTTTTAATCGAATCTTAAACTTTAATTAAGTTTTTAATTTGTTAAATTCACAAATAAATACACTAGTTTATTAGTGAGAGACATTTTCGGTGAATATATAAACCCTATCTTCTCATCCATAATTTTAATTACGCACTGTACTTATTAGTAGTATTAGTATGATCTAATTAAATTAGTAAATGAACTTTATGATCATAAAATTGTAGAATTCATTAACAGATATATGATGATGATACTTAAGGCAGTTTTGTATGAACTTACAGAAAGGTTAGCGATTTGTACGTCGTGTTTAAGTCCAACTGCAACAAATAAATGATTGTATGAATTTAAAAAAACAAAAAACAAAAACACAAACAAACAGAAACAGAAAAATTAATGAAACATAGAGTCTGTTTACTTTAATTTACATATTTACTTTTTATTTTTATTATATATTTTTATGAATAATTAAAACATAAAACTATTATCTTAATTTTTATTGTGTTTTCATTTTTTTTAATTTATATAACAAACATTAAAAATAATTCAAATCATTATAATTTTTTTTTTTGTGTTTGGAAAAATCTCTTTATGTATCCTTGCAAATAATCATACACAAGAACATCAAATTTTTTTTCTGTTCTCTTTAAAACCAAACACATACATAATTAAAAGTTAAATAATTTGTTGGGTACTTTCAGTGTGGATTCTTTTTTTTTTTTTTTAAGGTTAAAATATATTTTTGGCCCTTGATTTTTTATTGAGAGTCGTTTTGGTTTTATAAATTTTTTTAAGTTTGTTTTGGTTTATTAATTTCTGTTTTTATCTAAAATGATATATGTTGCGAGTCAGATTACATGAATTATTTTAGATAAAAGTAAAAATTAAAAAAATGAAAATAAATTTAAAAAAATTATGGAATTAAAATAAAATTTGATGAAAAATTAGAGTAACGAAAATATATTTTAGCTTATCTTTTTAATAATTAGCTTTATGAAGTATGTCGTGCTCAATTTGTACCAAAATTATTACTTTACGTACCACAAAATTCATTTCCCTTCAGATTACGACAAAGTCATGAAAGTATACTACACTGCGACAGTAATGCATGCAGACAAATTAAATTAAAGAAGAGTCTTGATATATATAGTATTCTAAGAGTATTAGTTAAAGTTATTAAAAATAAAAAAATTATTATAATTAAGAGTATATTGTTCCGTCTCTTGAGAATACAAAAAATTATATATTTCAATATCTTTTTACTACATTTGAATTCTTAAATAATGCTCTTAAGACACTAAATATTATTTGCTATTAAAAAATGCTTATATAATATATATATATATATATATATATACACATATATATATATATATGATATGGATCCCTTTAGTTTGTCCCGTGTGCCGTATGCGTATGATAATAGCATATATGGAAAATATTATGTGCGTATATCATACTTATATTTTTCATTTTTATATTAATTATTTTTTATTATTATTTTATGAAATCTCATTAATTATAATAGATAAATATGAAAATAAGTAATGAATGTTTCTAAAAAATTTATATGAGATTTTATTTTATGAAACATTAGCATTGACGCACTTTAGCCTATAAAAAAAAATATTAGTATTGTATGAAAATAATTTTATATATAATATAAAATGGAGGGAGTATAACGGATAAAATGAGAATGGTGTAGAAAAGAACATTAAGATGATTTGCATATAGGATTAAATACAGGACAATAGCATACCTAACAATAATATTGGTGTTAATCATTTATCAAGATAAAGATATATAATAGAAAAACAATTGAATTGGTTTAAACATGTAAAGAAGATTATTAGTAGAGATACAAGTAAGAGGAGTGAATAAAATAGTTTTTTTTTAATTTAGTAAAATGGAATATAGAAAGACAAAAAAAAGGAGGCAAAATGAAATTATTTAAAGTGAATATTTGATTTGATGGTAAATATATATAAGACGAGTGAAAAGGTTCTTATATAGTTAGGAAGTGGGGAAAATCTTGCAAGCTTACAAAAAGATATTTCCAAATAATTTGAGTATGGAAATTGGAAATGGTTGAAGCTAGAAAAGTAAGAATTGAGAATAGTAAGACTCGGATCCATCCCCCTCCAAAAATAGATAGAAAAGAATTGATTTTGATTCTCTGATCTGATCTGATTAAGTAAGTAATTAAATTAAAGATGAGATGAGAGAAAAGAATTAGCAAATTAAAGGGGCACCGGCTGCTTAATTATCGTATAATCGGAAAGGAAACACCCTTCCAGAAATCCACCATATATTCTTCATATCTTCCTACTAATTAAACTTTAATTTGTCTCAATTAAGCACCAACCAATTAAATCAATTTTTATGAATTTCCATAAGGTAAACAACAAAACACATAACTCGTGAGCTACAAATGAGATTATTTATTTAAATTTGTTGCCCATTCCCATTCATTTTCTTAACTTAATTTGGAGATTTGCCAAGATATATATATATGTATGTGTGTGTTTTGTTAGTTATAAACATTGAACAGGGAAAATAAATGGGATGACCCTTAAATCCGAACAAGTGGGGTTCCTCTAATTTCTGAAAATTAAGTATTCAAATTAAAATTAAATAGGGGGTACTCTTAAGGCTAGGGGGGATGTACCTTGCTTACCAAAACATGCAAAGTGGACCCATTAATTAATAATCCCAATACTCACGTATTGCTACTTTATTAACTATATTCTCCTGGAAGCACCATATATAGTCTTTCTAAATTTTGTAGGACACAACTTAATTATTACAGTTTTGTAAGTGTTGTTTTTGCCTTTTTCTTTGGGTTAAAATAATTAAATTAAATCTCCCAGCATTCTAATAGGAGAGTACAAGAGAGGAAGGAATACAAGATTCAAATATAAAGTGCTTCTTATTAATTAGTATAAATTAAATACATTGATTGAGTTTATTATATAATCTTATCCACTGATCATTTTCATTGTCAACTTAATACAATATTTATTCCAAGTTTTAAACAACGTGAGACTTGACTCATAAAATAAGTTTTTAATATATATTTTTAAGCAATAAAGCAATTTCGATGATTTTTGAGTTAGAATTGAAGATATAATTGGAAAACACACATTGATACTTCGATCAGTTGCACAATAAAAATCGGCACTAGAAGTTAGCCCATGTTCAAAGGGTGTGTTTAGGTACACATATATCTTAATCAAACACTTATGTAATAAGTTATTTTTAAATGAGAATTTTTTATGGACAAAATTATAAAACTTACTTAAATAAACTGAAAACAACTTATAATAACCCATAAATTATTTTCACAAGTTGGATATAAATTCTTACGCACAGGACCAAAGTCAAAACTCTAATTTTAATTAGAAGATAGACATCGCCACTTGGCCTATAATAAAATTGTACGTAATTTTTGGTACTTTTATTAATGTAGTATAATATCAAGAGCAAGGATGTTGATTTTTTTTTTTTTTCCTATCTGAATGTGATTGAGCGCCACGTGTCATGATTATATGACTGAAATAATAAAAAATTGAAATTGAAAATGATACTTATGTTAAAAGAATATTGATTGGGTAAGATGGTGAAAATATGGGGAGAAGAGGGATTAGGAGAGTGATTTTGGCAGTTTGTTTTGGGAATTATAAGAAAGGTAGAGAGAGGTGTGGGCATCCTGCACATGGATGGGGAATTGGGGATTATATTTTTGTGGTTCCTAATTTTTTACTACTAACACCTTCATGCATATTAATTAATTCAGATTATTTATTTTATTGGCAATATTTAATTTTATGGGTTTTAATTTATTTATTTTTGAAAGAGAGCATAACTAGGTAGCCTGAAATGAAATGCAAAGAAAACACCCTAGCTAAGGTCTTAATTAATTTGGTGGGAACTTTAATTTTGACATTCCTGCGCAATAATGACATAATTAATAGGATTGGTACATAGAGAAATTAAATTGTGTACAAGCTTTAATATGCATGTTGATGTTGAAGGTGTAGATCGAGATTCGAGATAGGATTGGCAGTTGGCAGTTGGGGGCAAAACAAGTTTAAGTTTCCCAAATTGATACATTTACCCACTACGTACAAGCTTTATTAGTATTTGTGTTGAATTAATTACAATCTCTAGGCATGTGATCCATATGAACAATGCTATATCTTCATAATAATTCTTTTAATTATTTTTTTAATATCATATAAAATATAAAATTAAATGCACTTTTATTTTTAAAAATATAAAAAATATTAAAAATATTATTTAATAAATAATTAGAAGAATTTTTAATAACATGAATTAAGAGGATTTAAAATTATTGCACAGACATATATATGTGACATCAGATCTCTAGCTACTATTGTACTATTTTTCTTCCCTTTTTTTTGTTGTCTTTTTCTAAATTTAATTATGCTTTATGACTTATGAGTCAGCCTCGCTTGACCAAAGTTGCAACTGCTGTGACTAAAAAGAGAGTAAGCAATGCAAGTTAACATCAAAATTAAGGCAGGCAGTCAGGCAGCATAGCCAAACACACTGTCACTACATAATAATAATAATAATAATAATAATAATAATAATAATTGCAAATATAATTAATGACATTAATTGTCACCGTTCACATTTCGATCATTGACAAGTGCTTTATAATGTCATAAATTCTTCCTTTAAATGCCCTAAATATACACGCGTAATATTCCTCCAATACATTCATTACTCTCAATACCACTTAATAAAATAAACAACAACACGTGGTTAAATAAATTAGGAGTATTTTTTAAAAAGAGAAACACTGCCACCTTATTATTTTTTTATATGTATAAAATTGATGATGAAGTTAAGTGACTTTTGTTTAAAAAACTGGTATTAAATAAATGATTTTCAGAAATAAGTTTGTTTGAATGTTTTTCATAAAAAAAAAAAGTATTTTTTAGTCTAAATGTCGGTACATGATACATAATTAATTTCGTTAAAAACAAAAACAAGTACAAAGTTTTATATTATAAAGTTATATTTTAAATACTGCACTAATTAAAAAAATATATAATGAACTTAACTAAGGTATTAATTTTAAAATAATATATTGTCTTTTAAATATATCTTTATTCTTTTTCATCAATATATTAATTACTCAACATTTCAACGTCACTTTAAAATACCCATCAATTGTGAACGGTAGACATGCAAAAAGAAAATGCTCATACAAATTTATAAAGAGCCTTATATTATGAAACATAATATATGTTTAAAAAGAGTTTTATAATATGTGTTTTTTTAACATATGTAATATTGTACCTATTAAAAACTTAAAGGTAGAAAATTTTTGTTAAGAAAATCAAAATTTTTATAATCTTCAATAAATATTATGTTTTTTTTTAAGCTGTACTTATAGTATTACAAAGGTCAAAAAATATTATTTAAAAAGTATAATGCAATATTTATTAAGGTAGAATAAATACACTTTATATTAAATTTCCTTATAAAGAATGTATTAAATACTAATATTATAACTTTGTAAACCATAAATATAAAGAATGTGCTTCTCGTGTTTCTATTTAATTGTCCACTTAGACTATAGGCTATATTATGTATATTAAAAAAGACTAATGCTATATCATCTTAATAATCCTCTTAATTATCTTTCTAATACCATATAAAGTATGGAATTAAATGCACTTTCAATCTTGAAAATATAAAAAACATTGAAATCATTCTTTAATAAGTAATTATGAAGATTTTTAGGAACATGAATCAGAAGGATTTACAATTATTCATTAAAAAATACAATCATTCTTCTTGTTTTTCATTAAAATAGTTTATGAACTCCTTATAATAATACTCTTTATCTCTCTTAATTATATTGGTTAAATAATAGAATATTAATTACTAATCCAATTAAAGACATTAGTAGAACTGATACAAGTGTAATTAATAGTTCATTAAAAATATATAAGTTGACAGATAAATAAAAATAAAATAATTTTCTTTATGTGGATAGATAAAAAAGAATAAATAAAGTATTAAAAAGTTAACATTTTCTTTATATACTCCCTTTGGTTCTACTTATAAGATGTTTTCAACCCAATCACACGGATCAAGAAAAGTAGTTAAGGTTAGTTAATTTTATTGGTTTTCTAAAAAAGTATGTGAGATGCTAATTTTATCCTTCATTGAATATCGTGTTGGCCAATTAAAATTGAGAAGTTGAGATAGTCAAAATATTTAATAAGGGCAAAAAAGAGAAGTGACAATAAATGTTTATTGAAAAAAAAATCTTATATAAAAGACCATCAAAATCTTTTAAAAGATGTTTTATAAATTGGGGCATGGGAATAAAAGATTATACATTGAATGATTTTAAAACTTTGAAAACAAGAAATATTTTTTATTTTAATTATTTGTATTGCTAACGAGGGTGAGGCAGTTGTAAACATTTTTCTTTATAAATATCATTTGTCTTTTTTTATTTAATTATTTAATGAGTGGCCTTGAATGTGCTGCAAAAACAGGGGACATGTGTTGGTAATTATGAGGAAGAGCAGGGGCATATTCAACAGTTTCCACTATAAATCGAAGAGGCCTCCCTCTTTCACAATTCCCCTTCTCCCTCACAGAAAATTAAAATTAAAATTAAACACACAAACTACTCCTAATCAATCAATGTCGGGGGGAATCGGAAAATGCAGCAGAATCCGGCACATCGTTCGTCTGAGGCAAATGGTGCGGCGGTGGCGGAACAAGGCGCGCATGTCATCAGCGCACCGAACACCGTCTGATGTACCGGCGGGACACGTGGCAGTCTGCGTGGGCAGCAACTACAAGAGATTCGTGGTGCGCGCCACCTACCTGAACCACCCAGTCTTGAAGAAGCTTCTGGTTCAAGCCGAGGAAGAGTACGGGTTGTCGAACCAGGGTCCACTCGCCATTCCCTGCGACGAAGTCGTCTTTGAAGAGACGCTCCGGTTGATTTCCCGGTCCGAGTCAGGCAAGTGGAAGCGGTTGATAGACTGTCACGCCGGTGTGAGAAACAACAGGCTGGACTCTCGGCCGCTCCTTCAGGATTTCATTAACAAAACCATTTGGTAGCGTAATGAATTGCCGATTCTGGTCACTAGTACTAATTGAGAGTTTCAATTTCGAATCTGTTTCATAACTAGTAGCTTTTTGTGATTAATATTCATGTTAGTTTACAACTGTTTGTGATTAATAGTATATTTAAAAACACAGTATTTTGAAAAAAGAATGTTTTTATTAAACACAAAGCTTATAGAATAAATAATTATTTCTTCAAAATAAAATATATTTTTTTTTTCATAAAAAAATAGTTCAAACTTTGCGACATAACTTTTTCCTTTCCTAGTGTAGAAAGTTTTTAGTGTCAGTGCGGTTTAAAATTGCTGACAACGTTATCAGTTGAATTTTAATTTAACTATCAATATTCACCTGATGTGTGATGATAAAAAGTTAAAGGGGGGCACTATGACATGATAAATAAGAGGTTATTGAAAGTAAATTGAGAAAAAGTTGTTGCATAGCATTAGCTAAAAATAATTGTGTGTGTGTATAGGATATAAGGTATGATGTTCGTTCCTCCTATAAATAATGATGCACATGCACATGACATTGTCAGGACAATATCTTACAAGGTATAATGCTATACACATGCATCTACTGTATGTTTTTTCACTGTTACTGTCACGTGTGAGGTCTGGACACTCAAAAATCAAAATCAAACTCTACATTTCCTAATTCAACTTCGAGTCAACCACAAACCACAATCAATTTTGAACTTTTAACAAATTTAGAAAAGAAGAAAAATAAATAAATTGCTGGGGATTGGGGATTGGGGAGTGGTGACTCTTCATCTCGTAAGGTGTGTGCTTGATTTTGTGTCGCCATATCATAAATTTAATAATTAAGATTTTTTTATATAAATAATTAGGAGTAACTTTCAATTGAGTTAAAAATGATATTTTTTATGTTGTATCATGGTACTTGGTAGTAGCGAATACGATTTGGATATATATTTAAAAAAAAAAACATGCCAAACATTGATGATAAATCTTTCAAAGTTCAAAGGGGTCACTAATAAGTCCTTCAAATTTAAAAACATTCATTAATTAAAGACAAAAGAACAAATTGCTGACACTTAATCTTTTATTCTTTTTACATTTTTTAATTTGTTGTATGCTTCCTTTTTCGTTTTTTTTTTTTTCATATAATCGCATTTTTTATCGCTTAAGTCAGACCCCAGTTAAGCATGTCGAACATCGATTTTCTTACAATTATACCAGATGTTTCATATTAGAAGGTCTTTGGGTTTCTTGTCGTGGGAAAGTTTAGTAGCTTTCTATCATGTATGGAACCCTTATTTTTCCCATAATCATTAAAATACCAAAACAAAATAAAGAGATAGAATATGTAATGAAAAAAACTTAAATAAGATTTTATAGGAATAATTGGTACTGTTCACCAATCAGAACTCAAGATTTGCCGCATAACTTAGGATAAATTGTGATGTTAAAGATGAATATATGTTAAAAAGGTAAATCTCAAATTCTAATTGTTGAACAACACAAACCATACTTATAGAATCTTAAGTTTTGTCCATAAGTAATTTATTTTTTTTGGTCGAGACCTAAATGGCAACTAGATGGAATACATTATGGTGTATTTTTGTTTTAAAAGGCCCATACTATTGATAAACTAATGGTTAGGCCCATATTATAGTTACCCATAAAAAATCCAAGACGCTTCACCAAAAAGCAAAAGCCTTTATCCAATAGCGTTTTTTGCTGTGTTGTGCTTAACTACCATAGCGGGAATGGGCCTCATGCAGATGCCATAGCCCATCAGGATTCGGTTAAAATAAGAGGAATTTGATATAGTAAAAAAATAAAAAGATGAAGAGGCATTTGACCAAAAAAGAAGAAGCTGATATAATATTGTGAAATTTCATGTCTATGTAATTTCCAGTCCAAAAAAAAAAAATGGTCTATGTAATTAATGTGAGTAAAAGCATATTTATTAGACTTAGGAAAATGATATTTAGTGCCCTTAAGGCACTACTTA
This sequence comes from Cyamopsis tetragonoloba, assembly GCA_037177725.1. Taxonomy (NCBI): domain Eukaryota; kingdom Viridiplantae; phylum Streptophyta; class Magnoliopsida; order Fabales; family Fabaceae; genus Cyamopsis; species Cyamopsis tetragonoloba. Next base: position 84,680,936 of record CM074119.1, read on the forward strand.
AGAAATTAAATATAATAAAAAGATATTCGAATGTGTAGTTTTTTTATTCCCGAGAGACGGAATAATGTGCTCTTATGATTATTTTTCTACTTCTAGTAATTTTAACGAGTATCCTAAGGGCACTGTATATCAAGACCTATGTTTTATACTAAATGATTGATACTGGGAAATAATGTCTATGAGATTTCTCCAAAAGAAAAAAATGTCTATGAGATTTATGTGAAGGAGGAGGAACATAATTTTTGCATTTTGGTAAACAAAGTACATATACGATACATTTTGGACTATGATATTCAGTGATTGAAGATCCTTACTGAGTCTGCAAAAAGCTTCTTATAAATTGGATTTAATGTCTCCATATGTGCATAATCCAAATTTTAGTTATAGTTATTGCACTAATACGTAATTATGTTATGAATAGGCTGTGGTCTTATGATGTTGATGTCTTGCAATCATTTCGAACTTTGGATTTGAATTTGATCTTGTATTGTTTATGTCTCTAATAATAAGTGCTAAAAATGATTATAAAAGGCAGAATAAGAAGGCAAGTAAAAGTTACATCTTACATGAACAAAAATGGGGTAAATTATTGAAATTAAGTCACATAGGCCCTAGCTAGCTAGGGTTGGGAATGGCGGGTCTCCATTCTGATTATATTGTGGACAAATGTACGGCTGGGATTAGAATCATGGGTTGCTTCATCTTGTTATTGTTATTGCTAATCTAATCTACGCAATAGGGTGGTTACGTTGGTGTGTGTTAGTGATTGGAAAAAAAAGGGTTTTTGATTTGGACAATTGTGATTGATTAACTGGCTGCTCTAGTGGGATTTGATGATAATTACATTTCTAATTTGGTTGTTAGCTTGTTTGCTTCAATTGTCCTTTTTTTTTTTCCTTTTTAATTCTATGTGTTACGTTATGACTTCTCAACAATTAATTCGTTCAATAATGATATTAGTAGTTGACATTTAGAACAAATTAAAGCATTCATAGATATTTTTTTAAAGAAACAAATTAAAGAGGAAGACACGTCTTTACGAAAGAACGAAAGTAAATGGCATAGCCCAGAAGAAAAGGGTGGAGAGAAGAGAATATATATAAGACTTTATTGCACATTAATTTTGCAAGGGATAGGATTCTTTAATTTGCATGACAACACCAATTAACAAGTTAAGATAACGTATCTTCACGACAAGCTTCACAGAGGTCCCAAAATAAAAGGGCACAAGACTCAGCAAATTGACTCTATAAAGTAGTCAAAACCATATATATATATATATATATATATCCGCGATATATCGGATAAGAATATATGTTATTATGAGATGAGTGAATCTCGATCATTAAATTATCTCATGAATGGTTGAAATTAAAATACAAAGATTTTTAAAAAAGTCATGTGAATTTTTAAAACAATTACATGACTTTTTAATATTCAATCTCAACCATTTATAATAAATTTCAATAATTGAGATTCACTCCTCTTATCTCTTATATAATATATACATTTTATATATATATATAAATCAAAACCACACTATATATTATATACTTTTTGGATAAGCCAAAAATCACATTCTAATATATGTCACATACTATCATAAATAAAAAATCATATATCATATGTATACTAATATATATGTCATATATTAATAAGCACCTTAAAACGCTTGAACTCGTATTCTCGTGCATTGTACAGGCCAAACGTACTAGTAGTAAAACAAAATTTGTTACCATTTTACGGATTCATTGATTATTGCATAAATGGAATTAACTTTGGTTAACCCGTGGCAATTGTCATTTAATTTACTTATATTGCTACCCAGTGGTTCACCATAATTCACATTCTGGTAATAAGTATGCCAAGTACTCATTTAAATCTGAAATCAATTCTCTCTATATATATACTCTCTGTTAGTGTTTTATTTTTGACTTTACAGGTGTTAAATAAATATCAATAAAACCGAATTAGTTTTTACCAATAAAAATTAGCATCTGTATTGCATGTATATATGTAAAATAAAAAATATCCATTGATTGATGTGTTCAAAGAGTTTTTTTTTTTTTACTTGTTGATGTACATAAATTTTATAATGATTTCATTTCTTTTTTACAAATTTTAATAAAAATATTCATTTAATCGCACTTTGGTTAACGCATATATAGCAGTTAAGATTTTATGTTCTACCAAATTACCATAATTCAGATTCGGCTAAATACACCAAGCAGTCTTTTATTTTGTAGGTGGTGGGTCACTTTAATTTATATAGTTAACTCACACTACTAATAGTGTAATGATATGACTCATTAAATATTCATGTGACTATAAAAAAAATGCAAATGATATTTAGTGTTTTATGGGTACTATTTAATAAGTAGTCAAATATATTAAAAGGATATTGAAATATATAATTTTTTATATTTTCGGAAGAAAAATAATGTGCACTTATGATTGTTTTTAACTTTAATTAGTGACCTAAAAACACCATATATAAAGACCTAAAAAAAATACATTAAGTCAATAAATATATAATTAATTATTAGATAATAATTTAACTAAATTATTTACTAATTTAATTATATTATTATATACTTAACGCGTAAAAAATATAGACGTACAGTAGATGTAAATATAGATGTAGTATATATACATGAATGGTTTGTCTTTATTAAAAGGGTGAAATGTGGGGGTTATTGATGGCGCGTGGTGACAATCGCAAGATGAAGGGGGTAATGCGGTCCCCAGAGTCTGAAAGTCTGTGGGTGAGTGGGGACCACGTCTCATTCTCAAGTTTCAACTTTATCTTTACGCATTGGATCCTCCCATCACCCTTTTATTTCTCTTTCTGCTACAACTCACTCACTCACTCGCTCACTCGTTCACTCACTCACTCGCTCACTCGCTCACTCGCTCACTCGCTCACTCGCTCACTCACTCGCTCACTCGCTCACTCACTCGCTCACTCGTTCACTCCTCTTCTTTCTTTTTACTTTTCACAACAGAAAACCATCCCGTAGGGGCGACTCAGACATTGCAGGTCTACAGATTGCGAGTTTGCGACACACACAACAAAATACTATGATATTAAATTGAAAGATACAAATTTTAAATTAATTCACCAAACAACAAATTTTTAAATTAATTTTATGAATAATAATAGGAGAGACATTTTGAGGAGAAACATTTTTTTTCAAAAATAAACTTTAGTCTCTTAACTTTTTTTGAAGTTCCATTTTGGTCCCCTCACAATTTTTTAATTAGTTTTAGTCCCATAATTTATTTATTTCATCCAATTTGGCTCTCTTATACTAACTTTGTGAAATAATTGACGAAAAATAATAAAACTATGTTGTTTTAATTTATTTATTTGTTTTCCTACGCCAAATTCAACTATGCCGTTTTTTCGTTAATTATTTAATGGGATTAATGAAAAATAATTAAATCAAACTAGAAAAAAAGTTATAGGACTTAAACGAATAAGAAAATTGTTAAAAGATAAAAGTAAAACTTTAAATACAGTCAAGCAATAAAAATATTTTCTTTTACCAAAAAAAAAGCAATAAAAATATTTTCCTGGTTAATTCTTTTTAATACAGCGGAAAGCAAAAGAAAGTTAAAGCCATTTTTGGTTTTAAATAGATTTTTTTCCTTTTAAATGGAATATACATATAGGGTTGGGTTTAAATGATATTAAAATATTAAAGTTAATAAATGACATCGCGTACAACTTTTTATAAAAAACGAATTTCGCTGATCCAATCAATCAATTGAAAGTTTATATGATGTGCAAAAATTCATACAATTTGAAAATTGTAGCTATGTAATATAGCAAAAGAAATTTACTTATATTTTAAATAATTTACTTATATTTTAAATAATGTAGTAGACATTAAAAAAAAAAATTTTGATAATGTATCAAATTCTAGTTTTTAAATTGTTTGAATTTTGATATGGTTGACCTATATTATATAAACTTTCAATTAAACGGTTGAATCTCGTTGTTTATAAAAAGTTATATGCAGTGTCATTTAAACCGAACCCATATATATATATATATATATATATATATATATATATATATATATATATATGGATTCATTTATTTACAGAGTAAAAGTGTGTTTAGATTAGCTGAAATTAATTGTGAAAATAAGCTGTGAAAAAATTGATTATTTGAGACATAATTGATTTTTGTTTGTATATATTTGCAGTCAGAAGCAATTTTTAAGATAATTTTAAGCTGTGAAAAGTGATTTTGAAGTATTTTAAAATAATGTCCAATAATTTTTAACTAAAGGACAAAAAGTTTTTTCCTCTGTTAAGAAAATAATCAAAATTTTTTTTAAGTGCAAAATATAACTATTTAACGTATGTTGGAAAATAATCTTTCCCAAACATGTCCTAAATGTTAGACACTTATTCGACTTTATAACTCTGCATGGATACTAAATTTTACCAATCTAATTGTTAAATTATGCGATATTATAATAATGATAATGTATATTTCACGATATCCTCAAGGTGCTATTTGTGTACGTTTTAAAGTTTTTTATTCATAAATTGAAGTGGATAAAAGTAATATTAATAAATTTTTAAATCACATAAAAATTTATATATTTGATCTATATATTATAAAATTTTAATTAATGGCTTAATTAATAAATTTCGGTGTCAATATGATGTTATAAATCCATATGAATGGGTAAATTATATACTATATTTTTAGCTAAATTATATTTTTTTCTTTACGTGGTAAGAAAGTTTCAGTTTGATATTTTGTGTTTATTTCAATTGACTTTGATATCTTATAATCCTTCCGGTCTTATATATAAGTCACTTCTAACCGAACTAACAAAATTAAGAAATGGTAGTTAACTCATTAAATCTGTCCAAAAAAATTGATTTTTTCCAACTATACCCTCAACTTAAATGTGCTAGTAAATGCTTTGGAAATTAATATTTCTTTCTCTTTCTTATTCCATTCTCTTTCTCACTTTATCATTAATTAAATCTTTGAAAATTGTAAAAGGAGTAAAAATAGAAAACTCAATTAATGAGTTAGTTAGTGACTTATATTTAGGACCAAACATTTCTTCTAGAAAGTGACCTATATATAGGACTGGAGGGAGTATTGTACTTTTTGGATTAATTTTGTTTTTTATGTTTATTTTAATTTTCTTTAATCTTTTGTGTTATATTTTTTGAAACAATTTGGTCTCTCGTGTTGTAATTTTTTATCAACTAGGTCCCTACAAATATAGAAACGCAAAATGACGTAATTTTGGTCTTTCTCATAACTTATTTGGACGAAGTTAACGAAAAAGGACTAAATTGATAAAAAAATACAACATAAGAAATCAAAGTGAATCAAAATAAACATACGAGACCAAATAAATCTTTATTACAATATAAGAGACTAAAAGTATAATTTAGCCTATATTTTTTTGAGAGTCTTGTTAAATAATATTTTTAAGACATTTGTTAAAATTATTAAAATTAAAAAATAATTATATTGTCAATACTACAAAAAAAAAATAAATTTGAACATGTTTTTATTACGTTTGATTTTTTAAATAATGTACTACTATGTAGTATCATTTTCCTTCTTTTTAAAAGAGCTAAAATTCAATGCGATTACAGTAGAATGTGTTCATGCAGTGGTAAAGCACTTACAAAGACGCCAAGTCATGTGTCATGCAGCGCAGCTACACACCAAAATTGTGAGCTGTAGAGTGTAGAATGCCAGTGAAGGTCGTGGTCCTAAACCTATTATTTACATATTACTATTCCCTTAATCCATCGTTATTTATTGATACTAATTGAAAAAAGTAAAAGAAAAAACGATGTTATGACTTTGCTTTCCCAATATTGGATACAGCTCAGATGCTTGCTTCTGACACAAACTATTCTATGCAAATGCAACCCAACCCAAGGGGTCAATTACGTAAAACCACCCGTAACACTTTTTAGTATACTATCTTCCATTTGCTTAAAATTAAAACTAAAAACATTTATTTTATTCCTACGCGTTAATCAAGATTATTGTAGTCGTAGAACAAGAATGGAGGGAGGACAAGAGGATTAGAAGAGCATTTTAAATACTCTAGCAGTAAATAAACAAAAATTTCAAAGGGAAAGTTCTTAATTTGGAGCTCCTTCAACGTCTTGCCTTTAAGTTTCAGGAGACATATATAGCACAAGCGTACCACTACCATCTTCTCTCTCTCTCTAAGCTATTCAACGATTCTAGATTTCTACTCGATATCTTCATTGCATTCTAACAGAACCTATTATCCTCTCCTCTCGCCTCGCATTATCGTCGCTACTGCCAATTTTTTTCCTCCTCTGTAAGTTCATTTTACTCGCCATTGTCTTCTTCTTCCTCTTAATCGCTTAATATTTTGCTTTACTTGCTACCTGTTTCCTCATTTCTAGTTTCACTGGAAATTCTCGCTCTCTTTCTATTTTCGGTTCACTTTTAATTCAGTTTTCTCTTGATTCTTCGTCATTGAGGGCGACGTCTTTTTCGTTTTTGTTTGTCGCTGGCTTCTGTGCTTCCAATTGTTGCTTCAATTGAATTAGAGAATTCCATTCCCGATCAGTTCCTGTACTTATCTTCAGATTAATAATTTCAATGTGCAATAACTAATTTGGACTGTTGCTCTATTTATTTTTTATTTTTTTTGCTTAATTTGGATCTAATTTGAACGAGAAAGAAGGTTAGTAATTATAGATAATCATTACGAAAGCTCTCTTTTATCTATTTCTTTTTTTGAGAAAAAAACGCACTAATTTGCTTTTGTCTCAAGTTTGAGCAGTGAGTGCACTTGAGAGAAACGAATATGCTTTTCATAATTGCGGTATGGGGTGATAGCATGCGCTTTACATAACATTAGAGAATAGAGATGATAGGGAAACTGCAGCGGTAAGATCTTGGAGGTCGCCGCTACATAAATTAAACTTGATACCATTGCCTTGCATATATGTGTCACTGGCTCACTGCTGCACCAGTATCAATCCGTGAAAAAAAAAACAAAAGCCTTGCTTCAACTCATTACCACCTAGAATTACATTCACCTACACACCAGAATGCATAGCCATTCTCCTTTCTAAGTTTTTCCCAAGGTTGCGGGTGTTCTTTATTATTATTATTATTTTTTTAAAAAAGAAAAAGGAAATTCTTTATCTGAGAATTAAGATGTTGAAGTGTCAAAACAGAATTACAGGCTGTCTTATTGGCATTCAAATGTAATTATTGTGAACTGCTATAGTTTAGTGAATAAAGAATAAATAGAATCATTCCCGTGCTAGTGTAATTAGTATGAGCGTATGACGGTAGTGTTTTGTGAAACAATGGAGTTGATTATGAAGATTGAATCACAATTTGGTCTGCTGTAGTATGAAAATTTTGCTTTGCCAACTAGTGAAATTCTCATCTAACTATCCAGTTATTTATTTGATTCTATAGGTCCTTTATAGTTTGCAATGGACAGACGCTGGCCCTGGAAGAAGAAATCATCGGACAAGGTTGTGGTTGAAAAAACAGTTACTACATTAGACTCCTCTGGTGCTTCCAATCAGGTATATTTGTTGGCATTTTCATAAAAAGAAAAAAGTAGTTTGTAATTTTTGTAGTTTGTACATCGCCAATTCCCCTCTTCTTGACTGTGTTTTGCTTTACTTTATTCGAGCCTGACTATTTTTCCAATTTTATTAACTATAGTTTTTGCCATTTGCATATGATCCTCTCATCGTCATTATCATAATTATTATTGTTATTTGCAGCTTTTCCATTTTTTTGCTTGTATACTATATATAGCCTTCTGTTGATTCAAGAGTATTCTTAGCACGACGTTGAGCATATTTACACTTTCTCTGCATTATTTGTGTCATCGTTTTGTTGAATAAAAGTTGTTGTTCTCCTTGTGACGTGTGTGTCTCTGTAGAACTTAGACCTGGATTGATAACTTAACACGACTATCACTCTCTTATCTCAGTTTTGTTGATTCAACAACGTGAATAAGTCAAATTCCTTTGTCGTTTCTATTTCTCGTTTTGATTCACTTGTGCAAACAGGATAACAAGAAACCGAACTATGTCCAAATCTCCGTGGAATCCTATTCTCATCTGTCTGGTTTGGAGGATCAAGTGAAGACATATGAGGAAAAAGTTCAGACACTCGAGGATGAGCTCAAGGAAATGAATGAAAAGCTGTCAGCAGCAAACTCTGAGATCAATACCAAGGAAAGCATGGTAAAACAACATGCTAAAGTAGCTGAAGAAGCTGTCTCAGGTATAATGCTTAATGTTTTTAACACCTTAAATATGTCAACCCCAAAGCCTGCCTTGCTACAAATGCTTCCTTTTGTTATTGGAATTAAACTTCTATTGAAACTCTGCAGGCTGGGAAAAGGCTGAAGCTGAAGCTTTGGCATTGAAAAACCAACTAGAATCTGTCACTCTTTTAAAACTCACGGCTGAGGACCGGGCTTCACATTTAGATGGTGCTCTCAAAGAGTGTATGCGACAGATACGAAACCTTAAGGAAGAACATGAACAGAAAATACAGGAAGTTGCTCTCACGAAAACCAAACAATTGGACAAGATAAAAGGGGAGCTTGAGGCAAAGATAGCTAACTTTGAACAGGAACTCCTAAGGTCTGCTGCTGAAAATGGGGCTCTGTCAAGGTCCTCGCAGGAACGCTCCAATATGCTAATAAAATTAGGCGAAGAAAAAGCTCAAGCTGAAGCTGACATAGAGCTTCTTAAGAGCAACATAAAATCATATGAAAGAGAAAATAATGCACTAAAGTACGAACTTCATGTTGTTTCCAAAGAGCTTGAAATTCGCAATGAAGAAAAAAACATGAGTATGAGGTCAGCAGAAGTGGCTAACAAGCAGCATATGGAGGGTGTAAAAAAAATTGCCAAGTTAGAGGCAGAGTGCCAAAGGTTACGTGGTCTTGTGCGGAAAAAGTTACCTGGTCCTGCCGCACTTGCACAGATGAAGCTAGAAGTTGAAAATCTAGGCCGAGATTACGGAGATAGTCGATTAAAGAAGTCCCCTGTGAAGCTGGCTACTCCTAATTTGTCCCCATTACCCGAGTTCTCCCTCGAGAATGTACAAAAACTCCAGAAGGAGAATAAGTATCTCACAGAGCGTTTATTAGCAATGGAAGAAGAAACGAAGATGCTGAAAGAGGCGTTGGCTAAACGTAACAGTGAATTGCAGGCCTCAAGGAGCATGTGTGCTAAAACACTTAGCAAACTTCAAAGTTTGGAAGCACAAATTTCGACAAGTAACCAGCCGAAAGGATCTCCAAAATCTATAAATGCTAGCAATGCACCAAGCATGGTCTCCGTGTCTGAAGATGGAAATGATGATGTTGGAAGTTGTGCTGAGTCTTGGACTACCGGAATAATCTCTGGGCTATCCCAATCTCCTAAAGAAAAATTTACTGAGGAGTCAAATAAATCTGAAGCCACTAAGAATTTGGAACTAATGGATGACTTTCTGGAGGTGGAGAACTTGGCTCGTTTATCAAATGATTCCAATGTAGATGCTACTGTTTCAGTTTCTTCAAACAATAAGACCACTGATGTATCTGAAGTCAGTATTGGGAAAGATGTTCTGTCTGAAAACAATGGCATATCTAATGAGTTGCTAACTCAAGTTTCTTCTGGTGCTTTGATTTCAGCACCTAATCCCCAATTATTAAGAGAGATTAGGTCAAGGATATTGCTTGTTTTTGAGTCCATAGCTAAGGATGCTGATATAGGGAAGATTGTGGAGGATATTAAACATGTGCTTGAAGATTCACATGACTCTGCCGTCCACCACTCTATACGTTTCACTTCCCAAGATGTCCAGCCTTCTGATGCAACATGTGATAGGCAGGATAATCCTGAAGATGCTGGCCTGAACCTTGAAAAGGAAACCATTTCATCTCAGCAACCCAAAGAGTATGTGCAGATAACTTCTGATTTGGAAGCTGCAATTTCTCAGATTCATGATTTCGTATTGTTCCTAGGCAAGGAAGCAATGGCTTTTCATGACATATCTTCTGATGGAAATGAGATGAGCCAAAAGATTGAGGAGTTCTCTGTCACCTTCAATAAAGTATTATGCAACAATGCAAGTTTGTTACAATTTGTTTTTGATCTGTCTTATGTATTATCTAAAGCAAGTGAATTCAGATTTAATGTCCTTGGCTACAAGGGAACAGAAACTGAAACTAACAGTCCTGATTGCATAGATAAGATTGCTTTGCCTGAAAATAAGCTAGTTCAAGATAATTCATCTGGAGAAAGATATCAAAATGGTTGTTCTCATATTTTTACTCCCTGTTCCGATTCTGAGGTTCCTGATGAAGGAAATTTGGCCTCAAGTTATAAAGCACATGCTGCATCAGAGAAACTCTCGACGGAGGAATTTGTAGTATTGAAACAAGAGAAAGAGAGAGTAGAAATTGATCTGTCCAAATGTACTGAAAATCTTGAAATGACGAAGTCCCAGTTGCTAGAAACTGAACAGCTTCTAGTGGAAGTTAAATCACAATTAGCTTCTGCTGAAAGATCAAACAGCTTGGCTGAGACACAGCTAAAGTGTATGGCAGAGTCGTACAGGTCACTTGAAACACGTGCCCAGGAGTTCGAAAGTGAGCTGAACCGTCTACAAATCAAGACAGAAGCTCTGGAGATTGAGCTTCAAGATGAAAAAAAGGCTCATGAAGCTTCTTTGGCCAAGAGCAAGGAGCTAGAAGAGCAGTTACAAAGGTTAGACATCATCTATAGACTATAAACACTCAAACTGTGCATTGCAGATTTTCAGCATTTCTGTTAATATTGATATAAACACAAAAATGTTGGATGAAATGAAGGGTTCCATATATTTAGTTTTTTTGAATTGTCTGTTAATGCTATATTTCTGATTTCTATATTACTGTGTCTTTAGGATTGAGAGATCAGCAGCTGATAACGAACTGAACACTACACAGGTGAGGCTGTATTTCCATTGTGAATACAAATTACCATGTTGGATTTTGCATATCCTATTGCTAAATATTTATGAAGCTGGGAAGTTTTAGGATCTCGTGATGATTTAAAGGATCGCTGTTTTCCCCAAACTGGGAGTTCTTTTGAGTTGAAAATCTAAGATTGATTTCATTTGTTAATGCAGGAGAAAGATTTGGCAGCTGCAGCTGAAAAACTAGCTGAATGTCAAGAAACCATATATCTTCTGGGAAAGCAGTTAAATGCTCTACGCCCTCAAACTGAGCCAATTGATAAGATAAATCCAAAGGTTGAGGGCTTCACAGATTATGAACCCACTTCCATTAGCCCAAGATTTCAAGAATTAGGTCAGTTGGAGATGGACGGTACTACTTCTGCTTTTGGGCAAAGATTGAGTTCGGAGTCCCCTTTGCATTATACCAACAATTTGTTTTGCCCTTCAGATAGCGAGTCCAACCTTCCAGCCAGATCTCCAGTACAACATCCAAAATCAAAACCAAAACACAGGCCTACCAAGTCAGCTTCCTCTTCAGCTTCTACCGCCACTACACCCGAGAAACATGCACGGGGATTTAGTAGATTCTTTTCGTCAAAAGGAAAACCTGTTCATTAAGCTTGCAGTTCGCAGGCTCTGTTATAACTTCATAAGCCACATAGGGATGACAAGTGGAAAGCACCAGGGTCCAGATAGACCTCTTCGTATTTGACAGTGTCGAGTTTTTGGGGATGTTTGTGCTGTTGAGGGGATGCCATGAATTTCAGTGATTCTTGTCTGTAATGTTTCATGTTTGTACATGATACCATATGTTTTTTCTCTTTTCTTTTTCATCGGTTTCCCCTCCTCTGTTGTCTAATTTAATTAGTGAAAGATAAAAAGTTGAAAGTCTCTGAACATTTACAGGATATGTTGAATATGTTGTATTTCACAGATTTGTCCATACCTTAATTCTTTACGAACAAGAATGAGTAGATTGTTCAAGTGTTTGCCATGTGCTCCCCATATTTATTCAATGACAGATTTATGCAAATTCAATAACTCAAAACGTAAAAAAATGACATCTAGAAACAGGTCATTAGTGCTTATGGGAGACTTTTCTTTGATGATGGATTCTTTCTTCAGAAACACGATAGAAAAATATTATTTCTTAGTTATATTATATATGTAATAAAAGAATTAGAATTTTACATTTTATCATACATGAAATGTATATTCCAAACTTTAAAATTAAAATATCTGCTAGCACATTCTATGGGTGATGTGGTTTGGGTTGCCTCTGTGGTCACTCATCTTCTTTTTTTTTTTTATGTATCTGCTAATCTTATTGCCTTTGCATCTTTGCCAATTTTTTTAATTAAATCAAAACTTTAATAAAATCATCATTAAAATATCTGAATCAGCATTAATTTGATAACAGAAATGACAACTAATCGGACAGATTGAAGAGTAAGAAGAAACTAGTAAGAAACGATGTAGTGTCAGTTCCAATTTTCTTTGATTTTTTTATGGTTTCAATTTTCTTTTTCTTTTTTCTTTTTTTGGAAAAACTAAAGTTTGATTTTCTCATTGAAAAGACCAATATCAATTCCTCATATTACGACTGACTATCAATTTAGAGATTAAATATTCCTTTTAGGAACTAAATATTTCTTTTTAAAATTTGAGATTAATTTTTTTTTTTGGTTTCAATGGAGCACACTAGGTATAAACCTAGGACCTCAACCTTTACTACAATTTTAGAGACTATAATAATTATAATAATTATAATTATTATTTCAAGCGCTAATTTAATGTTTTCCTAAACATGAAAACTAAAGTTCCAACGAACACATAAAGCAGGGATGATGATACAAAGATCATGTGAACTTGCTGCTATATATGTCTACCAAAGTGAAAGTGGCCCTGAGCCCTTGTCCTTTTTGTCTTTGTTTTGAATAATTCAATAATTCAATTCCAAATAGTACCTTGCTAGATACTTTCTGAATAATTTAATAATTAAATGAATAATTCAATAATTTCAAGCGCTATTTCCAATTTCAATTTTAGCTTATTTCTCTCACATCATTTTTATATATTTTTTTCTCCTTTTTCTTTACTTCATTAATTTTCTCTTTCTTTTATTCATTTTTATTTTTAACTTTCTCATTACTAATTGCATGTTTGGTTACCTATCATCTTGAAAAAATAATCATTCATTTTTTTAAAATATTTTAATAGAAAACTGACAAACATAAATGATTATTTTTTTAAAAATAAATTTAACTAAACACGCTTTTAATGCATAAAAATATCTCTGTCAATTTTGTTTTGTAGCTTCTTTTCTTTTTGTTTTCTTTTTCTATTTAGCGTGTATTTAGATTGACTATAAAAAATAAATTATATTAATATTTGATTATGTGGATGATCAATTATAGTGATAACCAATTTGAATACTTTTAGATCATGTATGATGCAAGTATATTTGATGAGTTGTTTAGTTTATATTTTATTAATATTTTGGTAGGTCTTGCGGGTATACATTACTTTATTAATTTAAACAAAAGGTTGCTTGCTAAGCAACTTACATGGGTCCAGAGTGTACCTTACAAATTAACTATCTCCTATTTGTTATTTTTAATTAAAATTTAAAACTCAATTTAAATTTTTGTTATATTAAATAAAAATATTCAAAACTTAAAATTAAAAATTGAAATGACTATTTTAATTAAAAAAAAAATTGAAGGGCTTTGCTCTCAAACCCTTTCTTTATTATTTTGGTTTGTTAATTTCTTTAACTTTTGGTTTCTGGAATTTCTTAAATTGTTGCATATGATCTCTTTAATTTTTTTTTTCTGGAATTTTGATTTTTGGTTGAATCTTTCTTCTCTTTTTTTTTATTACCACAAAAATCTGGTACAAAGACTTCACTCTCCTTCAAGCAACCCAAGCCAGGTCAACTAACTGCTATAAAATTATGCTTCCTAAAAACAATTGTTTAGCAAAAGCAAGTACATTGTATGTGGTTTTAGTGTGTTTTGTTCTCTTCTCTGTATATGTATTTTTATTGAGTACTCCTGCTACTCTTCTAAATAATTTTTATTGAGATAACCAATTAGAATATAGTAAGTTTTTGTATAGTTATGTTTGCTAAAAATAATTTTTAAAATAAGAGTTTTTTTAATTTGTGCAATATTGCACAAGTTAAGAAACTAAAGATAAAAATAATACAAGTCATTAATAGTATGTTGAGCATAATCTCATTAATATTTTGATTTTTTCAACAAACATTTTTTATCTTTGGTTTCTTTAACTTGTACAATATTACACGAATAAATTAAAGTGAAGAACACACACATAGAGTGACACAGTAGAAATTAAAGTGATATTTTGCTTGTTGGATCTATTCATCAAGTTACACATGGTGGTACATTTAATTGGAATAGTAGTAGAGTGTATCTATCTATCTGAGCATGGAAGTGAGAGACTGAAAAACATGTTGTTCGCATGGAATTGTGAGACCATTTTGATGATGAAAGCCAAACTCTTGTTCCGCTTTATGGAGAAGGTTCTGGAAGTGAGGACGAGTAAGAAAAGAAATAGGAACAATGTACCTGCTTGCTTCTATTTCGTCCAACATATACAACAAAGTGACCTTTAGGGACATCGCCGCCGCCTTGACCTTGTTCATCATTTCTCCCTAAACTCTTTAGAATTATTTGCTTCATTTGAGGAACTCTACTACTTGATTTTCTTAACAAGAGAGAGATAGAGAGATATGTGTAAAAGGGGAATGAATTGGTGGTGGGTATTTATATCGATAGATAGATCGAGGACAAATGACAAGTAGGGTTACTTACCCTACCTTGTTGCCCTTTCAAAGGACAACGTAACCATGCTACATCCACCTTCTCTTAATTATTATTCCTACCACACTCTCTCTTCATTATAACCTGATGGAAGGACAATATAATACGGGTACTATACTTATCCAATTAATAAATGATACACATTACACATACATACAGTACTTGATGAATTCAAATTTACACACATACATACATAGAGATATAGATGAGTGTGAGAGAAAATGGAAGTGGGTCCCGTCCCGTCATGACAGCTCATATTGGAATCACGAGCCCAAAATAAAAAAGGACTTTACGGATGTACCTTTAATTTTAACGTCCACAACCACATGTGCTCTGCCTCTCATCTCTATTCTCTAGTGTGTCTAATTCTAATGTGTATCCACATAACACATTACAACACATGCATCATGAATTGAACACAAGTTTATGTGTATCAACAAATTCATTCGCTCGTTAGTTTTACATAACAGGAAATAACAGCATTATCTCTATGTATTTGTTTTCATTATTATTATTTTAAATTTCTTAATGTATTATGCAGAAAAAAAAACAAGTAAATCTTCAATTGGGCTAGTCTTCAACCACCATATATAAAATTAATTATTGTAAAAATAAAAAATGTAAATTCTTAAAAAAAATGTTAAAAAATTAATTAGAAAGAATAAATATAAATTATTTATTCTTTCATTGCATCAGTTCAATTTTAAAATTAGATTAATTAATAATATAATATAAAAATATTTTTAAATTATTATGTTATTAAAAAATAAAAAATTTAAATTAATAAATGTAAAATTGAAAATAAGTTTAATTGATACTGTACTAAGTTACATGATTCATTTGTTTTTTTTGGGAGAAGGATACGCAGTTGTAGTATTTTCTTAAAGGGTAGGTGGTGTGTAGAGAAAAAACAACGAACAAAAAGCAAAGCCCGATAGAATAAAAACTCATGGGCCTCCACTACAACGGCATATTACGGATCTCATTGGGCTTGGACTGAGGCACTAAGAATTTGTTGACAGAAAAGAAAGGAATATCCGCTTCTCACCTATGTGATGCAAGCAACAGTGTGCTTGACTGTTTCTTGATTCTTTGGTCTGCATACAATATGTTATTTTTTTAATTTTTTATCTATGTAATACTACATCTGAAGGCACACACAAAAAAAAAAAAGACTGTATTTGTACGTAATTACTGGTGTTTTATTACATGAATTACATTACATTTGCAACCATACTCCTCCTCAAGTCTGCAAGTCCGAGTCGCACATCAAAATACATTAATTTGTATACAAATACTAATAATAGTATAGTACTAGTATTATTAAAACAAAACAAATTGCAGCGAGTTGACAATTATTAATTCTGTGATGTATGGTAAATAAGTAGAAAACACATGTAGGATTATTGAACTTCAACTTTGTCTCTTATTAATTTATGCAAGTTCTTGGCTTCCCTTTTTCTTAGAAAAAATTCCTCCAATCAATGGAATCAACGACTTCTTCTTCTTCTTCTTCCTCAGAGAAGGATGTCTTTCCAACTTTTCAACCCCTGCTACCACCACATGAGAAACACAAGACGGTGGATTCGCGAACGTCACGTACCTTTTTTTCTGGAATTCCTCCCTCGTCTTTTCTTCATCCAATCTCGAACTTCTTATTTCCAACGTCGTTAAATTCTCCACGAATTTCACATCTTCCATTTCCAATTCCAACGGATCCGTTTCCCCTTGCTTCAGTTGTTGGAGCTCTTGCTTCGTCCGTTCAAGCTCTTCCTGCAGAGAAGACAGACAATGTGCCATTAACATGCTTTCCTCCTTTGCCCTCTGTAAATTCTCTCGTGTCTCTTCCAGCTCTGCTTCCACGTTTTCAATTCTCGACCCATTTTCATTTCCGCCACTACTCTGTATCTTCAAATTAAATTAAATAAATAATTAAGGTATGTATGTATTCTTGTACGTGCAAAAAAGAAACAGTTGAAAGAATTGATGGATAGAAAACCTGTTTGAGTTTGGTAGCAGAAGAGGCATAGAGTTGTTCACCAAGCACTAATTTCTCACCAAATAAGGAAACAGCCTCTTTCACAGAACGGAAAGGTGGTCTTGTGTCTATCTCTGCATTTCTCATCAGCATCACACCATCATCTTCCTTATTCATCTTCTTTATACTATTTATATATATGTGTGTTGCTTTCACTCTCACTCTCACTCTGTCTCTGTCTCAGCTAAATGTTTCAAACAATAAACAAGACAAAGAGTCTCTCTTGAGAGGCAGAAGAGAGATCAATGAGAAGGGTTACCGGTCACAGCAAAAGACAAAGTCAAAGTAAGAAAAAGGAGTTAACGTAGGAGAGAGGAGAGGGAAAGAGACAAACGACATATAATAAGGGTATGAACTATGAAGATTGGAAGCTTGGTTTGTCTCATTTTCACCTAGTTACAATATATTATTAAACCGAAACATGAAAGTCTTGTACACTATATAGCAACCAATACATTAAAAGTAAAGGCGTGAATTAGCTAAACTAGAGTCACAGAATGAGAAAGGAATATCTTAGAAACTAATATAAGAATTGCTACCTTACCTTACGAGCAAGTAACAACTTCTTTATTATTCTGTTGGCACTCTATTTGTTCTATACTTTAATTTATCTATTAAGATTATATGGTATCAATTTTCTCCTTAGTTTTTCTCTGTCCTTATACTCTCTACTATTTAAATCACTTTTTGTTGTGTCAATGTGTTATCATCCAAATTGAATTTGCTGCATAGAAGCTCCGTCCACGTTGATCAGAGCTACTTGCAACATAGTGCTGTCTCTAAATTTCACTAGCATTTGGGTCAGTAGCCTCCTACTACTTTCTCTAATTTTCTTTTTCTTTGTTTATTGCCTACTATTACTACTTTACTCCCTTCATATACTTAGCATTTCATGCATCATAACTTGACATTTACATTTTAAAACACACCTCCTATTGTGAATTTAGTTTTTTCAATTCAAAAATATTTACACACACAATACATGCTTAATGACACCATTTAACTTTGAGGAATTTATACAATATAAAAAAATTTATAAAATTAAGTTGAGATATAGAATTTGGTTTGGGTTGGTTCAGTTTTTATAGAAGGAATGAAAACGAAATCAAATTAAGTACGTTATGCAATTTTTTAAATTGATTTGAGTAGTTCAAAGTAGTTTATTGGTTTATGAACACCCCTGGTTTGAATTAGTAGATGGCAGATGAAGAAAAGCGTTTGGAGGTTACGATAAAGATTATTGAAGAAAAGCTAGGAAAGGCGGAGGCTGTGGTTTCATCAGAATGTTGCATTTACAGGGTACCTTATGATATCCGCAAATTAGACAGTGACGCATATACCCCATCTGTTGTATCCATTGGTCCTTTTCACTATAAAAATAATGCAAGACTTGGTAACATGCAAAGCCAGAAATTGATTTATTGCAAGAAATTCATGGAACGTGCCGAGACAACCCTACACAATTTGGTACGTTGCCTTCAACAATTGGAACCAAGCATTCGTCGTTCTTACTCTGAGAAAATAGAGCTTAGAACAGAGGAATTTTTGGAACTGATACTGATAGATAGCGGTTTCATAATTGAGCTTTTCATAGCGGACGCGTTTCCTAAGGAATGGACACATGATTTTATCCAATTCAATAGCTGGTTGGAAAGTAGCGTGACATCGGATTTATTACTACTTGAGAATCAAGTTCCTTTCTTTGTTCTTGAAAAGCTATACAACCTTGCTTTTCCCCAACGCATTCATGCTCACGTGTACCCTTCCTTTGTTAATCTCTCCTTACATTATTTCAAGGAGTATAACAAACAGGGCATTCTGCCCTCCAATGTTACCACCGTCAAACACTTCACCGATTTGCTTAGACTGTTTTATTTACCACCACTTGACTGTCGACCGCCGAGGATTGAAAAATTGCCGGAAGATGTTTACTCCGCAACGCAATTAGATGAAGCAGGGGTCAAGTTTCGGATGATTGGTACCGGATCAGAAAACGGCCGTAACATATTAGAGGTGAGATTTTCAAGAGGGCGTTATGTTGAGATTGGGGAATTAACCGTGGAAGATGACACGGAAATATTGTTTCGGAATATGATGGCTCTAGAGCAATGTCACTACTGTGAGGAGTCGTATGTGACAGATTATGTTGTGGTGTTGGACAACCTTATTAACACAGATAAGGACGTGGATATCTTGGTGAGAAATAAGATAATTATAAATATGTTGGGGGATAGTTGGGCAGTGGCGAATATGTTGAATGATATTTGCAAAAATATATTGCATTCAAATTTTAATAGAGATTATGTACAAGTTTGTAATGAATTGAAGGCATTTTGCGAGAGACCATGGAATAGTGGAAAGGCAACATTGAGGCGTGATTATTGTAGCACTCCATGGCACACGGTTGCTTCCTTAGCTGCTATTTTTTTGCTCATTCTTACTCTTATTCAAACTCTATGCTCTATCCTTCAACTCTAGTTTTTGTAGTACGGGCCTGGCCCCTTTTTGTTACCTTAATTAAATTCATTGTTGAGCACCAGACACACTGTACGCGTTATCAGAGAGTCGGTGATGGGCCTAATTAGAAGGCCCATATATTTATTGTCTTGAATCTCAGCAACTGTTTACCTAAAACCTTAGCATTACAGAGCATTTCTATTTGTACTTTTTTATGGAATGGAATGGAAAATGGAAAATAGGATGTAAGTATTTATTATTCATGGCACAATAATTACGTGCCCAGAGCAGGGGTATATGGGGTTAGTTAGTTGATAGGACTTGGACAACTCGAGAAAAAACCATTATTAAAGATAGAGAAAATTTTGATGCTTGGCCAGCCAGCCTCCACAAACCAATATGCCAGCACCAGCAGCAACTAGTCTTCTCTCTTACCTTGTTAGCGCGTTACGGAAATACCCTTTAGCTTCTAAAACATCAAATGACGAATGATCTTACTTATTCTCAACACACTTCATAGATATATACCAGACTCATTTAAATATTACTAGTATAGTGGTTCAAATCTTAGATCAACAGATAAATAAATATTTTCTTAGCTTGTAAGAGATTTCACCTCAAAAAAATTATTAGTCTGAACATTATCGATTTCACAATATTTTGATGAAAAAAGCGATAGTCATTTTATAACAAAAATACCCATATTATATGTAGTCAAAAGATCATCTATCCCACATTGTAAGTGAACAACATTAAACAATTAAAAGTTCGAATTCAAACAATCAATTACATAATTAATATACCCCGAATTGAATTCAAAAAAAGACATGTATCGATGGGTCAACCGCGTGAACCAGATGGCACGTTCCTATACTAATTAGCGGAGCTATAATTATATACAAACAGCAGGCTCACAAATTACGATTACCAAAATTTATTGAGTAATGCCGTGTCATCTTAAAAATCTTTTTACTTGGGTTCCTATTATCATATAAGAGTAATGCTTAATTCTTTTACTAATTCTCTTATTTGACAAGTATTATCTATTTTCTAAAAAAAAGTAAATGTTAAGTGAAAGGTAAATGACACTTGTCAAAATTGAGTGAGTAGAGGAATTAGGAAGAGAATTCAGCATTTTTCTACCATATAAAGTATGAAATTAAGTGGATTTTCAATCTTAAAACCATAAAAATCATTAAAAATATTATTTAATAAATAAGTAGGAGGATTTCTAGGAACATGAAATAAGAGAATTATGAATTACTCTAATTTATATTTACAGTCTGTTTATCAGTATTATTTAAAAATATTGATTTTAAATATCGGTAAAAAATTTATTATTTTTTAATTCATTAACTTCACAATTTTAAGATATTTATGTTTTTTTTTTAACTGAGTTTCTCCACTTTAAGATAAGATTAATCTCGTTCGTGCTGCGTGACTAGCACTGACTCCCGAAAATTTGTCATAAGTGAGATTCGACTCCCATGTGGAATACAATTTGTTAGAAAAAACTAAAATCTGATTTTTATTTTTTTTTACTTTAAATTATTTTTGAAAATACTAACAAATAATTTAAAATTTTTCATAATTATTTTTAATTAAAAAAGTAATTATTTATAAATTAAGTAATGACAAACAAACTTTTAATTTATTTAAATTCTTAGAGGTTAAACTCAGCCACACAACATGAATAGATTAGTCTTATTCTATAGTTAAAAAACCCGTAATTATTAAAAAAAAAAAACCCTTGATTTATTCATTATAACTCTACCTTATATGTATATTGGAGTACTATATTATATGAAATATGCAGAAGGAAATTAAATAAGTATATACCATAATTCAAGCTAGTTCGTTAAGATTTCATTAACGGCTTTTTGTAAAGAAAATTAAAATAATTGTTTAAACAAATTAAAGAGAAGCAACCATTATCGGGAAAGCAGAGGATTGGGTAGGAATGTTTGTTTGAATTGTAGCGTGGAAGATAGATTCATTCCCGTTCTTAATATTTTAATTTATGATCTAAGTCACTTTTCATATTCTAGAAAAAGCAAAAGAGCAATAATATTTTATAAATGTGATTCAAATTAAAAGAATTCCGAAATAACAAAGAGACAATTAGAGACTTAAATTGGTGCCATTGATCGCGTACTAAGACGCAGAGAAAGAGAAGGATATATATAAAGCATATCCAATAAGAATAAGAAGAATGGGAGGAGCAAATCTTAACTATACAATTATATATGAATGAGATTATTTTTTTTTAATCAAATTTCAACTATTAATTATAATTGAGATTTTTTCTTTTAATTAAATCTTAACTATTAACTATAATTGGATGGTTGATATTAACTTCTCTCATATTCTCACCTCTCATTTGATATATTCTAATATATAGAGTATATCCAATGAGAGCACGTTTAATTGTGAGAGATGAATGAATCTCAACCATTAAATCTTATCATGAATTATTGAGATTAAATATTATAAAGTCACGTGACTTTTTAAAAAGTCTTGTATTTTAATCTCAACCATTTATGATAAAGTTCAATAGTCAAGATTCACACGTCTCATCTCTCGTAATAAAACGTTATATATATGGAGTTTTTTATCCTGTTCAATATTGCACAGGTTTAGAAACTATAGATAGAAAAAAAAGTACAACATTTATTATAAGTCAAACTTAATCTCATTAAATTTTTATTCATACAAACAACAATTTTCTAGTTTGGTTTATTAACCTGTGTAATATTGCACAGGCATATAGTATATAGTTGGGTTCAAATAACACCAATGTGTCAAAGTTCTTAAATGACACCGCAAATAACTTTTTATAAAAAACGAATTTTGCCGATCCAACCAATCGATTGAAAGTTTATATAATGTAGATCAACTATGCAAAAATTCATACAATTTGAAAATTATTTGATACGTTATCGGAATGTTTTGCTTGAACGTCTAATACATTATTTAAAATACAAGTCAATTTCATTTGTTAGATTACATACATACAAATTTTCAAATAAGATGAATTTTTGCATAATTGATCTATGCCATACAATTTTTCAATTGATTAGTTGAATCGGCGAAATTGTGTAACAATTGGTATAATTTATATTGGTGTAATATATATATATATATATATAGACACACACACATTTTTGCACCCATTCCAATCCTGGGAAAATGATGACAATAGTATCATGAAGACATAGCTACCCTTGCCTCTTGCACTAAACATGGATTTAGATTCGGTGCGATTTGCGAATAGCCGAAGAATTAAGATAATTTTTTTTAAAAAAGAAAAATTGTGATTTTGGTTTTTCCATTAATTTTTCTTTTAAAAATTTTTTAAATATTCTTTTAATAAAGGAAAAAAATTTTGTCCTTTAGCTAAAAATTGGACATCGTTTAAAATCATTTTTCACTGTTTAAAATTATCTTAAAAATCGTTTCTGACAGCAAGTATATCCAAATAAAATTTGAATATATCTCAAATAATTAATTCTTTTACGTAATTTATTTTTCACAATTAAACACGACTAATTCAACTACATTCTAAATGAGATATTTAAAGGTACTAATATATATATATATATGAAACTCGTGTATTATTTCAGCTTCAAATTAAACATTTATTTATTTTTCCATCTGAACATAAAGGTCATTTGTTTGCGTAGCATTTTTTATCATATAAGTGTAAGAAAATATTATTTAACTTGCATTACTAGAATGTTGGGATTTAATTGCGCAAAATTAGCGGCGGTCTTGATACCGTCACAAATTGATGCGGAAAAGCCGTCGTTAATACGACGCAAATGAGACAGACATCCAAAAACTTATTTTGAGACAAGTTTGCAGCGACCACGCTGTCGCTAATCCAGCCAGCAGAATTGAAAAAATAAAAATATCCCAACCAGTAGAGGCGGCTAGGCCACCGCTAAATCAGACCGTTTTCAAAAAAAAAAACTTAGCTAGTAGCAGGGGCTTTGGCCCTCGCTAATTAGCGGGGGATTCGGCCCTCGCTAATTAGCGGGGGATTCGGCCCTCGCTAAATTAGCGGGGGATTTGCGCTAATTAGCGGGGGCTTTGGCCCACGCTAGAAGAAGATATTTAAAAACAAACTGATCTGGTAATTTGTGGCGGCTTTAGCAGCCGCTAACAGGAGATAAAATTTTTCTTTTAAAAAAAATCGGGATTTGGTAATTTGCGGTGGCTAGCCGCTGCTAACTATGAAAAAAAAGTGAATGTCAGGGCCGCATTGCGAGACGCGAAAAATTTAGTGGCGGCCTTTAGCGGAGGCTTAAGCCATCGCTAAAAGAAGATATTTAAAAAAACAACTGATCTGGTAATTTGTGGCGACTTTAGCCGTCGCTAACAGGAGATAATTTTTTTTTTAAAAAAGCGGGATCTGGTAATTTGCGGCGGCCATATGAAAAAAAAAGTGAATATCAGAGCTGCATTGGGAGATGTGAAAAATTTAGCGACGGTAACTTGTGTAATATCAGCCACAAAAAATTTCTCTCTCACTTATCCTTATTATTTACAAAGACAAAAAAACATTTCTCCCTCCCTCTCCAAGTAGCGCTCCGTTCGGCCATCATCATAGGGGAGGTTTTGCCGGCCGCCACTCTATTCCAGCGACCACCACCCCATTTTGGCATACACCACACAGTTCTCCTTCCTTCTAAGCTTGTCAATCGCTCTCTCTCCCTCTGGTAAGGTCGCAAATCCCTCTCTCCTCCTTGATTGGATTTTCGGCGCCACCCACCGCCCATAACGACACCATACCGCCACCATTTGTGGTGGTTCTACCACCTATTATGGTGATCACTATTTTTAACCCTATTTTATCTTTTGCTATTTTTTTTTAAAAAAAAAACACATTTTTATTATCTTAGTTTTCTATTAATTAATGTTAATAATGCAATTTTATATTTGTATAATTTTTTTTTTCAGTTTATATTAGTTTAGTTTTTTGTATTATTTAGGATTAATTATGGTATGTATTTTAGTGTATAGGAGAAGCAAATGCTTATTTTAGGTATTTTAGATTATGGTATTTTGAATTAATTTTTGTTAATGTATGAAAATTTGTAATGTTAGGTTTATTAGGTTTATTAATATTTTGTTAAAATATCTCACTAATTTTAGTGTATAGAAAAAACAAATGCTTATTTTAGGTATTATTAATTAGATTAATTAGATTGAATGATTATGGGATGTTTTAAATTAAGTATTAAAAGTTAATTAGGATGCTTATTAAATCTCGCTAATATACCTGCAATTTGCGGGGGCTTTAGCCCGTGCTAGCGGGGGTTTCAGCCCTCGCTAAATTAGCGAGGGTTATGGCCCCCGCTAAATTTTGCGGGCTTTATTTGGCACCAAGCAGTTTGCGGGGGCTTTTCTGTTAGGTCTCTAGTTGCTTTTGTTGCATTATTAGTGAAGGCTTTAACCCCGCTAATTAGCGACGGCCTCAATAGTTGTCTCTTAGTTGCCGCTAATCGTCAATTTGCGATGGCTTTTACTTTATTAGCGAGGTCTTTGGCCCCCGCTAAAAATTGTTTTTCTTGTAGTGTTAACATATGATGATTAGGAATAATTTTGAAAATATATATGTATAATATTAGAGTAGCGTAAAGTTGAATTATTTGAATAAAATGGCAAAAAATATTTTCGAGAATTGGTTATTAATAAGTTGAGGAGTGGAGATGAAATTGACGCCCCATGTAAATGTAAAGATATATATGGAAAGAGAGAATATACCGATTAGCCAGGAAAAGAAAAAGAGAGGGAAGAGTGTGAATGGAATGGATGGATCAGAATTGAATTAAGAATGTAGGGAAGAATATGTCACGTGACGAGAAGAGAAGAAAGTCAGATGTGATGGATGTGTGAAATATCATGTGTGAGTGGCATATATGGTTAATTACAAGTGTATATCATATTTTGTTTTTTTTTTCTTTTCATATAATAGGGATCTGTACTCACACGCGCATATATGTAGCTATAATTTTTGAATTATATTTAATTTTTGAAAATGTGCTCTTATAACAGCGTTTAACATTTAACATTTTGTTTATATATATTATATTTGGTCATAATTTAATAGTAATATATATTATATATGTTGATGTATGTGAGAGTAGGTAGGTAGTGAGGGTAGTAGCTATAAAGGGAAGGAAGGGAGTGGTTAGGTTGAATATAATCAATCGACGCTCCTCGGTGGGTGCGATCCTTAATTACTTGTCGTCCCTGTTTTGATGTTGAGTTGAATTTGTTGGTGTGATGGAAAGTAATAATGATGAAAGAGAGGAAGGTGTGGTGGTGGTGAAGAAGAAGAGTACAAGTAGGAGGAGGCAGTTGAGACGCATCTGTGTGTATTGTGGTAGCAGCAGCGGAAAGAATCCGAGTTTCCAAGTAGCTGCTATTGAACTTGGAAAACAACTGGCAAGTATTCGATCATTCTCTTCTTGAATTCAATTTTACTGTATGAATGAAATGAATTTGGAAGTGATAATGATATAGGTGGAGAGGAAGATTGAGTTGGTATATGGAGGAGGAAGCATAGGTTTGATGGGTGTATGATGGTGGACGCCACGTCTTAGGGTATATGGAGTATATAATTACATACATTAATTAATTAATTCTGTATAATCACAGTGTTACTTGATTGTGCAGAGTGATTCCGAAAACACTGATGGGAAGAGACAATAGGAGAAGTGAGAGGTGTATCGGGTATGCACCAACGCAAGGCCGAAATGGATACGGTACCCTGGAAGAACTATTGGAAATTATTACCTGGGCTCAACTCGGTATCCACGATAAACCGGTAACATTATAGGAGTATATACTATTCATTATACAGTACTACTACTACTCTACAGTATAATTCATTCATTATACTACTTGGCTGGCATGGCAGGTCGGGTTGCTGAATGTGGATGGCTACTATAACTCGCTCTTGGCATTCATCGACAAAGCTGTCGATGAAGGTTTTGTAACGCCACCTGCCCGTCACATTATTCTTTCTGCCCAAACTGCCCACCAACACACTCACTCACTCATCATCATCAAAATGATCGTCTGAGCCGTTGAATATGTGCCCAACCACACTGGCGTTGGGAGATGGAGCAACAGTTAATTAGTTAACACTGCCAACTCACATATTTCTCCTTGACCTCCGATCCCATCCACTCATTTTCACTCTAACAACCAACCTACCTACCTGGATTTTACATCTATAATCTCAACCTCAACCAACACACATATATAATTCAACTTAGCAATATTACTCTGTAATTTCTTCATTATTATTACTTTTATTAATTTCTCCCTCCGACTATAATATATATCTATCTAATTTCTTAATCACTCTCCATTACAATCTCTCCTCTCATTACTTTATCTATGTCTTCCACTTCTCACTTCACCTATAAA
Organism: Cyamopsis tetragonoloba; assembly: GCA_037177725.1. NCBI lineage: Eukaryota > Viridiplantae > Streptophyta > Magnoliopsida > Fabales > Fabaceae > Cyamopsis > Cyamopsis tetragonoloba. Next base: position 84,707,733 of record CM074119.1, read on the forward strand.
TTCAAGGAATTATCATCATCTATCACACACTCAATTTTAAGGCCAAATTACAAATTACCAAATCAAATCAAATTCATTTTTAATCTTCACATCACCACCTTCCGTCGGCATCTATGCCGTGATATGTAATGCGTGTTTAGATTGACGTTTAGTAAACATAGATTTATTGGATTCATAAGTTAAAAATAGTTGATTTGTGTTCACATTTGGCCCCATTTCAACGTAAAAAATAATCTTTAAATTTGATTTTTGATTTCTAACAAAACATGCTTCAACATAATCTTTTTCGTTTTAACATGATTTTGAGCATGAAATCACCTAAAAATCGAAGGAAAAAAAAACACACTCGTACTCACTTTGGTTGATGTGCTTCAAGACTTACAAAATTTATTCTAATCACACATTCATTTCAAATTTTACTACACATTTACTGAAAACTAACAAAAAAATTCCTCGCATTCCTCTCAATGAAGTTTTGTTTGTAACAATACTTGAAGCAAACAGCCCTTTTCTTTGTGTTTTTTTTTTAAATAAGCATTTATTTTAATAAAAAAATATTTCTATAATTTTTAGTGTATTTGTTTGTGTGTTTTAAAATAATTAAAAGGAGAAAGCAATTACATTTCTGTTTATTTTAAAAAGTCACTTTAAGCTGCTTCTCAAAATAATCAAGTATATATATATTGTAAAAGAGAGAAGATTAAAAAAAATGATTATTCTTATTTAAAAAAAACATAAACAACTTTCGATTTTTACCACAATCAATTAAAAAAATAATTAATTCTCTACTTGTCTTCATAATTAATTATTTTTTAAGTTTAAACAAACTACCCCTAAATGACTAATAATTAGTGTGTTTGATTTTACATTAATAAAATTTGATTCAATTAAAATTAACTAATAAAATAAGTTAAGTTCAATGACAGTTTACTTTATCGAGATTGATGATCGAATAATAATTTCACCTAAAAATAAGTTTTATAAATTAAATATTATTTGAATAATTTTAAAAGTGCTTTTGAGTTAGTGCTAGTTGAAGGTCAATAATATGTCCATGGCTCTAAAAAAATAAATGCAAATTCAATTAACTAAATGAACATTACTTTTATAGTATGGTTGACCAAAAGCGAGTTCAATTAATTTTGATAATTAAACCAAATTTTATTAATTGGATACAACTAAAAAATAAATAAAATAACACATAATTTTATACAGTTAAATTTATTTTCTCAGCCCAACTTAAATTCAAACAGACGCTTAATGAAGACATTAATTAGTTCTCATAAGCGGGCTGGATTGGGGACGGACCCTATACTTTTTTCATTGCTATATTATTGGATGATGATTGATGAGGTGCGTGTAAAACGGTACACTAATATAAAATGGGATCTTAATTATTTCTTACCAACCATTTTTGACATATACAGTACAAGTGAGTCTATGGTAAATTCAAGATGTAGAACTGAGATTTGAGAGTGCTTGGCGTTGGGTTTATATATTACACAGGTAAAACATTTTAAAAGATAATTTTTTTTAAAAATAAAATAAAAATTAATTAATTTATGTTTAACATTTATTTACTATTTATTATTCTTTTTATTTTGAAATTCTTATCATATGTAATATTATACGAGTTAAAAAAATCTTATTAATATATATAGTATTGGTATGAGATGTCTGCTTGCTATATATGATGTATTGTCTTAGGCGATCGAGGACCATCTATCTATTTAACATTGTTTTTCTTCCTGATCAATCAAGTTGCCTTACGCGCTTATTAAGAGTTTAAATGTTCTAAATTATAAGTACTCTTGAATTTTAATGAGTAATTTTTTTTTTCGATCTTATAATTATATACCTAATTAAATAAAAAAATTATTTTGTGTTGTTCATTCTGTTTTTTTTCTTTTAAATAATTTTATCATCTAGCACAAGTATCCGATCCTTTAATTAAAGGAGCATCAATAATAAATATACTATTTATTTAGTTTTGTTTTGAATGCGGAATACACTTTAATTAAAGGAGCATCAATAATAAATATACCGCGCCTGAATCAAGCACCCCACCAATAGGTATTTTTAATAAACTAAATCAATGTCCCTTATTTTAACAAAGGCTTGTATTTTTTTTTTATCATTATTTATCAAATTAAACTACTTTTGATAAATAATAAAAGTACTTCTTAATTGAAAAATAATAATTTATTATTTACAATTCCTCAAAATATAACATGTGTTATTTTCAAATTTAACTTTCTTTTGACATGCACACTTGCACATTATTTTTATTTATTTTGAATTTTCAATATCTTTAATTCTTCTTTTATTATTTTTTTTAAAGACATGTAAAATTTAAAACTGCATGTGTTACATGAGATACTAATATTAATCATGACAAGGACAAAGTTTAGCCAATTATATACTTTTTCACTTTAGTGAAGATTACATTGATCAGTTTCATTTTGTAGAATCATTTTTATGCTTTTCTTTAAAAAAAAAATATGTGGAGAGGAGAGGCACTTTCAATTTTCAGTTATTAATTTTTGTGGTCACTCAATATTTAAAACCCGTTTATAAGAGATTTAAAATTTTAGTAATGTAATTTTTTAAAGAAAAATTTAGATTTAAAGCTCTTAAACTACTAATTTTTAATTTATGTTGTCACACGGTATCTAAAAACCAAGCAAAAACGATTTCTAAAATTTAATAGTATGTAATATTAACTTGTAAAATGCATTATTACTTAATTTTAATATCTATTTTTACTCGGCTTTAAAATACCTAATGCGTCCAATATTTAATTAACGCGTGAAAGTTATATTAAGAAAAAAATGCGCGACACAATGAGAAGAGAAGAGCAGCGGAGTATAACCAATGTTAAGAGAATCGGACCGGTCATCGAACCGGTGAAGGCACTGGTTCAAAGTTTAATGGTCGGACCGCGATTAAATTGGGGTCGGACCGGTTCAATTAAATACATTAAAATTTATTATTATAATGCCTTATAAAATTATTTAGAAAAAAAAATATATGAGTAAGTAATGTATAACATCAAAATTAACATAATGTTACTAGTATATATCCAAATATTCAACATAACAAAATAGTTGTCTAACAAAACAACTAAACATCTTAGATTAATATCATTACTTCATAAATCATTAACTTCATAACTTCATAAATTGTTACCTAATATTTATTATAAGTCCAATATTTATCGGTTTATAATCCCAATTATGAATTATTTTACTACCCTTGAAATATTCACTACCATGGTTAATTTAGTTAAGTTACGATGGAATTGGAAGCAGAGTATGAATTGATGGTTCATAGCTGAAGATTGGGGTTTTCACTTTCACTGAGCAAGAGCAAGACCATCATATGGTTGTTGAAAACTTGAAATCGCTGCAGAGGGAAAGAAAACCCAAAAATTTAACATTAACACTGAAGAAGTTAGTTTAATATTTCATTTTGCTGTAAAGTGAATGGGGGAGAACCGGAGAACAATAAGATCTATATATTATAATCATTCCATGGAACAAAAGTTTAACAGATTGGGTGAATGAATTGGGTGAATCAATAAATTGGACAGAAGAAATCAATAAATTGTGTGAATGAAACAAATTGAGTGCTTCTATAGTTAATCAATAAATGAATTGGGACAACAATAAACCCAAAAATTTGTGTCTATGGTTAATCAATAAATTGGGTGAATGAAACAAATTGGACAGAAGAAATCAATAAATTAAACAAGGTGTAGCAGCGAACCTGGAAGCAGCAAAGAAGCACCACCGTAGCAGCAAGAGAGCGACGGTGACAGAACAGCGAGCGGCGACGGCAAGGCGTAGTTGCGAACCTGGAAGCAGCGAAGAAGCAGCAGCGTAGCAGCGAGAGAACGACGGTGACAGAACAACGAGCGGCGGCGGCGGCAAGGCGTAGAAGCAGCAGCGTTTGGGGTTGTTCTTCGATGGAAGAAGGGAAGAAGGGATTGGACAGCAACGAAGTCGTTTTTGATTTTTCCATTTGGGTCTGTTTTTTACTTTTTTTTTTTTTAATAGTTTAATAAAAACTGGGTAACTCGGTTGCAACCCGATTTTCCCGGTTTTATTCCGGTTTGTCCGGTTCAACACCGGTTCTCTTTCAAGACGGTTTTCTGCTTATATTGAATCGCAAAACTATCGGTGTCCGGTTCAACCGGTTCGACCGGCCAGTTCCGGTTCTCTTAACATTGAGTATAAGCAAATAAAATTCAATGAACCTAAACATTGTCTTCCTTACAATTTTGAAGTATAACCCAATAATGTAAATATGTTTTTGACTTTTTTTCACTAATTACTTCTCAAAACATCTTTTTATTTTTTCCTTTTTTGCTCTAAACTTGATAAATAAATGGGGAATTCAGCATAGTTGGCATGTATCATTACTAGGGAGGACAAAGTATCATGGACATTTGGAGATTATGATTTTTAACAAGGATTGTTGTACAATTAATAATTACAGCTAAAACTAAAAGGAATGAAAAATTCGACAAAGAATTTTAACTCAAACGGACATGTATCGAATCGTAAAATTTGAGAACAAGAAATCTAAAGTTCGAACCTTAACGATGAATATTTTAAAAAAAATAGTTTAAAATATATAAATATTTACTTAAAAAAAAATAAAAAATTCGAGCATAATAATAGTTGTTGATTTTGAATAATAATTGAGGGTTGGTAGGACACCTGTCCTTGACCGTACTCAGTGGACAGTAGACCGAGTGCCTCGTCTACAAAAATGAAAACAAAGCAATAAGATTAAAAATAAAATAAAATAAAAAAATAAAGTGATGACGAAAGATGAGTGTCCCACAACTGAGAAATAGGACCAGAAACAACGAACCATACACGTGGATATGGCATTTCTCTCTATCTGTGTTTAATTTCACCTTAACTACCATTTTTTTCTTAATGTGTTTGATTTTATACATTGCGATATAACATGAACATAAGTCTATTTCGATGCAACTTTATTTTTATATTTTTATCCATGTTTAAGATGTTCAGTTGTACTCAAATGAAATCAAATTCATATGTATCTTGATCAATTGAGAGAGGGGGAATGTGATTGATTTCAGGTAGGAACAAGGTGAATATAATGTATTTCAACATTATTAAGATTAAGTGTGTGTTTAATTTAACTCTTAGAATAGGCCAAAAGTAAATTCAATATCATGGATGTTACTCTCAACATTTATTTAGCTTGATGTTAAAATCAACCAAAGGTGAGAAGTGTACTTATTGATATTTGAAATGTGTTTAAATTTAGAGCATGTTTGGATTAGCTGAAATTAATTGTGAAAGAAATTGGTTATTGAGATATAATCAATTTTTGTTTGGATATATTTGTTGTTAGAAGTGATTTTTAATATAATTTTAAGATGTAAAAAGTGCTTTTGAATTTTTTTTAAAATACGGTCTAACTTTTAACTGAGAGATAAAAATTTTTTTTAAATTCAAAATTTAATTATGCAATGTAAGTTGGAAAATAATTTTTTTCAAGCGTGTCCTTATTTTATCTTAATGTCATTTCATGTGAAACTTGAGTTGGCATCAAGTGGGTAAAAAGTAAAAATGGAAATTATTACTATTAGTTGTGTGTGGAAATAAATTCATATTTATTTTAATGTGATTTAACATGAAAACCATCTTAGTTTCATATATAAAATGAGAACACAGGTGATGCTGTGATTCTTTTCTTCTTCATTCATGCAACACATACACAAGATGGGAATGGTAGGAATGAGGAACTATGGTGGATAGATGGTATTGGCAAATGAAATAAAGTAGCCCTTTTCATCAATAGCTTGCTTTAATATTGACATTACTTTTCTTTAATTTCTGCTACTCTTTTTTGGTAGTATTGGATAAGCATAAGCCTGGTTGATGTGATCACACATGTTCAGTGGCGGTGCGGTGGAATATAACATAACTAATTAATCTTTTATTGCGTGCATTGCATTACTCTTTCTGCCCTCTTTCCTTTTTCTTCCGGTCAAAAAGGATATTAAAGCCAAACCTAAAGAATCTTAAAGTATCAAAGTAATTGAAAATTAAGTTTTGTTTGAGAGCGAGCCTAATTAATTAGTGACATAAGAATTAATAAACTACTTAATTGATTCATGTCCCACAAAATGCGGATATGCAATTGAATAATTGATGCCTTCTGGTTTCACATAACTTCAATTTCATCGTCAAACAGAGTCGACATTGTGAATATTGACAAGGGATGCATAGAAAGTGTGTATGTACTGACTCTCTGTTTTTCAGAGAAAAGGAAACCAAATCATTCACTTGTTCAAAGTTTAGAGAATTGAATACTATCATGGGCATAATAGCAAGATTTTAAGTTTGGATTTGAAAAGTCACAATATGCCAAAAGGTCAAAATAATTGTCTGACCATGATTGCAATTATCAATAACCACAACCTGCCATATTTTACCGCATTTAATTCAATGCGATGATAATCACAACGTGATCCAAACCGCAATTTAAAACTCCGGCGTAAAGGTGGACTAAGCTGATACTAGTATCATAGTATATCTGAACTTTCTGCAAACATCAATTCTTGTTGAACCCACAAAGTAAACATTCCCGTCTGCTTCTCACTTTTTTGCATTCAGATCACTCGCTTTCCCTTTTCTTTCTTACGCTCGTCCTTTTCTTCAACTATATCAACTTGTTAGTTTCAGATTCAATCCTCATCATTTGTCTGATTCATCATTATTTAATTCGTTTGAAAATTATGTACTTACCAAGTAAATTACAAACTCACCAAGAAAATAATGCGACAAAAAACTTACAAACAAATCATATGAGCTCATATTTACTAAAGGTATTTTGAACCAAGCATTATTGATTATCGATTTGATTCTTAGGTTCTTGTCAGAATGTCAGTTTTTTGACAAAAATCATCTTTGCAGAACCAAGGTTTGCTGCGTTATTTAATGTAAACTATAATCTAATCAATATCAACGTAAATAGTAGTTGGTGTTTTCGGTGTTTAGGATATTCTCTTCCTTTCATCTTTTGATATCCAAACTCTACAAATTTCAAGTCTTCAATAGTTAGTGTAAGATATATTGCTTTACAATGAAAGAAACAGAACATCAATAATGTAATCCACGATCCTAATAATACTAATAATTAAGAAAATAATTAAAACATAAATTATTGTACTAAGATATGGTGAACAAAGCATCATTAATTTGTTTCTTCGATTGTAAGCAACACGTCGGTTAAGGACTTAATATCACTTGCACAAAAAACCCATATTCGCAGAAAACCAAGGATCACTGCCATAATTTTAAGGTGGGGTAAAAAAAATTAAGGATCATGTGGTCACTTTACTAAAAATAAAAAATATAGAATACTTTTAAAAAGTATAGAATATTTTTAAAAAAATTAACATTTTTTAAAAATATTTCATACTTTTTACTTTTGATAAAGTGACCACGTGATCTCTAATTATTTTTTTTCCACCTTAAAATCACCCTTTTCATGGTGATTTTCTTGCATGTTGCATCTGTTTTTTGGTCCTTTCAGCTGTATCGGAAGGTGGGCTAATACTAGTGATGGAGTCCAAATGTCCTATAGGATTATTGTAAAATACTATTGGCACCACCTTCTTACTTACTGGAACACATTGTAATCCAGAATACACTTTCAAGAAGGCCCCAATTTTTTTTTTTTATTGGAGAGGTAATGCAAGTCCTGGTGGGAAGTGTGGAGTTGGTCTTTAGTGGTCGTGAGCTGTTGCCTCATAATTCATGGGGATATGTGGTTTACGTCTTGTTTCACTTGATTTTTGGTTGGGTTTGTTTTTTTGCTCGATCTCTTCTACTTGAATTTTAATAATAATACCTTTACTTTCGGTGATAATGAAAAAAAAAATTGTGGGGGTACAGCGTAGACGTATATACCGAAGATCAATAATAACGTCACCATCTATTATCTAATGATGCTAATAAACTTTAAACATATGTTTAAGTTGTACAAACAAGTACAACAAAATAGCTCAGATCTGGTGAGCTAATAAAGCCAAATCAAACTTCACTCGTATACATGCTAATCACTAAAACTATTCAGACACATTCTACACTTACAATCAAGCATATCGTTACAACATTATCTTCAAGTTTCTAAAAATCTTTTTATTTGTCAAGATCGGGAAATGAATAAAGCTACACAGAAGTGTAAAACACAAATCTACATTAACCTTTTTAAGCAGAATCAACGACAGAAAGGAAGCTCCAGCTTAGGTAAACGATTGAACAGCAGAAGATGAAGTGACTAAACTTGATAAGAGGCCAACTATGACTGCACTGTTATATGTGCTCGGTTCTGCTTGCATGGAACTGTTCCTTGAATCAATGTAAGTGTCATTTAAGAACGGTCCACCAACAAGTGCTCCGGTAGCTACATTGGGATTAGGATCAGATGAGTCGAGCCAATGGAAGTCGTCCTTGCAACCAGTTTTTGCACCAATAGGAATTGAAGCCCCCCTATGATGCACGAATTGTGGGAAGTTATCTCCGTATCCCACTAGAAAACTCATTTTCATAGGATTCTTACCCAATACGTAATCAGCCTGCAAGTATTACATAGATGAAATTTCAGTTCATGCATGGATCACTCCAAGCAGATAAACTGTGAAAATTATAATGAGACACATACCTGAGATTTGGCAAAGTCTCTAAGATGTGATGGAGTAAAGGAATCTGAACCACATTTTAGTTTTGGAGTCTGCGATGTGAGCATGTAGTCACTGTAAATAGCAGCTAAGAATGCAGAAGCAACGGGATGTTGCAGGGCGTTCCATTCGCTAACCCATATAAGACCACCTGGATAAACCAAAAAAATAATCTAATTACACAACATATAGAAGCAGGAATATGATTCTAAAAATTAATTTAAGTAGTTTGAATTTTATAAAATGTGTGTTAATCGAGGAGCACTGGTTATGATTGGCAATAAAACTATAGTCAATGTGTCAATAAGTAGAAGAATTGTGCATTAGGCACATTGAGGCATTTAACTTAGAAGATGTGCAAAATGGAATGTGGCAGGAAGTAAAGAAAAAGAAGATTATAAGTGTGAGTATCCAATAATTATAGCATTATAGCATTCTAGGAGAAAATTACCATCCGTTCTGCTTTTTGTTGCAGTTGGAGAATCTGGAAGAAGTCCACACATTACAGCCTCAGCTGATTTGCTATAATTACGGAGGCCAGAACCATACGAATTTGAAACGTCCTTTGACTTAAAAAAGCTTAATCTGGATAACAAAACCTACGCCAAGAAGGCAGAATCATTGAAGGTCTGTTAATAAAAAGAATAATTTAGAATAAGAGAATGCCACAAGACTCTATTTGACTTATCTATCTTATCAGAAGACAGAACTTAAGGTCTTAAGCCAATAGGCATTCATAACACTGAAAATTATCTTAAATTATTAAAAAACATAAATTAGAAAATGAACACAAGGATGAGCACTTCTTATTACCTGAGTTCTGGCAAGCTTGTTGTCCCAACTGAACCAGGTTGGGCTTCCCCACTCAACGAAGTCTTCTCCATTTTGGCCAGTCACATACTCAAGGTAAGAATCATCATCTGTAGCATGATAGAGCCAGCTTGCTGTCCATAAAAGCTCGTCACCATATCCAATTGAGTTATAGTATGTTTGGACTTCAGGTATATGCTCACTATATAGTCCTCTATTTTTGACAGCAAAAGTAAACAACTGCTTTGCATGCTTGAGGAGAGTGCTTGAATATGTAGAGTCGGACTCTTTAAAGACCAAAGATGCAGACGCCATGGCTACAGCAATTTCAGCTGCAACATCTGGGACAAGATGCATTCACTTGTGTCAGTGGCCGTGGCTCTGTCATGGCTTCGGGTCTATCCCAACACTTGTGATCCGCGACAGGATCACCCACCTACCACAAAATTAAATTAAACTGGTTAGAAAAGGTTTTCCCCAGAGATAGGTTTTTGAAAGGCAAACATAACAGTCCTAAAACACCACAAGAGAAAGACATATGTCACTGAACCAAAAGAGAGCATCGACTAATCAAAGTTAAACAATCATCATAAGCACGTAAAACAAAATCCCAAAGGTAAAAGATCAAGGGAAAGAGGAAAAACAAATGGGAAATCTACAAAATCCCAAATCAATAGACTTTGCTGAACAAGATCACTTGTCTAATCTTATGGCCTGCGCTGGCATTAGTACTACAAACATTCCAATAATCTCACAAATAGTAAACCAAATATAGAAGAACAATAATATAGTTTCCATTTTAAATTTGATTAACTGACAATGTCACAGTTTTTCACCGTAAAGAAACAAGAATGTGCCACATTACTGTTGTGGCTAGGGAAGATTTTAGACTTTACTTAAAGCCTTTAATTTTCTGACAGTGCAAATCCTCAATGGATCAAAATTAATTCTTATAGCTAAACTTGGGAGTTGGGAAACATTCCAAGATTTATGGAGTACACAAAGTATCCATGACTCCATGTCTTTGTAAGGAGAGAGGAGATAAAAACAACTTATGCATGCACACTAGGTAACTTGCATACAGATCTGGCATCAAATGAAAGTTGTGAAGTGCAATAACCTGAATATAAAGAACATTCTCAAAAGGGTGAGCATTGATGAGATAATCAATGATCCACTTAAGTGAATCTTGTGCTGGTTCCAACTGGTCAACAACATCCATTTGATTTCCGTATTCCTGAATGGCCCATGATAACACCGTGGCTGTAAAAGCCAAAGGAAAACCAAACTTCATGTGATCCCCAGCATCATACATTCCTTTTGATAAATCCAGATTTGCTTGGCTTCCATCTTTAAGAGCAGAATCCCCTCTCCAAGTTATTTTGTTGTTGACTAGCTTGTCAGCTGCACCAGGAAATATGATTGTTAACGTCTAGTACCACGAGAATGAGAAATAAAATAAATCAAAAGTGTGATAATATTCATATCAATGTATCCTTCTGCCTTAGCCATTAGCATATCATGTCTCACTCAAATATATAATCTGCACATTATGAGTGATAACTGATTACAATCAAATTTTCAACTGCAAAACACCATATTTGCCTTCATATCTATACATTATCTCTTGCAGATTCTGATGTAAAAGCAAACAAAATTAACGGACAAATTATCATTTTAACAAACCACAAAAAAAAAAAACACAAGTGTCAAAGAATGTAACAAATAAGAAGCACCCGTGAAATATACACATGGCTAAACATTTTAAATTGTGATTCGCTTAGTAACATCACACCGCAGTATTATGGATTTAAGAGGCAATGAAACTGCATCAAACCACTATTGCGATTAACAATAGCCACATATGACAAGAGATATTAATAATGTTGGATTCTACATGGTCTCAGAAAAGGCATAAATACTAGTAGTAACAAAATAAGAAGCTCATCAAACTTCAGATCCTGTATATGACATATAAGCAACCATGGTGAAACAATTGTCGGCATTTTTATTTTTGTTTTTTTGCTAGAATGAAGCCGAGACATAAGTTCAAAACTAAAAATGCAAGATAGGAAAATCAACATAAAAGACGGGGGAAAAAAAGAAGATAAAAAAAGGGTGTTAGGTTAGATTACATTTTTGAATGTCGAAGAATTGCATTGCGGTTTTGAGAGCAGAGGCATATTTTTGTTCGATGGCGCCAGGGGGTCCTGGAACGGGAAGAGGCTTATCGGATTTTGAGTGATCAATTTTCTTCTTAACGGTGTAAACAACAGCACCTACAACTAGTGCGAGAATCAAAATGGCCAGAAACCAACCGCAGCAACCTCCTCTGGACCTGGATTTTTGTCCCATTCTTGTTCTTGTTCTGCAAATCAAAATGGGCTTCAAAGTTCAAACCAGAAAGCACGGAAACAGAGAGTTCGGGGCCTGGATCTACACAATCAAACCCCAAACCCAACACATGTATGTTTATTTATTGCTCACAAACCAACAAACTCAAATGTGGCAGTTGCGGAAACGCAATGCGTTGTGTGCTCCTTCAAAGATGAATTCAAGAGCCAAATGACAATGACAATGGCTATCTTTAGAAGAAGCGGGTTGAGTTTTGAAAACAAACGGCAACAACCGGCTAGTACACTGGTAGCATATGCTGGTGGAGGAGTTGGATCTGACACGACCTGAGTAATGTGGAAGAAGTGTAGCGGAATGCGACGATTAGTGTTCTTTAGTCTAAGAGTAGATGCTTATTAGTTATTAGTTATTCCATCTTAACATTAGTGTAAAGTTCTATAGTTTCACGTTCTTACTATAACTTTTGGATGCATATATAGCTACTCATCAGTCATCACTCATCAATATGAGTTTGATGTGATTACGTGCAATTATTACGAGATCTCAAATTCTGAGGTATTCTTTCATCAGCTCGGCCACGTATGCTGTGTGCATACTGTAAGATTTTTTTCCTTTATTTCCAGTGTCAAAAATTCAATTACAAAATAGGATAAACAAAAATAGTGTGTACGTTACATATCACTTGTCCCTTTCTTCCGCACAAGGAAATCAAGTAATTCTAAACCCTATGCAAACATGGAATATGAGAGCACATGAAAAAGTGATGGTTGCACTAAAACCAAATACTTTAGTTAGTAATTTTGTTTCACAAACAACCCGCAAATATCATATTTTTAAATGAAATTACGATAATTTGAATAAAGTATTTAAATGATAAAAAACCTTTTTTTTAAAAATTGCAGTAGAACCTTGGCCAACCCTGCATGTGGTATTCCTACTTAAGCATATTAACAAAAAGTAGGATTTCCACTATCTAGTAAGTTATATTACACTATTATAATAACAAAAAAAACTCTTGAAAATAAGGTAGCAAAAAATGAATAATTTTATCGGATGTCCATGAAGGGACAGCAAAATATGAAAAGTTATAGTTATTTTTATAAAAGTGCAGTGTTCTTTTTTCTCTTTTCTAGTGGAAGAGATACTCCAACGGACAAGCTAAAAAAAAGGACAAACCAGCCCAGTCCAAATAGAATACACAGTTCAAAAATATTTCTCTTTTCTAGTTGGACGATAAAGGTTCTCCAAAAAAAAAAAATCTGGACAGTAAAGTGAAGATTTTGTTTCAATGTTTAAGTTTACAAAGTATTGACCAATCTGTTGTCCATTATTTGTATCGTTAATTCTGCTGTATGTATCACTAGTTTTTCCTCTATCATTGAAGTGTTTTATCAGATTTTAGAATTTAACGTTAGTGCTGATATGTGTAAAATGGCAGTTTGGGTTTTGGTTGTATTTATAGTTTGGCTTATCCCATGGTGAATGAATTAGTTATTAGTTAATTGAATAGAAAAAAGAAAAAGATGCAACCGAAAAAAAAAACCCTAATTGGTTTGTTTTGAGTTTATTTTTTTCTTACGATTATCTCTAATTTCAAATATAAGTAATAACTCAATATTTTTTTTTTATTTTAAGTATAAATAACAACCACCAAAAACTATTAACTTTCCACTTTAATTAATGGATATTTTTCCTAAATATATACTCTTTCAATACTTATTTTCAATAATAGTAGATAAAGAAAGACTTATAAAATAGTAGACATCTTAAAAATTTAATCTACTTAAATTAAGGGTGTGTTTGATTCAATAGAGGGGAGATGAGAGAAAATAAAAAAATGTGTAGTGTGTTTAATTCAAATGGAGGGGAGGAAAAAGAAGGAAAGTAGTGTTTTTATGTTTAGTTAGAGGGAAGAGAATGAATTTTATGTGTAAAAACTTTCTCCCCTCTCCTCTCCTCTAAATATCTCCACTTTTAAAGCGATTCCAAAACTAAACAAAATCTCCCCCTTTCCTTCTTTTTATTTTTAATCCAAACCAGAAAACTTACTCCCCTCTCCTTCCCTCCCAGTTCAATTTATGGTACTCCTTTAGAATTGGAGAGTACCATAGTCTATTTTTATTTTTAGTACTTAAATTAATATTTTTATAATAATAGTAAAATAAATAAAATAAAAAATTTAAAATTAATTACTTAAAGTAAGAAGTATGGTACACCAAAACTTGTTGGGTGTACTTTAAAATGACCCTTTCCTCCCCTCCTAAAACCCGCAACCAAACATAAGGTAAGTGTGCCTTAAGGATAAGGTATATTTATTATACCTCAATTAGTGCCTTAAGGATATTACTCTCTCAAGTTACAAATATAAGTAAAAATCAACTAATTCACACTTTTTAAAAAAATTAGCTAACATCGTTTAATTTTCTTAATTTCATAAAAAAATAAAGATTATTTTTTCCTAAAGTATCATTTATCATATTTCTAACCATTAAAATTAAATGATTCATTATAATTAAACAAAAAATAAATGTAGGGTTACTTTGGAATTTTTAAACGGAATAAAAGTAATTTGTTTTTTCTTATATTTAGCACACATGGGTTCTAAGTTATATATATATTTGAAACAGGAGAGTATTTAGCAAGTTATTTTTTAAATGCGGTTGAGTTAACTATTTAATTTTAATACGTATCTCTCATTTTTTATTAAATGTTTATACGTAAATTTCTTTTTAATCTATATATATGTCTTTGTTTATACTTTTAGTCTCCTTATTCTATCAAAGTTTGTATTTTCTAATGTGGCAGGTTGAGAATAAATTTTATTATAACTTTTTTTTATACATAATTAGAAGAAATATATTAATATAATTAGTGTATAAAGAATACCCCAAATCCATATACATGAGTTAAGATCTAGAAAATTACATAAAAAATTACTAGAACTAATACAAAAAATAAATATATGTATGAGGGCCAAAACAAAAATTAAATATGCATTAAGAAACTAAAATTAATTATTAAGACGTGTATAAAAATTAAAATGAACAACATTAACACTTAATTTATCTACCATTATATTATATGGTTCCAAAATTTTAACCAGAAAATGGATTGCATAGAGCAATAAAAAAAAAATAGACAAATGTAGAGATGAAACCAAATTTGTTGACACGTATGAACTAAAAGGAAAATAAAGAACTTAACATTTTTAGTTTTTTTTTTTTAAAAATTAAAAAATAAAAAACAGAAAATGAAAATGCAAACCAAACAGCCCCTAAATCATCGACAATGCAAATTCTTATAATGGTTATTAAATTTTAAGCAACTTGTTATGGGACAATTTTGACATACACCATGTTCTAAGTGGTATACAATATATGACTTGTATTGATACACTACATGAAAAAATATATACAAAACTTAATCGAAAATGTGGTACACCATTTTAAAAGTGGTGAATGTTAAAATTCACCCCAGTTTAAAAAAATAAAATAAAGAGATATACATACGTACAAAATACATAATTTATTATTATTTTAAATATTTTTGATTAAGTTTTGTATACACTTTTTCATGTAGTATATCATACACCACTTAGAACGTAATATATGTTAAAACTGTCCTGATTAAGTAATCAACTTTCATTTGTCTTAGTAAAGTTGTTAATTTAAACAATTAAATCTAAGATGAAGAATATGATCAAAGGAAGAGATTTGTGAAATAGGTATGAGATTCATTTAAAATGCTTATTAAAAGGAAAATGTTAGAATGAATAACTTAAATTAAACAAGTGATGTACATTCAGAGTACCCTATAAGCAACTACCCATTTGGAGATGGTCCTAATTTAGGGGGGGAAAAATATCACCAAAAAAAAAAAAAAAGCCAAAAACCGCTCTATGAATCAAAGCAACAAACATTTTTCCAATTTAAACCGCTCTAGTTTCCCCTTTTATTTTCTGCTCTCGTCTCTCCGAATTCTCTACTCTGCTTCCTCTCGCTCTGACGCTCTCCGTCGACGATATATAGCCGCCGATGCCATATCAGCGCCGACGATTTTCTTCTACGCCGGCGCTGAACCTGTAAACACTAAACACCTTCCATTTCGGTTTTATTTTTTCTTCTTCTTTCTCTTACACTAATCAGGTATTTTCATTTCTATCACTTCCTTTGATTTTGCGATGTGCTATTTAATTTGAACGGCTTTACTTCCTTTTTATTTGAATTACTATTATTATTTGTGACAGTTTTGTTGTTTGATCTTTTGTTTTACTTTGAATCACTTCGCCCTAATTCGTTTATTAGAGACAAGAAAAAAACTGAATCGCGTTTGTCTCAAGCATCAACCTGTTTGAAATTTAAATGAACTCGGAATCTATGATCATGATTATATTCACCATGAACCTCATTTCCACTTCTCTTCAGTTTCAATTGGAATTAATACTCAAAATGGTCCGTGACTTTGTAGCTATCGGTCATTTTAGTCCCTAACTTTATTGAAATTAAGTTTTAGTTCTTGACTTTGTAGAATCGGTTACAATAGTCATTGAATTTATGAAATATTGGTCACAATAGTTCTTGTCTTTATGAAATATCAGTCACAATAGTCCCTGACTTTATAAAAAAATCAATTACTTTAGTCCTTAATTAGAGTAAATTGAATGACATTTTATAAAGTCAGGGACTAAAAATTAATTTCGAAAAAATAGTACTAAAATGACCGATGCCTATAAAGTTAAAAGACTATTTTGCTATATCATTCGTTTGAGTTGAATGTCCCTTTAATGGAATATAGAAAACTCAGACTGACCCCTAATATTTGGCATAAGCCTCTATTAAATCCATTGAAGTCATATTTCTGCATTTTACTTACACTTGCAATACCTAAATTTTGGATCCCATAACTTATTCAGTTTCAATTTCTTGGAGGCAATCCTGTTTGGCTTAACTAGTTATCTTTTCTTTCTATGCCAGGGATACACAATGATAGGATCCTTTCTGACAAGGGCACTTGTGTATGTTCTTATCTATATGCTATACTGACATTTTGATCACTGCTGTAGTACGGGTTTATGCTGTGATTGTCAAATATTAATTATTGTATATTTCTACATTTGTGTTTGCAGGATGGTTTTGGGCTATGCCTACCCAGCCTATGAATGCTATAAAGCAGTTGAGAAGAATAAACCAGAAATTGAACAACTTTGCTTTTGGTGCCAGTATTGGTATATTGCACATTGCCCATCGTTGCAAAACTTACTTTATCAATAATTGTTGGTATTTGTAAGCATCAATTGTTTATTATGTACTTTATTTTCCCCCTTGCATTGCAGGATTTTGGTAGCTATGTTGACAGTTTTTGAGCGAATCGGTGATACCTTTATATCATGGTAAAGGATACCATCTTCGATGTGTGCACAGAATGCTTTTTACTCTTTGTAATGGAAAAAAAAAGTATGATTCTTTCTTGTTTTCTTCTTATTGAAATAGATTTTATTCTTCTTGAAGGGTGCCGATGTATAGTGAAGCTAAGCTGGCATTTTTCATATATCTGTGGTATCCAAAGACAAAGGTATGAAAATTATTACTGTCATAGAATCTGATATTGCTTCATTGTTGCTTCTCTTAAGCTTTGGTTAAATTTAATATCATTACCTGTGTTGTTAGGGAACAACATATGTGTATGATTCCTTCTTCAGACCTTATGTTGCAAAACACGAGACAGAAATTGATCGCAATTTGTTGGAATTAAGGACAAGGGCAGGAGATATTGCAGTTTTGTATTGGCAAAAAGCTGCTAGCTATGGCCAGACTAGAATATATGACATTTTGCAGTATGTTGCTGCACAATCAACACCATCGCCTCGCCCTACTCAGGTAGTTGATGAGCATGTTTTTGTTTATCTACTATAATATTTGAGGTGTGGCTTATGTGTTCCAGAATTCCTATTTAGAAAAATGATCGGCTTTCTTTTATTCACCATACTTTGATTGTGCTGCTTACCCTTCATCCTTTTTGTTGTTTTAATTCCAGGATGTTTTTCCCAAATTATGTGTAAGACTGTTAATATTAGTACATGTAAATATGCATTTCAGCACAAAATTCAAGTAATGCCAGCTGAATGATTAATCTGAAGGAGATATATTTTGTACACTTTAAGAATCTTATTCCTGGAATGACTCTCCTTATTTTTCAAGAGGGAAAAATTTTAAATAACATTTTCCCATGGAACTGCTTTAAGTTCCACGTTGGCATGTTCATGAACTTCAATTTATAGACTAATATTTGATACTTGATTGGTTATAATATAAAGATGGAGATTGTGATAATCTTTCTTTGCTACGTCAAATGCCATCTTCTTGGTCTTTATCTCATTTCTTTCCAATGCTTACTTACACATAAAAGACATTGTCTCATTAATTTACAGCAACGACATGCTGTGAGGGTCCATCAACCTGCGTCCGGAAATAATAACCAACCAGCCGCCGCAACAGAACCACAAGCTAAGGATCCTTCTTCCCCTACTTGTAGCTCTTCTTCAAGTCAGCAGCAGAAGGAAGTAGCTGAGGAGTTGGGTTCTTCACAAATGCCTAAACAAGATTCCTCCGTAGCTGGTTTAAGTACCCAGAAATCTATTAATCCTACACCTGACCAATCTGCACCTGCTGAGGCTGAACCAATGCAACTTGAAGCAGCAGCACCTTCATCTTCTGGGAATGAAAATGAGGAAGCTCCCTCGGAAGAGACAATAATTGAAGAAAGCATTAGGGTTACACGGGGCAGACTAAGAAAAGCTCGATTGGCTGGAATCCGTTAGGGCATCAATGCTTTCAATTGTTACAATGATGGTGTTGAATTGTCGTAAAACTTTTTGTAAATCAGTTGGCTTAGTAAGTACAGTATTCATTTCATATATTGCTTCTTTTTTTTCATTAATTTTTTATTATTAGGTGTCAGTTTGTTTTTTAACCCAAAAAATTGGCCGCAAACCAATCAAAACTTAAAATAACGTTTTAAAACCCGGTTTGAACCGTCTTTTTTATTTTTATTTTTAATTATTATTATTATTTTTGCTATTTTGTATTTTAATTATTTAATAATTCAAATTCTTTTAAGTAACTAACTAAACATTTAATATAATTATTTTACACTAGTATCTATCATAAATTTGAAATTTTCACTTGGGAATTATTGTATTTTAGTTTATTTTATACTAATATCTAATTTAATTTTGATACTTAATTTTTTATGATATGTCATAAATGATTAAATATACTTTTATCATATTTAAAAATAAATTTTTGGTTCTTATCGGTTTAACATTGGTTCAGTTACAGTTAAATCAATAATCCATGAATCAATACTCCAGTTTTATGAACGATATTCCCTCTAGTCTTTATTATAAGGCATAAATATCTAAATTACGCATACTAATAAAATTAGTTAAGATATTTAATAGGGGCAAATAAGGAAAATAACCATAAATACTTTATAGGATTTATGCAATGCCTTATAAAAAGGACCATAAAATCCTTCTAAAATGTGCCTTATAATAAGGACCAGAGGGAGTATAGTATATGCTTAATACGTGAAATGTTCTTTGATCGTTTTAAATCATATGAGGCGAAGCCTAATTGATAGTAGTACTACTGTAGACTGTATAAGGAAAAATGTTCAGATATTCACTATGAAGCATTATTTGTGCGACTCCCCAAGAGCTCTTTACCTGGAGCATGCATACAGGTTAAATCTAGCACTTTGGTGCTTT
Source organism: Cyamopsis tetragonoloba (assembly GCA_037177725.1). Taxonomy (NCBI): domain Eukaryota; kingdom Viridiplantae; phylum Streptophyta; class Magnoliopsida; order Fabales; family Fabaceae; genus Cyamopsis; species Cyamopsis tetragonoloba. The sequence continues at coordinate 84,727,397 of CM074119.1, forward strand.
TTCCATAACAAAACAAGAGATTAAGCTTGAGTGATCGCCCCTATTTAACTCTAGCTGAAGTTGGTTTAAAGCCAAACTGTCGCATATATGCGTTTGCGTTCCACTATTCAATTTAGATCCTTACAATTGATGTCAAAAAAATTGGAAAGATATACGTGATGAGAAGGATGAAATTTTGCTTTTAAACGAAATTAAGAAAGTCTTGTGAGTATATGGCAATTGCTTGCCAAACAACTTCTCTGAAATTAATAAATAATAATAAAAAAACACTCAAATTGCACTAGCAAATAATCAGCAACTTTCTTCACAAAAGTTATGTTAATAGGATAGGATTAGTAGCTGTCTGTATAAAAGTCATATAGACGATTTGCAACTTTTCCATTCAAAAGATGTACCATATCCTTATTTTTTTATTTTTTAAGTTATACTATTGTACGCGGCCATCCTAGTTAAGGCCTAGGCTGCTGATAAAAGAAACAACCCAGAAAAAGGAACTAAAATTTACATTTTAAAATGTATCCCTTGTGTCCTCTAGAAAAATTTGCAGCCTATCTATCCTACTTACATATTGACCACATCTGTCAATGATGCTTATTTTTCAGTAAACAAATGTGAGAGCCTATTGGATTAATCATCTTGAAGCTCATCTATCTGAACCAACTGCTGATTTGCTGAACACAAAAAAGAGCATTCATAAACTAGGAGCTTTCATACTGGACACTGGACTTTGCATCATCATATAGGGGTAAAATCCAAGCTAATCAAATCAAATCAAATTCATATAATAAAGATCAGTTAGAAGATATTGCTACCCCATAATTCTGTTAGGTTCACTCCAGGGTCTGATTGAAACCAGTAGTCATCATCCATCTGCAAATAAATAATAAATAATGAAAATAAAAACAACAGCCTAAAATCATTATAATTTTTATGATCCATATTTTGGTATGCAATTATCATTTAGAGCTTCAAGTTATACATACTTCAAAACCCGTGGGAGTAATTTGTTGAATTCCAAATGCCTCTGACTCCAGTGGACTGAAACTCTCAGAAGGATATTTCGGATCATTCTGGCTTTCTAATGATCCCACACCACTGCATGATGGATCTAAAAATTTGACCTGTTTGACACTATCATCCTCAGACTTGAGGTCGTCCTTACTTCGAGCATGAAAAGGATAAGTTATTAAACACTTTAAGGCACAAGAAAAGAAAGACCTTAAACCAACAAGAAGGAAGCATATGATATTAACAACAAAGAACAGAGAGAACAGATTAATGAAAAGAAAGGAAACTTTTGGCTGCTCTAGTACAGAAGAAATCTACCTTAAGAGGTACAAATGTATTGGTCCAGTGGCACTTCTAACAGTCATCTTATACTGCCTTTGCCGGAATCCTAATTCCTGCACATTTAAGTGACAAGTCAATCAGAAACTTGGTATACCAAACAAATTTTAACATCCATATCAGCCAAACTCACCTCATCAGGATCAGGGACCTCAATGAAACTGGCTTTTGGAGCCTTGATTGCAATAAGTTCTTGATTCTGAAAAAGTAATAAACACACCTTTTTTTGGGTGATTTATGGGAAATAAAAACAAATAGAAAAGAAACCTGGGGTCTAGGGAACTCTAATCCCACAACAGATAGACTACAGATTTATACAATTTTCAATATATAGAGGAAATTGACCTGGAAGCATGGAAGGCAAAGAATATCTTCCTTGGTCAAAAAAAGGTACCTAATGAACAACAAACCTTAATATCAGTCAGAGAAACTAAGGAACTGTATAAGATAAGTTGTCAGAAGTTCATACTTTCGAGAGTTTTCTCCTTCCTCCAGGTTCCTTAGAAGCTCTTGATTTTTCCTGAGAAGTTAACATGATAATTGCTTTTCAAAATAGATAGGCCAACTATTGGAAGCCTTTTCAAACACGACATTAGTATAGTAGCATACCTTATACAATCCTCTATTTTGGATTCCTCAGCATATAAACTTTCAACTTCAGCCTGTGTATAAATAAATTGTCAGAGTTGGATCGAATTCGAATCATTTGCACAGTGGACTAGTGGAGTTTTTTTTTTTTTTTTTTTTGGGTTAATCACACTGGAATGTGTTTTAAAATGGCGCTATAATCCAACAACCAGCATTCATTTTAAACTAAAATAGATAATATAAGTTATCATCTATTCCATCACTCCAGAGCTCAAGCAGAAGCTTGCTATAATCTCGCCCACTCAACCACATGGGTGTATAGAACAATTCCAGGCAGAGGCAACAGGACAAATTGATTTGCTCCGACGCTATGTAGTATGTAGTATATACCTGATCTATATTCAAACAGTATCATAAATCAAAAGAAGCTAAAATAGGTTTTTACTAACATGATCAGATGAAAAACTAAGCGGAAGAAGTGAAAAACCTTGAGACTATTGACTTGTTCTTCCAGTTCTCGAGGCCCAAGCCCATCATACGCCCTGTTCATAAGGCCCAATGTGTATCATCATATCATGTATCATGTATCATGTATCATGTATATGATAAAAAACAACAAACTAGCAAACAGAAGATCAGATATTTACTTCCACCGAATATGGTTCTTTGAAGTTTTCTCTATCAATCCTATTCCTTCAAGAACATTTGTAATATCATATATTCTCCTTTTCTGAACCTGCCAACATTAATTTTAGTCACGTTATAAAACAAAAAAGATAAAATGAAGTAGAAACATATTATGCCGATAACTTAAGTACACAAAATTTAAATCAATAGAACAAGAGGACAAGCTCAAAATGTGCCCTGCCAAAAGGAGCCACCAGACACCCTCTATACCTCCAAGACCTCAGCGGTTTTATTCAGATCCAGGGTACCATCTGTAGCATCTTGGATCAAGCTGACAAATTTCTTAGTTAACAATCCTGTCAACAAAATAGACATCCATTACAGAAAGACCAAATCAGTGAAGCCACCTACTCAAGAGAGCATCATAAAGGAATACAGACTACTGGCGCAAATATAAAGCAGATCCGAATTGAAAGGTAACTGGAGTATAGACATACCTAAGGAACTATCATAACGACAGTTGTTAGCCGCTGCTGAATTAGGAGATTCTGATCGGAATAATCAATCCAACTTAAGAATCAAGCAAGGCATTGATACATAAATTAACAAAAGCATATTCTTAATAACAGTCGTAACCTGCATTTGATCTTTGAGTACCAGACTTTGCATTTCTTGGAACTTTTGATTTTCCCTGATGCTTTCCTCTAACAGTAGGCTCAGTTTGAAATGTGGGAGGAAGATTAACTGTTCTGCATAGGGTAGGAGCTACTTCAATATTGCTCGTGTAAGACTTGAAATCGTTGATTTCATATGTTTGGCCCAGCTGCATACATAGTGGAATGCAAACATTTAAAATGAAAGAAAGTTTGTTACAAAAACTAATATTTGCTGGACAATCATACAAAATATATATTTCTAAGGAAGCGGAAAACATATTCAAACATAAGCAAGCCAGCTAAAGATAGCCAATTTCAATACGCCTCTAAGACAAGAATTGCTTGCAAAAGGTCAAATGAGAAACATAGAAAGAAAAGTTGAAAAAAGCAGTGAGATTAATAAAACAAATCGTCTGTATCTGTGATGAGCTGAAAGCAGTTATAACAAAGTGTGCATGAACGAAAGACCTCGATCAAATTCTGTACTTGAAAGGGTGTACTGTACCCCTAATAAACTCCGGAGGAGTAATTAACTTTGATCTCTAATTCATAATAAGAGTAATAAAAATTGAAAGGGAACAGATTAGAAAGTTATGATGATGAAGATGAAGAATAAAAGAAATAAAAACAAAGAATATTGGAAATGAAAGGAGAGAGAAGACTCACAGGAGGAGGAGGAGGAAGAGAAGAAAGGGAATGAGGGAGAAGGTGAGGAGGAGGGGAATGGAGGAGGTGGAAATTGAAATGGGAGAAGGGAGGGGGAGGGGGCTGATCCTCTCCCGAAGTCGACATCAAAAGCAATGCAACGCAAGAGAGGGAGGGGTTTTAGCTAGCGTCTGAAATTCGATGCTAGAATTACAATTGCTTGCAACAATCCAATTCCAATAGAAGCGAAGAGTGGTGAGAGATTGATGAGTGGCCGCAAAACAGAAACAGAAGAACGCAAACAAAAGCGGTGGAGACGGAGTTGAGTTGAGTTGAGTTTAGTTCGAATGCGCACGCCACCCCGCCCTTTTGTTCCCTTTCCCCTCCTCCTCTTGGGCCTCTTCTGGGCCTCACTTTCTCCACCCTTTCACCAAAAACACCCTTCATATGTTGAACAAAAAAACTTCATAATATTTTGGGTAAATTGCAATAACCCATTGAGGTTTGGAGAAATTAGCACTCTACTCTATTTTAGTCAGTTAACTAGCATTTTTGACCCGTCAATCTATCACATAAGTATTAAAAATATTTTTTAATATTAATGGAGAGTCCATAACTTGCATATGTGACAAACTGACATGATAGAAACATTAGCAGTATAGTAGTTAACTAACATTTTTGCCTCTCTAGTTTGTTACATCAGCCTTAAAAATAGTTTTTAAAGTTAACAAATGGATATCTTGGTAGAGGTGACAGATAGGAACGACAGAAACATTAGCTAGATCAGCAATCAACCGTCAACGCTTAAAGAAATGGAGTGGAGTGCTAATTTTGGTGAAGTTTGGGGTGGAGTGCAATTTCCCCAAACCTTAAGGGGAGTTATTGCAATTTACCCTAAAAAATATTAAAAAAACCAAACCTACAATTAAAAAAAAAAACAATTAAGCTTATGTTTTTCTAATATAGTTAAAACACATTGTTTTTCAGAAGGAAGCTGAGTATTGTGTCATTTGTGTGTGTTTAGTTTAGATTTTAGTGGAATAATTAGTGAAAAAATACATAATCAGATATTTAATTTATGATTGAGAATTTGAGATTATTAACGCCATAAAAGCGATGTCATCTAATGAAAGTAACTATTTTTAATTTTAGTTAAAAATACTTTCGACTAAAGTAAAATTTTAAACGAACAAGCCCTATAACAAGAGGTTATACTTAGGGTGTGTTTGGATTACTTGTGAAAATTATACTATTTTGATAATCAATTATGTGTATAATCAATTATAACATAATCAATTTTTGTTTGGATATGTCGTTGAAAAATGAATTTAAAATTAATCTTTTATGTTTGGTATAAATTTGAATTAATTATATTGTGGGAGAAGAAAGTAGATTAAAGCTATAAAAAAATTTCAATAAACTCCAATTTTTTACTAATTTTTTTTTAAAAAAAATATAATTATAACAAAAAAAATCAAAAAATTAAATCACTTTATCAAAATTTATCCAAACATCATTATATGTTTTAACAATCCAACGACTTTTTTCTTAAAAAACTGTTAAGAATTCTAAACGAACATGCTCATATATTCCATTTCTCTTATGTTACTTCTATTTTTTTAAAAAATGTTCTGTGTACTTTGATTATAGTGTACAACCTATTCATTCATTTGGTTTTTTTTAATGTTAAACAATTGAAAAATTAATTGAAAAACTGATTTAATTGATGTTAAATGGATTGTAAATGAATTGTACATTATAATAATAATAAGTATATAGAAATCATTATTATATTTTTTTTTCTTTTTATTTTTCTCTCCCTCTCTTCTGTTTTCATGAGACCACTTTTCACATTTTCAACTTTCTTTCTCTTTCTTTACATGTTTCTTTCTATCTCTTTCTTTTCACACACATTCCTACACACAATTTTTTTCCTTGCACCCAATTTTAAGGGGTTGTGATGATAAATGTATATATCATCACTATAGCAAATGTTACCTACAGTCCCTTATTGCCAATAATAATATTTTTTACATTAATGTAAATAAAGTGTACATCAGTTACAATTGTTATACATTGAGTAATTTTTTCCAATTTTAAGTTTAGAAAAGTCGTTCTCTCTAACCTACTTTTAATAACACTATATATAATTAACTTTCAATATCTAAAAAAATTGTTAAATTATTTCAAAAATTTTTTAAATTGTTTTAAAAATTTGTTAAATTTTTAAAAATATTGCTTTTGTGAATTTGCAATATTGTTATCAAATGTTGTATCGAGATCATGTTGCAAAAAATGTTTTAACAAATTTTTTTTGTTAAATTGTTAAAAAATATTATCTTTTTGTGTTTGCAACATTTTTTACAAGTATTATATAAAAAAAATATTGCTAAAAATCTATTATGTTGTAGGGCAACCTTATTTCCACATATACTAAGACGTTAAATTTATATTTACAATAATTATTTTTTTCATCTCATTTTCACTTATTTTTCTTCATATCTCTCTCTTAGTTTTCTATTAGGGTATATTTGGAAACAAGTTAAGAGTTTTTAGTTGTGAAGTTGATTGAAAATTATAAGATTATGTGTATATTTGGATTGACGTTAGTAAAATTGATTTTAACCATAATTGATCATGTTAATTGATTCTAAGTATAAATAGTTATGAATAAAATTGATTTACGCTTGAAAAATTAGAATCAAAAAATATATTCTATAAGAGAATGATGTTTGAATATTCTTGTCAAAACAGTACATAAGTTTTGTAGTGTAAATATGATGCATAATCAATTATGGAGAAGTAGAAATAACAAAAAAAACTGTTTCTCACAAAACTTCAGAATTAATTTTGATCCAAAGTTGCCAAATATTATATATATATATATATATATATTTATCAAAATAATTTCTGATCCAAAACAAACTGTGGTTTTGGTAGTACATAAGCTGTAATAAACATGCACTATAGTTGAGTAGTTAATTTTTTTAATTATAACCATTTAACAAACAAGTAATGTGATTAGTTGAACTATATTAAATAATTAAAAATAATAAATAATATTATATTAATAGATGAGAGTAGTGAAATAAGTAATTTGTAATTTATAAAAATAAATGAGAATAATTTTGAAAGTAAATTATTAAAAATTAATTTTTAAAAGTTAAAAACTACTTTAGATAAGTTTCTAAAAGTTAATTATAAATATTATAATCTCATTGCAAAAAGTTTTAATTTTATAATTATCAAAAAAATTTACATGCTTTTGAAAGCTATTATATCCTTAAAAAAGATAAAAACTTGTATTTCCAAATATAGCCATAATATCAAAAAAGAATTTCTTATTCGTCTTTTTATCTGTTTTCTTACCACTACTTCTACACCCCACCATAAAATGAGGTTACGTAAATCTTAACTCACTCTTTTTTATCTATTCTTTGTTGTTGGTGACTTTTCTTTTCAATTAATTATTTATGAATTTTTTATAAAAAAATACATTAATCAAGATTTAAAGTCGAATACCCACAGTCTCATACACATATTTTAACGTGTTTACTAACTAATTATCTGTGAATTGTGAATTGAATGCAACTAACAAGAATTTCATAATAACACTATTTTTATTATTTATAAGAGTGTTAATATACAATGCCTTAAGGACACTAGTTAAGACTACTAGAAGTAAAAAAATAATTATAAGAGCATATTATTTCATATGTCGAGAATATAAAAAAATTACACATTTCAATAACTTTTTACTGTATTTAGGTTCTTAAATAATATCCTTAAGACATTAAATATCATTTTTCATTTATAAAGACAAAAACGCAAACCTTTCTTATTTTTTGTTCAGTAGACGCATTAAAACCTTGATAAAAATGTAAAATCACGGACACGACGTCTCATGAAAAAAAAAAAAATAAGAAAAAAGATAAAAGAGTTCCTTTTTTCTGCTCTTAATCACGGATCGGACAAGGTCAAAAAAAAAAATCATGGATCGGACTAGCTTGTTAAAATTGACCGTAATTTCTTATGCAGGAGTGACCTTATCTTATATAGTACATTATATTCTAAGGATGATTTTAATTACTACTTATATATTGTTTTTTTAATATGTGTAATATTACACATATTAAATATTTCAAAAGAAAAATTTTTTATAAGAAAAAATAAAAATTAATTGAGTTTTATATTCAACATACATTTATTACTTATATTTTTTTTCTATTTCGAGATTTTTATCCCGGTTAAAAAACCCATATATATATATATAAAAGGGAGGGATGAAATGATATCGGTGTAACTTACACCAACTCTTATACCGGTTAATAACTATTTGTTAAATTTTTTTTTCACGAAACTCACGGTATGATTAAAATTTATATGTTGATGGAGTACTAAACACTTTCAGAATGATATGAAATTTTGTAAACACGATCTATACGATAAGTAGTTTCTTCGACAAATAGTTATTAACTGGTATAAGAGTTGGTGTAAGTTATACCGGTGTCATTTGATCCATCCTATATATATATATAAAAGGAGGGATACACTTGTTACAGAAATAAATCTAGGATGATTTATTCCGCCTATTAGCTCCTTGCTCATACCAAATTTTGTCAATGCAACCACTAAATTGAAATTATTTAACATGTAGAACAATCACACAAAATTTTAATTAATTTAAAAATTTATTGATATTTAATCAATTGACTTCAATTTAATAAATAAAAGATTTATTAAAACGTAAATAAATGTTGCTTGTAGATGTTTGATTTTTCTAAAATTTTATATACATCTTTATTATAATAAAGTTGTATGATTCAACGATTAAATGGTCAAAATTCAATTTTTACAAAGAGAGTATTAGAAGAAATAAATGTATCTAGAATAATAAATGAATGCATGCTCCATATAAATATAGTAAAACAAGTACAAGACACAATAATAATGTCTTCAGAATGAATCATGATTACCCCCAAACCTTCACTCTATTCTTAAAATTCGCGAGAACAGATGTGTTCAATGATTTTCATTCGAGAAATTTTTGGGTGGATACAGACCTAACACATTATTTTTAGACACAATTAATAGAAAAAAACTAATTTATTAAAAATTGTGAAAAAGGATAGTTTTTTTTGTTGAGTTTTAAGACCGTAAGCAATTACTTGCATCATGTGAGAAAGAAGGAAATGTAGTTTTATTTTGAATTTTCAGTTTGGATCAATTTTAGTGAGTTAGCTTTTTTTATTGGCTGTGTCCAAAATTGATATGTTAGGTACGTGTCCATATAAGAATTTCTCTTCCCATTCATTATTATTATCACGTTTAACATTACATCACCCCCAACTAATTTACCTATCAACAATACACAAGCTAAGTAACGGGAGATTGCAGGTTATTTTAAGGTCTAAAGCGAATTATCGTAATAAGTCTTTTATAAATTAATAATAATAAATATTTTTAAAATTATTAACATTATTGAATAAATATTATATGCATTTTATTTAAGAAAAAAAATATTTTATCAGAAAGAATAACAACTTTGTATACCATAAAGTACTTAATATTTTAAAAATAAAAGTATATTAAAGTAAGACCTTAATATATTAATAATTTTGTATATTTTTTGGGCTTAAAACAAGAGCTTGGTCGGCCTTACCCTTTGCTTCAACAGTCACCTTTACGTAATTTTGAGCTGACCAAATTTAAGAGTGTTATTCTTGTTAAACTCTTTGGACCACTTGTACTTACTGACTGGATCCCTAGTCCAAACACAAATACCTTTGTCCAATAATTTAAAAGTGCCTCTCCACTCCATCAATTTCTTTATTATATATGTATAAAATTAAATACACAAGCCATGACATTTCAACTTTTAATTATAACGCTTACATATCTATATACGTTCATTGGTTAATTCGCTTTGATAGAGATACTAAAAGACGTTTGTTTGGACCACTATATATGCATGTAACCCTCCCTCTGGATTAATCTAACCTCTAATTAATCAAAAATTCCATTGTAGAGTACATGTTTCCGCTAAATATTGCCAAAAAGATTACCAATCATTATAATGTTAGCTTCTAATTAATCTATGTACTGCCTATTAATTGGTAAATAATCATATCCTCTTCTAAATCATAATAATTAATTTATTACTTCAACAGATATAAACACATTATTATTGCGTGCCTCTTTAATTTCACGACGAAAATACGTAGATGAGATTATATATTGGATCATCTCTAGCTCTCTATCAAATAATCAAGCTTATGTAGATGAGAAAACGAATAAATTGCCTTCATTTCATAAATATCATAACATATAATCAGACATATAAACACTCATTTTTAGTACCTATCATCTTCTAAGCTCACGGTGTTTTTTTTTTTTTTTTTTTTCCCAACATCCAGCGTTACGTTATTCACGTTGTCATCTTCGCTAATTTTAATTTTTAAAGCAGAATATTTTTCAGGAGTGGTGATGATGGTAAATGTATTATGTATATAAAAGAAAGTTCTAGAAAAAAAAGAAATGTTTAACGTTGGACAAGTCATATGAATATAATAGATGGGTTCCTTAGCTTCCACACGTGATAGAAATAATTGTTGTTGTGAAGCTTTTATAACCTTGGATAGCAAAGCAAACTTGAAATGATCACATTTTTAAATTTTGGCTGTATCCAAATCCTAGTTTATATATAAACATATATATATATATATACCCTGTAGACGTAGTGTGTAGAGATGAAGAAAGATATGATTAGAAGATGAGAGGTAATTAAGGTGGTGAGAAAAATGCAGAATCAGAGGGGATTAATATTGGAGAATTGCATTGTGATTGAAGAACTAAGGGCTTCATGCATGATGATCAAATTCCAGAACTACCTCGTTCTTCAAAATTCAATCTCTCTGTCTCTGCCATCAAGCTATTTCATCGCTTCCGCAAGATCTTCATCATGCGTCTCATCATCGGATTCAAACTCCGATCGATTTGAACCGCCCAAGACTTCATGCAGTTCGTCTTACTCGCATTACAATGAGCCAATTTCTGATTGCATTCACTTCTTTAACAAGTCTTCTGCACAAGATCATCCCAATATTTTCAACGCTCCAAAATCTGATGCTGTCTGATGTCTGATAATTATTTTATTCATATCCTCTGCTTCTGCTTCTGCTTCTGCGTCCTTTTCCTTCATTACATTTAATTAATTAATTAAACTATGGAATGGTTATTGGTTAATTAATTCCCATTATACTATATACTTCATAAATTTCTTCTACATTATTTTACTTCTGACCGCATCTACATACGTGCCATAGTAACTGACTAACTTATGCTCACCATTGCATCTTGCATACATCAACTTCAATTCTCTGTTTTTCTTGTTCTTTTTCAAAATATATGTTTCAACGAGGGTCAATTAAGGAGAATAATGTCAACTTACTTGTGGTTTTCATGGATCTCTGGCTAAAAGCAGATAAATCACAAGTCTTTATTTTATTTTTTATAACTACGGATTCTCGTTCGCGCTACGTAGTTGACGCTGATCTCCGAGAATTTCTCGTAGGTAAGATTCTAACACGAGTTCTCTTACCGTCCCTCCTATGAACTTAGCGGGAACAAGTCTTTACTTATTATTCACCTTTTCTAAAATCTTTTTTATTTATAAAATATACATCGATGAAAATACCAACAAATTGATTGGGCGATTATAAAGAATGAAATTTATTTTTGAATCGTAGTGGATGCAATTTTGACTTATAAAAATACTTTAAAATAATTTATTTCTTAATTCTTAAAAGTAATAGTAATTTTTTTTCCTTTTAGTGCTTAGTTTTTTCCCCGTCTATGGTTTTTTTAGTTGTGTTGATTTAGAGATCAAATTTTTTTTATAACTTTTTTAGGTGTTGAGAACATTTTCTATGTTAGTTTTAATTGAGGTGTCAAATTATAACTTTTACACCGCTAGGTAATTTTTTTTTTAACAAAAAAAAAACACCGGTAGGTAAATAGTTTTATAGCCATTAATTTCATATATAAAAGAGAAAATCAAATTTTAACAGGCTTTTTTATGCCATCAGATGTGTTTAAAAATTGTGAGTTTATATGTGATAAAAGTAACCTTTTATGGTTTAGTCACAAGTTAATTATAATTTGTTTATTTATTTTTAGTTGAAGTTATAAATAAGAATTAGAAAATAAAAAATTAAAAGGTGTTTAACAATTTTTTATTTTTTAGTTAAAATGTTTTTCTTCACTAAAAATAGAACTAAGAGTAAAGCTAGTATAAAAGTTAGCTAATTTTAAAGTTAGTTTTTCTTTGCTAAAAAAACTAATTTTCATTTAAGAGTACTTTTAAAAAAGTGTTTGACTAAGTTTAAGAGAAGTATTAAAAAAGTCAAACATGCAATACATTTGCATATAGAGCGTAGTGGGCTGGGCTGCAATTCAAGGATTAAAATCCAATTTGCAAACTACTCTAGGGGTAATCCACCTTACCAATAATAACAAATGGGAATGGATCTGTTTGAAATCTAAAATGATAATGTAATGTTTATTTTTTTTTAATATTTCTAACAATTTTTTCTTATAAAACATCTTATTTACTTGATGAAGAAGGAATTAATTATTGTTTACATTTATACGATACAAAATATATTCAGTTTTTTATTTAATTATTACTCACTATAATAATAAAAGAATAAGTAGGAGAATGAATGAGAAGATATAACAATGCTTTTATTTTTTGGATAAATTGTATAAAGTATCCTGGGGTTTTAGAAAATAGCACAAACTACCAAACTTTAAAAAAATTAGCAGTCCACACCAGTTTTTTAAATAAACATTAACTATAGGTAAATCTCTCCATTTTTTTTCTATAAATAAAAAAATTAATTTTCCTGTATGTTTTTTTGTACAAAATTTATCTACTGAATTTTCTCAAAAATTTTGTTTTCATAAAATAAAAAAATATTTTTTCTTAAAATAAGAAATTATTTTTTCATTAAATAAAAAAATTATTTTTTCATTAAATAAAAAAATTATTTTTCATAAAATAAAAAAATTATTTGTAAATAAAAAATTATTTTTTGTAAATTAAAAAATAAATAATTTACAAATGATGATAGTATTTCTTAATTTTTTTTAATTTACAAAAAATAATATTTTATTCACAAATAATTTTTTTATTTTATGAACAAATAATTTTTGAAAAAATTTAGTAGATGAATTTTGCACAAAAAAGCATACAAGAAAATTGATTTTTTTATTTATAGAAAAAAATAGAAAGAGATTTAACTATGATTATTGTTTATTTTAGAAAATAGTGTGAACTGCTAATTTTTTTAAAGTTTGGTGGTTTGTGCTATTTTCTAAAACCTCAGGAATATTTCGTGCAATTTACCCTTATTTTTTTGTATATCTCATTTTTTTATATTTGTTTCATAATTTTTTTTGTATATCTCTCTTCTTTAATATTTATAGAATCTCACCAATGACTTGTACAAAACTTGTAGTAGTACTAGATAAGGAGATGACTTATGTCAAGTTACTTCTGTCATCAATGACACAATATAATATCCTCTATGGCTCTATCCGTTTTATAATATCTGTCGTTTAAATATTCAACACTTTTTATTATACAAAATATACTATTTAATTTTTTAATATACTATTTTTTTTTATAATTAATTTTTTCTCTCGTTCTTAAATATCGACATTAACTATAGTCAATATTGAAAAAATACAATTAATGCCATAATAAAATTGTAAAATGATAAATAATTTTAAAAAATTAAAATAATTAAAACAACGTGTATTGTAAAACTAGAAGAGTATAAAACATTGTATTTATAGTTATTGCATATGCATCTTCATAATTCCTTAAAAGTAATGACAACCGTTGAATTGAAGTGGAGTAACAAAAATCAGTCGCTCTGCTACTGTTGATTCTTTTTGGCTAATACAACTACATCTGAAGGCACACACAAAAAAAAAGACTGTATTTGTACGTAATTACTGGTGTTTTATTACATGAATTACATTTACAACCATACTCCTCATCAAGTCTGCAAGTCGCACATCAAAGTACTTTAATTTGTATAGAAATTCTAATACTAGTACTAGTATTATTAAAACAAAACAAATTGCAGCGAGCTAACAATTATTAATTCTGTTATGTATGGTAAATAAGTCGAAAACACATGAATAAGGTATGTATGTATTCTTGTACGTGCAAAAAAGAAACAGTTGAAAGAATTGATGGATAGAAAACCTGTTTGAGTTTGGTAGCAGAAGAGGCATAGAGTTGTTCACCAAGCACTAATTTCTCACCAAATAAGGAAACAGCCTCTTTCACAGAACGGAAAGGTGGTCTTGTGTCTATCTCTGCATTTCTCATCAGCATCACACCATCATCTTCCTTATTCATCTTCTTTATACTATTTATATATATGTGTGTTGCTTTCACTCTCACTCTCACTCTGTCTCTGTCTCAGCTAAATGTTTCAAACAATAAACAAGACAAAGAGTCTCTCTTGAGAGGCAGAAGAGAGATCAATGAGAAGGGTTACCGGTCACAGCAAAAGACAAAGTCAAAGTAAGAAAAAGGAGTTAACGTAGGAGAGAGGAGAGGGAAAGAGACAAACGACATATAATGTAAGAAAAATTTATAAAATACGAAGAGTTGTGTTCATTCATAAAAAGTTGTATTGTTTTATTTAAGGTTGAAGAGTTGTCTTGTTTGAAATTGATTAGATTTCAAGGGCTACAAATGTGACTCTTCAATTAAAGGGACGTGACTCTTTAATTAAAAGGATGTGACTCTTAAATGAAAACAAAAGTTATGACTCTTCACGAAGGGACACAAAGTGTCTGTAAATAGAAATGCATTTGATGCACAAAAAAAAAATTCATAACTCACATAACATTCATATATTAGTGAGAAGTCAATCATGTAATAGAAACACATGATGAAATTCTCAAATTTCTCAGAGCATCTTCAAATTCATTTGCCTATGCCTTTGGTGCACAAGAGATATATAGAAAATATTATTTTGTAAAAGTCATTGTTGTCACGGCTCGAGTTTTGGAAGTGTGAAAACATACTCGATGAATCTTCATAATTCGCCGGTTAACCCATTTTTGCACCTAAGAGTTTGGAATTGGTGGGGGCGAATTAAGCCTAAAAGAAAGTGCTAGAAAACACACCTTGAAGAGACATTATGCACACTTTCCTTCTTCTTTCTTCTTATACTTTATTTATAATCTTCACATGTCCATACCACCAAAGAATTATTTTATATATTTATATATAATTTCCAACATATAATAAGGGTATGAACTATGAAGATTGGAAGCTTCGTTTCTTCGCGTTCACTTCAACAGAAATAATATTTGTTATTACTTGTAGGTCGAACCTAAGGCGGTGGGTGGATACTGGATGCTCTTCTCTCTCTTGGATCTTCTTTCTATAGGACCTAAATGCCCCAAAGTTTTCTTTAATTTAGATAAAGTTTGCAGAACTCAAGAGAGAAGGACACTTCACCTATAACCAACTTCAACTACAGCCCCACAGAGCTCTAATTACGTTTCAGACAAGCATTTGTAAAGGGACACTGATTCTTTTTATTCCCCTGCTCAGTTGTCCCATTCTAATAAACTTACGCCTCCTTCCTGCTTAGTATGAACTTTCAAAGGACATCCAACAACAACACATCAAACCCAAAATCATATTTTACTTTTAGACAGAAATTTTTTTTCTAATTTGTTGGTCACATCAAATGTATATATGTTGTTTTGCTGCTAACATAGACTTGGCACCCTCAACATATAGCCTGCCTTTTTTTGGTGTACACATATATTGCACTCCAAAAAAAATACTACATTCTAGAATTTGTTGGACGGATGCCATGTGCAACTAATTTCCATATGAGAATAATTGCAGGTACAACTTAATGAGATACTGAATGCCCCTCAATCGAAGTTGCTTTCCAATTATTCCCGTGCATCCCCGATTTTGTTTACTCTTATAATTCTAGCTCTAAAATCCTTGTATGAGTTTTAAGAAGCAAGTTGAACTTCTCCTGAAAGAGCATTAAGACTTTTTCCTAATTAGTTAATTACAAGAAAATTCTCATGTGTCACATCATTAACTCTCGAACTCACTACATATTTGTAACACGAAGACAGTCATATTTGTATAAACGATTATAGTATATGTATGTATTTTCTCGAACAGTAAATAGACTTGTATGTTTAATTTTAGATACGCTCTTCGCATAACAATTGCAGTGATGGGGTACCATTACTATGGAGCCTGCCTCTACCGCCTTCACACACCGAAGGAAGATTAATGTTAAGCCCATTTGTCCTAGATGAGTGCAGTGAAGCGAGTGTGAAGAGCTGTTGCTCAGGGATTGAACTAATCTTGGATCCATGTGTTCCTACAGATGCAGGGGAATGTGGAAGATAGAATTGGGCATATGAACTCATTGCAGTAGAGTCATTTCTCCCATTCTGCCAATCAAGACGATATTGGGCCCTCATTATGTTGCTATTCACACCAGACCCACCTTGAGCTGCTAGTTGCACCGCCCAAAAGCTTTGTTGTTGTTGTTTAGTACATGAAACTGACGAACTATTTTGAGTCCCACGTAATGGGGTGCCATAATAATGAGGTTGCTGCAATCAATTAAACCATTATTCAACAACTCTCAGAATTATAATTAGACTATCGTGTTGTTTGTATGAATGATATATATATATATATATATATATATATATATATAACTGCATGGACTTTTTTTTTTAGTCCCACCTTATTGGTATCATGTTGAACAATGTAATCACTTCAAGTTAAGTCATCTTTATAAAAGCTAACCCTATATTTTGTAGTACATTAATATAAGATTGTTAACAATCTAGTAAAACCTGTGGTCTTGCAATGGGAAGCTGATTAGGGTAAGAAGTGGAGGTATGCTGACTTTGAGGTGTAGGTATTGGCTTGAAGCCATGCTGCTGTCATAGTGACTCAAAATAAGACACTTGCGATTGGGACAACGGTTCTAACATGTTACTTCCACCTTTATTAAAACAATCGTTGACCTTTAATTCATTACTTCCTGTTGATAAGGACAAGAAATTGAAATTCTGCAGAATATGATGAATGATTAGTCATCACTCATCAGGACATGAAGAAGAGTAGGATAACAAGAAAATCAGAAGAAGGATACACACAAGTGGACCATTAACAAAATCATGATGTATCCATAAGCTTACTTGCTTTTGAGGACCATACATCGCAAGTGTTGGAAGAGCCTGAGACATGTCGCAATATTGGAACTGCTTCTGAAGAATACCATTGTTAGTTTCATGAGAATTCCTGGCAGTGGCAGAAGGAGCAATTCTAGCTGCAGAACTATTTCTATCTCTCGTCCCATTTAAGTAATGTGCTTCCATTAGAACTCCACTTTTTGAACCTTGGTGCTGTCCCATTTGATGATGTTCAGCAAGCTCAGGTTCTTCGGTAAACTGTCTTTTTGATACTTCTAAACTCTGGATGAGATTACTTATGTAAACATGAGCTGCACAACTTTTCCATGATTTTTTATGAACAACTTCGGAAATCTGTATCGATAATTATTGCAAACAACCAATAAGCTTTTGAGTGGAGTGTATTGCTTAACAAGAAGAATTTTTGCTATTATATAGGTGAATCATGTAAAGTAGCAGTAAGCATAAATTTGTTATTCACCACCTTTCTCCCAGAAGAACAACTTTCTATCAAATCCTTTTTTGATGTATAAATAGCATAATTTAGCCAATCTAGACCTTTAGCAGCATAAGACCTTAAGAATAAAAATCCGTTAAACTTGAACAACCAGAAGAGGAGGGAGCGGGGAATATATGGCTGCCTAACAAGGTCAAAATGAAGAGAAGTGAAAGGAATTTACTGCAAATTAGAAGATTTGATCTCAGATGCCCTTGGAGACAAGCCTGGCCGCAATGCTTTTCCTTCTGATAAAACAACCACGAATGTCTAGGAATCAGCCAACTGAAAAAATACTTTAGCTTATATTTTAGCAACCGAAATAAGAAAATTCACCGCTAGTAACAAGCACATTCCATGGAGGAGCATACCATTTTCTTTTTGGTGCTTAATTACATTTTGCTCTTGCTTACACTCAATGCCTCCAATATGATGAGAAACCATGTAAATAGATATTCATATGAAAGATTCTGAAAGGAAAGAGATCTCAGAATGCAACAGAAAAACTACACACCCCATTTCCAAACACAACTCAGATTGAGAGTCATGCAATGCAGCTTTGCCACCATTTTCATTCCTATCCACCATAGGTGTGTGAGATGCCACCAAAAACTTTGCACTCCTAGCAAAATCAATGTGTTCTTGCCCATTTGTTTCATTTAATGAATTACTTTTTTGTAGCTCCCATAGGTGTGATCCTTTTGGAAAGAGACTGGAGTTCTGAGTAGTTTCAAAGGCTAGAATACATGACCATAGAAAAATAATTAGAAACTATGATTACATAAGGTTAACTTCACGAGAAAAGGAAGAGTGTTGCGAGGGAGAAAAATAACCTTCAAAAGTAGCATTAGCACTCTCCTCTTGGTCCTGCATAACCGAGGAGTTAACTCGTAACAAAGCACTGTCTAGTTCACTCTTAGCATTGGATTCATTATCAGGGAACATTCCAGCTAAGGCATAGAGAGTCTCCACAACCTCTTCTTCGTCTTTTGTAACGGAACGAGCAGGTGAAAGTTGTCTCTTGGAGCAGTCTTGGCTTCTTTGTTTCTACAAAAGCCAAATTATAGGCAAAGGTGGAAATAGAGTTGGTTAGAGAAATAAACAATTGGTTAAATTTTGAACCATGAAGACATCTTAACAACACTCACTTTGGATTTTTTTATGCAATCTTTTTCGAGAGATTTCATTCCATTGATTTTATGGTTCACCTTTTCTGAACCAGTCAAGATGGATTCGTGACTCCATTTCTTCATGGCTGAAATTTCTTCATGGCTGAAATTTTATTATCAGAGATAAAATTCACACCTTTTTTTAGCAAATAAATAAAATAAAATAAACAAATTTCCCTTTCTCACAAGATTTGATATCAAGAAGAAAATACAAGTCAGATAATAAAAGCTATACTATCTCAATTGAATATGAAAAATCTTCCAATAATTCATACAGAATATAACTATTTTTAGAAAGTATCATACAGTATTGATTTATACACCATAAAATTTATATTATGGAGCAAAATGAAGAGTCCTTATAATTTTTATAAGGAAAAATAAATTGGGCCAGAGTTTGCTTTCGCTTTTATCCGAAATTATCAAGATGAGCACCTGATCGTATCTTTCGAGGAACAGAAGCATGAGCAGCTGCATTGCAGTCATTGAAAAACTGCGAAAACATTGAACATTAAAAAAAATAATTCCTGAAACACAATTCATGAATAGAAATGAGCGCATAAGTACCTTTTTGAGAAGCTTAAATCTCTTGGCGGCAAAGGAAGGCGAAGAATTGGGTTTTTGAGAATAAGAAACTTGCAAGCCATTCGCTTAGTTGATAATGCTTTAGCAACAACAGTCAAGCTTCTCACCTTCTCTTTCTTTGAGGTCCCTCCGAATTATATTGAAACGCTATGTCGAGAGAAAAAGAGAAAGAGTATAGTTTATGATAGTAGATATTTATTATTTATTAAGGGGAAAGAATGTGAAGCTAAGGAAGAGAAGAAGAGGAGAGTGATTAATGGAAGGCGACAAGAACAAATAGGTCATATTTATTTATAATTATTCTTTTTTAGTTTTGTAATTTTATTGGGTTTGGCAGAAAGGAGTGGTGAATGAGTTATCAGAAGAAGCAGATTGTTGTTTATTAACGTGACGCTGCGGTTGAAAACCGATTGCCTCCACGCATCACCTCTCGAGTTTTGTCCTTTACTTTTCTTAAGGAGATTACTACTATTCAACTTTTTATTGGTTTATTTATGTTGAATGTTTTTATATCTCCCACGAAATCAGTGATCAGTGTTTTGTTGGAGTGCGCTTACGATGTTATGTTATCAGTTATAACCTCTCACTTGCGAACTCACATACACCTCATTATTTTAATTTCCTCTTCAATCCAAATCAATGGTCTTCCTTCTTGGTAAAAAACGTGGGATAGGATCCCTGTGTGCAGTTCGGCATTTTGCTGCCCTGCATCTTTTCTTTTTTTAGTTAACCAGGTTTCATGCCACAAACTAATGGCTACATACAGTGTGTGAGAAGCAGTTTGAGACACGTGCTTAAGAATTAAGCTAGTCAGTGTTCATGAGAATTAATCGCCATTTATTTATGATTTATGATGATGATAATATCATTTCATTATTTCACCCTTTGTTAACTTAATTCCATTCCACCCTTCGACTTATCACCACTTGTTATTAATACTCATTACTCCACGTTTTATATATATTATAAATATTTATATAAAATATTACTAATATCTATTTATTTTTTATTCTTTTTTATTAGAATGAATTATTATTAATAGAAATAATTAAATTATATCTAATTAAGAGTAAAATTAGGCTTTTTTATCTAAATAATCTTTTTTTATCCATTAATTCCCAAACTATTGTACCTTTTTATTTATTTCCCAAAATGCTCCATTTTCTTTTAGTTGACAAGTTAGTTTCACCAAAACCAATTTCTCAACGTGAATTCTTTTATTTTTTTTTTCATTTTCACTATGAGAAATTGGTTTCTTGGAAACCAACTTCTCATCTTGTAACTTTTTTTTCCTTATATATATAAATAAAAGATAGTGAAAAATTATATTGGTTTCTCATGAACCAACTTCTCAACTTTGATTATTTTTTAAAATTTTTCAACTATCTTTTTTTTTTTATAATTTATATTTTCTATCAACCTAAATTATTTTAAAAGAACATTTTTTAACTTATTTATAATAATATCTAACTTGGTCATTTTAAATTTTAAACACATAATTTATTTCAAAACATGACTACTTTCATAAACTTAAATTTAAAAACACTTAAACGAATAAAATACTTAAATTTAAAAACACAAGTTTGGAAGATATTTTGCCTGCACTTGCCTTCGAAGACAGAGATGTTCGGAACTCTTACATTGTTTTAATTTGCTTTAGAATCATTGAGTGACATCACACAGATAGGGTCTGACGACAATTTGGACTTATCCAGCATATTCCTTAAGACCCAACAAATCTTGACGAAGTCCACGTCATTGACATGCGCGGTAATCAATACGCCAATTGGTCTGAGACCCACGTATTGTGGATCACATATTTGGAACTCTTACATCGTTTTAATTTTCTTTAGAATCATTGGGTGGCATCACACAGACAGGGTCTGACGACAATTTGGACTTATCCAGCATATTCCTCGAGACCCAACAAATCTTGACGAAGTCCACGCCATTGACATGCGCAGTAATCAATACGCCAATTGGTCTGAGACCCACGTATTGTGGATCACATATTGGAAAAATCGTAGATGTACACAATTGTAAGGGTAGACCGTTAATGATCCGTTTTTGCTAAGTACAGAGTATATCACTTAGTATTTTAACAATTCAAGACCCATATTGTCAAATATGCGCTTGCAAGATCCACGAAGCATATCACTTCCAGACATGACACAACATGTGCATGTTTACCAACACTTTGATTTTCCCCTTCCTCGACAACGATGACGACGTGTGGTGCGTGACACGAGGAGACAATCAACACCTGAATTTAGTGAGCCTTCCATGCTACAGGAATCGCATGATATTCCTGAATTTTCCTCAAGCCATTTTGCACCACAGGACCAGAATAAAAATTTTAACGCTCATCCACACATTTTACCGGCGAGTGGTGATGATTTTATCACTAATCTATTCGGAGCTAGCGTGGGAACCCCAGAGTCGGCCAGTGCTTATATGAGTAATCTATATAGGTTTGAGACCCCCTCAAATCTTAACATTTTCGATACAACACAAGCGAGCACCTCAAATCAACCTACAAAGCTTGACTTGAATGAGGTTAGAGATTTTAATGAACAAACCCCTAATATCCAACGCAGAAATCCTACACGCAACAGACAACCTCCACAATGTGGAACTGGTCATCGTTATTCGCGACATCATTAGTTTTGTCATATAATGTTGTATTTCTTCGTGTATCCTATAAATTTGAAAATAGTCATCATTTTTATGTTTAAGTACTTTACTTGTTTAAGTCTTTATTTCATTTTTTATTTTTTAGTATTAATTAAAGTAAAATAAATTATGTGTTTAAAATTTAAAATGACAAAGTTAGACATTGTTATAAATAAGTAAAAAAAAATTCTTTTAAAATAATTTAGGTTGAGAGAAAATATAAATTATAAATAAAAAAATAGGTGAAAAATTTTTAAAAAAAATAATAAAAGTTGAGAAGTTGGTCTGGAAGAAACCACTATCCAAAAAAAAAAAACTACAAGATGAAAAGTTGGTTTGGGAGAAACTAATTTCTCATGGTTAAAATGAAAAAAAAAAAAAAATCACGTTGAAAAGTTGGTTTTGGTGAAACCAACTTCTCAACTAAAAGAAAATGGAGCATTTTGGGAAATAAATAAAAAAATATAGTAGTTTGAGAATTAATGGATGATGAATTATTTAGATAAAAAAGCCGTAAAATTATAAAAAAGTTTAAAGATTTTTTTTAAAAATAATACATTAACTATTTTTTCATACTATATGAAAATAATTAAAAAATTATATTACGATACTGAATCGATGAATAATCCCTTAGTGCACCCCACTTAACTTGTTATATTCAGATACAGTTCATTTTGTTTAGAGTTAACTATCAATTTGGTCCTCCAAAGATTATTATGTCATCAATTTAGTTCTCCAAAGAATTTTGCCATCAAATTAGTCCTTCAAAGATTATCTTGTCACCAATTTGATCCTCTAAAAAACTTTATCACCAAATTAGTCCTCCAAAGATTTAAAAGTCTACCAAATTAGTCCTCAAGTTGTCCTCCATCATTGACCAATTTGATATATTTAAATCTTTGAAGGACTAATTTGGTATACTTACACATCTTTGAAAGACTAATTTGGTGACAAAGTTATTTTGTGAACCAAATTGGTGACAAAGATGATCTTTAGAAGACTAATTTGGTGAGAAAATTTTTTAAGAGACTAAATTGATGACAAGATGATCTTTAAAGAACCAAATTAATAGTTAACTCTTTTGTTTATTATGTTAAATTTCATAGTCCATTCAAACTCTCAAGCTTCTTTGCCTTATATTTCATTATACTTTTAGTTCTTTTATTGTAAAAAAAATTGAGTTTGATTTTTTGTGTTTATTTTAATTTATTTTGGTTTCTTATGATATTTTTTTAAATTAATTTTTTTATGTTTATTTTAATTCTTTTTAATTCTTTATGATATACTTTTTGAAATATTTTGGTCTCTATATTTTTATCAATTAAGTTTTTTATGAAACATATGTGAAGACGTAAAATCACATCATTTTAACATATTGATAATTCGGTTAAATAAGATTAATAGAAATGAGAAAAAAATATAATATAAAGGATCAAAATGAATCAAAATAAACATACGAGATTAAACTAAAACTTTGTTACGACATAACAGACTAAAAATATAATGCATTTATTTAAAGGGTTATAATCTTTATTCAATTATTATATTTGTTAATGAAACTTATTATCTATTCAAATTTTTTGAAATTAAATGAGTTATAAATTGTATTAATGAATACCAATTGATGAGTATATAAATATAAGAATATTTTCCTTGTTTATTAAATTGGTTCTTCGGTTTAAAAAAACATCCGGCCCATTTGTACAATCAAGCTGAATACGTAATTCGATTAGGAATTAGTATTCGTGGTTATACTGAACTTAAAAAATATATATATTATAAATACCACCACAGTTATTTTTTGGTCAACTGACTCTGTCAATGAGAAAAAATATATAAGAAAATATTTTCTAATAGAAATATCAACTAATATGTTTGAAATTCGTTAATAAAAAAGAAATTTCCAAAAGAATACTATATTGTGAACACTTTTTCATCCGTAAGAAAACAGATTATAAGAAACTAAATAAATCATATTGGAACTTGTTACCAAAAATTTATATCACTACTTAGATTTTAAACATTATTATCTCCAATCAAAATCAGTCATCATTAATATTTAGCGAATGGTAAGTTTTAAGTTTTTGAATACTTCCTCTATTGAATTAATTAATTTAATAATTCTTTATTATTCACATCGAATTTTACCAATTTAATGAGGTTAAATGTTCGAGTTTCATCTCATTGAATTTAGTTCTTATTGGTAGACAATCTATAAATTTTACTATAAATCTTCGCTGAAATTGATGATAAGTCCGGACCTTAGATGTGGTAGACATGTCCCTTAACTTAACTTAACTTTTTTCCTTTTTTTACCAAAAAAAATACACATTTTAAGACTTTTTATATTTTATCAATCTATGTCATTTTAATGAATAATATATTTTTAAAATACAAATAAATGTTGTCCATAAAATAACATACTTAAACATGGTATATTTTATTAAAATTTAATATACACATTACAATGATAGATAGTAGTATCATATAACTCAACAATTAAATAAATAAAATTCAACGTTAAAAAGAGTTATTAAGCATAATAAATGTTGAAGATTTAATAAGTGAATCTCCACCACGTAAATATAAAATGGATCAATTCAAAGAAAATATTTTATGACACAAATATCTTTTTATGTTGTGAAATATTAATAATTTTATTTTATTATTTTTTGGGTCAACTACTTTTATTGGGGACTGGGGTCAACTATTGATTTTTTATATTATTTAATATTTAAATTCCAGTGGCCCAAACCGAAAGACAACTAATAACGGATCCAGATTCCAATTTGTAAACTGAGTGGCTCATGTTATCGGCTGAGAGATTCAGTTAATGCGGAAAAAGATACATTTCTGATATTGTCAGTTTTCCTTTTATTTTGTTTTTACTTATCATGCATGTTTTGAAACCTTGTAGAGAGTGATTATTGAACATAGATTGAAAAGATAGTTTTATTGTATAGGGATTGCAAAGCAAGCATAGATATACATGGAATGAGGGTGATGAAATAAATTAAGGGCACTTGCGTTTGCCACCATGGGTGGTGAGACTAGCATAGCAGGGGCAGAGTTGTTGGTTACCGGAAATACCCGGTGGGACGCAGTTGCAGCGTGTACAGCAAGTTCCACAGGCTCTGTGGCATCTGAAACTCGATCGCATCGCACCAATTTAATTAAGTAATGCCGAATTAATAAATTAATTAATTGAGTACGAGTACGACGACGACGACCAACACACTAATTACCAATAGGAACACCCATACTAGATACAGGATCGGAGTCACTCTCTGCTCGATCTCCTACCTCTCTCTGATCTTGACAAATTAATTAAACAAAACTACACACATCATACTCTATTTATAGTTCAAACTTTAAACTTGAAACACACACTACAAAACAAATTAACATCGATGGACGCTACCTAGTTATCTACCTGCTTAATTAATTGACATAATCCATGTTGTTTTCTGATGATGGGATTTGGTAGGGAATCGAAAATTAATTTGTAGACATGGAATGGATGGGGTACAATTACAATTACAAAGCATAAATTAAAACAGTATCGAATAAATTAAAGTAGTGGTTTTTTCTTGGCGGCTGAAGTGCATCTTTACACGGCTTTAAATCACAACTACCGCGTGCTGCCGCTTCTAATTTCTTCCTTAACTAATTACACTTACAATGCTAAAACTAAATGCCTCATTCATATAACGGATAATAGATACCTTCTAGGGCTCCAAAAAATGGGTTGGAGTAAGCTATGCTAACACACAACATTAATTTTTTAATTTCATGATTTGCACATATAAACACGTCACTCAACATCTCTCTCACTCGGTCACGTATCTACATATCCACTTGCCTTTCTTTTTTACCCTTGTTCCTACACTTTTCTATAAATAGAATGTTTACTAACACAAAAATTCGAGATTTCTTCTAACTAACTAACGTTATTCATGATTTTAATTCACCCAACTATTGAAGTAGAACAAAATATGTTGTTCAGTTTGATAAACTGAACAAGTTTTGCTTTTTCTAACTCAGTTCGAACCAATTTTTATTTTTAAAGGAGTTGTAAACCGATTTTCTATCTTCCCATCCAATCCATAGGTAAAGCTAGTCTGATAAATCACAATCAGTTAACAAAGTTTTCAGTTCTTACTCCGATAGTCCATTTTATAATTGAACACTTTAACAATTATAAATTGACATGCATGCAATTTAAGGATAAACTCGTATACGTATACGTATTTCTTTCATATCATATAGTGTATATATAGGACTATATATAGGAGCCAAATGTAGCGCTACCAAATACAAATATAATTGATCATGTTAACGAGGTCCACCCAAGATATATAGATATTTATTCACGCTCTTATATATTATTTAATTGTTTATTTAAGGATGAAATACATATTCAAAAATATAACTATTTTTTTATTAAAATAACTTTTAGACTATGTATACTATCTTTTATTTCTTTTTGTTTCATTAGAATAATAATAGACCATTAATTAATGCACCAATTAAACATAGGAATATTAGAATTAATAATAATGCAAATAATATTATCTTAAAAATATAAATAAATAGATGAATAAAAACAAAAATTGTTTTAATCCTAATTTTACACATACAAATTAAAGAAACATAGGGAATAATAATTTTTTGGGACAAGATTGGATATTATTAAAGTACAAGTAGTGGTGGAATATAGACATAACATAAAGGTGAAATTGGAAAAGAAGCTAGCAATAAAACACTGGAATATAGCTCTGGATGAGCTGGCATCCAGCTGTAATATGTTAATAACGTGATATTATCTATTTATTTTGTCTTATAATGCCATATAAACAAATCCAACGTGGACATATATATTTAAGGTCCAGTATCAAGATGAACCAACTAATTTTAAATAGGTTTTTTTAACCTGTGCAATATTGTACAGATTAAGAAACTAAAAATGAAAAGAAAACACATCATTAATTATATGTTAAATATAATACTATTAAAATTATGTTTTTTCCAAAAAAAAACTTTCTATCTTTAGTTTCTTAACTTGTGCAATATTACACAGGTTACAAAAATTATTTTAACTATATATATATATATAGTTATATAGAGAATTTATTACTAATTTAATATGATTGCGTCTATCCAATTCCATATATAATTTCATGTTTTCAGTATTATGAAAGGCTTTGGCGCAAATAAATTAATAAATAATAAGGAGCCCATAGAAAAATGTAAACGAATCCCATCTCTTGTTTCTTGATTGAAAATAATTGTACGAAGCGTAGTGAAAGAAAATATGAAAACAAAAAGGAAAAATGTTCCAAACTTACCTAAACTCATTCTATTATTCCTTTTATAAAGCTTCACACCTTAATTTAAATTTGTCTCAACTAACTTTTAGGTAGTACTTCACTAGATTCTTTTTATGAGAATATTGTTAAACAGAGACAATCTAACCTTCTATCTATCATGAATCTAGTGTTATGTTTTTATTTAAATTAAAGGATAATGATACCAAAACACTAGTGTGGGGTCAAATAAAACACATTAGTTATAGACATATATGCTAGGTCAATAAGGGCTAGGTCTCTTCCTTCAATCAAGCTCAAAGGTATACCACATAAGTGATCAAGATAGTATATAAAATATCTCTTTTAAGGTTAACTCTGCATATTAAATATAATATTAGGATTCAGATATTATTATGTTCGGGATGAATTAGTAGAATTTGAGATGACTCTGAACAACAAAAACTCATTAGAACCTAGTGAAGTGTGGTGATCAGAAGGTCCCGTGTAGATAAACACAATACTTATCATGTGAAAATCAATATGAATTTTGGTATAGTAACAATTATGGTGAATCATGTATTACTTGTAGAGGTAGAGGGAGGGGCACTTATTGGCTGCTAAAAAAACAAAAAACACATACCAGATTGCTAATCAAGCTGCACCACTTAAAATACTAATCACTTGATAAAAAACCAATTCATAACCAATTTAGAAAACTAATCCAGAACTAGTTTGGCTAAACCAAAACCGATTTAGGCTTGCTCAAAACCGGTCCGAACCGATTTTAACCGGTTTAAACAAATTTCAACCAGCTTTAACCGGTTCACAATATGGCAAAATTGATTTTTTTTTTTCATAAAATCAAAACCAGTTCAGGCCAAAGCGAAACCGACTCAAAACCGGTTTGGTTCAATAAATAAAACTAATTTTTTTTGTTCAGTGCGATTTTAATATTATCCCTCAAACTATACCAAGGTTGTTGTAGACCCCAATTAGACCGGGCCCCCAATCAAATACAACAATAAACTATCAAAGGAAAAAAAGAATGATAGTTCTATTAAACCGATAGAGAAGCCAAATTGCACATTTTTATCCCATTCTCTTCTCTTCAATCCTATATGAATGGGCTTCTCATTCATTTTCATTAGTTCAATTCAACTGATACCCTATACAGCCCTTTTATATAAAAGTATTAAAAAAATAGTTTGTTTATTATAACTGAGTGTAAGGTATACTCTGTTATAATAACGATATACCAAACATTTTTGTTGGTAGCTTTAGTTGAAATGTAGGTTAATGTGTATTTTTCATATAAGCTACCACCATACACATTGGCGTAGAAGAAAATTTATTTTGGTATTTTGAAATCTGTCAATTACCAATACTAACTCGAACTGACAGAAGATACTAATTAAACTTATTCGAAGTTACATTACATATTACATTGTAAACTCTGTTAAGTACCAGCTCAATGACCCCAAATACAGAACATTTCAAACTTCTCTAGCTATCCAGACTTCCTGATCAGTGCTGAATGCTAGAGAAACGTCCAACTAACTCAACTTAGGGATCTGAAAATGAATTTCAAATTACACCACTCCTGAAGGAAGCCGAACAACAAGTTGTCCTTCAACGATGCTGCAGGCAAAAAAAAAAAAGGTTACAAAGTTGACATGAGAATATTAATAAGATGTACTACTTTGAATATTCTGAGAATTTATAATCCACCTCTTGACGTAGTAGTAGCAAAAATCTGCGAGGATGAAAGTTTGGACAGCTTCTGATAGAAGTACCATTGAAGGCCACAATCCATAACCCAAAGCAGTTAATAGACGTCCACGAGTATCTATTACCTGTGGAAGTTAACATAGGTTAGTTTGCTAGACGAGTAGACGATTGACCTATCTTTAATATAGAAGATTGACACAGTCAAGAACATAAAACTGGCAAGTCAAAAGTATTGATGCAAAATTCAAACGCATCAACTCCTCTAAGAAGCCGTGAACAAAAACCATATGATCGAGTGGTAAAACTAGTTTAAAGTAGCCGTCTCAACTCATGCAGACGGCAATTTTCTGATAAAGTATGCATAATTCAGGAATTAAATATGAAAATGTGAAAACTCACCACATAGCTTAATCTCAGAAATATTATGATAAAATCGTTAAAGCATTTCAAGAGTTAGGTGATAAAAACAATCTTAGGAGTTAAAATTCCGACAGACCTGGAGGACCCAATGTGCACAACTCAAGAACCTGGCAACTCCGAGGGCAAAAACATAGTGTGCTGTGAACGGTTCAATAATCTGAAAGTTGAAATTACAAGTTAACTACAACTGTTCTTGGAAAGAAAATGCAAAGGAAGATGTAATAAGCATACATCATAAACACCGTTTCAAATTATTAGAAGATTCATAAAGCAAAAGTAACAGGCATAGCATCGATGTATATGCAAGAGACCTTAGTGTTCTGCATGACTCGCAGCTGAGGGAGAACAGACACAGCCTCAAGATAAACACAAAAGGCCCAGAAAATCCTGTTAATAGTATGATGCCGGGTTGTTGGATGAATAAAAAAAGACAGCACAGCACAAGGTATCACCTGCATTTTGGTAAGGGAAAATTAACACACCATATTGAGAGAAATTGAATCATACATTCTTCTTAGTTTTTATGAAAAAAGTACTTTCATTTGAGAGCTGAAGTTAGTTACTAGTGTATGAACAAAATATTCTTGTCCTTAAAATTCACTGGTAGAAGGAAAACAGACAATAATGATAACATGATAAGATGAAATTTTTGTCACCTTGAGTCCATTTTGATATTTCAAAAGGCGATCCTTAAATAAAAGTTTCTAAAACTAAAATCTGAGGTAATCAACCAAAACAAGTTTGCAGGAACTAAAGAACACGCAACCTAAGAACGAGGAGGAATCATTAACAAGCATTGCATACTAAACTTTAACTACAAGTGTTCAATCTCAATAGGGAAATAGAAATCCAACTTATAATAGGTATGCAGATAAAAGAATATAGAAATTTTTAAATTTCAGAAGCTCCTAAATAATTGTCCACGCAATAGTGCAGTACATTCCTACCCCAAAAGTTTGCAAACGAAACTCATTTTCACCAAGTGTATTTTAGTTATTAATGTTATCTGAACAATAAGTTCTTGTGTAAGAGGTTTTTAGTCATTTGATGGTTGGAGAAACTCAATACAAGAATCAGTGAAATGCTTAACAAGAAGTCCGAGCATACAACTATTTTTCCAAATGAAAATAAATGAAGATCATAATATAGCTATGTTACACAAGAAGATGCATATCTTATACGCATACCACAAAGTATATAGCAAGGTTGTCCTTGCCATCCATATAAGTGGACTTCAGTTTGAAGCGTATCATATAAATAACCCAGAGGGTTGTCACCAACGTTGCCGTGTCGAGTATGGTGTGTATGTCATATTCCATGACAAAACTGCAGTAGAGTCTAACAGCTAGAAACATAGCTGTCAGTTCCTGTGTTTTAAGTGAAAGTCCTGCAAAGATTTAAAACACGGTCAAAAAGATTACCATCATATGCAAATATATAAGATAGAAGATTATCATGTTCTCATTTACTTTCTTGCTATATGTTGGAAGACAAGAAGTTAAATTTTTGTTAAAATCATTGTTAGATAGCATAATACCACAGAAATCACATTCAGCTACTTGATCTCTACTTTCATCATCTAAACGGGAAATTTTGTATCAATTAGAAAGAAAATGTTAACAATTCAAAGGAAAAGAAGGAAGACATCCTGCCATGTTCCACAAATGAACTTATACAACATAACTTTTTCCAGTTCAAAAATTAAAGATCTTTATCATTATCAGATTTTGCTATATCGGTAGTAATGGAGAAGGAAATCGCAACATTAGGAAAATCACAGCTGTAATTCTGACAATAAATTAGGTCTCTGCATGCTTCTATGCAAGCAAAAGTAGGAATGTCCAGTACAAGGATGATTCTTAAAAGGCCAACTTAACATAACTCACATCTGAAAATTTGACGGTAGATAAATTTAATTTAAAAGGTGATTGAAGGAAAGTGTTTCAAATTAGAGAAATGGAAAGAGCAGAAAGAATGCAGGGAATGGGTAGGGTACCAGCACAGGTTTTTTCCTTGGTGAGCTTGAAAATGAGGACGGCGATTCCTAAAGAATGAACAAGCTCGGCAGCGACGAAGAGGTTGTCGTGGTCGTGAACCACCATTCTGAGGAAGAGCAAGGCTAGGAAGGCGGAAAGGACGGCGAGGAAGGCCTTGATCTTGGGTGGTTGCCGGCGAAGCCATCTGGTGAGGGCGTAGATTGGCTTATTGTTTCCCTTCATTTTTCTTCTTTGTTGTTGTTACGAGTTATGACTAGGGTTTGAAGTGCTGTGACTTGTGTCTTTAATTTGTGACCTTGCTTCAGTAAGTTAAGGTAACGTAATGTAACGTTTTTTTTTTTCAGACAGTACGACCAGAGATCGAATCTGTCTTATATTCTCGTATGAATATTAACTGAATTTCATGACTGAGACATTATAATGTATGTTTAGTTTTTAGTAGTTGATATAAATTTGTTTCCTCAATTAAATATAATTAAAATTTTATATACAGCTAAATTAGTATAATTATTGCTATTGTTGTATTATTAGAAATTAAGTTATGTTTGCCAACGGAAAATCAAATTTATATGTCAATTTGTGTTGCAAGTTGAAAGCAAGGGAAGGAGACACGTGTGGATATTGGTTAAATATGTGACGGGTGTTCAACCAAACAAAATATGTCACGGGTGGGTTGCTCAACAATCCTGATTTTTTTTCCAATTGAAATACTCTCAAATTACAAATATAAAAATTATAATTCAATCATTTTTTAAGTTATACCTAATAAATGAGCTTTATGAAATTTTTATGCGTAATATCTCATATTTTATCATTATTGTGAATTTAATAGAACCTTTTTTTTTTTTACACATGAGGGATTAACACCCCAACAGAGTTTTTTTTTTATCCGTTCCGTTTTCGATGCATAGGATAGGAGTATTGTATTCCACAGAGCCAGAGCCAGAGCAAGTAACAAACATGGCGGGACCCATTCTGATTTACAGACAATAAAATATGGCAGTAATTCCAAAAACAATACACCCCACGCGAAAATCGTGGTCAACCAAATATATATAAAAATAAATGAATGCTTAAAAAATTATCCATGTGATCGTGCCCAGTAGACTGTGCATTACCTACCATTTTTTAAAAAACTGAATAATGGATAATTACACTAAAATTTGTCACATAATTTTTTATATTTAAAACTCTATTAAATTTATTTTCTTGTTACATTACACTTTAATTTTTTAACAAAATTAAAATTTTATTACATTTATTTTAAAAGGAAGTAAGTGTAATTTTAGATTGTGATATGTGTGGTTTACTATAAAAAAAAATTATTCATGATATTTGTTTAAATTAATTATCTTTCATTTAAGTCATGTAACTTAATTAATGAACCCATAAAAACATGCGTATGCAGATATGAAGTTCAATTTTTAATTGTTATACTTTTCTATGAACCAAAATTGAATTAATTATCATTTTAATAATTGTTAACTAAGCCTTTTTCCTAGCAAAATGCATATGGACTTGTTTTATTTTATATATATATATATATATATATAAAACAAGGCCTAAGCCCATCTGTTTGTTTATTTTAGATTTAATGTAAATTTGATGAAAATAATTATTATTTATTTTTAAAATTACTTTCATTTATAATAAATTGCAAACAAACCAACTTTATGTCATAAACTTATGGTAACAATTCTAAAGAACCTAAATGTGAAAATAGTATTAAGATCGATTGTCTAAATTAGGTTGAATGTATATTTGTGGTCAAATTGAGTTTTGTCAATGGGACCAAACTATAAAACAAACCAAAATAAAAATATTCTTGACTTAGTTAAAAGTATTTTTAGGGTGATGGTGGTTGTATTGGCAATCCAAGTTTGACAGGGGCTGGCGGCTTCCTGCGTAATCACTGCGGAGAGTTGCTTCTTGGTTTCTACGAATCTCTGGGCGATTTCACGAGTTTTCATGCAGAGCTTGTCAGCCTCTATCGTGGTCTTTTCCTTACATGGGAACTTGGTTATCGTGATGTTGTTTGCCACTCTGACTCACTCCTTGCGGTGGAGACCGTCAAGCTGGGTGCCGGAGAATTTCATCTTTATGCTGCATTGATCCAGTCCATAAATGAGCTCTTGTCTCGCAATTGGATTTGTCGGTTTGAGCATGCTTATAGGGAATCAAACTTCTGTGCTGATGTCCTCACGAAGCTCACGAAGCTTGCATCTGTCGGTGTTTTTCCTCTCACAGTAATCCACTCTCCTATCCCTCAGCTATCTAGTTTGTTGTTGGTTGATAGAGTAGGAGTTGTTCACTTTAGATCCCTTCCTTCTTAGTTTTTTAGTTTTTATATTTATTTATTTTTTCGATGTACCAAAAAAAAAGTACTTTTAGGGCTTGTTTGAAACAGTTTTGATTTTTAGTTGTTAAAAATTGTATTATAAAACAGTTTTCAAAAACAGTTTTTAAAAAAAGTGAGAGGAGTTTTCAATACAAATTTGTGTGTAAATTCAGAAAATTGAAAACCAAAACATGTTTTTAGATGTTTTCATATTTTGGTTTTTAAATACTGAAAAACGAGAACTATTAACAAAAATTGTTTATAAAAACTCAACTGTCAAACGAGTTTTTTAGTTTTATGTTTTTAAAAACAGAAAATTGTTTTAAAAAAGATAAATCAAACAAGCCCTTACCCTAAGGGCTTGTTTGAAATAGTTTTGATTTTTAGTTTTTAAAAATTGTATTATAAAACAGTTCTCAGAAATAGTTTTCAAAAAAAGTGAGAGAAGTTTTCAATACGAATTTGTGTGTAAATTCAGAAAACTGAAAACCAAAACAAGTTTTAGATATTTTCAAATTTTGGTTTTTAAATACTAAAAAAACAAAAACTGTTCCCGAAAATAGTTTTTCAAAACTCGTCTGCTAAACGGAATTTTTGTTTTTTGTTTCTAAAAATAGAAGAAATCAAACGAACCCTTAGTTAACTAAACTCAATTTCGAACGCACACTTATAGAATTTCTACTCCTAAGCTTATTAATTGGTAATCCTTTCGTTGGGCTTCGACCCCTTTCTTTTAAACAAAAAGAAAATTGAAGATGGTACAATTAGTTATAATTAATTGATATTAAATTTGGTGGGCTGAAGATAAGTAATCCAATGAAGAGATCAAGCAAAAAAAAGGTTAATGTTAAGAGATAGAGTATCAATAATTTTGAGAATTATCTCCTTGTTTATATGCTCCTTTTTTATGGATATTTTTTTTTTCTTCTAGTCTCTCTCGGTTCCTTCTCCATGAGAGAAAACCTCTCCTTATGTCCCTTCTATTCTATTTTACATGTTTAGGTACTCTTTTTTATCATATTTTATGTGTATACTAACTATGAAGGATATTCTTCTGTCGATAATTGAAGACTAATCCTAATCCTTTTAAAGTGTATAGATCATCAAAGTGAGGTTTGTATCTACCAACTAATTTTTTTCATCATATTTCACAATACAAATTAAGATATATCTTCATCTTACTACTGTTACCTTGCTCATTTTCTAAAAAGCGTGAATGTGACATATATCAAGCTCTTTCTCATGTACACCAGAGCTCCAGCTTCTCTGAACAAAAAACTTTTTTTTTACGGATATATCACTTAATTAGATATAATATCCTTTGTAATAAATTTGTTTCATACACACAGCTAGAATTGAATAGTTAGTATTCATTTTTATAAAATCTAACTATCTATTAATTATGTTAGACTTTATTGATAAAATGGTATATGAATATTAGATATATAATATGCATAATTAATACAAATAATTTAGTGTTAAATAAAAATTGTGAATGGCATATATATTATTCATGAAAAGATAAAAACAACGATAGATTAAATTGTTTTTTCAAAATAACATATCCGATTTCTTATACAAATATATATAATTTATCAACAAAAAATATATATAATATAATTTCAAGAATCCAAACGATGCATATGATTTCCATGACAAAACTGAGATTTCACTCTTAAAGAAATCTAAGCATATCAAATACCACTTCTAATTTTCTATTGTCACATGTAATCTGATAATCCAACAGTCGTAACAGATTAATTATTCTCAGAATTCTATTAGTTGATAAATGGTGGTTTCATCTTCATAGTACATATTAACAATTTCTGCATATATATCCCTTTCTCGCTCGCAAAATGATTAAAACTAATATTAACTAGACTACATTTAAAAGAGCATATAGTTCTTCATAATTTTTTTTAAGTTTATTTTTATTATCTTCACAAAACAACTCACTAGAATAAGTTATTTTTAACTTATTTAAATAAATTTAATAATTTTATTTATAAATAAGCTCATTTTAAAAAATAACTTATTATACAAATACTTAATTAAATTGAGTTTTCAAACTGAATCTAAATAACCTTAAGAGTTGGCTTAGCTGTGTAAGCTCCTAGTAAGTTCATAAGAGGGATAATTCATAGCGGGAGGTGAGGAGGTCTCGTGTTCGAATTCCACCTATGCCAAATTCTCAAGGGTCAGCGTCAGCCACGCAGTGCAAACGGAATTAGTCTCATTCTAAGAGTGGGGAAACCCGTAATTAAATTGATTATTTAGCTTGTGTTTTTTATTTTCGTTTTAGTCTTTATACGTAAAACTTGTTCCTTTTAGTCTCTGTACATGTTTCTGTTAGTGTTTTTGGTCCTTCCGTTATTTTACTGTTAGTTTCTACTAAAATGAAGAAACAACTAGAGAGAATAAAACGAAAAATAAGTACATGTAGGGGGACTACAACAAAAAACAAATACTTGTGTAGAGACCAAAATGAAAAACTAGTATATATACATGGACTAAAACGAAAAATAAGCACATGTTTAAGGATTAATTAATTTCTATATCAACGGTCCATGTGTCCGTTATATTGATTGACTCATAAAAGTTTTGTTAGCCACAAAATTAACACCGTTAGTATTGAAATCGACTATAAGGACCGGTCCGATAATGACGAACACGTATAGGGACCAAAAAGAACGTTTTTTTACGTATAGGACTAAAACAAAAATAAGGAACACCTATAAAAACTAAATGATTAATTTAATCAATAGATTTTTTTTAAGAGTTATGTTTTTTATGCAATATAATTATTACTATTGATATTTTTATGTTGAACAAATTGTAGGTTATATTGATGAGGAGTAATAGCATAGATACATTTTCCTTTCTAAAATTTCCAAAAAGTTGCTTAACAAGAAAGGATTTGTTGCCTCTGTAATCCACACAATAAAAAAATTACATCTAATTTTGCAGAGAATAAAACTAAATTCTCCTATAAATATTTCTTACCAATCCTCTTATAAATCATAGTAAAGGTAAAAATAATTAATTATTGCTTATATTTTCAAGACATAATTATATCTACATTTTTATTTAATTCTTACTTTATAAAGTATTAAAAGAAATTATAAGAAAATTTTATATGAGGATATAAAAATATTTTGATGTCAAACATTTTTTGTTGGAAAGAAAGAAATAAGAACAAAAGAAGATACACATAACCTTATAACTTTATTTGTTTGGTTTGAGAGAAATTTAAAAAAAAAAATTGATTTTAGAGAGTAAAAATTGAAATACCTTATTCCTCCATATTTCTTTTATCTCATAATTCCCTTCCCTTATATTTTTCTCTACCGTTTTTTTTTTGTTAACCAAACATATGGTAAGACCATTTGCTCAAAAGCTTTTTTCTAATGTGAACATATTTTTCTCATGGAAAAAAATAATGATATACTCCCCCGAAATGAAATATAAGAAAAAAATAATAATTTACATGTACTAAGAAAATTAGTTAATCACATTTAATTTTTTGATTTCACGTAAAATATTAACTCTATTTATTAAAATGATTTTTATAATATTTATTGTTTCTCTAATTTAAGAGTCAAATAATGAATAATTTAACAATAATAACATTAAATAAAATAGAAGTAATTAAAAGTTGTATACTATATTCTAGTCCAAGAAACTTAGGGCTTGTTTGAAACAGTTTTAGTTTTTAGTTTTTAAAAATTGTATTATAAAACAGTCAGATACAGTTTTTAAAAAAAGTTAAAGGAGTTTTTAATATAAATTTGTGTGTAAATTCAGAAAATTGAAAACTAAAAACCAAAACATGTTTTAGATGTTTTCATATTTTGGTTTTTAAATACTGAAAAACAAAAACTGTTCCCGAAAACTGTTTTTGAAAACTCGATTGTCAAACGGATTTTTTAATTTTCTAATTTTAAAAACAGAAAACTGTTTTCAAGAAAAAAATCAAGCAAGCCCCTTAATATTTTTGTTACTAATATTTCATTCCGAAAAAAGTATATAGATGGAGAAAAAGTATGAGGATAGAGTAATTTAATGTTGGTTGGAGATGATACAAGTTGCAAGAGGGCAAGAGAGAATTCTCCATCCACGACAGAAATTAAAGTTGCAAACTTTGGATTGATCAAGCTGAGCAGCTCATCATCAAATAAGATGATTTCATACCAAACTAGCAAGAAGTTAAGCCTTATATCATGTTGGTTTAATGGTTAAAGAGCTTTATTTTAAAATTTAAATAAATGTTTCTCGGCTGTATTTAATTTATCTTTAGGGAAACAAAAAAGTTACACATGCCTAGCAGTAATTAATTGGAACTAGTAGGATCTCCAAATGAGAGGTGACCATATAGACCTGAAATTGGAGAGGTAAGAAGCCAACACCAAAAGCAACACCACCAACGCCGCCACACCCCACGGCGACCCCCCTGCTTCTTCTGCTCGCCGGAACATTGACGGCGGCACTGGAACCACAAGGCGGGGTCCACATCTAGAAATGAAGTAGGCAATGAAAATCAACACAAGGGGCAAAACCAAGAGGAACGCGTGGAAACTCATGTTAGCTTTGTGCACTGTTGTCTTAAAGTTTATGTAAGATGGAACGAATAACAAGAACATGACGATGGCTACTATGGCTACCAGTTGCAGAGGAGGTGCAGAAACAGAGGACAGAGTGTTTCTTGTCCACCCCTGTTTCCATGTTGGACCCCTTCTCTCCTTCAAACCCCACGCCATTTTTATTTAATTCTCTCTGATCTTATTAACAAGTTATAAGTTCTCCCATCTTTACTTTACTCTCTTACCTTAGCTTCTTTCACAATTTATATTTATAATACTGGAGAAAACAAGACACTTGTGATTTCTGTTCCCTTTAGCATAAATTCTAAGGTTGATGAGTTGTAGATTCTATCTCCAACTATCAACCACATTTTTCTTTGACCTTTTTGGCCCATTGAGTTAATTTCCTTGTGGGAATGGGAATTGATACCAAAGCTGAATTGATAGAAGAATATATTCATAGTTTCTTTTGTGAGGTAATAATGTTCCAACCCAAAATATTTACGTTATGATTAGATTAGTTTTTTAGTGAGATATTCGATTAACATGAATTAAACTTAAAAAGAATTAAATATATATTATTTGAACCAACTATTAATTAAAAATAAATAAAAATTTATATACCAAAATAGTTCATAATTTTGTATTTTATAAGTCAGTTTAGTCCCTCGCAAAATCAAACATTTTAGTCAATGACTTTCATTATTATTGGTCATTTTAGTCCATGATTTTTATTACATCAGTCGTTTTAGTCCCTGAAAGTCCGGGATCAAAGTAAATGTTCGTATAATTTACGGACTAAAGTGACCTACAAAATGCAAAGTAAGGGACTAAAGTGACTTATTCGCACAAAATAAGGGACTAAACTAAATTATTCTCACAAAGTTAGGAACCGAAATGGTACATCACTCAAAAAAAAAACTTTCCACTTAAATATTTTTTAATCCATGAAAAATTCATTATTTTTATTTGTTTTGATTCTTATAATTATTTATTTGTTAGTTTTCATTCGCATAAATTTTTGGTTTACTTTTGGTAATTTCACTCATTAGAAGTAGGGATAAAATACTCTGATGAAAATAAAACAAATTTCACAAAAATGAAAGATGGAAAACTAAAGTTTAGAAGAAATAAGTATCAAATGAAAATGCTAAACTTGTCGTTAAGAGTTTGAAAATATAAATATTTTATAGAAGTTGATAAAATTTATTGTTTTAAAAGTTGTAAATTAATTTAAAGTATATTTTTTATAAGAAATCATATGTATTAATTGCATCTTAACTGGGCACTGCATCTTAACTAGGGACTGTTTAGCAAGACCTATTAAATAATAAGTTACGCAAATGAGTTTGACCTAGTGAAAATGTGCTAAATCAGCAAAGTTTGAGAATGTGTATAAGGATATTTGATTCATGTGAATCATAAAAAAAATAAGGTTTAATTGCACTTTTGGTCCTCAATGTTTTCAATTTTCGCGAATTTAGTCCCCTAAGTTTCAATTTCACGAATTGGATCCCCAATATTACCAAAAGTTGTAAATGTTACCCTTTTATTCATCTCTGTTAATTATTTAACCATCAAAACGATCAACTCATTTTAAAAAAATTATTTAAGTTATTTTTGATAAAAAAAATAAAAACAATTTCCACATTAAGTTAAGGTAAAAACTGAATAATACATTATTTAAAAAAAATTCAAATAATTTAAGTAATTTAAAAAATAAATTTTTCATTTTTTTTAAATAACTTAAATGATTTTTTTAAATAAGTTGACCGTTTTGATTGTTTAATAATTAACACATATGGATGAAATGATAACATTTGTAATTTTTGATAACATTGAGGATCCAATTCATGAAATTGAAATTTGGGGGACTAAATTTGCGAAAATTGAAAACATAGAGACCAAAAATACAATTATGCCAAAAAATAAATAATAAGTTTATAAGAACCCAATTAAAATTCACAAATTTTATAAAATGTAACTATATATTTTTTTAGGTATCTCATAAGGGTATTCATCGCTGAAAGTGATGACTAATCCTCTCATAAAGTTGATCTTACACAAAGCGGTAGACATCTTCTCCAGTAAAAAATCGAACCCTTAGACATGTGGTTAAAAAACGAGATTAGCTACTACATATTTAAACCCAAATGTTATTTTTTTCTTTAAAAAATCTTTTTATTGTTTTTTCAACAGTCTTCTTTTTGGTTTTCAATATTTTTTATTCTTTTGATTTTTGTCAGCATCTCTTTTTTATTCAATGACAAGAAAGGAGAAAGTCTTACTTCTAGTGGATGGGATTAGCACTATCCTTATTGGGAGCGGCACCATCCCTTTTTAGTATATAAATTTATGATTACTACATATGAAAAGGATGGTGCCACTTTCAATAGAGATTGTGCTAATCTCATCCTCCCCTACTTCTATTTATTTTCGTGAATTCAAACTTCCATAAAAAAGCCCAAATGTCATGGGCACTTGAAGTAAAGAGCTGACCCTTGTTTGGGGCCCAGCCCAATTTTCTCCGTTCCTGAAATCCAAAAAAAAGTCCAACTCCGAAACACCTTTTGGGAATTCAAAACCCCAAACTCCAAAGGGAGCACAGCATCGGCAAGTGCAAACCTTCACTTCACACCTCAAAGTTCCTTCCTCCTTCCTTCCCTCCGTTTTGCATTGCAGATTAAACTTGATTTTTTCCTGAGCAACAATGGCTTCCGGAGATTCGAAGCCGGTGAAAAAGGAGGAGCAGGAGGAGGAGAACCACAGTCCCGCACCCAAGAAGGTCTCAAACTCTAATGCCAAAGTTGCATCAAAAGTCAAGAAGGAAGAGCCTCAATCCCTTAAGAAGCAACCTACCAAAGTCAAGAAGAAAGAAACTTATAGTGACGATGACGATGATGACAAACCCCTCGCCAAACGAGCCTCCAACTCCAAGGTTACTTTCTCCTACTTCTGAATTCATTTTTTTTAAAAAAAAAAATAGAATAATGACTGGACTTAATTTGTTTTTATGTGTTCTGTTTGGGTTGGGGGATGAAGGAAGTG
The DNA here is from genome assembly GCA_037177725.1 of Cyamopsis tetragonoloba. NCBI lineage: Eukaryota > Viridiplantae > Streptophyta > Magnoliopsida > Fabales > Fabaceae > Cyamopsis > Cyamopsis tetragonoloba. Next base: position 84,768,881 of record CM074119.1, read on the forward strand.
AAGAAAAAGAAGAAGAAGACAACAAAGGAGGAAGATAAGAAGAAAGGAAATGGCGCTGCAGAGCCGAAGAAGAGAGAAAAGAAGGTTTACGATTTACCTGGACAGAAACGAGATCCCCCTGAGGAGGTATATACATATGCTGCTCCTCACTCTTGTTCTCGTGTTTGTGGTTCATTTTTTAAGCTTCAATGCTTGTACCTTTTCCTCTTTTTCAGAAAGACCCTCTCAGGATTTTCTATGAGACTTTGTTCAAGCAAATTCCAAGTAGTGAAATGTCTCAAATCTGGTGAGTTTCTCATTTACAAGCTTCAATTGGAGAATGATACAAAAACATTTGGTTTATGAAGGGAGCTATTGTTGCTTCAATATTATTTTCTTCCTCCTAAAATTGAAAATTAAGGACACTGCATCATGTGTAACAATATGACAACAATATTTAGGTTGAATGCTCCACTTTGGCTCTTCTGCTAAACAATATGGCCGTGGAGGTTGGTTAAGTGGGAATGAAGAACAAATAACTACTAAAATGGATTACTTATGCCTTTGAGTAAAGAATGGTTGTAGAGATGAATAACTGGTCAACTGTGAATGAATGAACAATTATCATGCTTCTATTTCAAATTTTTTTGCAACAACATATTTGGATTATAGAGCAATTTCTCAACCCCCTAAAACATAAGATTTCTCTAGTGTCTAGACTCTGAGTAAGCTAAGCTCCATTTAAAGTGTAGAATCAGTTCTAGGGATATATTATATATAATAAGGCGTAAATATCAGATTCTTGCCGATCAAATGGACTTCGTTTAGGCAGTAGAGTTGCAAAAAGAATGCTCTTAGTGTGTTTTGTGGGCTAGATTGTATAAAACCCTTATTGTTAAGTTGAGTATTGGGGTCACTAAACTTTTCCAGCTTTTATAACACCACAAGCAAGGCCTGCCTATTTGTCTGTGGTAAAGTGAAAGTTATGCACGTTTACTATTTTCCTAACAATGATTGTTTTTTCACTGTAAGGTGCTTGAATAATGGCTTCTGTCAGTCTAGGCAAGGCAGAAGTAGATTTTTTTTTCTTGTGATCAAGTTCATCTCTCTGAACGGCTGATTGAGATGGACTAACGCTGATTGTTGACCTGAAAACAGAATAAGAGTGGTGTGGCAAAGAAGCAATTGTTGGCTCCAAGACTTGGGAGCACCAAGGTTTGAACCTAGGACCTTGTGCATGATAATTCATGCCCACTGAACCCCTCACCACTTACCCAATCCTAGTGGCAGACAATTTTAATCATGTTTAATTGTGAAAGATGATTGAGGATTTTTTTTTTACTTTATCTTCAAATTTACTTGGATGGCATGTGTTGTCAGTTATAACAAAATATAAACAATTAAACATGCCCTGCCCCTTCAAATTTACTTTGAGGTACTTAATGGAAAATTGGAAATGGTGTATGTTATACTTGTGGTAGTGGCTTTAAAATTGTCAAGCTCCTTTCTCAAACCTTATCATAATAACCTATCCACTGTTTGCTGTTTGCTTCTGGATTTGCAGTCATGCTTATTTTTCTTTCATTTTTATGATCTATAATCAGTTACTATATCTCATATTTAGTTAAATTGTATATATCCTTGTATTACTGTGATCGTCAAAACAGTGATACTTCTGTTCCTTCAATGTCTTGTCTTGTGTCAGAATTATTTTTCGACTATCTTCACCTTTTCTTTCATCTGATTTACTATTAGTCTATTACTAATTCAGTAGATGTCTAATCTGTTCCTTGAAGTTGCATTATCTAAAGTTTTCATCCAGTTGGACTGTTCCTTTTTTTCATTCAAACATTTTTTGTTGTTGTTTAGGATGTCAAGTTTATTAGTTTACATCATTTGGTTGTAATTTTTTTTAAGTTTTATTGTCAAATTATTGTAACGAATTAATTTTGATTCACTAGCAATGTATGTAGTTTAACACTATAAGTAAATCACGTGGTGTCACTTGTTAAAAAAATTACTGACAGACCTTAGTTACTGCAATGATTGACATCCCATATTTGAGCGAGAAAATCTGCTCTGAATATTGAAATTTCTTCCTGCACCATTTTTTATGTGCATTGAAGGAGTAAAACTGTAGAGGCTATCAGATCAGTTATCTAAAACTAACCAAAGAAATATTAAACAAAATTTTTAGATTTTGTCAGAAGAGAACTCTGTAGCTGCTATCCTCGGAGCAACAAAAGGTACTTGCCATAAGGTTTTAAGGTTTTGAAGATAGTTTATTTATGTTAGTGAATCTAATTTCAGGTTAATGGAATCAGGCTTGCTTCCAAAAGAGTTGGCATTGAAAGTATTCGAGAAGAAGCAAAAGAAAGCTCTGCAGCAGAAGCTCACTTCTCCAGTTAAGGCTGTAGCTGCTGCGAAGAGCAGCACTAAATCTGTTACAGTCAAGAAAAGAAGCCCAACCTCCCCGGTACCCTCTGTTAAAAAGAATAGAACAAACTCCTCATCAAAGCAGTCCAAGAAGCGGAAAACTGAAAACAGAAGCTCTGACGATGACAATGATTCTGATGACGAATTTATTTTATCTTCAGTAAAGAGGAGAAAGGTGGCTTAATTATGCTCTTCATTACCACCTTTTTCTCCATTTATTGCTGCCACAAAACTTGTGAAGCATGATGTTATGTAGTAACTAAGAAGATGTTGCACTAGATTTACAGAGTATCTAGTTTTTAACTTGTGTGCCTGTGAATGGCCTCTGAGTTTATGCTGGAAAACTTAATTCATCTTTAAGAAATTTGTTAATTGATTATTGATGTATCAGTCCTTATGACTGCAAATACTTTATTTAAATTTTTAAGAACCACAATTTTTCATCTTATAAGTTTTTCTTAAGGTGTTCTGTACCTGAAATTTTTTCTTAATATTCAGAGTGTTGCTCTATCTGTTGTGCTGCTGTGTTTTGCTCTACTTATTTGGATACAAGAATGTGTATTCTTTGTGTACTATAAATTTATAAAAAATAATAGAATAGAAGGTAGTAACAGATTAGGGAAGGACAGCAGAATGAAAACAAGGAGTTTAGACTTTAGATGCATCTGCATGTTGCCTTTATAGCCTTCGAAATACATCTCACTAGTATAAAATCTCGATGGAGAAGCCTCTCTCTTAAATGGAATTATTTTTCGAATTGGATCAAGAGTATCTTCTTACCAACGGTGCATGATTAATTTTTCTAAGTGTAGAAATCATCAATGTTTGACCATGTGATAGTTCCCCAATGAAGGAAATTATTGAGACAATTCATTTTTGTAAATAGTTGAATCTAGATGAAGTGAGGGTGAGAGTGACACCTTGATATAGGAAGTCATTTTAGTTGAGTAACAATAAACAATTTGGGTTTTGCTATGAGGTCAATGGTCAGGGAATTGATAAATCGAAAATTTTCATTGAAAAATATTAGTATTGTGGAAGTGTTGCTGTCATTAATATTAATATTAGAGAAATGTTAACAAGTGTACACAAATAAAAAATCTTTATAGAAAAACATTTAACAAATGCTGTTTGTAAAAAAATCATTTAATATGCTACACTTTTGCCTTCAAAAAACTATGTTACGCTTTATAACAAATTTTAATCACTTTTTAGTTTCTTATCTCGCGCAATTTAGAAAAATTCAAATATATATTAAAATATATATATTCTAACTTGCAGCATCAAGATAGCAGTGTTCCTCGCAGCATCGGCAATTCGGCATCAAGATGAAACAGTTAGGTTTCTAGATTTAGGAATAGGTCGTAAGTGGCGCTATATTTTTCTACAAATTTTTTTTATAAATCTTCTTAATATTTTCTAAAATGGAAATTAAACAAATTAATAAGTTTAGATATATTTTAAAAATAATAAATAATTAATTATTTTTTATTCGTAATGGTTTGGCTCGCCGTGATGTTTATGTTATTAAGATTTGTGTGCTCTTTGTGATAATGAGGAAGAGGAAGTTTGTCATTTGTTCCTGCATTGTAGAATATCTTCTTCAATCTGGTATCTGGTTTTCAAGTGGTTTGGAACTGCAGTTTGCTTACCCAGGACTTTAGAAGAGCTTCTATTGATGATGTGTGGCATTATCAGAGGCAAAAAGACATGGAAATATATGCTTTCTGTTTGGATTTCAGTGGTGTGAGTGTATAATTACATAGAAATCATTTAGTTTTTGTAATGGTCATCTGGATTGTGCATAATTATTTGATGTTGTGAGTCCGTTTTTGAGAGTGAATTTCAGGGGTTTAAAGGAGGGAGAGATTTTATATGTTCATTGGTTTGATGATTCTTATTTCTGGATTAAGCGATTAGCTTAGTTTTCTGTATAAGGGTCGTAGTATCTCCTGTACTCCTTTCTTTATAAATAATATATATTTGTTTATAAAAAAAATTATTTTTAACTTTAATACGTAAGAAATTACTTTGAAAAAAATTATAAGAAGATTTAAATTTATTAATAGATTATGTATCTTCCATTTGTTTTATGCAGCCGTTGGGGGTTTCCATAAAATTCAATAACCAAAATAAATACTTATATTTTTTTGGTAAATAAATAAATACTTATATTTAAACGGCAAGTTATTGGTCCTCACTTGGTAAGCACATAAAAATATACGTGTGTAAGTACGATGTTCGAAAAAACTGCAAGTTTTCGACCCAAAAAATATACTTATATTTAAATCTTGACAAAGTGGAAGTGTTTGGTAACAACAAGCTTATAGTTTTTATAAGCTAGCTTATGAAAAGCTACTTCAAGTAGCTTATAGCTTATGAAAAGTAACTTTCAATAATTTTTTCCTATTTTACCCCCTAGTCATTTACTATATATTTACTATTTGAAATATAAGTTACCTCGTAAACTAATTTTACCAAACACCTCTATTCAATTATAAGTCACAAGTCATAAGCTATAAGCTATAAGCTACCACCTCTATTCAATTTATCCAGTTGACGGGTCATAACTGAAGTGAATTATTATTATCTAAAAGATTGACGTCATTACTACTTGAACTACTAGAAAGACAAATATGAAAATTAAAAATGAAGATGACTAATTTAACGCATGTTTGTTTTTGTTTTACAAACAACATTTGTTAAATACATATATCTGCTTCAATTGAAAGCACATTCCCATTTGTAATCAAAGTTTAATTTGGTTCTAAGTTGTGTATATATATAAACAAGAACAATGCTATATTCTTTAAATAATCCTTCTATTTATTATTTTAATACTATATAAAATATGAAATTAAATGCACTTTCAATCTTGAAAATATAAAAAACATTGAAAACATTCTTTAGGCTCTGTTTGGAAGAGCTTATTCGTCGCTTATGAAAATAGTTTATGGGTTCTTATAAGCTGTTTTCAGCTTATTTTTATAAGAAGCTGTTTTTAGCTTATTCAAATAAAGTTTTATAATTTTTTCTATAAAAAAACTCTAATTTAAAAATAGCTTATTGCATAAGTGTTTAATTAAGTTGTGTACCCAAACACACTTTTAATAAGTAATTAGGAAAATTTTTAAAAATTTGAATAAGAGGATTTAGAATTATTCATATAAATGACTTTCAGTTTTGTTTTTTTTGTTGGTATTAATAAATTTCAGTATTGATTTTGTCTACAGGAGAGTGGATCAAGTGTGCAATATGAAGGACTCTCTATTAAAAGTGGTGAAAGTTAAATGGGTTTTATTGGATTACTGGTTTTGGAAGGAACTTGATTGGATTCACTTCTGTGGTGGTTGCGGAATATATATTATATATAATTGCCTTACTAACTTGACATTGCATGCGCGGTAGAGACTGATGACGTGGTATCTTGACCCTTTGGGTGAAATGTGATTCGAGTGAGTACGTTTTAAAATCAACTCAAAACTCTGAATCAGAAAACGTTTTAATCAATGATTATATTCATGAAATCAATTATTCCCTAATATACACATACATTCCGTCAACGCCCACTCAATCCATTAGGTAAATACTCCTATCTTAAAAAGGAGAGCGAAGCAAAAAAAAGTGAAAAATTAGATGTCTGTCTGTATAAATATCATAATGAAAATTATACAAATAAAAACAAATACTACATCATCATCGTTATCATGTACAAGAAGAGTCACGGATTTGACTATTGGTGATAGTATTTTTGACCTCCTTATAAATGTGAAGACTATTTTGTCTGGCATCCATCATCACATTCACTTCCAACGCTTCTTCACAACTTCCCACTTCCTCAACTACATATGGTACATTCAGATCAGGAATTTCTATTGGGCCCATTTCGTTACGGTTCATGTCGGCCCGGCCCAATGCACCGCCACTGTAGGATGCCAATCCCAACGACGTCGTTGCTTTAAACTCACTAACGCCCTCACCGTCACTCATTTGGGATTCTCCAGCCGTCTGATTCACCATCAACAGTGGATGCTGCGCCGCGCCGGGGAGGACCAATTGCGGTTGCTCATGTGCAAGATCCGCTTCGTTCGGGTTTCGACCAAGACTTAGCTATAAAAAATTGATAAATAAATAAATCAAAAGAGTTGGTCCCACAATCAGAAAAAGAGATAAAACAACGTAAATACAACCCAGAAAATGAAATTCCCGTGAAAAAAAAAAAAGAGAGAGAGAAGAAGAGGATAAGCACGGAGATGATTATGGTAGTAGCAGTACCTCTCGTTTTCTTGCTTTGAGCTTCAAATTGAAGTCCTTCAGCTTGTCAAAATAACTCTTCACATTCTTTATCTCCTGCAAGGAATTTCACATATCAGCCAGAATCAATAAACAATATCGTATTAATTAATTATCTTTTTTTTCCAAATAATGTTGATCCTACAATTAAGGATCGGAGTCCAAGAGTTGAGGGAAAAAAAACCCGAACCACTCGCTAACCGCTATCTCTGGCCATGGAAAAAACAGAAAAGGAAAAAAAGGACAGAGAGAAACTTACCCCTTGGAGCAAATCGTTGTGTTTTGTCAGTTCATCCACAGTATTCTGATAGTGCTCTCTCTTCTACAAGTTTTGCAGTAACAAAAAAAAATTGAAAAAAATCCAAAAATTAGATATGTGAGGAAGAAAGTATAAATCATAAAAATCTTAAAGACAGAGAGACCGAGGGAGAAGAGGAAAGGAAAATCAATACCCTTTTGAGAGAGACGTGTCTTCTTCTTCTTCTTGTGAGGAGTGAGGGGTTCTCATCAGGCTCACTGGGAGAGAAGGATAAAGGAGTTGCAGGACTGGGAGCCTCTGCTTTGAGTGGTGGCAAAGGCGACCGCGACGACGACAGGGTTACGGCTGCAATCGCAGATCTTTTCCGCGTGTGGCCCCAAGAGAAGGGTAATCGAGAGGCACAGTACTCCAATTCGAAGATCATAGATGGGAGGTCGACGAGGATTTCAGCAACTTCATTCTCACAGGTTGTAGACATGGCGGTGGTGGTATGGATGAGACACACAACCACTGCTCTGTGTTTTTTTTCTCACAAATCCTGATTTATAGCCTTTCTTTCCGTTTTCTCTAAATCGAAATTCGCATTGGAGAATATGAAGAGGGAGAAATCATCTTCATAGGGTAGAGTGAGATGGATAAAGGGAGAGGGAGAATGTTGGAGGTGAGTGCTCTCTCTTTTCTCTCTCCTAGTGGAGTGGAGTATTAGTAGTATACAAAAAGGAATTTGGAAATCCAGGAAGAGGCGCTGCTGATTGACACGTGTCACCTCTCAAAGAATTGAGGTGGCTAGGGTTTATGGGTTCGTTGCTTAAGTTTTTGTGTCTTGCGGCTCTTCTCCAAATTGATCATGTGATTCACTGTGCGCGTTGATTAGACCAATCCAATATTCTCTCTAACCAAAGAAACCCTTATCAAATTAATTTCTCTTCATTTTCAATCAACTATAATAATAATAAATGTAAATTTTGATGCCTTTCGTAACAAAAAGAAATCAACTATAATAAATAAATAAATTATTTCACTAAAAAATATTTTAAGTATATTTTCATTAAATATGATAATAAAATTTAAATTTATTTATATTTAAAAAGATATTAGTCGTGTCAAAATTTTACTTGTATATAAAAATAAAAAGTTACTTGTGACATTATCACAAAATAAAATTAGAAACTCAATTGTATATATTATAGATATAGATTATAGATAGATAGATATGCAAGAATAAAATCACTTATTTAAATAAATTAATCCTATAATTAATAAAATAATAATTTGAATTATCTTTTTAATCAAGATTACTACTCACATTTTAATCCATTCAAATTACTAAACACTCCTTAAAATAATAAAAAAATGCTAATCAGCTTTAATTTTACCTTCACTCAGTTTTAAAGTTATAGTTATGTGATTATATGATAATGAATAGATTGTGAGTGTAAAAATTTGAATATGTTAATTTTAAATTAAAAAGTTGAAGATAAGAAGTTAAGTAAATAAGGGTGTGTTTGGATTAGCTGTGATTATTTGTGAAAATAAGTTGTGAAAAATAACCGATTGTTTGAGACATAATTGATTTTTGTGTGGATATATTTGCTATCAGAAGTGATTTTTAAGATAATTTTAAGCTGCGAAAAACGATTTCGAAAGTTTTGAAATAATGTCTAAATTTTAGTTGAAGGACAAAAAAACTTTTTCCTTCGTTAAAAGAATAATCAAAAAAGAATTTATGTGCAAAATACAATTCTCTAACATATGTTTAGAAATAATCATATCCAAACATGCTCTAAGTCTTTTGTCATTTTCAAATTATATAAAAAATTATTTCTATCAATTTAAATTTCATTAAATGAAATTAGGTGAGAAGTTAACAATAAGTAGACACTGGGTTAGAGAATTTTCATTAGTTAAAGTTTAAATATTTAATTTATATTATATTCATATTTCATTCATATAAATGATAAAAATAAGTATTCTTAATTGTATTTTATCTTTTTTAAAAAATATTATCTATTATCTATTTCTTATTTTTATGTTGCAAAATTGTGTCAATAGTGTAAATAAAATATATTATAAAATAATAACAAAAATTATTATTTCAATAACTAAACACATGATATTTATATAGGTTTCACATCTTAAAATGTGTTAAAATTGACTGATAAATAAACTAAAAAAACTACAAATATAAATAATAACAAACACATAAGATAATAATATGACTCAATCCTTTTTGATTTTTGTTCAGATTACTCTAGTGTTCTGCATATAAAAACCATTCTTAGCCTTTACTCTAGAAGTTGCTTCATGCATGTCTGAGGTCTTTCATTTCATTAAAAAATCTTTTTGAAGGAGTAATTCTCAAGTAGTAATAAAATTTAAATTTATTTTTGAAAAGATTAATCAAAAAGTTTGGTTTGTTTTTCAAATTTAATCTTTTATATAAAATTAAAATGAGTGAAAAATGAATAGATAAAACAAAAAAGAAAAACATATTTTAAACCTATCCTAAAACAAAACCTCTAAACCTCAAGTCCATAATCACTCATTAATAGATATTATTAATCCTAATAATTAAAAGATGGAAAAGATAAAGATAAAAATAAAGACAAAATTAAAATCTCACCAACTCACTAATAAATCTAAAATAAAAAATTAAAAAATTAAATAAGATAAAATTGAAAAGATAAAATAAAAAATAAAATAATTTATTTCTGAACTACTTATGTGATAAATTACAAAGAAACCCCAAAAATACTAAATCTCGAACCACAAAACTAAATTTAAAACCCTAAATAACAAAAAGAAAGGTGAAGACCGGTCGATCCTATGAATAAATTACAAAAAGAAAGAGAACATGAAAGAAGATTAATAGATCCGCCAAAAGAAAATTATAAAAAGAGAATCTCACATTTATAAAAAGAAAGAATAACCGATATAATAAAGAAAATATAAAGAAAGAAAAGAGGTAAAGCTAGAGAAAAGATAAATTGATCAAATTTTGAAATTAAATTAATATTAAAATAATATCTATATTAAAACTCAAAACTTAAAATTAGATAAAATTTTAAAATTTTATTTTATTATATTCAATAGCTTCAGGGATTAACATGTGTCAAAATTGGAGACTCAATTATATATATTATAGATTATAGATAGATTATAGACAAATAGATATAAATAGATTATAGATATGTGCTTGGTTACACAGATATCTTACAAATACTGTAAATTTAAATATGTTATTGATCCTTATCAAATTTATGATTTTTTATTTTAGTTCATGTAAAATGTTTTGTTTGCTTTTTGTCCTTGAGAAATTAAAATATTTATTTTTGTACGTATAAAAATTTTAAGTTTTTTATTTTTCTCCTATTTTAGTTACAACGTTTTATTAAAAAAAAAGGACTAAAATTAGATATAAGTAGCATTTTATAAGGACATAAACCAAACCAAAAGTTTTGTATAAACTAAAACCAAAAGTTATAAAGTTTACAAGGACTAAAATTGTATTAAAGTCAATTTAAAGTGGTATATATTCTAAATTTGAAAAATTTAAATTAAACATAAGTATATTATTGTTTATTATTATGAATATTTTATTTTAACCTAATCAAGTAATTTCTCAAATATGATAGATCAACAATACATGCATTGGTATAAATTGATATCATTAGTAACTTTTTATTAAATATTTTTTTACAAAATTAATTAAAAGTTCTTATTATATAGATAATATATACAAAATTTCACATTGGTTTTGAAATTATTGAATGCTCTATTAATATTGTATATAGTTTTATAAAATGTATGAAAAATAGCAGTAATTTGATAAAGTAATAAATGAATTTTGATCAACGCCAAATTTTTTATATATGATCTATAGGATAAAAACTTTTAATCTAATAGTTGATTTCATTAAAAAATTATTGAATAAATTTATTTTATCAGTGTAATAATTGATACCAATTTACACATACAAGTGTAAGTCAACTCCTATTTTTTTTTAAAAAAAAACATCAAAACTAATTTTAGACTTTTTTTTAAAAAGAGTATAAGATACCGTTTGACCTATCTTATTTTCCTTTTAAAAGTCATTTTAAGCTTAAGTTACAAATAAGAGGCTTAAAAAATGGTCATAAATTGCTTGGCAATTTCATTTTTTTAATATAAACTACTTATTTTGAAATTTTTTTATTTATAATATTAAAAGTAGTATATATAGTATATTTTTTTTAAAAAAAAAGTTGTTGACGGGTGGCTATGGGCAGCTTTCTAACGAGCAGTAGTTCGGCAGCAGGGGGTGGAGGTCCGACAGCATGGGTGGCGGTCTGGCAGCGGATCCGACCGTGGCTATGGTGGTTGGTGGATGTTCAACGAAAATAAGAAGTTGAAAAAATAAGCGAAAATTTCTATCGGTGACTTATTTTAAAGCTCTTTTTTTCATTAAAAAAAACTACTTAAAATTTTGATAATTTATTAATATTTTTGTTTGGCCCAACTTTTACTTATAAGATAAGCTCAAAATAAACCCGACCGAACAGTGCCTAAATATATGTGATTGTTGATTTATTTAAGACTATAACTTTTAATTAGATAGAGTGTTTGTTAGATAATGCATTTTTATTTATGGTTTAATAAGTGTCTCACAATACTTTATATGTTAAGATGCATTATCTTTGTTTATTTGTTAACTAGACCAATAAAAACAATTAAAATGATTAATTTTGAATACGAATCAATAAAAATAATTAGAAAATAAAACTTATAAAATTTACATCAGAATACATATATTTGAACAATGTGTAATATTAAGAAGAATAAAGTATCTGATTAAAATAAAATATTAAGATATTAAGACGTTAAATAATGTATGCATAGTTCAGGCAATTTAAATTTGAATTTAAAATTAAATAAAAAAAACAAAGACTAAAGGAAAATTTCATGATAATGTTGAAATTTTACTTAGGTGATGATATTGCAAAGTTTTAATACACATTTTAGAATATTTGCAGACAACATTCGTAGACTTATAAATTAGTTTTTAAAGATTTAACTAATATGAAATTAGCCTCTTAAAAGTGTTAAAAAAAATTACTCTCACAAAATAATATAATGTTAGAAATTACTTAATCATTATTAATTTAGTTCTTGGTAGATTTTTGTAATTAAATTTGTTCCCCTAAGAATTATAAGATCAAGAAATTACTTTATAAATTCACTTATAATATATTTTAGTCCTTGTGTTAATTTTTACACCAAATAAGTCCCTTATGTATTTATAAGACTAAAAAAATTAGTTCCTAACCAAATTAGTTTCTCATAAATTAATCAAGTTAGAAATTACTCATCTATTTAATTATTTATTTATTATGTTATAAAAATTCACTTACAAACCAATTTAGCACATGTTATAGTTTCAATATCAAATTAGTCTCTTAAAGATTTAAGAGATTTTAAAATTAATTTTTAATGATTTAAACTAATATCAAATTAGTCTCTAAAATATTAATCACGTTATAAATTCCTCATTCATTATTAGTATAGTCTTTGATAAATTTTGTCTCTATTATAATTCCTCATTAAATTAGTCATTTGTTTATTTAATCACTATGTTACGAAAAATCACTAAAAAACTAACTTAGTCTCTATTATAATTTTGATATCAAATTAATTCCTCAAAGATTTAGATGACTTTAAAATTGATTTTTATTGATTTAAATTAATATCAAATTAGTCCTTTAAAAATTAACTATGTTGCAAATCACTCATTCATATTAGTCTAGTTGTTGATTGATTTTTGTCATCAAATTACTCCAATTAAAAAATATAACATTAAAAAATTATTGTATAAATTTACTCATAATCAATTTAGTCTCCGTGCTATATTTGATATCGAATTAACTACTCAAAGTGTAGAATGAGGAATTCTCTTTGAAACATAAGTATGGCAAAATAAGATTCACGAAACAAAAAGACTTTTAATACCACTCTATGATGTGACGAAATATATAAGAAAATAATACCATAATGCAATCCAAAACCTTAAGGTATTAGGTGCAAGAACATTTTTGCTTATAAACCATTCACTTAGCTCTTAACCATTAAATGTGGAACTTTAGTTCCTACTTCACATTTGACTTTCAACAATAGGAGACAATCATAAAATCTTTGATTGGGAAAAAATGAAGGTTATTGGTTAAGACTCATGACGGCGAAAACACACTATGTTATTAATCTTTCAAAGTGCGAGCCCTCTAGTTAATTGTGTGTTGAAACATTGAACCTTCAAAATATAATTATGAAACTAAAAAATAAAAATAGAAATTGATGATAAACATCGAAACTCAAAATCACCATTAGTTATGGATTCTCATAAGGCACCATTGAAAAGATAAAAGTTCCGTGAGAATGCACCTTCAATTAAAAACATAAATAATATAAAATGCATGAATAAAGTTCTAATGAAGAATAAATATCATTATTTAAAGCAAAATAAAAGCATCTTAAAACTATGAAAAATTATTATAATTAATAAAAATTGAATATTACATAAAATTTTAATGAATTAAAACAAACGAAAATAATTAATTTTTTTGCTAAAGTTTTCCTGCCATAACTATTTTCTGATTATTTTTTTTTATATTATATAGATTGATATATAAGTATAGATATAGACGAGCATTAAAGTATAATAATAAAATAATAGCTTAGAATTCTATATCATTTAGGGTATTAACTTATATTTTATAAATTATACGCTTGAATTTATAAATTTATGAATTTAAAATATATAAACAATTGGAAAACGTGTTAGTCGCTTAAGTTTTTATTGATATCAATTATACTTTATTATTATTATCATTATCATTATGGTCATTAAATTAAAGTTTAATAATATAATAATAATAATTTCTCATTCTAAATCAATATGGGTATTAATTAACAAATTAGTCACATAAAATTCAGATACTATTATAAGATATGGAATATGGAATATATGAAATGTATATTTTAAAAAATTAAAATCAAGATAAAAGATATCATAAGATTTGAAACAGAAATAATGATAAAATAATTTAGAAACTCTTTATGTATTGATCTATTTTCAATCAAGACGTATTATAATTTTGTATAGACAAGGATCACATAAAGAGTTTCTAAATTGTTTTTAACTTGATTTCAGAATAAAATATAATAAAGCAATACAATTTGATTATTATTTCTTCACATATTTAGAATGAATTAATTTAACTTCATAAAGAAATATACTATTTTAAAATGATACGTTGGTACAATGAAGTTATTCAAAGTTTAAACTTAGATCATATATATTTGCTAAATATGATTTATAATTGTAATTTAAATTGATAAATAGATAAATAACTAAAAATAATGATCAATAATAATAATAATACATCATGTTTGAATTCTAATATGGATAACTGATGAATTTTCTATAAACAAGCCAAAGATAATATTTGCTCGGATGAAATTGCATAGTCAACACAGAGCTAAAGTCATCCTTTTATAAGAAAAGCCTCCCAAGGTCTTTGAGATATCTTTACCATGTAACTTGAACTTTGTAAAATTCACCAATAACATAACTTAACTCGATAGATTTTGGCCTCTAAGAGAGAGCATTTTTGCAAAAATAGTTGGTAAAACCTATATAAAAATATTAAAAAAACACTTACAAAATAAATAGTAATATTCTTCATAATGATATAATAAAATAAACAAACTTCCTTACCCCTTTGAGTTCAACCGCAATATAAAATTGATTTCCTAATACTTTTTTTAGGAAATTGACGTTCATATGCGAACACGTTCACCAATGGAATTTATTCATATTTAGAAGTATAAGGCGGGTATTCAACTTCAACAAATAGTTGATCATAAACTCTAATACTCATATGACCATCAATATTGTCGGGATGAAAACTCATAAAAAAAAACTCAACCACTATCTCTTAAATTATAGATATCACTAATAAGGGACCAACCATTACCAAATTTGAGAGAAGTATAACTGAAACTAAATTTAGCAATAGAAGTCAGATTGGAATCTATCAACACATCATAAAGAAAAAAAATCCATCAATGAAAAAAATTTGTATACATGAGAAGACGCATAAGGAAGAACAAAAAATGCAGCAAATACAGAAAAAAGAATGTTCAAAAGACACCATAATTACTCGAAAAAAAGTTAAATAATGAAAAATATCATAATCAAGCGAAAAAACAAATCTGATATCATCGTCCATGAGATTTCTAAGAATAAAATAGAAAAAGAATTGAGGGCTTCGAAGAATTGTTTGCAGTGCAGAGTGTCTAAGTCTAATATAGATATCACCAATGGAATTGATAACGGATAATCAAAAATAAAAACTGGGTACTATATATATAAGGGTATAAAAAAACACATGAGAGTCTAATTTCATAAAGGAATAACGATGGTAATTGGTAAATAAAGGTCAATGGACATCAGAGTCTAAATACATCGTTTTAATTTAATTAAACACTTGAAAAATACGTGGAAAATATAACATGGATAGGAAATATGAAAAAAGTATTAAAATGTGCTGATATATATAATTCGAAAATTTCAAGAATATAAAAAAACAAAAAAAAAATTATGCTAAAAGTTTTCCGCCGAAATGGCCCAAAGATTATTCTACTTTTATATTATATATATAAATATATATAATATTTTATATATATATATTATATTATATAGATATAAATATAGAGATTCACACGGATTAAAAAACGTCAATTAATGTTCTTAATTGCACAAAAACTATTATCTAATTTCTAATTATAATATTATTGGACTTTACAATGATTAATTATTATCGTTATTCTTATGGTAGATGTGAAAATTAATAAATGAATGAGTGTAGAATAAGTAAGGAAACAATTGATGTTTTCTTGAATTTTTTAAGTGACAGATAAAAAAAAATTAAAATTATGATAGATGAAAAGAAACAGAGAGAATAATAACTATCAAATAATATATACTTTGTTTTCCATTCAACATTTATTAACATATAGTTTAACTAAAATAGCAATATAATAATATATATTATCAAATATACTATTTGATAAATATCAAACATTATATAAGGTAGAGATGAGATAAAGTTTATCTGACTCTTATTATATTACATTTTTATCTAATTTTTTTATCTTATATATTCTTATCTTATTATATCTATCAAACCAATCCGTTGTGATAGTGGATTGCAAGAATGATTCAACATTTTGTTTTTGTTCAATTATAATTTGAAGAAATAATAGTAGTAGTGGGATCCAAGACTTGGGTTGTATGGCTAGTATTCCTTTTTTTTTTGTTTTGCATTGAGTTTGCACTAACAGAATTTCTTTTTTTAAAAAAAAGTGATAGTCCGAATCCGATGAGTTTTTTAGCCCAACTATATTTTATTGGTATATTTGGGCTGTCCCTAACGGGCCGACCCATTTTGCGAGCTCAAACCCTAGGCATAGCATTGCTATATGCTTTTGAGCCTCAAGCTGTGAAAGTGAACGTGCCCATCACGCATCTCTGTCTCTCCTTTTCCCTAATTCTCACTCTTCGAATTCCCTCGATAATTCTTTCGAAGAGGAAGGGATTTTGTTTCTTCAATTTTTTCCCCAGTGAAAGTTGAAAAAGGATTTGAGGTGACATGGCAGATCGGTTAACGCGTATTGCTATCGTGAGCAACGATAGATGCAAGCCCAAGAAGTGCCGCCAGGAGTGTAAGAAGAGTTGCCCTGTTGTTCGAACGGGTAAGATCAAATTCTGTAACCAATTTTTTTTTTGGTCCTATTTCACCAACAACCTTCGAATTTGGGAACTTTAGCTGGAGGATGGTTTTTTAATTTTTATTATTATTATTTTTTAAATGTAATATTTACACTGCAGGTAGATTGTGTATTGAGGTTACTCCGGCATCTAAGATTGCTTTCATATCTGAGGAATTGTGCATCGGATGTGGTATCTGTGTTAAGGTATTAAAGACGCCCTTGTTGTGTTGCCATCTTTGATTTCTAGTTGATGGACGTTTGTTGATGAGATTGTTATCCATTGGTGTAGAAATGTCCTTTTGAAGCCATCCAGATTATCAACTTGCCTAGGGACTTAGACAAAGATACCACTCACAGATATGGTCCGAATACTTTTAAGCTGCACAGGTTAGTCAGTTTGATGCATTTTTCTGAAATATTGTTCATCAGTTTTCTTTTAGCTTGGGATGATGGACAGAATTATAATCGCAGGTTGCCGGTGCCGAGGCCAGGGCAAGTGCTTGGGTTGGTTGGGACAAATGGAATTGGGAAGTCCACTGCCCTTAAAGTTTTGGCTGGGAAATTGAAGCCGAACTTGGGTCGTTTCACTGTAATAACCATAATTAGCCTTTTATTTACTGCCAACTTGTTTGAGGTTTTATTCCATTCATTTGGCTGTCTTTTTCTGTTGCAGAATCCCCCTGATTGGCAGGAAATTTTAACCTATTTTCGAGGATCAGAATTGCAGAATTACTTCACTCGGATTCTGGAGGACGATTTGAAGGTTTGTCCATGTCCTTTTTCAATATGTATGCATGCAGTGATGTCTTAATGATTTCGGCTTAGCGGTAGTCTAAAACTGAGCAAGTGGTTATGTGCTCCTTCATACCTCGTCCTCTGTGATTTTAGGATTTTTCCCCCTGTTTTGCATTCTTCTAATGTTCTTGCTGGACCATTTGCTAAATACGTTAGAGTCAATTAGCATAGTCTTTTAGAACTGTAGTACATGTCTTGGAAGCGACACTTTATGTGAATTGTGACACACTAGACTTCTGTAGAAATCCCTTCACAGGGATTTTTGCTTTGTGTGTCACATATTTTTAGCTTAATTAAGTTTGATTAATTTTGATTTGGGATTTTAGAATAACTTCAGCTGAGGAATAAAATAGTTTTGTGGATAGAAAGAGTTAGGAAAATTGAGCATACGTTTAGACTTGTGATTTTTCGGAATATTCAATCATTTGCTGCTTGAATTTGTATTAATAAGATGGCATGTTATTTATTTATTCTGCCTGCTATTGAGTGTGCATCTTTTGATATATTTGTATTTAATATAGGCTATCATCAAGCCTCAGTATGTTGATCATATTCCAAAAGCTGTGCAAGGGAATGTGGGGCAGGTGCTAGACCAGAAAAATGAGAGAGATATGAAAGAAGAGCTTTGTGCTGATCTCGAGCTTAATCAGGTTATAGATCGTAATGTTGGTGATCTCTCTGGTGGTGAGCTCCAAAGGTTTGCTATTGCAGTTGTTGCCATCCAGAGTGCTGAGATATACATGTTTGATGAGCCATCTAGTTATCTTGATGTGAAACAAAGGCTGAAAGCTGCCCAAGTTATTCGATCATTGCTCAGACCTAATAGGTTTGTGCCCTCTCTCTCTCTTTAAACTTGTCTATATAACTATGTTTACTTTGCCTAATTACTTTTCAAGCTAAAAATTGAATTTGTTTGCGATTTTCTTCTTCCAGCTATGTAATAGTCGTGGAGCATGATCTTAGTGTCTTGGACTACTTGTCAGACTTTATTTGCTGTTTGTATGGCAAACCTGGTGCATATGGAGTGGTAACCCTTCCTTTCTCAGTTAGAGAAGGAATTAACATCTTCTTGGCTGGCTTTGTTCCAACAGAAAATCTTAGATTCCGGGATGACTCCCTTACTTTCAAGGTGGGGTATAATCTATGCATCTATGACCTCCCATTTTCTGAATGTAAACTCAATTTTGGTGTTGTAAAATGAGAAGTGCAGCGACGAAATGTATTTAGCAGTGTATGTTTATTCTTTGCTGAAAATGAAATTACGTAAAGAAGAGCTGAAATTGTCTAACATATGGGAGGTCACTGAATATGTTCAGCATCATTTCCTTAGTGAAATTATTTCATGACAACTTAGAATTTGCATTGTTTATATTGCCTAATTTCAGACTTTCTGCACCCTGTAATGAAAGCATTTTCAAACATTCTAAATCAGTGCTTAATTTTTCATCACTAAATTTTTAGCACCAAAAAGAAACGCAGCAGAGCTGAATTTCAGAATCCAAAAGTTCAGTTTTATTACTCATACCTTGTTATCTTGTCGTGTCTAGGTTGCTGAGACTCCACAGGAAACTGCTGAGGAAGCTCAGACATATGCTCGTTATAAATACCCAACCATGACCAAAACTCAAGGCAATTTCAAGCTTCGTGTTGTTGAAGGGGAGTTTACCGATTCTCAGATTATTGTGATGCTGGGTGAGAATGGGACAGGAAAGACTACATTTATTCGTATGCTGGTAATGCTTTAGTCATACTTGTTTCTTTATGGAAATAAATAATTCTTCTACATATTCACGTTAGTTCTCCATATCATCCAGGCTGGTTTGTTGAAACCTGACAGCATAGAAGGTGGATCTGAAGCAGAGATGCCTGAGTTTAATGTTTCATACAAGCCTCAGAAGATTAGCCCAAAGTTCCAATCAACTGTTAGACACTTGCTACATCAAAAAATACGTGATGCGTATACTCATCCCCAGTTTGTATCCGATGTGATGAAGCCACTCCTTATTGAACAATTAATGGATCAAGAAGTTGTTAATCTTTCTGGTGGAGAGTTGCAAAGAGTTGCCTTGTGTCTCTGCCTTGGAAAGGTATTGCAAAGAACTGCTTGAGATTGTTTATGCTGCATAATTCTTGTGTCTGTGCCCCATTTTTTATTTTTTTATTTCCCCTTTACATTGTTGATTACTCTCATAGTTTCCTATAGGTTGATGATTTCAAGTGGGATTTCACCTAATATAATGAGAGAGTCTAACGCTAATCTTCTGTCAAGACATTTAGAACTACTTGGACTCGTTGCTTTTTTCTTGACCCTTAAATGTTAACCTTTATTTCAAACTATATAGGAGTGATGCTTCCTGATTCACTATTGTGCTACTATAGCAGCCAGAAAACATCCATTTGTGCTAATGTTGTATCTGGATTTTTCTAACACTTGATCTTGTTGTGTTCTTTTCTTTGTCTTGTAAGATATATGCCTCTGATTCGAACTAGATAACATTTGTAGTTTCCTGATCTGTTTCTATTCTACTCTTAACAGCCTGCAGATATTTATCTGATAGATGAGCCAAGTGCATATCTTGATTCTGAACAGCGAATTCATGCTGCCAAAGTTATTAAAAGATTTATTCTTCATGCAAAGAAAACAGCTTTTGTGGTTGAGCATGATTTCATCATGGCAACTTATCTAGCTGACAGAGTTATTGTCTATGAGGGTCAACCATCAATTGACTGTACTGCTAATTCTCCACAATCATTGTTGACCGGGATGAACCTTTTCTTATCTGTAAGGGTCATTACTTTTCATTGGTTCCATTACTTTCGATTCAAAGCATCACGCATGTTTAAATTTATGCTATACTTTGTACTGGTACTTGCATGATATATCTGATGTATTTCATCACTGTTGCAGCATTTGGATATCACATTTAGAAGAGACCCAACTAATTTTCGCCCAAGAATCAATAAACTTGATTCAACCAAGGACAGAGAACAAAAGTCTGCTGGGTCTTATTATTACCTTGATGACTAAGTTTATACTTGTGGACAGGTTTGTCCTTCTACATTTGCTATTCCTTTTATATGAGAGAAGTTCTTTTCATGCCATGTTAACTAGAAACTTAGTTTTCTATTGTTGCAGTTGTTATTTCACCAACCTAACAAAGCATCGGTTTGAGCTTTTCATGGGATCACAGCTTTAGTTCATTTGATGCCTTGATGTATAAGATTGTCCTTTTCTCCGTCGAAGGCATCTTTCTCAATGGATAGAAGAGCCTGCATGCAGGCCATGTGTTGGTTGGTGCATTTGTATGTTTCCATGATATCTGATATCCACTGCAGTTGCTCATAATCAGTTTTGGTATGACTTGGGTGGGATCTTAATATTACATGTTTTATATTTATTTATGATGGTCACTGTGTTACATTTGAGGTCCCAAATTTAGACGAACCTTCATGTTGTCAGATTGAGATTCTTGCCATTTTGGCTCGATAATTTATGAGTTGAATATGTAACGACACTCCATTGTTACTTTGATTTTGATGGATGTCTCCTGTGTTTGGAATATGTTGCCACCAAGAGGGTTGAAGTGACTCTGTTTAAAGCATTATTACATTTGTTCTCAATTTCATCAAATAATTTATAAAATGAAAAATGAAAGATCGTTGGCGGTTAATGAGTCAAGTAGTTGGACCAGATTGCTAAAGACTAAACAACCAGATAGCTAATGTGTCTTTGTCTCCTTGTTTCACTAAATTAAATTAGTCAAACCATTCGATACGTATTCGTCTTCCCTTTTCTCTATTTTGAATCATTAACAACTTCAAATCTTGAGATCAAAATATATAGTTTAACTTAACATTCACTATTTTAATCTATTCTTTGTTAATATTTTTATTTGTTTATCATTGATCCATAATAAATACTTGAATATTTGTTTATTGTTTCGTAATGTACATTGTTGAATATATTTTTGAAGTATTCTATATATTTCATGTTAATTCATCATTGTCTCTCTTGTTCCTCCTCTTGTAAACCTCTATATTCCAGACCATATATCTTAAACTCAGATACTTAATCCCTAAACCTTAAATTATGAACACTAAACCATGAGCATTGAACCTTAAAACCCTAAACTATAAACTACAAGACCTACAACCATAAGCCCTAAAACTCAGAAACCGTAACCAAACCCTAAAAATATCAATCATATGACCTTGACATTTATAAATTTTCATGTAAATTGTTCTCTGGTATAGATTATCATAGAAATAGTTTGTTCTTCCATACTTTATTTTTTTCATAAAAATATATTTGTTTTCAATTTAATATACAGCAATTTATTGAAAATAAAAATAATGCAATAGATTTTAATATAATTATAAGCCTTAAAGAATTAATCAAAATCACTTATAACCGTAAAATATTGAAAATATATTAATACATGAAAATAAATTGGAATTTGAAAAATAATTCAAATTATGAATAAACATTCTACTTTTGCTATTAGGTCCTTATTATTTAGTTTAGTTTTTCTCCTTTGATAGCATAACCAAGGTATAGCATAGTGGCAGGATGCAGAACCTGGAGTTCGGGGATGCAATTTTATTAAAAACCAAAAATAATAATAATAATAAATAAATAAAAAATATATACTTTTAAAGAGAGTTTAGGATGAATTGTAGTATATATTTAATAATATAGTAAACTAAAATTATAAAATTAAGAAGTCAAATATATAAATTTAAGCTCGGGGTTTAAAAGTATAATGGCAATGGATTGAGGGGTGCAGTTACATTTCGTCGACGGATCGTCCCTCCTATGAACTTAGTGGAGCTTTACACCGCTAAGTCAACCCTTGAGTTATGCGAATGCATTTTACTTAAAAAAATAATTATTGAAAAAAAATATTAAAACACATTTCTCGCATGATGAATTTTTTTTGTGATGCATTTTTTATATAACAAGTCAACGCTAAATTAAAATATCTTTCAATATGTAACTTATTTAATAATAGTATAATTGTATTTTATTCAAAATTATATATTTCACTATGTTATTTGAAAAACAATATAATATAATATAAAAGTAATTTAAACATTTCGATTATTATTACCAGTTTTAATTAATTGCATTCTATACAGTTTACTACCGATACAACTATCACTCATGCAATATATAATTTCAGTTTATTGCTACTGCCTACAAGGAAACCTGTCAACCGTAGATACACAAAAATATACTACTACTACTACTCAATACTACTATATGTTAAAGGCAGTAAAAATTTTATTTTATTTTATTTGGTAAACGTTTGTATTTGGTTGTAAACCCAAAGCATACATAACATAGCCCATGGGCCGAAACAGCAGTTTGTGGCCCACAGGAAACCCTAAAGATCCCATCATCGTACGTTATTTTATTTATAAATAAATAGAATAGGTAGAAGCTGAGTGAAGGTCTCTTACTCGCAGCTATCTGTTGTGCTTCTTCACGTTCTCTCTATTTCTGAACTCGTTATCTTCATCGTGTTGATCAAAATAGTATTTAATTATGTTTTGTTTGCTTCCTCTCACAATCATCAGCATATTATTTATTATTTTATACGCAAGTGGATGAATTTTCAATGTTAAGCACGCGCAAATGATGACAATTTATTTTTGGATTATGAGAAGCTCGTCTATTTACGAGCGATGTTTGTCCTCATACTTCCATGACTCAGATGCGCTTCCCATCGTCTCTTTCTTTTTTTCTTCCCTTATTCTTTCAATCGTATTATTCACCTTGATTGAAACCCATCTTCCCCACCCCTTTCTCCTATTATGATAGTTTCAAAATTAATGAAATGAAATCGAATCGAAGTTCCTTTGTTTTTATGTTTTAATCTTGTAATTAAGATGGTTTTGCTTTCTCATGGTTAAGATTGCTGAAAAAGTATGAAACCAACCACTATGATGAACTGTCTTCCTTTCATAATCATAGTCTTCTTAGATCTAGTGGTATTCAGATCTATTTTAAAAAGAATCCAAATCAATTATTTTTATTCAATTAGATAAATAGGGTTTTACTAAATCTACAAAGAATTCAAACAATGAATTTCCTTAAGGAAAATTATTAGATGAATTTTATTATTTTTAACTTTTTTTTACATCTTAAAGAGTAATCTTTTGTTTGTGCTCAGATGTGAAGAAATATCATGAGTTGGATGGAGAATGCTATGTCACGACTGGTTGAGAAATTCACAACAAACGATTCATATAGATGTAACGGACTGCTACTCAGGTGCAAAGAGGAACTTTAATGTTTGTGCTGATTATCATGTAAAAAATGCATTGTTTGTAGGTGTTAAGGTCTGGGACTCCAAAGCATGGACCTTTTGCTCTCTATGATCAATGAATTATCGTACCACTTAAAAAAGAAGTACGGTAAACAAAAGCCGATCAAAGTATTTGGGGGCTTTTTGGTTTGCATTTTTATTTTCTGTTTTTATTTTCGATTTTCAGTCTTCTTGTTTTTTAAAAATTTTCAAAGGAGCATTTTCAGTTTTTTCTTTGTAAAATTTCAGGAAACATAAAATGAAAACAGAAAATAAAAATGCAAATCAACCAATCCTTTAGTTTCGGGTCGACAATTCCATATCTAGACTAACACGAATCTATACCCAGTAACCCACAGATATTCTATAATGCATGGAAGGGGAATTTTCTTAACCAAAAAATAATGGAAGGGAGAATTTACATCAGACCAAAAAAAACAACCTCAAAAGATTATCATCCTACTTGCTCCTTAGAATGACATCGATTATATTGCCATCTAGATGGCCACAAAAACAACCTTGAGCAGAAAAAGGACTACTCGATTTAATGCAATTTTTCTAAATTATTTATGTAATAATAATAACAATTTTTTTTTTAAAGTTAAAAATATATTAGTCTCGAATTTTATTTCATGTGCTAGTGTTTTTGGTTCCATGTGCTTTGAAGAGTACACTTAAATGCAAATTCACATTTGTCAAAATAAATAAATAAATAAAATCACTATTTTTCTCAGGTTAAAGGCAAAAGAATTAATCACCTTGAAAAAAAAATTCAACCTTTTTTCTCAGGTCTTGCTACCGTATTTTACAAAGGTGAATGGAATTAGCACCATTCCTATTCGAAGTGGCACCATCCTTTTTAATATATAAATTTATGATTTTTAGATATAAAAAAAATAAGGGTGTCACTCCTTGGTGCTAATCCCGTGACAGTGTAATAACTATTGGACTGCAGGATATTGACGCATCCAGCACACTCAAGCACATTTCCTGAGGAGTGGCATGCCATGCCGTTGAAAGGAAAACTGGGAAAGCATGCTAGTTTCTAACTGCAAAGCGAATTGGGAGGAAAACGAAACTTATTCATACAGTTGCATGCATAGAAATAGGACTGTAGAAGAATAAACTATTGTCTGACGGGGAACATACCAACCAATTCAAAAGTAGCACACATTGAAATGTGAAATTGGCAAAATGTGAAAAAACAGGGAGAAATAAGAATGAAAAAGAGAAGTGCATACGGCTGTAGATACACGGATAACAGCAATGCTGAATCACGCCGGTAGCTACCATCAGGGAATTACCCTACTGCCTTCATACTGCTCATTACCCTTTTCTTCATACTTATCCGGAACATTGCCGGTAGCTACCATCAGGGCATTACCTACCTACTGCTCATCATACTGCTCATCACCCTCTTCTTCATACTCATCCTCCTCATCCGCAGTTGCATCCTGGTATTGCTGGTATTCCGCTACCAAATCGTTCATGTTACTCTCTGCCTCTGTAAACTCCATCTCATCCATTCCTTCACCAGTGTACCAGTGCAAGAAGGCTTTGCGCCGGTACATTGCAGTGAACTGTTCACTCACCCTCCTAAACATCTCCTGAATTGATGTTGAATTCCCGATAAAAGTAGAAGACATCTTCAAATTTCTTGGTGGAATATCACACACACTAGACTTCACATTGTTGGGAATCCATTCAACAAAGTAGGATGAATTCTTGTTCTGCACATTGATCATTTGTTCATCCACCTCTTTGGTGCTCATCTTTCCCCTGAACATCGCAGATGCAGTCAAGTATCGACCATGTCGAGGATCAGCAGCACACATCATGTTTTTGGCATCCCACATTTGCTGGGTCAGTTCCGGGACAGTCAGGGAGACATACTGCTGAGACCCACGAGAAGTGAGAGGTGCAAATCCCACCATAAAGAAGTGAAGACGGGGAAATGGGATCAGATTGACAGCCAGCTTCCTGAGGTCAGAGTTCAGTTGTCCAGGAAACCTCAGACAACAGGTAACACCACTCATTGTTGCAGAAATCAAATGGTTCAGATCACCAACTGCAATTAAACAATGACAAAAGAGATAAACAGAAGTGTTTATTTGGTTATATTCCTAATCTGAGAGCAATTGGGGAGAGAGGAGAAAATACTTACAGCTAGGGGTGCTGAGTTTTAATGTCCTGAAGCAAATGTCATAAAGTGCTTCATTGTCAAGAACCATGCACTCATCTGCATTTTCTACCAGTTGGTGTACAGACAAAGTGGCATTGTATGGCTCCACGACTGTGTCAGAAACCTTTGGAGACGGGAAAACAGAGAAAGTGAGCATCATTCTGTCTGGGTACTCCTCCCTAATCTTTGATATCAATAGAGTTCCCATGCCAGAACCCGTGCCTCCTCCAAGAGAGTGGCAAACTTGAAAACCTGAAGAAATTAAATTTGGATTTTTGGAGTTAAGAATAAAAGAAGACAAATATGCAAGTTCAAAAAATCAGATTTCCTGCTGCAAGTACCAAGTATGAACCACAACCGATGTGGGAGCATTTTGAAAAAATACAGCTCAGCTCGTAGAATGCAAATTACAAGACCATGAAATACATTTGTTTCCCATATAGCACAATGAAACTCAACATAAGTCACAAAGGAGTGATAGAGTTACTACTAAGTAATGCTCATAAAGGAGCAATGAAAAAAATTAATTGATCTGTTTCAAGAAAATAGGTTGCTTTATTCTGCATCTGGAAACAGAAGCAGATGGTAAATTAATACACAACAGTTACTTTCTCCATGTGACTAAAGATCCAAGTTGAATATATACTGTCATGTATCTCATACATTGCTGCTGCCAGTTTCAAGTTCTTTTTATCGGACTTAATTCCAAGGGGCTATGGCCTATAGCCTTGCTCATTAGCAGAAAGCACATCACGTGCCTTGTTGGATTTTTTCTTTGGGGGGGGAGGCGTTTGTAATTTTTTAAAAAAATAGTGAAATATGATCACCCAAAAAAGATAATAGGAAAAGATCCAGATATTTTATAGTTTTATTAAATAATTGTGTGATAATGTGGTCCCAGCCTGTATTCACTCAAGACAACAGGGACCATGCTAACAGCTCAGCCTTGTCAATTTCTCCAAAAATCAAGCAATCCAGTAGCTTAATGTCAACTAGAAAGAAAGAAAAATAATTGAGACAAATTATTGCAGTAGAAAGCTGACATGAAGAAAATTCTGTTGATACAGAAGATCTACTATTATTCTTACTATTTTATGATAGATCTACAGATAGCAAAAAGAATGAACGGTCCAGAAAACAGGATACTGAGGAAATACTCCCCCCCCCCTCCTTTCAATTATTGTTTCTCAATTCGATGTATATTGTTCATTTATCAATCGAATGCCAATACCTAATCAATCCATAAAAGATCGCCATTATACAAAAGTGAGGGGAAGCTCTCAGAAGTGATCTACCAGACCGGAGCCAAAACAAGGATAAAAAGATGGCCTACGGATTATCATCAATCTTTTTATAGGTTGAGTTGAACTTGGGCATCGCATTCCTGGATTTCCCAGAGTGAAAATGGATACGCTCAGCATTTTCAGTGTTTTTTGCAGTTTTCCACTTCGATTTAATTAGTATGCAGGAATTCGTCCTCTGTTTTTATCATTAAGTTATGAATCTGTCATCCAGGATCTCAGTCCTCATCGTCCAATGCAACAGAGACAAACTTGTAGATTAATAATCATCTATGCTACTCATAAACCAACGTTGGTAGAAAAACAGTTTCAGGAAAAAGAAAAACAATTAAAAAGCATTGATATCAACAAAATAGAAACAGAGACGAACATCAAAACTGAAATTGAACAGATCTACCAGCACATTCTATCAATCACGTTTGGAAACGGAAAATGCAAGATCGCTGCGATCTAATTAATTAAATCATCAAACAGCATTGTGTGTATATAGCAAACAAGGAAATGAAGGAAGCGAAGAAGGAAGATACCTTGCAAGCAATCACAGTTTTCAGCCTCTTTGCGAACGACATCGAGAACGGAGTCGATCAACTCGGCACCTTCAGTATAATGACCTTTTGCCCAATTATTACCGGCGCCGGACTGGCCAAAAACGAAGTTATCGGGGCGAAAGATCTTGCCGTAGGGACCAGATCTGATGCTGTCCATGGTGCCAGGTTCAAGATCCATGAGCACCGCCCTAGGGACATACCTGCCACCAGAAGCCTCATTGTAATAGACATTGATCCTCTCGAGTTGGATATCGGAATTGCCTTGGCCGCTGTACTTTCCGGTGGAATCGATGCCGTGCTCGTCGCAGATGACCTCCCAGAACTTGGAGCCGATCTGGTTGCCGCATTGGCCTCCCTGAACGTGCAAGATCTCTCTCATGGTGGTTGCGGTTGTGAAGAAGAAGGGAATGAGATTTAGGGTTTGATAAAATTGATGTTATTTATTTGGTTGGAGAGTGCAGTGATTGCATCTTGTGCATATGCATTTATGGAGAGAGAAGAGAGAGATATTCGGAGGACAGGATGGTAATAATGGAGGGCGGGATATTTTGTTTTCGAGTGCGGTGTCCTGTGCCGTTCATTCTTCAAGGGTGACAGCCATGTTACCGCCACCAACTATACCAGCGCATAACTCTTCTCACGTTATCCACCTTTCTTAACCTCTTTTTACATTACTGCCCATGCCATAATTGTATTTATTTTCGGTGCATAATGCATTATTGCGAGATACTCTCTCCATGCTAACAGGGAGATTAAAAAATATAATAAATATCATAATAAATAAAAATAATTTTATTAAAATAATCTTAATGATAATTAACATACTTTTTCGTTTTATAATATAAGTCTAAATTATTAAAAAGTCATATTTCATAATATAATTTATACACATCAAATTAGAAGTATTTATTATGATTTTTTTAATTTTTAAAGTCATCTAAATTAAATTAGTGTAACATCTTAATAGTCTAATTAATGCTTTTAATTATAATAATTTAACTACTTTTCTTAAATTGTATAAAATGTCAGTTGGGGCTTATATCATGAAACAAGGGCAGTATTAATTATCTAATCATATTTTCAATTGACATTAATTGTTTTATATGGACAAAAGAGAGAAAAATAACATTTAATAATCTATTGAAAATATAAAGCGACAAAAACAATGTTAATTCACACTTATTAAAAAATCATACTTCCTCAACTCCTTTTTATCTACTTTTTTAAAGGTTAATTCACACTTATTAAAAAAATTAATTAATATTTTTGTTATAATAAAAAATATAAGGTGATTGTCCATTATATCTTTATTAAAACTTGAAAATCATTAATTCTTTACTTAATATTAAAAGACAAAGTAATAGTAAATGAAATTGATATAGCTTTAGCATGAAATTTAACAAAGAATAATTCTAAATTCTCCTAATTCAAGTTCCTAAAAATTCTTCTAATTACTTATTAAATAATATTTTCAATGCTTTTTATATTTTTAAGATTGAAAGTGCATTTAATTTCATTCTTTATATAGTATTAAAAAGATAATTAAGAGGATATAGCATTGCTCTTTAACAAATCAAATGAAGCCAATCATTGTTTACTTGATCATCCAGCTAAATTATCATCTCTAGTTTAAAAATCATTTTCGGAATTTCATGTCATAAAACTATCATGTTAAATAAATGAGACTATTGCTACTCCTCTTTGTTTATTACTCTTTTTGTTCCAAAGGTTATGTAGTTTTAGAGCTATGCACATAGATTAAGAAAATGATAATTGTGTCATACTTTTTATCATATGGA
This sequence comes from Cyamopsis tetragonoloba, assembly GCA_037177725.1. NCBI lineage: Eukaryota > Viridiplantae > Streptophyta > Magnoliopsida > Fabales > Fabaceae > Cyamopsis > Cyamopsis tetragonoloba. The sequence continues at coordinate 84,798,591 of CM074119.1, forward strand.
CTAAACTGCCCTTATTTATATTTTGATTAATTAATTTGTTGTATTTTTTAGTTATCTCATTACTTACCTATAATAATGATCCGTCAGTGCATAATTATGTGAGTTTACTCTACCCATATCAATAATACTCTCATTCCTTTAGTTTCTCTAAGCTCATTCAATTCATTGTCGTTCCATTTTCTCAAATTCTAATTTCTAAGAATTAAAACTAATGTGGGGAACTTCATATATTGTGTAGTCTTTATTCCTTTGAAAAAATGCATCATCAATTTCTTGGAAACATATAACATTTGGTGGATACACAGTTAATCATTTGTTTGGGGTATAATTGAAAAAAAAAAATAATCAAACCTAAAAAAGTCAAAATAACATAACTTTTGACACAAAAAAAAAAGTGTCTAAAACTACATAACCTTTAGACCGGAGGGAGTATCATTATATTTTTAATATATTTTTAATTTCAAATATATTTTTATAACAAGAAAATTCAAGTATTAATATATAAATATTATTAAAATACTCCCTCCGTCCCTATTTATAATATTCTTTCAAAAAAATTTGTGTGTCCCTTTTTATAAGACTTTATTTGAAACTTTGTGCAAATTCAATTTTTTTTACTAAATTACTCTTATTTACTCAACAAATTTTGTGTGGTTCAAAGCCAATAAATATAATAAGTTGACGAGAGAGAAATTTTCTCTCTTAAAATAGTTGGATAAGGCTAATGGAGTAGAAAAAGAATAATTCTATCGATTTTAATAATTGAAGGGTAAGTAAGAAAATAAACTCAAATTACTAAACAAATTTAATGACTTTTTCTAGATTTACTAATTTCCTTAATCCTTATGCTTCTTATGCTTTTTTTTAGAGCATCTTATATATAGGGACGGAGGAAGTAATAAATTAGGAGTGACCATAAAATAAAAAAAGAAGTGGCAACAACTCATCCCTATTGAAATAAGTTTCATATTTTAATTTATAAAACATAAATAAACTTATTTTTAATAAGAATTTGTTGTTTAAATACTTAATTAAATAATATTTTCAAACACACCCTAATGATGCATTTGATTTGCTAAAATATACGGTACTAAACAGCACCAAAAAATTTATTCCATTGTAAAAGAGACATGACACAACACAAAATGAGAAACATGACACATAAGAAAAGGAAGTTTTTTTTGTTACCAACTATCTTAGAGGACAAAAAGTTGTTCCATGGTACAAGATGGTTAAATACAAAAACACCCTTACTCATATTTACTACTCCATCTCCTAACTGCCACACTTACAAAAGGTAATTATTATAATAATTTTTTTTATTTCATACAATATCAAACATCTAAAACTTGTTTTTGTTTTCAGTTTTGTGAATTTATATAAATTTGTATTGAATTTATATACAAATTATTTTTAAAAACTGTTTTATAATACAATTTGAAAAATCAAAAATCAAAAACTATTTTAAAGAAATCCTAATTTTATCCAATAGAAAAAACTGACATAAATATTTGGGGTTCATAATCAACCCAAATACAACTTTCCCCTATAGCATACTTCGCATTTGTGTTGGCCAAGGCAATGTCATCCTCTTTATATACTTTTATGTTAAAATCAAAAAACAAACACGAGAGAGTAAGAGCATGTTTATTTTGTTTTTTTTTTTATTTTCTATTTTTAATGAGTAATTGTATTACAAAATTTTCATTTCATTTTTATTTTATTTTTTATTTTTAGAGATGTATGTAACAAACTTTAAAAATAACTATAATTTATTTTTGCTGTTTTTTAAAACTTCATCATCTCCCTTTGCAAACTAGACGCAAATATATCACTTTTTAATTATTCTCCATACTCTTTGAATTAAATATATAGAAACTAAAAATACAAAACTAAGAATTAAGTAAACAGATCCTAATACACTAAAAAAGATTGATGTTAAAATAAAAAATCAAAATGAGAAAAAATATTAATTAACCAATTATATCTTTTTGTAATTTCAATTGTTTGAAAATGTTCTTTTTTTTCTTTTTAAACGTTTAACTTTAACAAATATCATTCGACATGTGCTAACAAGGACCAATCAAAATTAAAGGAAGTTCAGCTTTTAACAAATGTTTAGCATTATTCATGAAGAGTGAAAAGTAAATGAACAAATGCACAACCGAGAAAGGTGCGTTAGATTTGTGGTACGAACATCATAAAATCATTTGAATATGTACCCTACTTATATTCATCAACTTAGTTATATTTGAATTGGTTTTTACTATTATTAAATTATGGTTTTCTTTAGGATATAATTAATTTGGTAAAATGTCATTTTTGGTCTCTTAACTCTTTGCGTCAATTCAGTTTCGTCCCTTAACTTTCTTTTGATTTGTTTTAGTCCCTTAACTTTTATTTTAGATTCAATTTAGTCCCTTAACTTTTATTTTGAATTCAATTGAGTTTCTTCAGAAATGGTTTTTGATCCGCTAATGTTCTTGATGGATATAACGGTAAGGACCAAATTGAATTCAAAATAAAAGTTAAGAGACTAAAACGGATAAAAAAAAGTTAAAAAATCAAAATGAATTGATGCAAAGAGTGAAGAGACCAAAATTATCATTTTACCTTTTTTTCTTTTTTTCTTAGTGTGTTTTCAACATTCCCATATATGATTCGTGTTGACATATTTTTAGCATGGTCAATAAGATGGGTAGGTCTTGTCACTTATTTTTTTTATTCTCACTTTTTTTTAAGTATTTTTTAATAATATATAAAATTTAATTATTTGATTTTATTAGCTAAAAAATATATTTTAAAATTATAAAAAAGTGACAATAAAAAAATGACAATAGAGTCACCCAATAAAATACTTACTTAAATAGTACTCTTTCCATTTCTATTTAACTATTTGGAGAGAGAAAATCACACATATTCAATTTATTTCCTTCAGAAATGGTTTTTGATCCGTTAATGTCTTTGATGAATATAACGGTAAGGACCAAATTGAATTTAAAATAAAAGTTAAGAGACTAAAATGGATAAAAAAAGTTAAGGGACCAAAATGAATTGATGCAAAGAGTTAAGGGACAAAAAGTGTCATTTTACCAATTAATTTTGATTAAAAAATGCTGTTAGATAATTTTAGGTCAAAATTAATTATAAATACAAAATTTAGGTTGTGTGAGCAACAAGCTTCTATTTCTTAATAATTAATTATGCATCTTTTTTACCTTATAAAACTTAAATTTTAACAAAAGTATCCAAACATAATTCTCTTTTATAATCAATTTTTTAGTCTTAATTTTGTAAACATAAATTAGTCACATTCAAAATTAATTCGGCTTAAAATTAATTAATAAAATTAGTTATGCTTAAAATTAATTCTACCACCGTCAATTTAAACATTCACATAATCAAATTATCCCATGTTTAATTTAAAAGTACTATACAGCACAACAGTAAAACCAAGACACAAACACAACACAATAGTTAATTTTTCTTGTAACCTATTAAGTGTCCGTCTGCGTTATATTTTAGTAAAATGAAAAGTGAAAAAATTCAAAAATTATGAATAAAAATCAATGATTAAAATTATTGACGGACAAAAATAAAAACAATACAATAAAAATAAACACTTTTAAATTTAATCAAAAGTAATTTTCACCAAAACTAAAATTAAAACAAATGTGACATAACTCATGGCACAAATTTATTGTCTCTAGTGCTAAGAGTATAAAAAATCGGAAATATTAGATGTCTATTTTTGAAAATAATTTAATGTTTTTAAAAATAAAAAATTAAAAAACCCATTTGGCAGACGAGTTTTTAAAAATAGTTCTGGGAACAATTTTTATATTTTAGTATTTAAAAACCAAAATTTAAAAACATCTAAAATTTGTTTTAATTTTCAGTTTTCTGAATTTACACGCTAATTTATATTAAAAACTCGTTTTATTTTTTTTTAAAACAGTTTCTAATAACTGTTTTATAAAAAAAAATTAAAAATTAAAAACCAAAATTATTTCAATCAATCTCGTACTCTCCAATATCTCAATTTTGGTTATTGTTCATCAATTACTAGTTGATAATCGTTTCCATTTTCTTATTTTTTTTTTTCATTCTTAGCTTCTCAGGGTATATATATATTGTAAATAAAAATTATTATATATATTAATTATATATATTAAAGTATTAAAATTAAATTTAATTACAGGTATTAAAATATTGTCGTATGATTTTTTTAATATTGTATATAACATGAAGGGTAATTTAGTAAAATTAATGTTATATTATCCAGTCCTACCTTAATCATCAAATTAATGTTATATTATCCAGTCCTACCTTAATCAACAAACAGTATAAATTATAAATTGTGTGGAACTGTTTGATTTGTATTTTCATTTTATATTTTTTATTTTTTAAAATAAAAAAACTAAAAATATTAAAAATATTTTATTTTCAGTATTTTTAATTTTTTCTTTATAAAATTTCAAAAAAAATAAAAAACAGAAAATAAAAATAAAAAATGAAAATAAAGTGCAAACAGCTTAGTACTATATATCCTATTTGCTGTTATTTCAGTTTCCACTCAAATGCACCCAAAAAGCCTTGATTTTGGTTAGGCTAGGCGTCACATTTCATCTTGTCAAAAGCAGCCTTATGAACCACAACAACTGAAGTTCTATTACGTGCTAAATATAACAATTTTGTCTATTTAGTGAATTAGACAATGACAAAATCCCCACTTTCAAATAGAAGACAATGATAAATCAACAGATAAAAAAAAAAAAAAAGACGATGACAAAATTCACTAATTTTCAGTTTTTCAAAAAACAAAATACAGTCAACGAATAATACCTTGCATCATAAACAGTGACAAAGGTTGAAGAAAAAATTGGAAGGAGTCAAAATAAAATTCAAGATGCAATATTAACATAAATTTAATCATAGAATAATGTTAAATAAAATAGCTTGAAACTATATTTATATTAAATTTTACTATGCATTTTTTCACGACTTAAAGTCATTTGTGCCTAAATTCGAATGAGAAGTTGTTGCATTTTCCCTCACAATATAAATTTGTCATAACATTGATAATTTTCACTGCAAAAAAAAAAAAAATAGTTATAACAACATAATTCTATGAGATAATATTTTTCTACAATAGCACAAATGTTATCAATCTTAAAAGTTTTATAATTAACCTGATATTATTTTATATTGCTCGAATATTAATTATATTGAAAACAAATTCATTCTAAAATAAATATTTTTAACATGGTGTAATTTTTTAGTTAGAAAAGCAGATACTTAAAAATAAGAGATGGATGTCAAGTTATTTCTCTAATATAAATATTTCATCTACTAGTTTTCCCCCTTTTTATCGTTTATTATTTTATACAATTTCAATGTTGTCCACTAATTATCCATCCATTTTTTTTTTGTCTCAATTAGAAGTGTGAATTGTTTCAAGATAGAGTGAGTGCATTTTTTATTAATATTTTTAAATAATTTTTTTCCAAAAATAAGTATTTTTTGTTCGTTTTTAGACAATTTTTTTATATTAATTAATTTTCTAAAAATGCATTTTTGTTTGTTTATTAGTTATGTAAATAAAACTTTTCTTTTTATAGTTTATCATCCAACAAATAAACTAGAGAATATAACAATTAAATTTCACATTTTACCGTATTCCAAATTCACAAAAAATAAGAATAATTAAATTTAAAATTATTCAAAATGCATAGACTACATTTAAAGAAAGCTAAACATTTATAAATATAATTTTTATGATGATAAATAGTTTGAAATAAAAGAAAATATACAAATTATGATTATTTAAAATACCAGTTATCAAAATTTATGTTTTGATCAAATAATTTCATGACCTTTAATGTCATTTTATAGTTATAATTAGCTCAACCATGAGTTTTAAGAAACGTTTTTAATTCATTCCGTTAGTAGCTTTTTAGTTTTCTAACTTGTATATCCACTTTCAAACACACCCTATAAAGAAATGGATTCCCTCCATAACAATTTTGGTCTAAATTGTAAAAGTAAAAATAAATGATTTTGAAAAAGAATAAATGTGTTGGTTTAGTGGCGGTAAAATTGATTTTGGATTAACGTAATTTTATAGAATTGATTTTGATATAAAATTGATTTTAAAGTAACGTGATTTATGTTTTGTTATTTTTTTCTTAAAATTAAGTTTAGAGTACAAACACAATGTAAAATTTTTAACTTATCGTGAAAGCAAGTCTCACTTTGATTTAGCCAAAATTGATTTTGACAACTCAAAATAAATTTTGACTTTTCTCTAACTCATAACAAAACAACTAAGGGTCTGTTTGGTTTAGATTTTAGTAAAATGAGAAGTAAAAATCACATAAATCGAGAAAAGAATCAATTGTTGATATTATCAATGCACAAAAATCGAGACAATTCAATGGAAGTAAATATTTTTAGCTTTGGTTAAAAGCATTTTTGACCAAAACCAAAATAAACAGGCCCTAGTTCGTTGACTAAAATTAATTTTAGCTCTTCAAAATCAATTATACTCTAACTCAACATTTTTCTGAATACACACTAATACAATGAAATGATAAGTCATTAGACAAAAATAGAAATAAATGAGAAAAGAAATATAGAGAATTGAGAGTAATTACAGAAAAAAAATAGTGGGTTATTTATGTTTACATACTATTTTATAAATAAGTTTAAATTTGTAAAAATTCTTTAAAAGGAGTTATTTTTTCTTTATTAATTATTATTTTATTGTGAGAAAATAGGTAGAGTAATAAGCAAATAAATGAAAAATAGTATGCCTCTTTATGAAGAGGTGACATCATCACCATTAATTATTTATTTTTTCATATTTATATTATAAACACGAGTAGAGTGGCAGAGAAATGAGTGGGGAGATATTTCTCTCCATGACGGGATTACATCATCTGAAAATTAGAGATAGAAAAATAGTCACATTTAAAAAAATTATAAAAATTTACTTGTATGTAATTGAGTTTTTTTTTAACTTGTGCTTATAGACACAAGTTAATTAATTGAACTTTTTAATAATTGAATTAAATTTTTCTTATTATATCTTATATGTATTGAGTAGACTTTTCATTATTTATTACTTAATAATTTTTCAAAAAAATAAAAATTTATTTCTTGTTAATTATTATTAACTTGCGCGCTATAAATATAAATTAAAAAATTTTATGTAATTTTTGTTTATTTTACTCCCAAAAATTTCACTAACCCGAAGCGTAGGTCGTGTGGCGGGAGTTGGAATTTCCTGTGTTTTCACGTTTCAATGGAAAGCAGTACACGACAGACGAGGAAGGCAGAGTCGTCGTTCGCATTCATTGTTAGATTGCCACGTCTCTCTTACCATTCCCTTCCAGTCAATTACTTCTTCTTCATTCCACGAAATTTCCATTCCATTTGCGCGTTTCAATTCCCAAATTTCAACCATATGAATTTCACCAACATCTCTATCTTTCAAGTTTAGTCAAACCTCAGACTCGTAACTTCTCTGCGACTTTTCTTTCTTTCTTACATATTCATACCCTTCTCATTCCTACCGTCCTCCTTTTCTGATCTACTACAGTACCATTATTCTCGTTTTCCTTCTCTAATTCCAATTAGGTATGCTCCGATTTTTGAAGCTGAATTGTTTCTCATTCTTGCTTTATTTACTTCCTTGATTCTTTAATCGAAGCACCGTCATTTATTTAATTATTTTTATTTTTTTTTGCGCAGGCATTGGGGTTTTTTTTTTTTTTTTTAAAGTGTTTCGTGTGGCATTTTTCTTCTGGTGGTTTGTAACTGTTTGAAGAATAATGGGAGCGGTGTGCTCGGCTGGCATGGTTGAGGGAAATGCAGAATTTGGACGGAAGAATTTGGGGTTTTCTGGGAAGCTTAAGAAGGAAAGTAGCTTTACGAATCGGAGAGAAGCTCTTTCAGATTCAAGGTCAAATGGTCATGGTAAAAAGCATAGGAAGCAAGACAACGAATTTAGTCCCTCTTCAATAGGGGCAAAACAGGTACCTTTTCACTCTGGTTATATGGTTGCATGTGGGGATGGGATCTATTATTTGGTTACAGACTCTAATTAGGTTGTAAATGTTCACTTTAAAAGTTGCGTCGTTTGGTTTTTTCCCTTGAAATTGATAGGCTGGAATCAGGGTTTTCATGTTATGTTAGAATTGGAATTGGATATTGAGAGAAATTACAGGGTACATAGTACATACTAAAGAGCTTGCGATTGAAGCAGCTGTTAGGAGTTAGAAACAGTGCATTGAGCGTTTAAATGTCTGAATGACAAGTTGTGAATAAGCTAATGAATGCTTCGATAATTAAGCAAGTAAATTAGATTATGCATTTAATTTACTTTTTCTCAATTTTTTTGGCTTATTTTTTTGTATGTTGGAGAAAATGCTTTCATTTTGTCAACCAATCATTGAGATAATAGAGCCTATGGTGTCCCAGAATTAGTTCATGTATTTGTCTGGCGTGTCTCTTACTTTATCCAAGTAGTGAACTGTTTGGTCCCCCAATACGAACAAGTGATTCCCCTTCTAATGCATCCATTACTACTTCAAATTGTCATATTAGAAGAAGCATAGAATCAATTTGTTGCTTTGTTTCTTTTACTTTAAGTTTCCGGGACGGCTTTTGGCAGTCTAATGCAGAACTTTTTTTTATTATACTATTGCAAAACTTTTGTGTTTGAATTTTAGTGTTTACAATCAATGACTCTTCTTTTCATAGGTCAGTCAGAGGGGCTCTTTTCTAGGAAAAGCTAGCGAAAGGGCAGTAGAAGTTCTGGACACAATCGGAAGTGGCATGCCAAAGTTAAACACCAGTAATGGGTTTGTCTCTGGCACGGCTTCTAGAGGGAATAAGATATCAATTTTGGCATTTGAAGTAGCTAATACAATAACCAAAGGAGCAATTCTGTTTCAGTCACTTTCTGAAGAAAATATTCAGTTCCTGAAAAAGGAGATTTTACAATCGGAAGGGGTCCAACAATTAGTGTCTACTGATACGAAGGAGTTACTAAGTCTTGCAGAGGCTGACAAAAGGTTCTAGCTTGTTTATAGAGCAGTATGTATTTTTTCCTTGTTGATTAGAATTCCCTTCATGTTCTTTATCTCTGATATTTTGGGGAATTTGTAGGGAAGAATTCAATGTCTTCTCGCGGGAAGTAACTAGATTTGGAAATATGTGTAAAGACCCGCAGTGGCACAACCTAGATCGGTATTTCTCAAGGTGAGTTGAATTATACATTGCTTGTGACAAGATTGTGCTAAGTTATCATGATTGGTTTTTCAGACTATTATGATCACAAGCTTCATATTAACATCTTTGTACCAATTTTTTTTTATCAGACTAGACTTGGATGTCATCAGTGACAAACAATATCGGGTTGAGGCAGAGAAAACAATGCAGGAGTTTACCAGTCTAGTTCAGCATACTGCTGTAAGCTCATTCTCATTAGTTTGGCATGTTTATTTTGTCTCCTCTGTGAACTGCCTAAGCAAAGCCATTGTCATCATTTTGATTTCTTGCATGTATGCTGCTTGATTTCTATTCTATGATTTATTACCTGTATGCAGTTTTTAGGCATACTACTAAGTGCATTTATGCGGTTCACATCATTTATGTTTCCTACTTATCAAATGCCTTGAGTTGTTTATTGGTTAATTTTGGGTTTCCTATTGAATGTTTTTTGGGTAAATTGCAATAACTCCCCTTGAGGTTTGGGAAAATTGCACTCCACCCCAAACTACACCAAAATTAGCATTTCACCCCATTTCTTTAACCGTTGACTGTTCATTGCTGACCTAGCTAATATTTCTGTCGTTCCCATCTGTCACATCTACAAATATGTTCATTTGTTAACTTTAAAAACTATTTTTAAGGATGATGTAGCAAACTGACGAGGCAAAAACGCTTAACTACTATACTGCTAATGTTTATGTCATGTCAGTTTGTCACATATGCAAGTTTTGGACCCTCCATTAATATTAAAAATTATTTTTAATACTTAAGTGATAGATTGATGGGCTAAAAATGTCAGTTAACTGACAAAACTGGGGTTGAGTGCTAATTTTGATGAAGTTTGGGGTGGAGTGCAATTTTCCCAAACCTCAAGGGGGCTTATTGCAATTTACCCATGTTTTTTTTACTAGTTCCTTCTTTCAATAACTAATTTTTGTCATTTTTGTGTAGGAATTATATCATGAATTAAATGCTTATGAACGTTTTGAACAAGATTATCAGCAAAAGATTAAAGAAATGGAGTCCCTAAATATTCCTCTAAAAGGTTAGAAACTTCATTACAGTTTTGTCGCAACTTTTTTTTTTTTTTTAAAAAGTACTTGGTATTTCAGTGACAATTTTTTTTTTCTATCATTTGCTCAGTTTGCCGTCTTATCCTCAATATTAGAGATGGAGTATATCTCGTAATAACAACTCACAAAAAAATTATTGGTTTACTACACAATATTTGTTACCTTTACAAGCAAGTAAATACTTATATTGGGTGAAAAATATTCTCAGTATTCATGGATTGATAAATAGTTTCAGCCTATCAGTCTGGATTTCCTGTCTGACTTAATACTATCAACAGGGCTTCTGCTTTTTTAAATCTGCAGAAATTAACTAATAATTATTGACAGCTTTACTATCTTTGTGATTGTAGGGGAGAGTATCACAATTTTTCAAAGTGAGCTAAAGCATCAAAGAAAGCTTGTAAGGAGCTTGAAAAAGAGGTCTCTTTGGTCCCGAAGTTTGGAGGAGGTATAATATTATCTATGAATAATTTGTAATTTTGTTCCTATTATTGTTGAATTCGATATTTCCCTGTGGCTCCCTTATTTGAATGGGATTTTGGATATTTAGTCTCGAAGTGAATGTTGTGGCTGCAGATTTTACAACAATGGACTTATCCTATTGAATTGGATTTGCTTACTGCAGATAGTTGAAAAGCTCGTTGATATTGTTACCTATATACATCAAGCAATTCGTGAGCTCCTTGGAAATCATGGTATGAGATCATGTCTCTAAAGAATTAAGAACCAAATGCTGCAACAAATATATATGGAGCTTATGATTCTCCTTTTACACTAGGAGTTCATCATATATAATAAGCATTGGGCTTAATGTTTGAACCTGCTCTAGTAATCACATGCCTTCCCCTTTTATCAGAGAACATCACATGCCTGCTAACAATTGTTCTTCTGCTAAATCTTATTTTTTTCTGCCTTACATGGTCTACTGAGTAAAAGCATTTGGGAAAACTGCAAGAACATTTATTGGATTCCTGAATCAATTTCTATGCTTGTGTAATGTGTTGCAGCCATGCTAACTTGTTTGAAAATCTATTGCCATTTTGTTTGCTATCTGTAATGATGATATTGTCGGCAGGTCTTAAGAACATATGATGATTATCTTTTTAAAATTTATGAAATTGTGGATTCATGACAGGCACAGCTGCTGCCAAGGGTGATCCTGAAAGACTAGGTGAAGCTGGTCTTGCACTACACTATGCTAACATCATCAATCAGATAAATATGATTGTAAGTCTGTATCATGCAAATAAAAGTTGCAGTGACCGTATCAAATGGTTTTGTCCAAATAACAAAGTCTGTTTCTATCAGGCATCTCGTCCTGCCGTGCTTCCTCCAAATACGAGGGACACATTATATCATGGTTTGCCGAACAACATTAAGAATGCCCTTCCATCTCAGTTGCAAGCCATTGGTGTCATGAAAGAGGTATACCCCTTCCACTTCTGGATATGCATTACGTTACGATGTCTAGTGCTATTTATGCTGTCATCTTTTTTTTTTTTTCTCCTTTTGGCATTATGCTGAATGAAATGGCAATCTTCTGCAGCTCAACATCACTCGGATCAAAGCCGAAATGGATAAGGCCCTTCAATGGCTTGCACCTTTTGCCACCAATACAATCAAGTAAGATATATAAATGTTTGTTTTAATTTTGTATATTTGAGTTTTTTTTTCCTTCCAGATGCTGGCCTATTTTTAATTTTCATACGCATTTTGTTTTCTCTGCTGTCAGAGCACATCAAGGTTTCGGATGGGTTGGCGAATGGGCTAACACAAGGTTAGTTAATATACTTAATCTATCTGAGATGTGAGTGCAATTTGAAACACATAACAAGTGGAGTTAGCAGGAAAGCCTGATAACTATTGATCTGATATTGCAGTAATGATTTTGGTGATAACACAGCCAGAGAAAGTAACGTGATGCGGATCCAAACACTTTATTACGTGGACAAGCGGAAGATTGATCCTTACATCATCGAATTGTTGGCATGGCTTCACCATTTGGTAAGCTTTGTAAGATCCAGACAAAGTGCGTCAAAGCCAATGCCTATGCGATCTCCTCCCAAGGGACTTGAACTTCAATCTAAGATGCGTCAGTTTCTAATTCTATCTGTCAACCATAGTGACAAGCAGTTGGGATCTCAACTTACTGTAGAGGACAGGAGATTATTAGAAGAGGTAATTGCAAGGGGAAGAAACCCAGGAGTAAGCAAAAGTGAGGATCTTGGTCTGGCCAAGAAAAGAGAAGCTAGCGGGGACAGGGTGTCGCACATGACCAAAAGTGCTGGAAGTTCACCTGTTAAGGATTTCTTCGGTACAAGACTCGTCTTCAACCCCCGAAACTATAACGTTTTGGATATTATGGATGGTTTAGCATAATGAAAGCTTCATCTACAATCGTCTCGGGTTCTCAATAGTCAATTTTTTTGGGAAATTCTTGCTAGTCCATTTTCTTACTTGACAATTATACTCATCATTCATTTCTTTTTTATTTTAAAAATGTATATATCCATATAAATAAACAAAGTCAGATCTTAATTTAAGATATTTTAGAAATAGTTAAATTCATTTTATATTGTTCTACAATCTGACATCTGCAATTTAGTTTTTGTGCTGTTGCTCTTGGATGAAGAAGTATAACAAACGATATATGTAATATAATTTTCTTAATATTATCACATCTAATGTTTATATTATATAGATTGACTTGAATGAAATTCGAATGATATTCAATTTAGTAATTATTTTTCAGTCAATTTTGAAATTACATCAGTTGGCTATTTTAATCCTTAAAATTTTAAAAACCTCTGCAGATATTCACTTTAGTTATTTTTTCCTTGATAAGTGCACTTTAGTTATTTTTTCGGGAAACATATTCCCATGAGACTAAAATCAGAAGTAGCTAAGGAAAAATAGAAGAAAACTTGGCATGAATTGGATCCTTGAGGACAGGGATCAGATGGAAACAAGGGAGAGTGCCCAGGTTGTCGTAACCAGGCTTGTGGCGGACACTCAACTCGCATTTGCGAGATTTCATCCACTCCTCATATCCCCTTTTACTGCCTGAAGGATCATGCTTTCTTAATCTTCCATCTTAACACTTTATACAACCCGAATTAGCTCTTTCTATTGGTTCCACGAGATGTGGGACTTCATTCTTTGAATCTTAATCTGTTTATCTAATCTAGTTAATTTGGCCTGAAAAACAACTCTTTTTGTCGCTCATCCTCAAATGTTGTTTAAATTTTGAACAATCAAATTCAAGATATTGTGTACTTTAACCATGTTCGATTTTCACCGTCGCAGTCCACATAGCAATGGGGATTGCTTTGCTAGCACAATAGTCAACACTTCACTACTGGTTCTATTTCACTTTGGTACCCTTGTTGGACTTGACTTCTACACCGGTAAATCATAGTAGTAATAGAACCTTTTTTTATTTATTGATCTTGCTAACCACACCACACCACACCAGCTGCTTAAGAACCTAAGCAAATTTGAAATTCCACTGCATGCAAAATAATTTTCATGTATCATACTGTATCACAAGTTGGGCTTCTAACTACAATATTATTCTACTGTATCATACGTCAAATCGATGCCATTTTCTATACCATCCAGCCACAGACAGTTAATTATCAAGGTTTTCAATTGTGATTGCGCTCGCGAGCGTGTTCGCGGTCGTTGTGATTATAGTTAATGCGACTACTGCGACGCGCATTGTGACCGTTGCGGTGTGAATTTCTTATATGCTAACCCAAAATAGAATTTATGTTTTAATTTAGCTTTTAGACTCAAAATAAATTAAATGAAATATCTAAATTAGTTTGATACTAAAATTATTTTCTATTCCTCGTAAACACATTGTCTTAATGTTACTCATTCATTGATTTTTCTACTATTTGTGTGTTACTCACCCTTTTTCTCGCTAGCTCAATTTGTTTCTCGAGAAATACATGATAAATATTTTAACTTTTGAGTAAAAGGAAATCCAACTAAATGGAATGAATTGTGTTAGTGTCAAAATCATATTATGTTGCAATCAAAATGTGATTTTATTATGGTTTTTCCGATGATTCAAAGGCACACTGCAATTACAGTGCAATGCCGTTGCAGATAGGACCACAACAGCAATATTGCGGCCCGCAATTGCGCTCGTGAACTACTATTTGAAACCAAGTTAATTATATATTAACAAGTAATTAAGAACCTTTAATAGTTCCGCAATTTGTTTTTCCGGACCAATCAACAATACATGATTGACGTTGAGTGAGAAATTTGTCACGGTTGGCAAACAACAAAAGCTTAGCTTGCTATGCAATTATGCAAATAATAATAATAATAATATTAGTACAATTATAAGTACCAACTTTAATTTATTTTTGTTACAATTATATTAATTAATATCAACTTTAAATTGGGCTGCCAACTTTTTGCATCATCTTGATGTTATCTCTAGCTAATATTGGAAGCATGCAGAAGATTGAGTGGTTGCTTAAACATTGTTATATATCACTCCAATTCCCCCTTCGATCCGTAATTCATCATGACACAAGATTATACACCAAACGTGGCCGTTCTATTTGGATTTTCGTGATGATTAACAAAATATCATGCTATACCCGAATCTATGACGAAAGCTTCTACTGTATAATCAAATCGCTTATAACTTATTTAATTTGTTAACCTCAACTTTTTTTTTAAAAAAAAAGAAAAATATATATATTACGGGAATGTGCCACATATTTCATAGCTGAGATTGAATAATTGGAGATATATACAGATAAGAGTTATTGAGAATTTGAGATACTGCTTTATTATTATTATTATTATTATTATTATTATTATTATTATTATTATTATTATTATTATTATTATTATTATTATTATATGTAGAATTTTAACTTGCCATACTTGTCCAAGCAGCAAACGAATCCCTTTGGAGAGGGGTCACATAATTAGTTTATCAGTTAAACATTGATTGTGTATTACTTGAACAATAGCCTTTGAGTCAATTTGGAGTTACACCTGAAATCTTAGATTTGATGTATGTTGTGTATATTAGCAAAACCAATTGACAAAAAAAACTTCTCAAGTGATGCAATATTACAATGAGACCCCCTTCTAGAGTTGGCCATATTGGATAGCGAATTTTAATTTTTCTAGCTAGGTTAAAATTTCAGCACGCAATTATGAGCATATATGGAAAGTGTGTTATCTCGATTGAATTTTCAGTTGTTGTACTTTTTCAATAGTTGTACTCATCGGATTGGATAGCAGGATCGGACCTTTTTTTAAAAAAAAGGTTAAATGAAATTAAATGATGAAATATTAATAATTTTTTAATCCTAAAAAAATGTGCATGTCATAAATTAATCCTTAATTTTTTAGACTAATTTAAACCTTGACATATTGAATCAAGTTAATTTTTAGTGAGCCAAATAGTAAGGTTAAGTATTCTCTCTGAACAAAAAAGAATTTCATTTACAAAATGTAACGTGAAATGTTGTTTAAGGAAAATGACATATGTATCGGTTGAGAATGTTTTTGATGTTGTTTGTATTTGTTTATTTATGTCAAAATTATTTTACGAAATAAATAGAATAAAAAAAAAATGGTGAAATGAAGGAGAAGGTGACTTTCCCATGAGGGTCGCCACGTTGGTGGAAGAGTCCCCACAAAGCGAAATGCCGGATAAATTCACTATAAACATGCCCTGCCTGTATTTGTAATCTAATTTCCATACATTTTATTACTTCAGTGATATTTGCCTTATAAATACTCTTCCAATTTCAACCCTTAGCAGTTCCGTTCCAAATTTCATTCTACAAATCAGAGAAGAAGGATTCGGATTCCGATTTTTGTTAACTTTGCTTAATGTTTCTCATGGATCAGCTGACACTATTATTTTCACTTTTACTAACCCTTCACCTATCTTCACTTTTACGAAATCAGAAGAAATTGAAATTGAAATTGTTAACTAACTAACTAGCTAGAAATAATGTTGTGCATTTTTCCTTTTAATTTTGTTTTTCAGGGGTGCTATCAACAACCTTCACTCTGGTTAACAAATGCGACTACACAGTGTGGCCAGGCATTCTCTCAAACGCCGGACTTTCGCCACTTTCAACCACCGGTTTCGTTCTCCAAACCGGCGACTCAAACACAATTACCGCCCCTACCTCTTGGGGAGGCCGTTTCTGGGGCCGCACCTTCTGCTCCCAAGACTCCACCGGGAGATTCTCCTGCCTTACCGGTGATTGTGGCTCCGGCAAGCTCGAATGCGCCGGCAGTGGAGCCACGCCGCCGGCCACCTTGGCGGAATTCACTCTAAACGGCGCTGGAGGCCTTGACTTCTACGACGTCAGCTTGGTCGATGGGTACAACGTGCCGATGCTGGTGCTTCCCCAAGGTGGCTCCGGCGACAATTGCACGACCACGGGTTGCGTTGGGGACCTGAACAGCGCGTGTCCTTCAGAGCTTAAGCTTACCAGCGCGGATGGGAAAGAGAGCGTGGCGTGTAAAAGCGCGTGTGAGGCGTTCGGAACGGCGCAGTATTGTTGTAGCGGCGCGTATGGGTCGCCGAGCACTTGCAAGCCTTCAAGTTACGCTCAGATATTCAAGAGCGCTTGCCCACGCGCGTATAGCTACGCGTATGATGACCCGACTAGCACATTTACGTGTGCATCTGCCGCGGATTATACCATTACTTTTTGTCCCGCAGCTAACAGTAACCCCAGGTTAGATTCATCAATCTCCCTTTTCACTTTAACGGTTAATAAAAGGGTAATTTATTCTTTTTTTTTTTTTTAAATAATATAACTAATTAACTAAGAAAAATTGTGTTCGGTGTGGCTTAAAGGGGTTTGGCACACGTCGGCTAGGTTGTATATTAAAGCCCTTTACTCCCCTGGGCCAGTTCCCTCTAGCTCGGCAACGCGTGGAAGTCAACAACGGAGGGAGGGACGGACTACTTTGCCAACCCGTTTTTCTTGTTAAAATACATCTATTTTATTTACGTACAAAGAGGTTGAAAATTCTAAAAAATAAATATAATTAAAAATTATGTTTTTATGAAAAAATATTTTTTAATGAAAAATACATATATTTTTAATAAAAAACACTTTTTTTTTTGAGAAATATTTATTTTTATAAAAGAATGTTTTTTTAAATTTTTTGTGAATTAAACGGGCTCGCCCATGACTTGTCAAGTCAATCCAAAAAACAGATCGAACTAGACAAGTGAGTTCTTATAGTCATAACTTATTTTTTAACAGGCCAAATAAATAACGAGCTAATCAAACCGAATTGACCTGTTTTGTTACCCCTAGGTTGGGGTGTGTACGCGTGACCAACGGTTCAGGCATTTTCTCCAGTGTTTTTCTTTCTTCTTAAATTAATTGTACGGTTACAATTTTTCACTTCGATAACGACATAATAACGACGTTTTGTTGAGTTGTAAACTTGTAATGAGCTTATGGGCAATCCGCTAAATGCCTGAAATTTTTAAAATAGAAAAAAATTAGGCAGTGATGAGCACTACTGCGTGCAAAGTCGGTATATATAACTAGAATAATGGTGTAGTAATGCATACTGTATTCCACATGTGGTCTCCAGGTTAGGGGACCATACACAAAGAAAAAGTCAGTAAGTAGGATTTATTATTCTAAAATCGAATCTGAATAAGTGACATGAGGAGGTTTAGTAATTTTTAGGCAACATAATTCAGTTTAGTAGTAGAGTAGTGTATAATGAAAGAAATTTCAAAGGTTGGGATTAAAAAAAATAATTGCGTGATAATTATTGTGGTATTTGCAGTCAGAAATCGCGGCAGGGACAGCAAAACCCGAAATCAAATGGCAGCGGTTCTTCTTCTTCTTCTGATGAGTCGCGGCGACTTAACAACAACAGGAGCAGTAATACGATAGTGTACGTAGGAGCACTAGATCAAAGTGAAATATCAAGTGCCACGTGTCCCTATTATTTTTCCGCCATATTCTTCACCATAACTGTCTTCTTCCTCGATATGATGATCAGCTATATATAGACTATAATGATAAGAGTAACGTTTAACTTTTTTGGCCTCAAATTATGGTACCGGTGGGAGTGAGACCCTTTAATTTCCAGTTACGGTTACACCACTATGACTATCTAAGTAGGACCCACCGCTTCACCCATTGTCACGTGCACCACGTGATGTATCCACTCACGTACAACACATTCGTACATGGAAAGTGGAAACACACAAACGTCACGTACGAGCTACATGTTTATATATCACTAGTATTGGATGTTAAACTTATAATCAACGGAAAAAAACACAAGAATTGAAGATCCCACAAATTCAATATGAATGCATATGGAAGGTTGCGGGGACGTACAATTCAATATTTCAATGAGTTCTTATACTTTCTTTTCATTTAGATGAATAGTTTTACTAAAGAATTATTTGTATTTTGAGTGACATGGAATTCATTTCATTTATTCTTGGTTCCAGAATATATAATACATCATCTCAAAAGCAAATACACTCGTATTTTATTTTCATATTCGGTATGTCTTTCGTCGTCAATCTAGCAAGATACTTGTAGTACTTAGTGTGATTAGTGTGACAGATATTTCCAATTAAAAGACAAATTTCAAGGCACCCTCACCCTCTATATGTTTAACAAAAATGTTAAATTTTTTTACTAAATTCTCGTATAAATTTTCTTATCTACTCAGAAAGATTTAACATTACTCTATAATTAGGTATTTCTATAATTGTTTATCAAGAAAAAGTATGTCTATACATTCTTATTTTCTTAATTTTCATACACTCTCGCTATCTTTTGGGCCCTTGTATATTTTAATTTATGACTGGCCAGTTTATGATAAATTTTTCTGTCACTTATTAAATCTAAAACTTAAAGGTAATGATAAAATCGCTAGAAGGAGGGCTTGAACCTCCGACCTTGTGGTTAACAGCCACACGCTCTAACCAACTGAGCTATTCCAGCTTTTGCTGTTATTGGTTTTTTATCTAATTATTTATCACTAATACTTATATATTCAACCAAAGACATGCTCTCGTTTTTCTATATGAGATTTTTTCACACATCTAAAACAGCTGTGCACTGTACTTCTTGCTACTGTTATTAATTTTATTTTTTTGTGCGTGAATATTCTTGATAATGTTTGATTTGGTATCTAGTGGTGTAATCCAGGAATCGTCTAGCAACCAAGCGTTTATTATAAAAATTTGATTATCTATCGCTATTTTTGGATCAACCATTCAGTGCCTTGTGGTTGTGGTTTATTCTTTCCACATCTTATCTTCCATTTTATTTTTCTACTTTTTAACTAATATATCAAATGTATGTTTGAAAAAAATGTTAGGTTGAGGTAGAATTGATTTTAAAGAGCTAAAATTGATTTTGATTGATAAATCAGTTGTTTATTTGTGCGTTGACAAAAAGTTAAAATTGATTTTAGGTTGCCAAAATTGATTTTTGGCTTAAGCAAGGTGAGACTTGCTTTCACGTTAGGTTGAGAAATTTATACTATATTTTTATTCTAAACTTGTTTTTGAGAATAAAAATCCTAAATATAAATCACGTTACTTTAAAATCAATTTTACACGAAATCAATTTTATAAAATCACGTTGATCCAAAATCAATTATACTAACGCTAAACCAAACACATACGAAATTATTCATATATATAGTTGAAAATTTACGCCTATCATAAATTTTAATGGAGAAAAACTCGGTTCCTAGGGACATATTTTAGCAGGCGTGATTAATTTATATTATCTTTCATCTTTGTAGTAAAAGTATATATATATATATATATATATATATATATATATATATATATATATATATATATATCACCTCTGTTCATTTTGCTCTTGACATATTTCAAGTTGGATTTAGTTTAGGCTTTTGATGCCCCGGCAAGTTTTCACATCAAATTCTTATTTTCAATAATTGTGTTTTGGTTTTATTATAACCTACTACCTTAGTAAAGCCTCAAGTCATCATCCTATAATTAAATGGGTTTGTATTTGACTTTTGGCACGCTCAATTATGATTTATATGTAAGCTGAAGTTCACTGATCATCTACCCAATTTTATGTTAAATTATATATTTTTTTTCTCTAAACACTAAAGAGTCACAGTGCATATATATCCAATTATATACTCCATACCCTAGTGTTGGGAAGCACTTTCCTTTTCATAGATGTAACCCACCCCTCTGGGGTTCTTTCCAAAGACAAGAAGAAATCTCAATTTTTAAAGTCAAATACTGAAAAATTGTTGCTTCTATATGTATATTTTAATTAATACATCATTATTTTTGGGCGCAATAACGGTCAATGGTTGTAACTTAGTGGCTCAAAAGAATTTGCCTTGGTTTTGGATACAGGCAAACCAAAAGTGATTCCTCTCCAATTTTGGCTAAAAATGAACATACAATCTCTCACTTTCAGTAACTTGATTAATGATCCAATAGTAAATTATAATTAATAAAAAAAATTGCCTTTGATATGTTGGCTTGTTTCTACCAAAATTGTAAGAGAACCCGAATCCTAGCCAAATTGCCAAATCACTTTATTATTATTATGATTATTAATCAGATAGTGTTTGTGTAGTATACACAATTATTAGCAATTAAATTGGCAGTTTCGTCATCAGTGTGGTCCACTGGTTTTGGTGGCGTGGTCATTCATAACACTAGTTATTATCTCCACAATTTGCACGCTTCAGAGTTTGTTCACACAATGTGCCTCTTGCATTGTCATTTTTTATGTTTTAGGCCATTAAGCCCAGTGGGTCCCACTTTTAATTGATACTCAATTTAGTATGATTGGGCTGGGCCCATTCCTGATTCATTCCTTTTTCAACATGGGCCTAAATACTTAGTGAGAATTGAGAAATGTGTCTAAGAAGTAAGAACCTTTCGATCTCGACTAAAAACCAAGACCCTTTAGGCAAAAACAAAAAAGTGTCTAAGATCCATTATTGTAATATTGGCAATAATGTTACTAGTACCATACACATTGTATTATGGATGGGTTATAATGTATGCATATGCATCCATGTTTGTGTGGTTGTGATCAATTAAATAATCCAATAGAAGCTTAAGAACATGTTGAGTGGACCCGTGAGCATGATATTTTTTCCCCACTCTTTGAAGGTAGAACAAATTGACATAAAAAAAAAAGTTAAAAAGTCCAAATTAAACTTAATTAGTCAATAACATTATATTGTATCACAACCAATAATATAGAATCAACCCGTGAGATGGAAGGCCAACTTGTGAATGATTTTCACATTCTCTACTGACCAGAGATTTAGTGCAAAATAAATATAATGAAAAGGCTAATATAAATTGTCAGAAGTGGGATTTGAACCCACGCCCTCTCACGAGGACCAGAACTTGAGTCTGGCGCCTTAGACCACTCGGCCATCCTGACGTGTTTATTTAACAATTGTTAGTTTACATATATATTTATTAAATAATATATCCATCTTGGGAGCATTTGCTATGAAGTTTACTAGTATAGTGATTCAAGCTAAGTGATTGTTGAATATTGATGTTTTTTTTAAGGCATTGAAGTCACCAAGATTAATCATCATGCAAAGAATGCATGAGGTTGTTTATGTTTCTCCTATTGGGTTTGCAGAGCACCAAGCCCGTATTCTACTAAAACTTTTTATTAATTCTAAATATTTAGGATGAGGGAATGATATGTGTAGGAAAAAATTTCTAAATCAAAGAAAAAGATCACTTACACTTGTACATATACTTACATCTATGACTTATCAGATGGTACTTCACTTGATCTATCCCTTTTGAATTTACTCTACCAAAAACTTTGTTTACAACAAATTTGAACTCAAAAACCATATTCGAATTCAACCCGTTATAGACCAAAAAAATATGAACCCCAAATTCAAAGCAAAGACATAGGCTAAATCCAAAGAGGCAAAAATAACCCATTATCATTATCATATATTATAAAAAATTACCAGTACAGTTTTTGTTGAAGGACAACCTTTTTTGGTTTTTTTTTTTTTTGAAATATCATATAAAAAACCTTGTACATCAATATAATCCAATTAAATTTGAAAAAAATAGTGAAGAAATAACACAAATTATATATTACAAGTTCCAGTCAGGTAGCTCAGTTAGTTGACACATAAGAACATGTGTGTGGGTACAGAATTCAATCCCCGATTATACTATTTTTCTATGAAAAAAAAAATTATATATTAGAAAAAATGAGAGACTAAAAGAAGTTAGAAACAAATTGAGGTATAGTTGCACATTAATCAAAATGGAATGAACAAAAGCACATTTAATTTAGCCGTAAACCAACAGCTTCCATAGAACAATAGTATAATTTTGTTAGAACAATGATGGATGTACTCCTTAATCTCTCGATAGGGAGTATACCTCATTTATTTACAGTACATTTAATTTAAGTCAAATCATGTTTTATATACTATATTTTAATTTTTTTTAGGTTAAAAAATAGTTAAATATGAGTATAAATAAATTGTGCAGGCGTGTATACAGAACTTTTTCTATTTTGTTAAATAATTATGCTGTAGTAGTTTACTAGCGTGGTTGAGTTCAAAGTTGAAAGTACTTTTGAGGAATGGAAAAGTGGGGCTATTGGAAACACAATGATCAGAATTGGACCACTAGGTTTGATTAACTCCTAATTATTATTATTTTTTTGATGAAGATTAACTGCTAATTAATGGGGCCAGATTCATGCATGGATGGATGGCAGGTTCGTGCATTTGAGTGTCGATGATTAATTAAAAAGCCTTTAACCCCGGAAGAAAGAAAATAACTAATACCCCTCCAAATATTGAAGAATAATATAGTAGACAATACTTAGGCTGAATCATGAACCTTCTTCTTCATGATTTAAGACTCCGAAACTCGTAAGAAAATAAGAATTCCAAAATTTTTGGCGTAGTTTCCCAAGGTGATACAGATTGAGGTCTCTAGATTGGGAATAATAGCGATAACGAGACTAGTTCACTCCAATTCCCTTCTATCTATTTTATGTTAATATAATGTCCATTTTTTTGTTGACACATACGTATACTTCTTCTAGCTAAATTGTATACGATACTCCTAAATTAATTGGCACGAATGAAGTAGCAACAAGTAACAGAGTAATTATAGGGACCGAATTTACTAAAATAATTGAAATAAAAACGAGACAGACACAGACAAAGTGACGATGCCAACGTAACAATTGTGTGCAAGGAAAATTAAATAATTAAATTTATTATCAATTCATTAAATGTAACATTACGTAAATTAATCTATTTTTCATTTTATCTATGTTATCAATTTTACATGCAAAATCAAGAATAAAGTTTACAATGTAAAAATAATCAAAGTAAAGTTTATGGGATGTTAATCCGTGTGAAAATTTGCATGTAAAAATTAAAATTAATATCATGAATAAAATTAATAATTCAATATTTGTGTTGGAAGTCATGTACAAGGTATCTTTAACTAACTTTATTTTAAAAACTGGGAAGATCCGTGTAATAAGATAATTAAATTTATGAAAGGTGTATGTAATTTATTATAATAATGACATAAATTAAAAAAAGTTATTATTATTTTAAAAATTTATATCTGCAGTCATGCGATAGTTCCTATCCAACCACATGATGATAAGGGAATTGAGAGAGAGGATTAAAGGGAAAACACAGTTTAACAAGTTGTAGAGGGGTGCAAAAACATAACCTAATTTGATAATTAATCAATTAATTGAAGACGCTGAACGCTCGCACTCCCACGATGATGCATTAAAAGCCACATCATCCTTTCACTTTCTTCAATTCTGCTGCTATAGCTATAGCCTATATAGTGAGTGACACTCACTCTTCTCTCTCATTCGCACGATGATGGCGGTATCTGACGCGGTGGTTAGCAACCTCACAACCATCTACGTGGCGGTGATCGCGTGTGTGAAGGCCTACGCCTTTCTGTGGGGGCGAACCTTCAGCGTCGGATTTGTTGTGATCCTGTCCTCCACCGTTGTGGGCCTCATCCTCCTCGCAACCCTCACGTGGGACGTCTCTCGTAAAGTCACGCACGCCTTCAATCGCCACCACCACAGTCACGTGACCTGTAAGGGAGGAATCTGCTGGCACGGCGTCGCCGTCCGATCCCCTGCTTCTCAGGTCCGTTTCAGACTTCCTCACCAGATTCCCTAATTCGGTAAAGATACAAAGGGAGAGAAATGAAAATGTTAATTAATTAATTTGATCTTCCCCCACTTGTAATTAAGTTATAGTATACGGTACATATTTTCTCTTCGGTATTGATAATAGCTGCCTAAACCGTTGTTGAACGAGAGTGATGTATGAAAGTATCATATTCATTCATATGATCTATGTGTATAATAATGTATGTACACCCATACCTCCCCCTTAGCTTGTGAATTAATTAATATTTGATATGTATGTCATTAATCGGGTATGGGCAAATTTATGTGAATGTCATCATAAATAATGATATAACAACTTTAATTTATTGGAGAGATCGAATATCAACAATAATGTGTGTTGTGTAGTCCACTCAATGGGTTTTCGTGATGTATGGCTTTGGCTACAGTTAGGGAGAGGTTGGTGAAGGTGGAAATTGAGTAGCGAGTGAGTGACATACATACCTTTTCGGGGGTGATCGGTCTCTTATATCATTATTAACATAAGTTCTAGCAGTCACTCATGAGCAGAATTGAGCAAGATCTAGCACCACCACCACTCCGGATGCGTACTACACATACTGTCCGTCTACCTGACAAGAAAGAGATTATAACCATGTGTCTATTTTTCCTTTTGATTTTGAGTTTAGATCTAGACCCTTGATTTATCCAACGACTCATTTTTTGGATGGAGAGAATACCGACAAAAGATGATCCTAGTTCATGATGGATACTCTTCTTTTTGTCATACAATACACTACCTGTTAAATTATATATATATATATATATATATATATATATATATATGTTAAATTATATATATATATTGTAAATTTTATAATATTAAATTATTTTCTATATTTATTAAATATAGAATTAATAAATTTAAATTAAGATAAATTATTCATAAACAAGCCTAACAAAGCCAAATACAAGCTTTTTTTTTCTTATCAAGTCAAGTTCAAACTTATAATTTGTTTAAATAAGTTTTGAGTCTTCTAATTTTCACAGTCAAACTTAAATTTTAATATTCAGCTCGGCTCATTTCGAATGAAGTATAAAATAATGAAAGCATAATTCAATGCCTGGGCTGAATAGTAAAATAACAAGACTTGTGGTGACCGCGGATAAATGGAGTAAAAGCCTTCTACAAAATTTGGGAGGATTTGTAAGCCGAAATAGAGGTCCTTCCCAGTGGACGAATTCTTCCGTTCTCTTTACAGGTTATTGGCTTGATAATGAAAAGTAAATAGAATAAAATGTTGGCAATGTACTGAAGAGCCACTGACAAGGAGAAACATAACACTATGCCTATAAATTTCTTTGAAATATAAAACAGAAATTACAGCTAGATGTAACCAATATTTTATGTGCTTTACTGCCTTTCTATGAAGCTACAGGGAAAGGAAAACAACGGAAGAGAAAATGAAGAAAAAAAATAAAAAATCTACCCTTTTGCCAATCAATCATTTGAATCATTTTACATCTATCTTCCTCCAGCTATTATTGAGTTCGAGATCTACTGTTACTAAAGGATGCCAGTCCACTGACCTACTCTTGAGTACCACTTCAGGTAGCAAAGCATCAATTGGTAAGCTGTGTTTATACAGTTCAGAAGGTAAAATCGTAAATTATAAGCTACTTCCATGGAGGTTGTGGATGTTTGTAGCTAAATGAGTAGGAGTCCCAACCACTGTCCGGTTCCTTTCTTTTCCCGCCAACAACAGAACTTGAGTTGGGTATGCTTCTTACATGCTCCTCCATAGTCCTGCCTTGACCAGGAAAGAAAATTTGCCGAGCTGCCAATGCGTCTCTGTTGCCACCTTCAATCGTGAAGCCAGAGTTCAGGTCAAAGTTGGGGTGTGATTGTCCAAATCCATTTAAACCGAGTTGGGTACCATTCATGCTCATTATGATTGGCGGCTGAGAGTAAGATGAAAGGACAGTTGAAGAAGATCCACTGACTTGAGGAACAACTTGAGGTCCTCTCGGGTTCACCATGTATGGAATTCCGCCATACATTGGGGGTCCTGAAGAAAAAGACAAAGGGGATGCTGATGCTGCTCCATTATACCCAAAAATAGTTGAATGATTGTAAGATGCTGTGGGGCCTATCTCTAAAACACCACCAGCATTAGACATGGAAAGATCTATCGCAGTTTCAATAGTCTTGCCATTTGGAAAAGATGAAGTTTGAGGAACACATTCTTTTCTACCAACTTCAACCTTGGCACCCAAAATAGAGATAACAGGAGCATCTGATGGTTTAAAATGTCCATACGCATTGTGAGAAGACTTGCAGAGCCCCTGGTCCATTACTTCAGTTTGAATGTATGGCCTGTCATTCAAATCAATGTTTCTAACTGATGGCTGCATTGATGACGATGACGATGCAGGTGATGGGCTCCAGTATCCATTTCTTCCAAGAAATAGTTGTCCCTCCACCCTTTGACCTGAAGGTTGGGCATCAGCGTCATCACCAACACTGTTCAAATCCAATTCAAACCTGCTTGATCTGTTAGGACTAAGTTCCACTGATGATTGCCCAGAAGGAATGCCTGAAGATTCAGCAACCAGGTTTCCCATTTCTTCTTCACCCTCAGCAACATTTAGATCAATATCAAGCCAATCCTGCCTCTGCTTCGAAGTATCAGAGTTCCTATCAACAGAAAAATTCCTCTCACTACCACAACTTTTACGAGGCGCAGCAGGTCGAAAGGCACTGGTGGCAGCTGAACCTTTCCATCCAAGTGTCCCCTCAAACTGCAAAGGGGCCCCAGGCAACCCAGGAGTTGGCCCAGGCCTTGAAGCAGAGACAACAGATATTGGAGTAGATGTAGTGTTTACAGAAACATCCATATCATCAGAACTAACTTCGTTAAGATCAAAAGCGCAGAGATGTTTTTCTGAATTACCTCCTGAACCTTGAGCTGCTTCAGTTGCCCGCAAAATCTCCACATGAGGTCTGCATTCCGGCTCAACCTCAATATTATCTGAAAAACTTGCATGCCTTTTCTCAGAACTTGACCCAGCAGAGTGACTTTGTCTGGAGGAGGCCTCCTTTGGTGGGACGCAAGTGAGCTCATCCTCTTTTCTTACGGAATCTGGGCTGTCTGGCTGCCTTGTTTTGCCTTCTGAGACTTTCTCAGAAGAACTACAGACTTCTCTCTCAACTTCCTGAGCAACTTGTCGAGCAACTTCTAAAGCATCCACAATGCCATAGTCAAGTTCATCATCAGAACTTTTCTTGGCATTTATGTTAGGGATTCTGAAATCTTTTCCAGGTTTATTCGAATCTGAACCATTCGACGCATCCTCACCATCACCATAAACATGGCCCTTGCCTTCCTTTAATGCCCTGACATTTTCTGTTCTAGAGACAGACATCTCTAACACCTCAGTCTTTCCCAAGTTACTGCCACTGACTGATGTGTCTTGCAATGCATTAGAACAAAAGTCAACATGAACTGCTCCACTCTTATCAGATGCAGGTGTCCTCATACTACCAGCAGCAATTATTTTGTCACAAACACCATCCTCGCAGTTTTCGACATTATGCTCTAACTTTAGTTCCCTCACAGATCCTTGAACTTTAGCTTCGGCAACACCCATGGAAACAGGCACAGACTCCAGCTTAGAGGATGATGAACATATCTCCGGTGCTCCTAATTTTTCTGGAGTGCTATTAACATTTTGCTCCTGGTTCTCTTTTTCAGAATAGTCAATTAACTTGACCGCATCTGGCTGTCCATCAAAACTGTCAGGATTTGGAACATGAAAGTCACAGGTTCCAACTGCAGCAGTGATCTCACCTGTGGTGCATGAAGGTAATCCTTCATTCGTGGAAGCAACTTCTTGAGCAGGTGATGGAACAGCTGCAGAATGGTTTGAAGATCTCTCTTTGACGTCTTCATATTCCTCGTTGAAAGAGGACTGAAGCGAATTATCAGAAATTGGTATCGGTACACTTGCATTTCTTTCTGTTTCTGGTGGTAAATCATCTGAGCACCTAATCAGAGATTTCTCAGTTCCAACATGTCCCGGTGCATGATTGTTATCTCCATTCACATCAGATGGCTGGATTTCCTCCTTGAAAATTTTTTCACTTGCATGATTGACATCAGCAAGCTCCACGTCAAGCGATCTAGTATCGCCAT
Organism: Cyamopsis tetragonoloba; assembly: GCA_037177725.1. Classification (NCBI taxonomy): domain Eukaryota; kingdom Viridiplantae; phylum Streptophyta; class Magnoliopsida; order Fabales; family Fabaceae; genus Cyamopsis; species Cyamopsis tetragonoloba. Next base: position 84,827,331 of record CM074119.1, read on the forward strand.
ATCCACCTCCTTTCCAGCTGTCTAACAACATTCTTGCTATATCGCGAATCCTAGTGCTATGATGGTCAAGAAGATTACTTAAGGTTACGTGAACTCCTGATGAAATTGACTTCTCACTGTCTACATACAGCCTTTCAACTGCTCGTAACATTGCAGTAATTGCTTCTTCCGCGAAGCTGTCATTTGAGTCAATCCCAAAATGTTGGGTATCACTTAACCATCTGTTAATGAAGTGAAGTCCATCTAATTGAATAAAAAGATCAAGACAATCTTTATTCTCTGTAGCAGCAATAGTGCTTGCAACAGCAGCCCACTGCCTTATTGCATCACCAACATTTTTAAACTCACAATCTTTCTCATTTTGCATTATAGATACAAGCTCCTGCACCCGGGAAGGCGCTGTGAGCCCATCTTTCATCTCAGTCAAGGTAAAAAAATCTTCGAGAGTCATTGTTTCATAGATTCTATCTCAGAGCATCAAGGCCGTCTTTTTGACATGCAAGAATTATCTTTCCCATTAAGAATTTCAACAACGTTTCAGGGAGAAAAAACATCACGAACATGCCCTGCAATAAAAAAAAATCATTTTGGGGACAATATTCTGATATTTACACACAAATAATGATCAATTGTGGAACTTAATAGATCCCTACAAAGAAACAGATCCCAAACAAATAAAGCTACAAGTTTACAGCGACAATCATGTATAATATTATTAAAAATAATAAATGCACCTGATTGGCAATCTTAAAGTCCAATTCTGCGAGTAACCAACTACAAATAGCATCTTTGGTATATTTAGACCACCATACATAAATATAATGACAGTTTAGCAGAACATGGGATATAAAATGGCTGATGTGTTTATATAAGACCCTTAATTGAATTCTCCAATAGATTATCAAAGGAAAGAGATGCAAAAAATTGAGAAAACGTTAACATTCATAATAATAATACACAACAGTTGCATAAACAGTAAGGGCATACAGCATCAACTAAGTTGACTGGGGTTCAAATTATGATAGGGTACATTATTGTTGGATACTTGTAACAACCTACATAAGCAATTAACAAGGTTTAACTCATGCCCTAACCCTATATTTTCTTTCACCAACATAAAGTAGAAGATTATGACCTTTTCACTCGTTGCCATCCTCAAAGGAATGGTCTTGATTAAACAAGAAAATAACCAATTATGGCCAACAGGTTGTGCTGAGTAAGTGACATATTTATAGGTTTAAAGATTAATAGTATAAACTATAAAAGTTAATGTTAAATAAAAAAGGTTATGGTGTTTGTGTCAAACAAATGATTGCCTCCCTAAATCATGCAATAAACACAACACAAATCCAAGCCTTTTAAACCATGATATCCCAATGCCGTTAATCCCTTTCTTTGTCCAGAACAAAGAGACATCAAATCAGTTTTTACATATCAGTTAACATTTACACATGCTGGGGGATTCCCCAAACTTAGGTGATTGGTCGCCATCTAGAAATAATAACGTAATTCCTTAAAGCAAGGACCAAACTCGGTGACTATGTCATTCACTAAATATAAAGACGACAAGCTAAATAATCAGACTGAGTGAACTGACTTGTCAGCAGACTAATTTGGTTTCTATAAAATCCTACAGACATAGAAATAAAGCATTTACAAATCTGTAACGTTTATCTCTTCCTAAATTAATAGATAACATCGACTTCAGGATTTATTATTATAGCAAAACATGCAGCACACTATATTCCCTTTTACATAGTAAAAATTCAACTCCACTTCTCAACTGGTTTTCTTTTTCTCCCCCCCCCCCCAAAAAAAAAACAGCAGTGATACTCCCTGCATTCTTGGAACAATTTTCAGAATCTGTTGTGGGTTGAATAGAAATGCATAGAAGTATTTCAAATGGATCAAGCAAACTCATCAGTTATCACTTATCACATACAGGCTACAGACAATAAAGACATTGCATAAATTAAGTCATATGTTGAGGATTAAAAAAATAGCAAAAGATAAAATAAGTTTACCATTCACTTGAGGCGGGTATGAAGTTACAACCATCAAAAAAACAAATCGTAACTTATCAATCACAATCACTGAACAGATTTTACTTCGTCCCTGAAAAAACCAATTCAGGGGAAAAAAGTCAGAATCCCCCACACAAAATGCAAGAAAATTAAATTAAGGAAGCTGAAATTAATGATTGTGAATTATCCAGTCTGAAACCAGCACGGATACAACCGTAAATCCCAACATAAATTCTTAATTATCCGCAATAGTACTTAATAAATTTTTTAGTTGAAAAAAAAACAATTGGCGCAGCTTCTACAAAATTCAAATATCTAGAACCCTAAATTGGAACCTTGATAGGAGATATGAAGAAAACCCTAAAAATAAGAAAAGTGCAATTGCATAGTTTCGTCGCCTGAAGTGGGCTGTATTGAATTCAAAAAGAGGAATCAGAACTCGGTACACACTTCATCAGAATCAAAACGCGAACACATTTCACCGAGGGGAATGAAAATGAGTAAAGAGAACGAGGAATAACAGAATTGAGAGCGAGGAAGGGAAGAGAAGAGAGGGATTACCGTGGGTAAGTGAAACGGAAACCCTAGCAGTGGCTAAGCTTCAAAAAGGAGTAGGGAGGAATTCGCGAATTGTAGAATGTTGTGCGTTTTGGGGGACTATATATATTCGCGTGTTGGTCGTCGAGGTGGCGTGGAAGCTGAAAAGGAAGAGTGTTGATTTATTTAAGTTGATGAATGTGGAAGAGAAATCAAAGATGAAGGAGAATAGAAGAGAAGAAGAATTGGGTGTTACTAATTGGGAGAGGGAAATAAGATTAGATTAATTTTCTAGTATTGGTTCGTAGGTTGAGCATAAACATGTGCGACGAAAGACGCTGCTCCCAGTAAATGGGGCCACCTGAACTCCGCCACAGTACGAACATACCCTGCACCCTCTTCTCTCTTCAAATCCTGCTATGTTATTATGTCAAGGCCCATAAACTACTAGTTGTACTACGTTTATGGGATGTATACAGCTGAAGTATATCCACCAATCCGAACAACTAAAATAAAATTAAAAAAAAAAAAAAACTGAGTTGGATTTTGAATTTCTACTAATAACACCCAAAAATTATTAATTTGGGTAATGGGGAACAAATTCAGATTTCTATGTGTTTTATATGGTATTATCTCTATCAAGATGGTGTAATATTTTTTTATTCAATCAAATCAACAATTTAATGAGACAATAAAAAATTTAATTAAGTCATATTTTTTATTGAATCTTTTAGATTTGAAAGATATGAAGTGATTTTTTTTTAATCTAATATTTAGTTTCTTATTTTTAATATGATATGTCTCTATTTTTTTAGTTGAATGCTTATAATTTAATTATATTATTAAAAGTATATTTAAATTTTAATTAATTTTTTTAAGAAAAAGATCTATTATTAAAAAAAAATTTCATAAGAAACTATATAGCAAATGAAGGTCGAACTCAGTACCTACTCATTCATGTTCTCATGTGCTTACTAACTAAGTTACATAATTGAGATGATCTTTTATCAATTGAAAGATAAATAAATTAATAAAAAATATTATAATAAATAAAATAAGATAATATTAGTATTTTTTGGTCACAAGACTTTACATCAAATATCTGTCTGGTTTCTTTTTTTCATTTGCGCTCTTTTGCTTGGTTTTAGTTCATTAAATAAATAATAAAAATGTATAAAATATTGTTGGTTGTGAGGAAGAATAAGATAGCAATAAAAAATAATATTGCAGGGATTATTGTTTTAGGATTATCATCTTGAAGCTCAAGTACTAATTATTTTGGATAAGAGAAAAAAATAAGAGGATACAAGTAATTAATACTTGAGTGTAAACATTAGGCTCAAAATAACGTCACATAAGTAATTTATACTCCAACCAAAAGTAAACGGTAAACCTAGAAGAAAAATATATAATTAATTAATACTTGAAGCAAATTGTAGTTCTAAAATAATACAACATATATAAATAATTGATAATTAAGCCCGAAACAAATTATAAGACTTAGAAAAATGTAACACAAGTAACTGATACTTGAGTCTAGAGATGACGATATAATGAGATGTGTACTAGTTATTTATATGAAAATGATATTTAAATTTAACATTTTCTAACTAAAGTTGTAATTTAAAATTATATAACTGTCAACATAAAATTAAAATACAGTTATATTATTTAAGTGAGATTTATTCTAGTCATATTTATAAAATTTATTTGTGAATGATTTCTTCTTTTTGTTGTTTTATGAATTTTACTTGAGAAAATTTGTGGCTAAATTTATATTTCAATCCTATAACTTAATCTCAAATTATAATTTGGTCATTTATTTATTTTTTTTATCAATAATTTATCTTTTCAATATAATATGATCATTTTTTATTAATTTTTATTGATAAATAATTAACAGCCACGATAATATTTGTTATCCTTGTCTTCTTCTTTCTCATATCCAGTAACGATTTTAAACATTTTTATTAATTATTTAATGAAAATAAAATGAAGAAAAAAATAAGTAAAATAGCAAAAAAAATAATAATTAAAATTTGGTGTAAAGTTTAGAGACCCTAAGTACTACTTTTCTCCTATTTTATTTATTATAATATTCTCCATTAATTTATTTATTTTTCAATTAATAAAAGGTTTTTAAAAATTAATTAAAACTCAAATTCACCTTTAATAATGTAACAAAATTATAAGTGTTTAGTTAAAAAAAATGAGACATATTAGATTAAAAATAAAAAAGTATTAGAATAAATAAAATCAATTTTCTATCTTTAAAATCTAAAAGATTTAATGGAGAATATGAGTTAATATAATTTTTTACTATTTTATATTAAATTATTAATTTGATTGAATAAGGGCATGATGCCATCTTAATAGAGATGTCACATAGAAAACACATTCATGCAAAATCAACCCCTTTACTAGTTCTATCTCTTGCTCTTCTTATTGCGTCACACATTATTTTATTTTTTAAAAAACTTGCCCATTGCCCGGTAATTAAATAGGTGTGGTCGATATTTAAAAACAGAGTAAAAACAAATTAAACTTTTAGTTATTAATTTTTGTGGTCACTCAATATTTAGAACCCGTTTATAAACGGGTTTAAAATTCAGGTAGTATAATTTTTTAAGAGAAATTTAGATTTGTAGCTCTTAAATTACTAATTTCGTTTCTATTGTAGCGCGTTATCTAGAAATTGAGCGAAAATAATTTCTAAAATTCTGTAGTATTAACTTATAAAATGTATGACAAGTTTAATATCTATTTTCTTCTAATTTTTAAATACTCGGAGTGCCCAGTATCTAAATAGCGGACAAATATTACATTTGAAAAAAAAAGTGTGGCACAGACTGCACAACAAGAGAGCAAGAGATGAGAATAGTAGTGACCAAAATCAACTAGAATGTTATGTCAACATTTTCTTTTATTATTTAATTATTTATTATATACAACTAAAAAGAACTAATCAATCGAGAGAGATTTCGTGTTCGAATTTCGCCTATGTCAAATTTACGGGGGTCCAGCCACGTAGCGGGAACGGGATTAGTTTCATGCTAAGGGTGGGAAAACCCATTGTTATTAAAAAAAAAAAAGAGCTAAAAAAAGAAACTAACAATATTTATACGGTAGATAATATGTACTCTTAAATTATTATTAATATATAAAAATCTAATTAAGCATACAAAAATAAAGTTGTAATATATTGAATTATATTTTAGAATTTAATCGATATTCTGAAATTTAGGCCAGTAATATTATAGATAGTTATCATTTATAAGTTTTCTAATCTTTCAAAGAAACTTTTTCTTAATTTTTTCATATCAATAAGACTCATTCTTTCAAGACAACAATAACATTAACAACAAGCATTAATCTCATTATGTGGGGTCAACTACGTGTATCACACGACAATAATGTATTATATTAAAAATCATATCTATTGTGATGTTATTAATAAGACCCATTCTTTCAATTAAAAAAAATCCAAATCCGAACTCAATTCAAACTATTTTGGATTGATTTGCTTCGAGTTTCATTTTGAAATTTACAAATACAAACCAACTTAATTCATAAAAGCTCTCCAAGTCCATTTGCCTTGAAGAAAAAAATGATTGAGACATGCAAGAAAGATACTTTTCAATTTATAATCCTATATATATCTCAATCAAATTTCAAATTTAAAGTTTTTAATAAATACTCATTATTTTTGTCCAAAATTACTGCGATTGGATTAGAATTCCGTGATTTATTTATTTCTTAAATCTTGATTATAAGGATATTTCAAATCGTAGCCAGTCAATACTAGGTTTCCAAAATATTTAACTTTGGATGTTTTATAATTCAGAAATAATATAAATATAATTTCTCTTACTCTTTGTTTGAAATAATAGAGGTGAAGAGGAAAGAAATAGAAATGAAAAAAAAAGGTACGAGACGAAAGAAGGAGGGAAAAGAAAAGATTTACATTTTAGTTTTAATTAGTAATTTTTTTCTTTTTATTTTTCTTTATTTTTTATTGAACCAAACTAAAAAATTAAATCATTATTCATATTTTCTTTCCTCTCCTTTTTATTTCCTCGCAACCAAATACATCATTAATATTCAATCAAAGTTAATTATCAAATAGGGTGTTGACACAGTAGTAGAAGCACATTACATTATGATCAATGGGAAGAACTATGTTTTTAACCCCAAAGAGAATACCAATTAAAAGGATAAACTGTTTACTCTTGAAAAATTAGTCTTTTATCTTAATAATAAATTGGAAGGATATAAAAAAAAAGTCAATTAGGTAAATATAAGCAAAGTTATAATTCATGTATAATATATATTCAAAGTGCAATGAATGATAAAAAAAATATTTTATGATTTTTCTGTTTCTCTATTAATTAAAGTTTTAAAAAAGGTTTCATATTCAATAATCTGGAGAACATGATGATACTCCATCTCGAGCCTAGGATCATGTGAGAGGAATTGCATGAGAGAAAAATTAAGGGACATATTGATTTGTATTTCCATTTTCTGTTTTTTGAAATTTTACAAAAGAAAAAATTGAAAATGCTAAAAACAGTGTTTTCAGCATTTTTCCTTTGTAAAATTTTAGAAAACAGAAAATAAAAACAAAAAATAAAAATACAAATCAAACAGCCCCTAAAGGATTTAATGATTAGTAAGAAAACCATGGTGGTTCAATATAGGGTGTCTGTGAATTGAACTGAAAAAAAAAAAGGATAAAAGGAATATAATCCAATCACATCAATTTGGATTGAATATCGCCTTTACTTCAAAATTTAAATCTGATCAGATCCAATCAAAAGCAATTTGGATCGGTCCAATTGTTTTGTTTATTTTTTTTGGTACATATATTTTGTTTATTTATTTTGGTACATACATTTTTGTTTATTTTTATTCTTATAAGACTATAATTAAAAACTACTCAAACAATATAATATTAACATGTCTTTTAGATTGAAAATTCTATCTATAGAAAACACATTATTGTATTCATTTAATAAAATAGTTTTCAAACATTGCAAGTATTGAAAAGAAAGAAAAAAAAGAATCGTTATTTTACACGCAGCAATATGCACTGACATAATCTTGTTACGGCAACTGCATGCATAAGGATGGAGGCTTGAATAGGCTCAGTTCAGACAGAGTATCGATAATCTGTAATAATTATCTATTAAAAAAAAAAAGAAACCACCGGAGAATGGAGACCAAAACAAATTCATGACAATACAAGCATAATTAAAAGCCTGGATTGACCAGTAAAATAACAAGACTCACACCATGAACGCGGTTTAAAAAACAAGGATTCTACATAATCTGAGAGGATGTGTAAGCAGAAAAATTTATAACAGAGGCTTTTCTCAGTCGACGACTTCTTCCTTTCTTTGTAGTTTTTACAGGTTATTAACTTGATAATGGTAAGGTAAACTAAACAGTGGCAATGTACTCAAGTAGTACCACTGACAATGAGAAACATGATACTATACCTATAAACTTTTTGACATATAAAACAGAAATTACAGCTAGGTGTACCAGGATTTTCTGTGCCTTACTACCTTTCTATAAAACAGGGAAGGGAAAAACATCGGAAGAAGAGAAGAGAGAAGAGGAAAAAAAAAAAAAACCAATCTTGCCTTTCGCCAATTATTCATTTAGATCACATTAAATCTATCTTCCTCCAGCTATTATTGAGTTCGAGATCTCCTGTTATTAAAGGATGCCAGTTTACTGACCTACTGTTGAGGATCATTTCAGGTAGTAAACGTCAATTGCTAGGCTGTGTTTACACAGCTCAGAAGAAAAGTGAAACCGTAAATTATAAGCTACTTCCATGGAGGTTGCGGATGTTTGTAGCTAAATGAGTAGGACTCCCAACCACTGTCTGGTTCCTTTCTTTTCCCACCAACCACAGAATTTGAGGATTGTGGTATGCTTCTTACATGCTCCTCCATTGTCCTGCCTTGACCAGGATAGAAAAATTGCTGAGCTGCCAATGCGTCTCTGTTACCACCTTCAATTGTGAAGCCAGCGCTCAGGTCAAAGTTGGAGTGTGATTGTCCAAATCCATTTAAACTGAGTTGTGTACCATTCATGCTCATTATGCTTGGTGGCTGAGAGTAAGATCCACTGACTTGAGGGACAACTTGAGCTCCTCTCGGGTTCAACATGTATGGAATTCCCCCATACATTGGGGATCCTGAAGAAAAAGACAAAGGGGGTGTTGATGCTGATGCTGCTACATTATAGCCTAAAACACTTGAATGATTGTAAGATACTGTGGGGCCTATCTCTAAAACACCACCAGCTCTAGACATTGTAAGATCTATTGCAGTTTCAATAGTCTTGCCATTTGGAAAATATGAAGTTTGAGGAACACGTTCTTTTCTGTCAACTTCTACCTTGGCACCCAAAATAGAGATAACAGGAGCATCTGATGATTTAAAATGTCCATGTGCATTGTGAGAAGACTTGCAGGGCCCCTGGTCCATTACTTCAGTTTGAATGCATGGGCTGTCATTCAAATCAATGTTTCTAACTAATGGCTGCATTGATGACGACGACGACGCAGGTGACGGGCTCCAGTATCCATTTCTTCCAAGAAATAGTTGTCCCTCCATCCTTTGACCTTTAGGTTGGGCATCACCGTCATCACCATCACCAGTACTGTTCAAATCCAATTCAAGCCTGCTTGATCTTTTAGGACTTTCCACAGATGATTGCCCAGAAGGTACACCTGAAGATTCAGCAATCGGTTTTACCATTCCTACTTCACCCTCAGCAACATTTAGATCAATATCAAGCCAATCCAGTCTCTGCTTGGAAGTATCTGAGTTCCTATCAAAAGAAAGATTCCTCTCACTATCACAATTTTTACGGGGTGATGCAGGTCGAAAGGCACTGGTGGCAGCTGATCCTTTCCACCCAAGTGTCCCATCAAACTGCAGAGAGCCCCCAGGCAAACCAGGAGTTGGAGCAGGCCTTGAAGCAGAGACAACAGGTATCGGAGCAGATGTAGAGTTTACTGAAACATCCATGTCATCAGAACTAACTTCGTTAAGATCAAAGGCACAGGTATGTTTCTCAGAATTACCTCTTGAACCTTGGGCTGCTTCAGTCACCTGCAAGAACTCCACATTAGCTCTGCATCCCGGCTCAGCCTCAATAATATCTGAAACACTTGCATGGCTCTTCTCAGAATATGACCCAGCTGAGTGACTTTGTCTGGAGGAGTCCTCCTTTGGTGGGATATTAGTGAGCCCATCCTCTTTTCTTACAGAATCTGGGCTGTCTGGAAGCCTGGCTTTGCCTTCTGAGACTTTGTCAGAAGAACTGCAGACTTCTCGCTCAACTTCTAGAGCAACTTGTCGAGCAACTTCTAAAGCATCCACAATGCCATAGTCAAGTTCATCGTCAGAACTTTTCATGGTAACGATGTTAGAGATTTTGAAATCTTTTCCAGGTTTACAAGAATCATAACCATTTGATGCATCCTCACCATCATAATAAACATGGTTGTTGCTTTCCTTTACTGCCCTGATATTCTCTGTTCCAGATACAGACATCTCTAGAACCTGATCCTTTCTCAAGTTACCGCCACTGACTGATGTGTCTTGCGATGAATTAGAAGAACAGTCATTATGACCCGCTCCACTCCTATCGGATGTGGGTGTCCTCATGCAATCAGCAGTAATTATTTTATCACAAACACCATCCTCACAGTTTTCGATATTATGCTCTAACTCTGGTTCCCTCACAGATTCTTGAACTTTTGCTTCGCCAGCATTCAGGGAAACAGGATCAGACTCCAGCTTAGAGGAAGATGAACATATCTCCAGTTCTCCTAATTTTTCTTGAGTACTATTTACATTTTGCTCCTGCTTCTCTTTTTTGGATAAGTCACTTAACTTGACTGCATGTGGCTGTCCATCAGAACTGTCTGGATCTGGAACACTCAAGTTACATGTCCTGACTGAAGTGGTTTCACCTGTAGTGTATGAAGGCAATCCTTCATTTGTGGGAGCAACTTCTTGAACAGATGATGGAACACTTGCGGGCTGGTTTGGTGATCTCTCTTTGGCATCTTTATTTTCCTCACTAACAGAGGACTGGAGTGTATTATCAGAATTTGGCATTGATGCACTAGCAATCTTATCTGTTTCTGGTGGTAAATTATCTGAGCACCTCACTAGTAATTTGTCACTTGCAACAAGTCCCGATTCATGACCACTATCATTGTCAGCTCCATTCACAAAAGATGGCTGGCCTTCCTCCCTGAAAATCTTGTCACTTGCAATGTTGACATCAGCAAGCTCCACATCAAGAGATTCAGTATCATCATTTACACCTCCTCTCCAGCTGTCTAACAGCACTCTTGCTCTATCCCGAATCCTAGTGCTATGATGGTCAAGAAGATTACTTACAGTTATTTGAATTCCTGAAGAAATTGACTTATCATTGTCTACACACAGCTTTTCAACTGCTCGTAACATTGCAGTGATTGCTTCTTCCACAAAGCTGTCATTTGAGTCAATCCCAAAATTTTGAGTATTTTTTAACCATCTATTAATGAAGCAAAGCCCATCTAATTGAATAAAAAGATCAAGACAATCTTTATTATCTGTAGCAGCAATAGTGCTCGCAACAGCAGCCCACTGCCTTGTGGCATCACTAGCATTTTTAAACACACAATCTTTCTCCTTTTGCATTACAGATACCAGCTCCTGCATCCGAGAAGGGGCTGTGAGCCCATCTTTCATCTCAGTCAGGGTAAAAAAATCTTCAAGAGTCATACTGCTTCACAGAATATTTCTCAGAGAATCAAAGCCATTTGACATGCAAGAACTATCTTTCCCAGTGAGAATTTCAACGTTCCAAGTGAAACAAATTCATGAATGTGCACTGCAAAGAGGATAAGAAAATCATTATGGGGACAATGCCATGATATTTCCACACATATAAAATTGTAAGTCTTAAAGTCCAATTTTGAAACTAATCAACCACAAATAGCATGTTTGGCAGATTTAAACAGCACACATAAAAGAAATGGCAGTTTAGCAGAACAAAGGACAGGTTATGACTGATGCCTTTGTATAAGATGCTGAATTGAAGTCTCCGATAGATTATCAAAGGAATAAGGTACAAGAATTCGAGAAAACATTAACAATAAATAATAATAATTTATTAACAGCAACAACAACCGCAGCAATAACAATAATAATAGCCAAAAGTTGCACAAACAGTAAGGGAATACAGCATCAACTAAGTTGACTAGGGTTCAAATTATGCTAGGATTCATTGTTTGATATTTGTAATTACCGACGTAAGCACTTAATGAGTTTAACTTGTGCTTGAACCTTATATTTTCTTCTACGGCTCCATGAGCATGAGCAAGAAAGCATTGTCTTTTGCACAACTTTAGGTTTCGATACTTACTTTTGTGCCTGCACTGTTCCAAATGGCAAGTTCCCCAGGCTGCTTATTAAGATTTTCCGTAATCCTTTTATTAAATTATTATTAAGTGGTGGTGATTTTTTTCTTCATATGTTTGATTAACAGTGTAAATCCTGATTCAAAATTGATTATCATGGACAATTGCTGAAGTCAAATATGTCTTGGAAATTTGCTTCAAGTGCATTTTATAATATTGTATAATGAGATCCATTTGTATATTTTTTTCAAATTTGTAGTTACATGTGTGATTGTATCTTCACAAATATTGTCATTCATTTCCTCCCTCCTCAATTTCTACAAACAAAAAGAAGATTATGACCTCTTTGCCATCCTCTAAGGACTGGTTTTGATTAAAACATGAACAAAATAAAAAATTATGGCCAACATACCATGCTGAGTAAGTGACATACTTATAGTGTCAAAGATTCATAGCTCTGAAAATAATATTTAATGAAATGGTATTTTGCATCAAACGAAAGATTCTTTCCTTAAATCATGCATTAAATACCACACAAATCCGAGCCTTTTGAACCACTGTAGTTAGTATTACAAAGCAACGCCCATATCCTCTTCCGCCTCGAATCTCACTTGAATCGAACAACACAGAGCACGGATCACATGAATCTCAACTCGTTCATTCAGAAGATACAGCAAGACCGTGTAGCTCACAAAAATGTGTTGGATCACCTGTGGCCTAGTTATGGAGAAGGATTTTATGGCTCCATTTGCAAATTATTTTACAGAAAAGGGAGGGAAAAGGCTGAAATGCTTTTTGGCCCCTCATATTCTTAGTTTGTGGGACAACCCCCACTCCCACTCTGTTCTCTTTTTTTTTTTCAAGCTTGGCATCCCATCCCTGTTTTTAAACTCTTTCTGGTCCCCCATTGTTGAACCACTTGAGTAGTCACAGATTTACTCTCTTGGTCATTTTGGTTTGGAACTTAAATTGAGGTTTCCTTGAATTTGTAGTTTATATTCAGTTTATGCTTCAATTTATTGATTATTCAATGAGTTTTGACTTCCTAATTCTAGTATCTTATATTAATCATTTAATCATGTATCTTATGATTTACGACAAGGTTCAATTCGAAAAAAAGGTCTTCCGATCTACGATTGGATCTCGATTTGATAGCCATATTTTGAAAAATCATATGCCAACACTGTTAATCCCTTTTTTTGTCCTGAAAAGGGGACGTCGAGACAGTTTTTACAAATTAGTTAACATTTACACATGCTGGAATGCCCTAAGACGCCATAGAATATAGTAGTTCCTTAAAGCAAAGAGTAAACTCTGTAAAGATGTCACTCACTAAATAAAAATTAACATATCGGCATATCTAAAAACTAATAATCAACTGAGTGAACTGCCTAGCCATAGAGTAATTTTGTTGCTACAATATCCAAGGGACATAGAAAGAATGCATTCTTCACTAATCCGATAACACTTGTCCTTTCCTAAATTAATAGATACCATTGACTTCCGGAATGGATAGATTATTTAACCAAACATAAAGTGCACTATATTCCTTTTTACATTATGCCTCTGTTGAGGGTTGAGTAAAAGTCACAGATTTTTTTTTCCGGTTTAGGTGGTTTGGACATGTGTAGAGAAGGATGTTGGAAGCACATGGGAGGAGAGTTGATAGCATGGTCTTTAGTCCGATAAAACGAGTTAGAGGGAGACCTAAAAGGACTCTGGGAAAACTCATTAATCGGGATAATGACATTGTTTGATCCATGTAGCCAACCCACCTAGTGGGATAAGGCTTGTTGTTGTTGTTGTTATTGTTAAAGTAGAAGTATTTTAAATTGATCAAGCAAACCTATCAGCTACCACTGACAGACAACTCGCAGTTAAGGCACTGGATAAATTAAGTCATATGTTGAGGATTACAAAAATAGCAAAAGATGACAGTGGGCTTTAGCTCACTTGGTCATGTACTAAGTCTTAAGGCTCTAGAGATTGGAGATCCAAGGTTCGAACCTTGGCTGTGAAAATTTAGGAGATTTAGTTTAGGATATGTGTGTGTATGAGTATGTATTTGCCTATAAAAAATAACAAAAGATAAACAAGTTTACCAGTCACTTCAAGAGCAGGAACGAAGTTACAACTATCCAAAAACCAAATTTTAACTAATATGGTCCATCACGGAATAGATTTTACTCCATCCCTGAAAGAACCCATTGAGGGGGAAAAATCAGAATCCCCACACGAAATAAAAGTAAATTAAATAAAGAGAGCATAAGTTAATGAATATGAAAGATCCAGAGACCAGCACGCATATAACAGTACAAAATCGAACATAAATCCGTAATTATCAGCAACAGTAGTTTACAAGTTTTTAAATAAAAAAAAACACACACACAGGGCGCAGCTACTACGAAATACAAAAATCTAGAACCCTAAATTGGAAGCTTGATGAAAGATATGAAGAAAACCCTAAAATAAGAAAACTGCAATTTCATAGTTTCCTCGCCTGAAGTGGGCTGTATCAAGGTCGAAAAGAGGAATCACAACTCGTACGCAGTTCATCATAATTAAAACGCGAACACATTTCAGCAAAAGGAACGAAAAGGAGTAAAGAGGAGGAGGAAGAAGAGAATTGATGGCTAGAAAGGGAAAAGAAGAAGAGAGGGATTACCGTGGGTAAGTGAAACGGAAACCCTAGCAGTTGCTAAGCTTCAAAAAGGAGTAGGGAAGCATTCGCGAATTCTAGAATGTTGCTCGTCGAGGTGGCGTTGTTGTGTACCAGCGTGGAAGCTGAAAGGAAGGGTGTTTATCTATTTAAGTGTTGAATGTTGAAGAGAAAGCAGAGAGGAGAATGAGAAGAGAAGAAGAATTCGTATGGAATTGGATCTTTATGTTTATTTGGCAGAGGGAAAATAAGAATATATTTTTTCTGGTGTACTCGTTCATAGGTTGGGCATAAACACGTGCGACGACAGAGGCTTTTCCGAGTAAATATGGGGCCACCTGAATTCCACCACATCACAACAACGTATCCCACCATCTCCTGCACTCTCTTTCCTTCTCTTACCCGATCCGCTTCAAACCCGCTTTGTGGAGACCAATATATATATATGGGTTTGTAAACGTACACCCACGTATTTTTTAGGATGAGTGCGTTAACAAGCTATACTTTTTTGATGTATTTTAAAAAATTTAATTATAACTTGTTAATGCACTCCTTCTATAAAGCAAGTGGATGTACGTTAACAAACCTCATATATATATATATTATGGGTTATGATGAAATGACATTAATTCTTACACCAATCAATAACGATAGATCAAAGTTTTTTTTTACGAAACCTACTTTTGGATTGAAAATATTTATCGTATAGATATTGTGTACAAAATTTGATATCAATCCGAAATCGTTTAGTATTCCATCAGCGTACTAAAAAATTAACGTAAAATATAGTTTTAAAATTTGTGAAAATAACAAGTGTGTTGATGGAGTATTAA
The DNA here is from genome assembly GCA_037177725.1 of Cyamopsis tetragonoloba. Classification (NCBI taxonomy): domain Eukaryota; kingdom Viridiplantae; phylum Streptophyta; class Magnoliopsida; order Fabales; family Fabaceae; genus Cyamopsis; species Cyamopsis tetragonoloba. The sequence continues at coordinate 84,842,823 of CM074119.1, forward strand.
AGGATCTTGGATTGATGTGAATTTTTGTACACATGATCTATACAATAAGCAGTTTCAATCCAACGGTAGGTTTCGTAAAAAAAAAAACTTCGATCTATTATTATTAATTAATGTCAAACTAATTGGTGTCATTTGATCCTAACCCATAAAATATTAATAGGGTCAAATACATTTTTTTCATATACTTAAAACTCATTTAGGTTTTAGTCCCTACATTTTAAAAGTTGTAGTTTTTTTTTATCGGCCAAACACACACACCTCATACTAGGCTGCTCCTAAATCTACCTCAACTCCTCTTCCAAGAGCTCTTCCCGATGTCATTAGAACTACAAGCTCTCAGCTAAAAGTTGTGATTTTAATCCCTATCCTTTCACGTCATTAAAGTTTTAGTCCCTAACATTAGTCTCGTCACTAACATCGTTACAACTGGCCTACGTGGCTCACATGTGGCTGTTAGTTTGACAGCATAAAGTGTCACATCAATTGCTTACATGGTCACAGACAAAAATTCCTATTAAGAACCATAAATTCCCAATTTTTTCCCAAATCTGTAAGTGTTGCACCTACTACAATGCAAATGAGTTTTTTTCTCCTCAATTTGTTAGGCCTTGTACGCTCATTTTGCTTTGTTCTTTTCAATTTTTTTGGCCTTTCAACTGGGATCTTGAAAATAGAAGGTAAATTGATTGTTGCCTCAACATACTCCCATATATTTTTTTCCATTGATAAGATTAAGATTTGGTTGATAACATTGCGCATACCTTTCAATATTATAACATTGGTCCACAAGCATTGCAGGTCATTTGTGTCATTACAGAGAATTCAAGAAATTGGGATTTAAGGTTTTCAAATATCTTCAATTTGAGAGAAAAATTGAGAATTTAGGGTTCTTGAAAGAGATTTTTGTGTGTCCACATAAGTAGGTGATGTGGCACTCAATGTGTCAAACTAAACAGTCACATGTGAATCACGTAGGCCAGTTGTAATGATGTTAGTAACGGGACTAACATCAGGGACTAAAACCTTAACGACATAAAAATGTAAGGACTAAAACCTAAAGTGTAAGAACTAAAACCTAAATGAGTGTCAAGTATAATAACCAAAAATATATTTAACTCATATTAATATATAGGGATGTTTGCGGTTTGATTCAAGGAAAAAAACCATATGATCCAATTTATTTTTTTACTTTTTTTTTGGGTCAAGAATTTATTTATTTTTCTTCGAGTTGGATTAGATTGATGTATTTTATTGAAGAAATATGGTCCAATCTTTTTTTAGTTTGGATTTAATTGATTTTTAATTTTAACTTTTTGCTAATTATTAGTTTAATATAAAATTATACATGAATAAAACACAAAAGATAAATAACCAAACGATATAACATAAATATATTACATCCAATTTTAGATTGATTGAAAATAATAAAATTAAAAAATATAATATTCAGATGATATTTAGATTATAAAATATGTAAAATAAACTGTACTATGAATTTCATCAAATAATTACTAGTATAAATATGGGTTGTATTATGAATTCATTAACAAAAAACTATATGCATATATCAGAGTTTAATTGGAGTTAGATTGGTTTTGGTTTGCCTTTTAAGATTTGAAATCCGAATCAATTCGTTCACAAATTTTGGTTTTTGATTTTGAATTTATTCTATTATTTATTTTTCAGTTCAGTTTTTCTTAACAATAGTTCAAATGAATTTTGAACATTTTAACACAAAAAAATGAATTTTCAACACTCCTATTTATACATTTGCTATCTGCTAAATAGCTTGAGGAAAAAAAAAATCAGATGATATTTAGTGTCCTAAGGGTACTATATAAAAACCCAAATGTAGTAAAAAGATATTTGAATGTGTAATTTTTTGTATTTTTGAGAGACACCTTAACTAGTGCCTTTAGGACACTATATATCAAGACAAAAATAAAATAAAATATTGAGGCGATCTACCAAATCATGCTACCCATTGGAATTTGGATTGGCCTTTTTTTCCGATCAGATTTACTGTTCGAATTTTAGATTTCCATTGGCCTATTTGAGTATTAAAATTTCGAGTCAATATTTTTTTTTCCCGCAGACTGGTCAAAAACCCTAATCTCGTTTTTACAACAAAATCAGATGCTTTAACCCCGACCCTGTGCAGGTTTTGGGCATTTTTAGTATGGCATATGTAATTTTAAAATAGAAACAGTTTCTTTTTATGACCGATTTTTAAAGTATTTCAACAACTCAGTTTTAGAATGTATAGGTTTATTCTAGTCATGTAATTCAGTCAATGAACACATAAAGACATATATGTATGGGCATGAGAGTTCAATCTCCAATCAATGTACATTCCTAAGAAAAAAATGTATAAGTTTATTTGTTTTCATCAAAATTTTCAGAAACGATTCATTTCATTTATGCGAACAAGTCAAAGAGAAACGGAAAATAAAGAATATATAGTCATTCTATGATCTTTTTTTATTTGTTATTCTCAGATCTTTTTACTCAATAAGCAGGCTGCATTGTTTAGAAAGATATGGATCCTAGCCGTATTACTGAGATTTCATGGTCCAAGTACCATAGCTGTATGTACTGGGCTTGACCCATTTCATTAGCTTGAATGAAAGGGTGGATGAGATTAGCATCATCCTTATTGGAAGTGACACCATCCATTTTAATATATAAATTTATGATTTTTATATATAAAAAGGATGGTGCCACTTCCAATGGTGCTAATCTCATCCTCCTAATAAAAGTCCTTCCACCTTTGACCAAAAAAAAGGATTCCCAAAAAAAAAAGACATTGATGTCAGTATCACGAATTCTCATCATCATTCTATGTTAAGCTTGCATGGTATCTACACAGTAGAAGGGATTAGCACCATTTCTTTTGGGAGTGGCACCATCCTTTTTAATATATAAATTTATGATTCTTATATATAAAGAGTTAGTGAGATTTATAAAATTGGGTGATCTCAATCCCTCCCACCTATCTACACATCAAATTTTATCTTATTGTGTCAATTCAAACAAGTTAAAGTAGGAAAAAATAATCATGTGAATAAGGTCAAATTTTTTAACGAAGCTATTTTTATGTATATCTTATAATAATTGAAAATAAAACTAATTCGGAAGTTAATAAAAAAAAAAGAACTAATTCAGAATAATTTTTTTTTTATAATGAGAAGGGGCTAAAGCCCAAAACAAAGAAGGAACTACAGAGAGACTATCCTAAAGTAGAAACTCCAATTATATCAGCAAACACCAAAGCCGAAACACCAGAATCAATTTCTTTAATACCCGTTAAAAGTGACTACGAAAGAAAACATGTTCAGCTTCAACAACAAAAAATTGAAAAAAAAAAAAAAAACTTGAACAACACAAATGAACCTCTACTGAGAATTTTTTTTTCTCACTGGCTTTTCTAATGTCTCTTTCAGAAATGATAAAAACTTTGCCTTGTCTCGTACTACTATTTCACAAGCACAAAATTAACCATTGTGACTGGAATATTGAACCGTTTGCCCAAAAAAAACCTAATAACACAATGCAAAATTTTATGTTAAGTTTATAAGAAAACAACAGGTCCATATTTATAGTAAAAATCTACATAAAAATAAATTAAAAATGTTAAAAAAAGCGTTGTAATTGTTAAAAAAAAAAAAATTCCACGCTCACATTACATATGAACTGAACAAAACTTATTGCATTAAGTTTGCTGCAAAGAGAATAGAAACTGGACTCGTGCCACCAAATAGTGAGAGGGATTAAAACCATCTAATTTGGGAATCTCAACCTCTTTTTTAATATACAGATCCATGATCCGAATAAAATACTGACTCATGATCCATACGTATAGATCCATATTCCGTATGTTATTTTTTAACATAAAAATTTAAGGCTTGTTTGATTTCTATTTTTGAAAACAGTTTTCTGTTTTTAAAAACAGAAAACTAAAAAACTCGTTTGGCAGTTGAGTTTTCAAAAACAATTTTTGGGAACAATTTTTGTTTTTCAGTATTTAAAAACGAAAATATGAAAACATCTAAAACATATTTTGATTTTCAATTTTCAGTTTTCTGAATTTACACATAAATTTGTATTGAAAACTCCTCTCACTTTTTTAAAAAAACAGTTTCTAAAAACCGTTTTATAATACAATTTTTAAAAACTAAAAATCAAAATTATTTCAAATAAGCCCTTATGATTTATATAAAAAGTCAAGATTCATAATCTGTATCAACGTAGAAATCCATGATCATTATAAAGGGATGGTAAAACTCTCCAATGGGTGGTCTAAATCTCTCTCATCCCACCAAAAGGGGCAATTGGATCGGCTAACTTTAGTTGGCCCATCTTCCACATTGAGGTTTTTTGGTTTGAACATGGAACTATTTTCTAAAATGAATATTTTCGGCCAAAGGAAGGTCGTTAATTTGTGAGTCCAAATCATCAACCTTGTTTTTCTGTAATGGGCTTTAATTTGTGAGTCTCCTACTGGCAGCTATGACTCATAGTTCGTTTCGGCCTTTCTGGGCTAAAAATCATTTAGGACAAAAAGTAAACAAACTTACAATTTTGCCTTGCTAGCTGGTGATGCAAGTCCAGTCCAAAAAAAAAAAAGAAAAACTGTTGATGTAAGTGAAAACGGTCAACTTTTTTCTCTGATAGGTGAGGGATGCACCTTGAACAATCCGTTTTAAACCAGAGTTTATAGGTCAATGTCTTTCCCTGTACCTGCAATATAGCTCTAGAGGAAAGTTAGCAGCAAGTCATGCACAAAGATGATAGGGATTCAACTCTTAGGATCCCAATTTCCCCCTCCCTATCCCCCCACCGACTAAGATACGTATTTCAAAATGGCAAGTGGTCACACACAGACACTACATAAAACAAGGTTCAGATATTAATCCTTTACCCCAAGCTTAGGACTTTCTTTATCTTTTTCCATAAGAAAAAAAAATAAAAAATAGTTCAGTGGCTACGCTAGCGGTGAGTATTGCTTTTTTTTCCCTTGCAGCAAGTGTAGCAGATTGATGCTTCCATTCGATCTTTTAGGATCGTGTTCAGCTAACTTCTTTGTGCTCCTATTCCCCTGCAAACCAGACAAATGTTAATGTTTCAGCATTAGGCGATTATTCCTAATTGGCCAATTCACTATCGCAGATTTAAGATAATAAAATAATGTTATATTAACATCAAAACAAACAAGAAACGTGCATCGTTATTAAAGACTTCATGCATGTATGTTCTATATAAAACTGCAAAATACCAGTTGAAAGTCAAGTGTGAAATGGGAAGTGAAGTCCCACATTGGATGGTTAAGAGCTAAATGAAGGGTTTATAAGTGTAAAAGTCCTTGCACCTAATACCTTAAGGTTTTGGGTTGCATTGTGGTGTCCTTCACTTATATTCTCCCTCTCAACTCCACTCCCAACAGTTATCAAATAGAATATTAAATTTTATAGAGTACCTTTAATGTCTCCGATTCGTTAAAAAGATCGAAGGTACTCAGGTCCCTTGATAACATGGATGAGGAAGGCATAAGTGACCTGATTTCAACCCAAGTACAAACGTTAAAATTGTAACCAAGAAGTGTTTAAGGAAAAACTATCAATGGGCAAGGTTAAACGCTGGTTCAGTACTTCTCTACCATAAATACACCACTGACCTTTTTGGCTTAGGAGGTTTGCAGGAGTTATTGACTCCATCAAAGTTACGTGTTTTAGTAGATGACACATCTTTGGACGACGAAGGATCCAAAGTTTCATCTTTTGTTAATGTCGAAGAAACGAACAATTCCTGAAAAGCGGAAAAAAAGAAGGGAGAGCAGAAACAGATTCCTGTAAGCTTTGCATGGTAAAGTTAATATAAACGGAGATTATTTTATGAAGCACTGCGCAGATAGGATTATAGGACCATTTGTCCATTTCTTCAATATCTATGACTATGGGGGTAATTTAACAATGAGGTGGTGGGGCTATCGAACTACCCTAGATTTCAGGTCAGTTTTGGTCAATTTAAATAACTCAAATCACCTTGTAAATATGAATCAAAAGAAGCTACAAACATGTGTATGCTAACGGATGGAAAGTAAACTCACACTTGAAATCTTGCTATCTGTCTCAACCTCCAAAGTATTTTGAATTCCTGGTTTGGATGAGGAGGATGAAATTTCCCTATATTATTATACCGAGCAGGAGGAAATAAGGATCATTTTGACAAATAAATTAGTTCAGTGCCAAGAAAACAAGCCCGAATCAGATGCAGAAGGTTATTTTATTTGTTACAAGACAAACCTATCAGAGTTTTCAGAATCTAACTGTTTACAGTTAGTACCAACCGTAGGCTCTTCAGCTGAAAGGGCAAGTCTAGCTTCAGATGATGACTCTGCATGAAGTGTTTCCTGGAAAGAGTGGATAACAAAACAACAGGCATAATAATAATGCAATCTGAAGCCCATATATATTTTTGAAGGGGAAAAAGAACCTGGGGGTGGGCCTTTTCTAATGAAATATATACACAAAGCACGATTGTGTCAGTTCATACAATATATGGGATCATATAGTATCTTTTTTTACTTTAATCTATCAGAGCTCAGATTTACTTACTAACAAGATATTAAACCTGAAACCAGCGATGACTATATATCAAAGGAAAATAGGAGAAAGGGAAATGGATTAGCCAACTAATAGGCTAGCTAACTTCGCGAGCCAATTGTTAAAACACATAACAATATTGCAAATTAAGCTCGCATATATTTTGAAGGAAAAATAAGTGGCTAAACCTTTTCCTATGAAATGCACACACAAAGCACGGTTATGTCACTTCATACACCCATGGGATACATTTAGTAGTCTAATGTTTTTATTTTAATCCATTGAAACATAAATTCAAATCAAATCCAAAACCAGGGATAACTATATGTCAGCAGAAAGCATTAGTTGGTTGAAGTCATTTCAACTCAACCCAACTTGCTCAACTAAATGCATGGGCATTCTTAATCTCAAGCATGGTTCATTATCAAACTAGCAAGATCTTAAGTCAACAAAGATTTATGAATTAGAATAATTAGCTAGTTCAAGGGATAGGGATTGCCTAAACTTCATAAGAAGAACTACTTTGCCTATACTCTAGCCAGTGTGAAATTTCAACATCTTTCCGTCAATAAACCAATTCAAGCAATCTGACTCATTTTACATATCAACAAATGGAAAAGTCAACTCACACTTGGTATCTTGCTCACAACATCAACCTCCAAAGCAGTATGAAGCCCTGGTTTTGACAAGGAGGCTGAAACGTCCCTATATTATTACACCAAACAACAATCAAGAAACAGGGATATTAGTTCAAAGCCAAGAAAGAGAAGCAGGAACCACTTTTGGAAGATAAATAGTCACAAGACTAACCCATCAGACTTCTCAGAATCTAACTGTGCAGTATCAAGCAAGACCTCTTCAACTGACTGGTCAACTCTAGGCTCAGATGATGATTGTACATGAAACGTTTCCTGAAAAGAATGAAAGGCAAAATAATATACTAAATAATATTGCAACTTTAAGCTCGCATTAGTGGTTGATTAGTTTAACCTTTTTTTTAAACACACGAAGCACTGTTATTTCACTTCATAATAGGATGCCTTTAGTAGTAGAACTGCTTCTGTTTTTATCTGTTGAAGCCTAAACTTGCTTGCTAACAAGATATTAATAAAACCTAAAACCCAGCAATATATTCCAGCAAAAAGCATAGTGAAGGGTCAATTAATAGGTTCAGGCTAACTTAGCTCACCACTAGTTAACGCAATTCATAATATCAAAGATCAACACATGTCTAACCTAACCCGTTACAGCAACTCATATTAACAAAGATTCAACGTAAGTAGAAAAGGAAAAAAAAAACTAATCGGTAGGTAGACAGGGTTGTTTCCACAATAGTCAAGAATATCAATTCTTAACAAAATTATTTAAGGCAAATGAACATTTAAGTTGCATCAACCAAAAGTCCAAAACCTTAAAAATCTTAAAAGACAAAAGCAGTAATCTAGGAATATAGTATTCAACCTCTTGCTCCCGATTGTGCGTGAGATCAAGACATGCTGATGAACAATCTTCAGTATCACATTTTACTTTTTCTCCTTCGCAACAAGTACAACAGGCCTTAAACTCTTTGAACTGTCTTTCCAGCTCCCGATATTTTTTCTTTTCATGCCCAATGCTTTTTGTGAGACTTTGTATTTCCATTTCCGCGACCTGATTGTGATTTAAAGTAATTCATTATATGCAGCATCTACAAATGCCATAGTCAGATCACCCTTAATGAATAAGACAAAGTAAACTACAAATTTTAATATTAATAGTTAACACTTAATTTTAGGAAACATACTTTGTTGTCTTATCTTATTACCTTCAGATTGGAATTATATTGCTTCAAAACATTCCATATAACTTTAGCAAAATTCTGCATAATAACATGGCTTCTCTCACTCCGTGCCTGGCTATCACACTCTGGCTTGAAAGATCCTGAACTACCGGAACCTAATTTGCAGACTTTGGAAGCATCTGTCACAAAATCAAAGTCTGAGATGATAGTAGTTACAGGTTCAAGGGGCTAAACATTTGCAAATTCAAATCAGAATAATATAAAGGTCATCAGATGTAGTGAAGCAGCCTGCTGACCCCCCACCCCCCCTCCCACAACACACACAAAAGAAAACCAATACATAAATTTAGCATATTTATTAAATTTCCAAAACTACCTTCCTTGGAAGTATTCCATTCTTCAACACACTTTTCATCATTCTGAAGGCAAACAAAATAATAATAGATTAATAAATTAATAAGTATACGGGAGAGAAGAGAACAATTTATTCGATCCCTAAATCTAGAGTTAAAATGGCCAACAAATGGCACATGCAAAATTGTGTCCGTACAACATAGATATAAACATGATCATCAAAATTTTTAATTGGCATGAGTAAAGCACTGAAGTTTTCAGACAAAGATGACATTATTCCCACTTTTATATAACAACATAAGCCTTCTAAATGCATGGTGTTAATTTGTTCTAGTTAATTGAAAAGTATATCTCAAACTGTTAGCAATGATAGGACCTAGGACCATTTGGGCCTTGGCCCAAATACAAGTTCGTTAGTCATTCCCTTGTATAAATACTGCATTTAAGAATGGAAAAGGGGGAAGGAATTAGTTTGGGACCTAAGGGTTAGGAGGAGCTTTTGCTCTGGGTTAGGAGCCTAAGGCTCTGGGAGGGGATTTTCCCTTTTGTTCTTCATTGCTCTTCATCACTGTTTAAGCAATAAAGACTATTCTTTCATCTATCTTTCTCAATCTTTCTATATTTCTGCCTATTATCGATCCAGGTTCCTATCACAATGCCATCACCTTTGATTCCCAAAACCCTTTTTTTCCTTCCAAGAAGCATCTGGTCATACATCTTTCTCCTTTCCACTAAATAGGCATAGACATTCTTAATATTCAAATTCCAAATAACAATATCCTTAATACCTTTCATGCAAATTTTTGGCATTATAACATCATTGTAGATTGTCTTCTTTCTTTACCGAGTTACAAAACCCAACCACTAATTCAAATAGCAAAATAGTTAAAGCTAAAACATTAGTGTTAATGTCATCTTCTATATAAAAGAAGGTCATTGCAATATTCATCCACAAATTCTAAAATCATGAATATATACAAAGCATCTAAGCCCTATAAAATGTATACCAAATATTGTAACACAACATCATGACTATCAAAACAATCCTTCCTAAATTTTTTTTCAGCAAGAAGCCAAGATAGGAGGTAGAAGTGGACCTGTACAGTATGCTCACTAACAAGTTTCATTTTCTTTAATTGCTCTGATAAAGGTGATGGTTTTGCATTATCCACTATGCACGAGGCTTGGTAATGCCTTTTTTTGGAAACCATATATGATGGTTCAACTTCATTATACCTAACAAAAAAACAAACAGGATACCTCAAAACTTCAAAACTGATCTGTGGTGAATATGATATTCAAGTATAGTTATCCAATGAAAATGAAGAATTTACTTGATTTGCATGTAAGGAGAAGCTTGTCTCAATAGGTAAGAAGTATCAAGATAATCTTCTTCTCCTGACTTTGTTGTTAACAACTATGAACACACAGACAAAAAAAGATAACAGTTAACAGAAGGAAACACCTAAATAGCATAGTAAAACTTAAATCAGCTAGGAGAAAATGAATTTAGAAAGAAATATCTACGTACCAAGGTCATGCGCTTCTTGCCCTCCAAATAATCTCTCAAGTACCTAGTCAACTAATAGACAAAGTCAAATTTGAAACCTTTTCCTATTTCAAATTTCAAAATTATTGTCTAAAAGAGATTTCTAAATCATAAGTTGAGATACAATAATAAATAAGCATGTCAGGGTGTTGGTTTATGTTTGTTGATATGACATTAGATATGAAGAAAGCGATAGTAACACCAAGAACAACCAAATTTCAAAGTTATTGTCTAAAAGAGATTCCTAAATCCTAAGCTAAGATACAATAGTAAAAAGCATGTTAAGTTTTTGGTTTATGTTTTTTTATATGACATTAGCTGTGAAGAAAGTGATAGAAATCGAGATCAACCAAAAACTAGCATCAGTCAATTAAATATAAAATATAAATAAAATATTAAATTTACCATAGAGTTTTGGAAGTGCTTCTGTAGCGGTTTCTTTGGATTTTTTTGGTGCTCCAGCAACGACTGCAACCAACAATGACATGCATAATGTATGAGTGAACGTGAAGGCAAGAGAGAAAAGATATGAAAATTCCAAAATGATGGAAAGCAGTATAAAAATCAATAAAACTCTGGCTATCAAAAGCATAATGACTTGGGTTCATAATTTTAAGCATAGACTACATACTCTTAAGCATAAGCTAAACACCATCAATGTCTTATTGATAAAATTGCTTTCAAGCAATCTTGTCCCCTACAAAATCACAAAGAGAAGTTGAGATGAAGATAAAAGCAAATATTCATGACATTTACAATAACAACCAACCCTTATCTCTCTAGGTGGTATATTGCATTAATCAACCACATTAAAAATTATAGTCAATCTAGCATATGAAATTTAAAAAAAAAAATGGCATTTGGGCGATCGACTACACTTTATTAAAAGATTTACTTTTTTACTAGAAACTTTATCCAAATGTCAGAATTTCAATCTAATAACTAGTAAATGCTTATATTACATTATTACTTAGACAGTGTGAAATCTTTGTAGTATACTAGTATTAATCAACTCCCATTAATGATAATGCTTATGATTGATCTTTTTTTTTGGATAAGCTATATGCCATCACATGGGTTCGAATCGAGGAGCAATTGCTTAAAGATTTGCTCCCTAGCCACCAAACACTGATGATTTATCTAAGTAATAAAATGGAGTGTACTAAAATCATTATTCATATTTCATGCACCCCTATACATTTCTCTAAGGTATTTTTGCAATAGACAAAAAAGAGGATAAATGAAACGACATTTAAAATATATCATATTGCCATTTAATTTAGAATATAGCATAAAGCTAAAATCAAGCCTACTTGCTCATAACAGTATTAGGGGGAACAGACCTGATTCCCGGTTCTTTTTTCTCTCTCAGCGCCAGCAAGGTCAATGAAAGTCAAAATAACATCATTTGACTTGGGGTTGACAACACCTTTACGTTTTTGAGTAACATCACGAATATTGATGATGCATTGTGATCGGCTACAATTACAAAGAAGAAGTTATACCTTATTTGCTATATAATCTTTAGAGAAAGCTACTAATATGTCATGATTTCTATAACAAAAACTGTAACCCCTACCACAAAATTTAACTGGAATAGCCACTACTTCTTGAAAATTAATTCCAAATAAATCCTTAGTTGTATTTTGTGGTCAATCTTTTTTCTCGTTTTTGCTTTCCCTTTTCTCATCTTTCCTTTTGTGGGTGAAATCTAACTTATACAAGTGGCAAAGCATCATCCTAAAACAGGACAATAAACTACATGCTAGAGATATGTTAAAAGTTGTCTGAGATATTCCGATGTGGTAGCCTCCTCCCACTCGGCTCATTACTAAAGATACCCTCAAACAAAAGAATCTGCTGCATAGAAAAAGCAATCTCTTCCTATTCTAAAAAAATCTAGGCTTTCCAATGGAAGAAATGCCTAGCCAACAGGAAAGTGATTTTCTTTCAAAGGAAGGACGAAACATCCTACCTCGACTGACTATTAGTATTTGTCATTGCAGTCGCACGTCTTAGCATTGCTTGTGCTATTAAGGATTCAGCCTGCTCTGTATTAGAGATGAGAACCTGTTCACACAAATGCAAGAAACAAAAAAATTATTACCAGCCACATTGTAGACATCTAGGGAAACAAACATATTCAACTAAAAAACCTCTTTCTGGCCTTTCACATTTGATTGCTGCATGCTCAGTTCACCTCCATCAGGTAATAAATCAAAGAATTTCTCTGCTTTACCTCGTTCGGAACATATCTCAAATACCGATATGTAAAAGGATCTGCAAATTGTACCACGTGACTAAATTTGGCATTTCATTTAATCAAACAACATATATATTGAGGCAAAACTGCAAATGATTTTCCAAGGCTTGTCACTGTGTTGTTATGTTTGAGTCGACAAAGAACAATTGAACTAATAATGAGATGAGATCACTTAAAATTGTTTGGCGCTTTTCATATCTCAAGTGGAAGAAGTAGTGTCTCAGCATCTGTTTCTAGAGATGTACGCCAGCAGCATTTTTTAACCATTTCATAAGCTTCAATTTCGAACATTCAACATGCAACGCTTGGTTATCAAAACACAATTAACACATACTAAGTGCTAACTGAATGATAAATCCTCATGCAGTTTATATATTCAATTCATACTTATACGAATAGAATTGGCAATATAAACACTTATATATCAGATACTTCTATATAAATTTTGAAAACCAGTTTCTCATATAAACTTCCTTACCTCAACTTTTTAAAGTAGCTTCACAGTCATTAGTTATGGTTATAGTTTAATACTAAGAATACTAAGAATTTTATACAAAACTAGAGAAGTTCTTCAAACAAACCAAAACAGACTCAAGGATTTGGAATGACAAAATTACCTCGATCCTTCTTTGCCACCGGCCTCTGTCTCTTTGAATATGTTGCGTAGTGCAAGAGGCACCATTCCAGGATCTCTTGGACTTCCAAACACGGTATGAGTCTTTCCAGACCCACTAGGTCCCAATGCAGCTAACATTCCACTTCTACCCTTAAGAAACTCCTCCACCACAGGTTTCACCATTCTCTCATACACGTGAAACTAAAAGTCGATTACGTTGTTAGCTAGGAAAACCGCAAATGGCAAAAAAGAATGATAAATGAGACAATGTCGTTGTGATCACCTGTGATGAATCGGAAGAAAAAACATGAGAGAAACCTCCATAAGTCTCTGATTTGATTCGCTTTGACTCTTGCAAACCTAGAGGAGTTGATAACGTCACTGACTGCGAATCGGTGACGGAAATGCACGCAGCAGAGCTCTTCTTCGTCGAAGTTTTAGCGCCTGCGGCTGTGTTCTTCTTCGTTGGATTCTGAGGCCACGCATTTTTAGGTCTCACCCGCGGAGCTTGGTCCGGCGACGGGACAGGTCGAATTCGGAGGAACACTTTGAGGTTCTTGTTCTCCGGTGAAGGGAAAGATGTTGACGGAATTTCTGTTGTTTGTGCAGATAAAATGTCGTCATGGGGGAATTGGGGGATTTCACGGGACTCTAGCAAGCTTTGTGGAGTAGATTTGGGAGTGGCGCGTGCTTTCCGGAGAGGATTCCGACGAACGGAAATTGTGTTAGGGCACGGTGTCAACGAGGAAGTGTTGACGTCCATGTCAATGGCGGAAATTGGGAAATTCAAATACTACTGAATACTGATAACTTTATATTAGGGGAGGCAGAAAAACAAAAAAGTAGTTGCGTTGTGGGTGGCTTTAGCTCTTTGCTCTTACACTTTGTTTGAGAAAGGGAAAAATAAAATGGGAGAAAAAGAAATTAAAAAAAAGAGAGAAATAAATGTTTTTTTATATAGGTTAAAGTGCATTTACATGAGTTCAAAACGAAGAAATTAGAGTTAAAATATAGAAGAAATAAGGTATTATTTGCTAACGAGAAATCTTTACTTTAATAATATAAAAGCAATAATGTTTGTTTAATTTTTAGAGGGAATTTTGCCTCTAATTTTTTGTAGTAAACAAGCATTTTCATGCATTTTACAGAAGTTTCTCTAATCTTATTCACATGCTCTGTGCATATCATGAGGAAGAGGGGTGGTAAAACGGGTTTATCATGCTTGGTCAATCTGTTAGCCCTCTTTTAATTAGTGATTCGGGTTGTATATTTGAGCTTGCTATCCCCATTGACTCATCCCACTTAATTAGAGCTAGATATACAAACCGGCCTGCGGGTAAATGGGTTGGACGGACTTTGGCCTTAAAGAAATAGGACCATTTAGATTGCAGGGTTAGGTGGACCTGACCATTTACTTACGGTTTGAACGGATAAAATTCGCGGATTCCGCAGGTATCCGCTTAAAATTTTTAATTTTTTTTTTTGCGTTGAAATAAGTAAGTTAAGTCTAATATTTTTAAAAAAAAATCCAAACTCACTTACTCACTAAAATAAGTAATTTGGGCCCTGACATTTCTAATTGGTATGTTAAAACTTTTATTTTTATTTTGAATGTTTGAATATTTGGTTTATACTAATTATTTAGACTTAATCTAAACTTTGAAGTTTGAATATTTGTGTTATATTACTTTGAAATTTATATTATGAATGTCTTATGTCTAATATGTTAAATATTTTGTGTACTTTTAAAATATTTTTATGAAAGTTTTCGGCTTTTTGACCACATTGGGTGAATAATTTAATTTATTTCCACCAAAAATGTAAAAAAAACACAATTTACCAAACTAGGCATTTTTTGACCAAAACTGGTGTCAAACCCGCAAACTGAGTTGTAGTTTTTTTATTGTTCCCTCTGTGCCAACAAGAACTGATTTGATTGCCTTGGGAATGCGCAAAATTGAACCCACCATGTCAGTTTGCGGGTTCAGATTGCGTGTGACAGCATTGGTCTGCGCGTTAGGATTGGACTGCGCGTGACAGAGACTGCACAGTCAACCCGCAGTGTCAGTTTGCGGGTTTGACCGCATCCTGTATTGGCCTACAAAACCGGCCATCTTCTCCCCATCATCCATCCATTCTCACGTTTTTTTAAAAAACCAAACCTCACTCTCCTTCTGAACTCTAAAAAAAACCAAACTCCCACTATCATCCATCCATTTAAAAATATCTCTTAACTTCTCAATTCTCTCTTCTTTTTCTTCACTTATTTTTCATTTTCATTTCTAAAGTACACTTGAGGTAAGATTTTAATTTTGGAATTTTATTTTTTTAAATATTTATTATGTTCTTAATATATATCATAAGAAATTATTAGTTTTTAATTTTTTTTCATTGCATTAAAATGATTAATTTTACAATATTTTTACGTATTAAATATCGTTATTTATATAATTATTTCTTTTTAAACTTTTGTAGAAATAACAATGGCGTCAAGTTCTTCCTCTCGGCCACGAACTATCGATCCTGGACCAATAGATGACAGTTTGTTGACTCTTCAAAAATATCACGTCTCAACGAATATATGGAATGGTGAACCAGATAGAGTTTTGAAGTGCAGGAGAGCAGCAAATCGAGCTAAGCGAGGATTTCTAATTCCAGGCCCGATCATTCCATTATTAAGACAGGCTGGATTTTACGGAGCTGCATTGATTGATTTCTTTCAGATTGAGCGGCCATTGATCAGTGCATTAGTTGAAAGGTGGCGACCCGAAACACACACTTTTCACATGCCTGATGGAGAATGCACCATTACACTCCAAGATGTTGCATTTCAACTTGGTCTTCCTATCGAAGGAGAAGTTGTTACTGGAACAACTGTAGTTAATTGGAGACATTTATTTGTAGAATATTTTGGGATATCTCCCCCTGAAGATGAGATAACGGGTGGTTGTTTACGTATGGGTTGGTTAGACGAAAATTTTGGAGAACCAGAATATCACATGCACAACGAAATCCAGCGACAAAGGTATACAAGAGCATTTATTTTGCGGTTGATAGGCGGGTCGTTGTTTACTGACCACTCTGGTAAGCATGTCCATCTTAGATATCTTCCCTTATTGGTTGACTTGCAACGCACTGGCACATATAGTTGGGGTTCAGCTGTTTTGAGTTTTTTGTATCGAGAGCTATGCAATGTCACTAACTACAAGACAAAGGAAAGGGCATGGGAACGTTTCCCTTGTATTGCACCAAAGACACTACCTCCATATGTGGATGGACCACTTGGAGCACGGTATGCAAATCAATTGAATTTATATTTATCCATGAAAATTGAAACAATTTTAATTATTTTAAGTTACATTAAAATTTTGAATATATATACATATAGGTGGTGCGGAGGCGAATCGTTTGTGACGCAGAGGAACACATTACCTATATATCGGCGACAATTTGATGAACTGAAACGAGGAGATGTGACATTGTGAAGCTTTTTTTCTTCATATCTTTAATAAAAACAACCAACATAAATATCTTAATAGTGTTAATTATTTTTGTACAGATTATTTGGGAACCATATACCTCTCAAGTAAGAAGATTGTTGCCCGATTATGTTATACAAGGAGAAGATAGTTGGAGGTCTGTTGTTCCTTTGATCTGTTTTCATTTAGTAGAGTGGCACCAACCAAATCGTGTTATGCGACAATTTGGCATGACACAACATGTACCAATGGAGCCATCTCAACCACAGCAATTGCATGACATTACACTTCGTGGGAAATTCACAGAAAATTGGCAAGTAATTCATGCGCCTTACATCGCTTTATGGAACAACAGACAAACATATGTGGTAACAACCCAAGAGCAGCGTATTTCGCTATCTTCAAACTCACAGTACATGAGATGATATAATTTCATAACCAGACGGTGGATATCTAGAGATGGTGCGCAAAGGGCTAGTCAGGTAAATTTTAGTTCACTTAAAGCTCCTATTTTGCTTCCTAAATGACGAATTACTAACCAAGGAAAGTTTTTATACTGAAAATGTAGGTGGAGAGTGCTCAAAGATTATATTATTACTCTACAAAACATGGCCGTGATGACTTTTCTTTTGATGACTTAAGAGATGAAAGCTTGCTAATTTTACAATTGGGCCATGAGAGCATCCCAACAGATTCCTGATGTCGGCCAACAAAGCGTGTTGCCTCCACATCGCCATGAGGGCCGTGGACTTCAACGTAGGAGACGTCTAGTGGAACCTGAGACCTTAACAATTCCGCTTCCACCGGAACCCCAACCTGTGTCATATTATGTGCCTCCGGTGAACCCTTCTCCACAAATGACTATGTTTTGGTATCCTCCACATCAAGAAGGGTCGTGTGATGTACACTCGGTCAATCCTGAACAATATCATTCCCCTGCATACCCTAGTCCATTTGTAGCGGAATGTTATAGACCAGATATGCCCACATTCAACACACCATCTCCATTTGCCCCACACATGACTACTCCACCAACTCCTAATTGGTTTCCTCAATGGCAAGAAGAATCAACTGATAGTCACTTTTTTGGCGGAATAAGTTATCATCATGAGCAGTCACCTCCCGGTCTAGGTTTCAATTTGAATGAAGAATTCAGTGAAGCGGCTAGTACAAGTCATGTATCAGCTGAGGATTTCATTCATGCAGGTAGCACAAGTGCTCTAATGGATGATTGTTGTTCAAAGGCGTTGATCATGCACTCGACATCTTCATCATCAGTTACATTCAAACCTGCATACATGATTGGATTTTAAGATAAAACATATCTACAAGTAATAGACGAAATAATTTGGTTGGACATAAGTTTTAATTTGGCATGAATCTTTCTCTTGAGAAAATCATAACCAATCTCCTTCAAAACTAATTCCATCTGGTCTGTTAACTTTTCTACCTTTCCAGTAAATAAACACTGGTATGAGACTCATTTTTCTAAAAAAATGAAGAAAGGGAGAATTAAAGCCTATAATTTAGAATGCAAGTAAAATGAGGCTCATAAATTACAACTTAAAATACAAGAATTTCTACAACTATAACTCAGCAATTAAAGAGAAACAAAAACTATTTTTGAGAATGTGAGATGGGAAAATGTAAAGAGAGCAACTATGAAATAATGAAACAAATGGAGGATGGAAAAAATGGATTGGGGCTTCTTTAACGCGTAGGAGTTGTATTTATAGGGGGTGGAAGGAATCTAGTCAAACCCTCTAACTGACATTGAGGGTTCCCTTTTAAGGGCAATGGGGAGTCAAACCCGCAAACTGACACTGTGGGTTGACTTTGCCCCTGTCACACGTCCAATCCCAACGCGCAGACCACCTGAACCCGCAAACTGACATGGTGGGTTCAGTTTTGCGCATTCCCAAGGCAATCAAATCAGTTCTTGTTGGCACAGAGGGAACAATAAAAAAACTACAACTAAGTTTACGGGTTTGACACCATTTTTGGTCAAAAAATGCCTAGTTTGGTAAATTGTTTTTTTTTACATTTTTGGAGGAAATAAATTAAATTATTCACCCAATGTGGTCAAAAAGCCAAAGTTTTCTAACCCTTTTATGCATTTTTTTTAAGTAAAGTATTATAAAATAAAAAAATAATTATTATGCACTTTTTAAAGTAAAGTTGTAGTGTAAAGAAAAAAAATGGTAAAAAAAAAAGTGTTTATGCGAATGTCCGCGGACTTTGCCGGCGGTCTTGACAAAATTAAGTTCATTTATGATGCGGGCTTAAGCGGTGGTCCGTTTAACCTGCGGACTTGTGTAGGGCGGTCCTGGACCCCGCAGGCCACCCGCATACCCAGCTCTACGCCTAGCTTGCCAACCATGCGAAGGCCGGGATGGACTAGCCTGCTGGCCTATTTTCCTTATTTTTTTATAAAAATATATCTTTTTAATTTATTCTTTAAGATATTAAAAATTTCAAAAAAACAAATACAATTAAAAATCACACTTTTTTTATGGAAATATATTTTTTTAATGAAAACATATATTTTTTAATAAAAACACTTTTTTCTTCTCTTTTTTTATAAAAATATGTTTTTAAAATTTTTGACGGACTAAACGGGCCCATTTACGACCTGCCAAGCCAATATAAAAACGTGCCCGACTAACAAAGTGAGCTTGTACAATCATGACGGGTTGGCCCGTCTCGGCCCGCTTTTTGACGAGCCAAATAGATAATAAATTAAACGGTTAAACTAGCTCATTTTGTCACCCTTAATCATGTAATCACATTCCTTGGTTGTACGAGTTTTATACCATTTGGCATTTATTTTAGTATATTTCCAACGTTTTATAATCACCGCATCTAACTAGTCGCGTACTATTACTGCTCAGCCACTATCCCACCATCAAGTATCATCCATGCCTTTTAATATCCCTCTAATCATTTATCGAAAGAGTCGTTATTTTCTTATTCACTTAATTTTATTTATTTTTTATTTATAATTAAATATAAAAAAATATATAGTTAAGTCTGTATATGATTTAGTAAATTACGAAAATTTAATTTAAAAAAATGTTTCAAAATTTTATCAACTAAATTATCAATAAAAATGTGATTAAATTTATATATAATTTAGTTAATCCCAAAAATTCAATATAACAAAAATATTTAAAGAATAGTAATTCACCAAATCATATATAGATTTAACCACCAATTTATTTAAATTTAATAATAAGTAAGAAATGAGTAAAATTTAATGAGTAAGAAAAATATTTTTCTTATTAAAAGTGGTTGGCTTCCTCATGCAAATAGCTTCCTCATATGGCATTAATTTCTGTGGCATTCATTTGACTTTTTCATCCGCCATCAATTGTGCCAATTTTCTTTGTTCTTTCTATGAGATAACGATAAGGATAATCTCTTTTATTATTTGTTTTACTCAACTAACAAATCAATACTCAATTCCTCCACGACTTCTTTACTTCTGGAGACATTAATTTTTCTTGCTTCTCTTCTCTTCCCAAAGCCTTCATCCTTGAAATATTCATGCTTCTCCCTTCTCCTTCCAAAACCCTTCTCCATTCTCCAGTTACGGATAAGAAAATAGAAAAAAAAAAAGTGATAAATCCCGGCCGCCATTGATGGAATCCAGAGCGGTGGTGCGAGCAGAGTAGCGAGGAAGCATGGCGGAGTAAGAGGGGTTTCCTGGAGTGCAAGCAGAGCAACGACAACAACAAATCACAGCGGGGTCCATAATAGCGGTATCCTGGGTGTACGCATACATGCCGAGTCCAACACCAACCATCCTGGATGCATCCCGGTAAGTTTGGCACGGCCTATGATCAGGACCCAGATAATGTGATTTGGGCTCAAGCATAAGGTCCAGGCCCAATATTGTCTACACTTAGATTATACGCTTCTCTATGATACTATCATTAATCTATCATGCAAGGTAAGTAAGTATTCTATCAGATACATATAATCCTAATACATTCACTGAGTGTCGGAGTCCTTGCAGGTGGACACCGCCACCAGAACTCAAGCCCAGAAGACATTCATATTGCTCTCTGTTGATCAAGAGGACCACCTTATTTGTCTTACATCCTCGTTAGATTAGTTCACAACAGGAGTTAATCAGGTTTCGTGCAGCAACTTCGGTTCCGTCTATATGCTTCAATGAAGAATCTGGAAAAGAGCATTATCAACCCAACAACACTATAAAGAAGGAGGACGTTTTTTCGACGACGACGCCGTTGCTGCTGTGTCTTTCAATGAAGACACCAATGTTGGAATTGATGGTAACGGCGACCAGAAGCATCATCACCAAAGCCCCAAACCAAGGAGGTACATATATTGCTTTGATTCTATTTCATTTTCATTTTAGTTTAATTTTAGGATCCTTTACTGAGCATTGGCAGTATACATTTATGAATTCCAAAAGGTAAATACCCTTTTTCACATACTTGCATGGGTTGTTGGGTGAAAGGATAAGAAAGGAGAAAGGGCTTATTCTGCTTTGTAGTCCTAAAGTATACATGCCGTGTTTCCTACAATTTATGATTTTAGTGTATTTTTGCTATTTTTGTTCACATTTGTGTTTCTACGGGGTCCTTTTGTCTCCTTGTGCTTCTACACGATCCTTTTGTCTCATTATCTCTTCTTAACCGTAAGTTGAAAGTGGGTAATGATAATATGCAGTGGTGTTTAAGATCAATCCAAACCTATTTAAAATCACGTAACTCAATCGAATAAATTGAGAATAGAATGAACCAAAACTAGAAAAAATTGAAAACCCAAAAAAAGCCGAAATTTTTTATTAGATTAGTTTAGATTTCGAATATTCTTAATCAAACGGAACCAATCCAAACCAAACTGAAACAAATACTTTTTTTTTTACAAAATTATAACATTATTCATATTTATACTACTAAATACTCATTTAACAAAAATAATACCATAACTTACTTTTTTTATAATTTTATGATGTAACATCATCTTAATATTATATATTTATCATTTTATCATTTTTTAATCAATTTAAAATTAAATTTCAACATTTTTAGTTTTATATTGATGAAATTTATAATATATATTTTGTGTTATATCTTTAATATTTTATTTAAATGTCTAATTTTATATTTAATTTAATTTATAATTGTTATAATCTTAAAATTGAAAACCAATCCAAATCAAATCAAAAAATATCATATCAAATTGGTTCGGATTTCTTCTGTAGACCAAATTGAACCAAACTAAACTACAAAAAAAATAAATTAATCGGCTTCTGATGATTTAACCCCTCAACCGATCCAAACTGAACTGCAAACACCCCAAACAATATGTAGATTTCGTAACGTTTTATTTAATTACGCGATCTATGAGCTTAAAAGGCATGTTTGTTTTATCTATTCTAATCTTTGAAGCATGATTGTGAATTCTATTAAAAAACTAGTGTAATGTCGTAATCTTCATTGAAGAATTTATGAATTTCATTTATGACTGAAAAAGTGATGCCTCATGGAAGATGATATTCTACTTATATGTTGTTGTCCTAATAACTCTCCATAAATGCATACTCATTTGTTGTTATTTGCACGTGTGCTATACAATATAATGTACATAAACCGGTATAAATGGATGCATATTGACTTAAAGATACTTACAGGACCGGTAAAGACTCATTAATTTTATTATTAACTTTGACGGTTATTGATTGAAAATAACTAAATTTTTTCGTGTAAAAGAATGACACTTCTTACGCTATGAGCTCAGCAAGACTAATACAAACGATTGGGAATGAACTGACAAGTGAAAAATTTATATTGAGTTACTTGCATGTTGTCTATGCTTATTGGATGTTTTGACCGTCATTACCGCTATGATTAATTTATGGATGTACAGTGTTAATAATGTGTTAGAGTTGGGGAAATTTTTTAGTCATTACACTGAAGCTATTTGATATTGTAAATGTGAACACATGTTAGAGTAGAAATGTAACACCCCAATTTTAGGAATATTAGATAGAGAATAATAATATTAATTTGATTATTTTAGTAGTAAATAGAGTTTTAAATTGAGAAGGTTGGTAATTAAAAAAAAATATTTATTAGATAAATAAAAAGCAGATAAGAATGAATGAGTGAAGAGATTTGAAATAATAATATTAAATTATATTTGAATTTAGTTTGAAGTTAACATAAGCTAAATTAAGATATTTATATTTAAAATTAAATATTAAGTTATTGATCAGATAATTATTATTTAATTAGAACGGGAGGCTAAGATAAATAAAATAAAAGACAGGTTAATTTTTTTCCTAATAATCACTTAAAATATGATTATTTTTCTACCCAACTTAAGAATAACTTTTAAGTTTATACAAGCAAACTCTTAAACATCTAGAAATTTAAGGTACTGAGCAGGATTACTATATCAATCGTGTTTGATTTGATTTTGGGATTGCGAAAAGAATTCCTTTGCATTACAAGCTACCTACCTCTGCCTCCAAAATTGCTTCTAAAACTATGTCAGATCCTATTGCATCAGCCCCTCCACGAGGCAAGGGTCCAACATTTTCAGCAGAAATTGGTAAGATGGTGAGCTGGAGTTCATCTTTAATTTAATCTTGACAACCTGATAAATCGTTCTTTATGACAGCGAACTCTGCCAATCTTTCAAAAGTAGTTACTTGACTTTGCATATTGCATGAACTGGAGAAAGACGAAGTTAAATCCTTGGTAATTTGGTATAAGTTATTCTCTCTAGCATCTTTTGGTTTCTTACTGTCATTTGAAATAGATGTCTGTTCAACATTATCCACAAGCCTCCATGTCAAAGGTCCAGGATTCATGTCCTTATGAACCTGACGGGCTTGAGACTGCTGCATAACAGTGTCAAATTAACTTTAAGAACTATCAACGCCGCCACTCTCCTGATAATCTCATATTCTTCTTCTAATACAACAATGTCATTACTCTAGTACCTATTTTTTTTTGGAGGGTATGGTACATCATTTTTCTAAATTAATAAGATAAGTTGACATTTCATTTTTCATTATTTTTCTTTTTTAAATTAAACAAAATTATATTTGACTTTCTTTTTCATACTTTCACTCTAAATTATTTTGTCAAATTTAACTCTAACTCCTTCATTAATTCACAAATATAATTCTCTTCCATCTCCCATAAAAAAACTCAAACAAATCTCGAATTTCATTTTTTATCTTCTTTGTCATTACATTTTCATTCCACTCTTGCCATTGTGAAAATCGCATCCCATAGTCACTACTCTCAAAAATATAATAAAATAATAAAATAAATTTTTGACACATAACATAACTTTTAATATAATATGTAAATAAATAATTAAATTAAATTAATAATTAACATTTTTATTTATTTCACGATTTTACTAAAAATGTTGCCACATGAAATGTCGTGTAAGGTATCTGATTAACTTCTTGTTGTTGTTGATTTTTTTATGAAAATGAAATGATTAATTAACATAATATATACTTATCATCAACAGCTTGACCAATAAAATTCATAATATATACGAAGTTAAGAGTTGGTAGAAACTTTTTTTGGTATAAATTGATTTATCCTGAGTTTTGTTAGCTATTGCTCTTAAGATAATAGATAAGAAATCTATAAATATGAATTTTATATTAAAAAGTGTAATATTTAATTTTATAAGTTGATCTTCATTAAATTATAACTTTTTGTTTAAAACTTTTATTTATGAATAAGTTATCCATTGTCTTAAGGATAATTGTTAATAAAACTCATATTATATATATATTCAAAGGAGGGGAGATGAGGTATTTTAATGGAAGGGAAGGAAAAGGAGGGAAAATAAAAAAATTGAAACTGTGTTTGGTTTAACTAGAGGGAAAGGGAGAGGAAGGGGAGCGAAAATAGTATTTTTGTGTTTGGTTAAAGGGAATGAAAGAGATTTTGGGTTTGTTTGATTTCTCTTTTTGAAAACAGTTTTCTGTTTTTAAAAACTGAAAATTAAAAAATCCGTTTGTTAGTCGAGTTTTCAAAAACAATTTTTGGGAACAGTTTTTGTTTTTTAGTATTTAAAAACCAAAATATGAAAACATCTCAAACATGTTTTGGTTTTCAGTTTTCTAAATTTACACACAAATTTGTATTGAAAACTCCTCTCACTTTTTTTAAAAATAGTTTCTGTTTTACAATACAAATTTTAAAAACTAAAATTATTTCAAACGAGCCCTTTATGTATTAAAAACATCTCCCCTTCCATGCCCTCCAAATCCCTCCACTTTCGGAAGAATTTCAAAACACACTAAAATCTCTCTCCTCCCCTCCTCTCCCCTCCTATTATTTCCCTACCAAACATAAAATCTTATTTTTCTTCCCTCTCCTCCTAAAACCTCCAACCAAACATACCCTTGGATAATTACAAATGTCTCTTACGTACATCTCACTCACTAATATAACACTTCAAAAGTATATATAAAAAAAAGTACAACACTTCTAATTTTTTTACTATATTAGATATTCAAAATAATATGTATAGTCTAGTTACCAAACAAAAAATAATTAATATGTATAGTCTACTTAATAGATTAATTTGGTATTAAAATAAAAAGTCAAAACTAAAAAGTATCCTAATACTAAATTGAATAAAATCTTCCATGAACTTTAAATCTAATCAAAATTGAGATTAAAAATAGTTTGTATTAAACTTCAGTTGAGTTTTTAGCCAAACTATTTTTACAGAATTAAGTTAAATCTGAGTAAAAAAATAGCTTGTTTTGGACTCAAATAGAGTTTTGAGTTAAATTATTTTTGGTAAGCCAAATTGAGCTTAGACAGATTTGATTTATTTTTAACCCTACTAGCAGAATAGATAATTTTTGAAATTATATGTTTATAATTTTAAAATGTAAGATTAAGTATTAAGTATAAAAATATAAAAATTTTGTTGGTAAAGACAAAATTCATTTCAATAATTTCTATATTTCGAAAGAATTATATTTTTCGGCTGTCGACAAAAGGATACCTTTAATACTCATCAAATTTTTTTTTTCTTTTGATTTTTGGCTACGAAATAAATTAAAACTAACTATTACATCTAAAATCAATTTTGTATGTTTCTGAAAAATTATAAGAAAGAATTCAGAATATAGATTCTCAATCATCCACGCAGGATCCAGACAATCATTCGTCTGTCCAACTAATGTTTCATTTTTTAAATTAAATGAGGTGTTGTCTAACTAACGTTAAATTTTGTGCCTTTTTCTATTTGAAATTATACTTTTCTTTTTGGTAAATAAAGGAAAAAAAAACAGAAAAGAAAAAACAGAATTTTTTTTTTACTATCTACATAACATAAATCCCTTTTTCAAAAAACTTATTCTCATTGCATTAACAAAAAAAAATGAACACAATATTATAAGATGGATAATTCCATATTATTATCATTAGTTTAATTTCGTTCAAAGTTTAACCAATAAATCAACTATATTATTTAATTTGAAATTTTATTTTAATTTTTTTTGTTTATAGAAAATTAGTATAATTAGAGATTAAATTTTGTACTCACATAAACATATGTTTTTGTGCTCACCAACCGACTAGGAAAAATTCTACTTTCAACTGAATAATTGAAATTCAAATAAAGTATAAAATATGAATAATAAACAAAAGAAATAAGTTGGGAAATAAAAAGGACAAAAAAAATGAATTAATTAGTTGATTAACAGGAATAAATCATGATTAGCGGTGAGGTTAGGAGGAGGAGGACCTAATAGTCACATGAAATTGAGATATAGCTGGCAAAAGGTTGTCTCGGGTCAGTCACAGTCAGCCAAGTGTCTATAAACCTTTTCTTTTGCATTCCTCTTTCTTTCTTTCGTTTAAATTTGATTGTGAAATTAATTTTCCTCATCTGTTCCTTTGCAACTGCGAAAACCGAGTAGGGTTCATGCTTCGCTGAACTTCGTTTCATTGCTAGAACCGCGAAGAAGCATTGTTGGTTGGTTCGGTTAGATCTTTGATCTGAAAATGAGCGCGTCCAGGTTCATCAAGTGCGTCACCGTCGGTGATGGTGCTGTCGGCAAAACCTGCTTGTTGATTTCCTACACCAGCAACACTTTTCCTACGGTTTGTTTCTGCTTCGCTTTTCTTTGTTCCCTATCACTATTCGGCTGAGATTGAAATCAGATGAGTCTTTATCATGCCTATTCCTTTTTTTCCCTTCCAGATTTATCGTCAATTGTAATTATTTGTTTCTTACTCATTACAATTGGCATCAGAGATAATATGCGGTGGAAGGAATTATTGAACTCCGTTGAATTAGGAATTTTCTATTGATTTTGACTTGCTCTGGAGCTGGAACTTTCCTAATTTGGATATTTACTTTATTATCATTACGATTACCATTCCTGTATTATCGAATGGACCAAGTGCTTCAATTTCATTTAGCACTATTTTGAATTTTATACACTAACTCACTCCGATTCTTTCTTTAAGAGCTTCTATTCACTGATTCTAACCTCAATCACTCTTTCTAGCGCATAGCACTTCTGCTATTTGCTTGTAGTTTGATTAGGAAAAGAGTAATTATTGCTTCGGTGATACAAGATGTAGAATGTAATGCTTTCCTTCTAAAATTGTGATCAATTAATAGCTCCTTAGCTCGAATTTATAAAGGTGCAGGTTGGCATATAAAAAATGCCTTCCTTCTGAAATTGCGATCTATTAATATTAATTGCTTTATTGGCAAGTACTTAATAAGCTGCAGGGGCGAACTGCCACTACTTCTTGTTATTGTCATCTTTCCTATTGGTTTTGGTTTTGTTCTTCAACAAAGTTATAGGTTCATGGTTTCATCCTTCTCTGATTATGTTTGTCATCATCAATAACAGGATTATGTGCCCACAGTTTTTGACAATTTCAGTGCAAATGTTGTTGTGGATGGAAGCACTGTAAACCTGGGATTATGGGATACTGCTGGTAACACGGAAACCAATTCATTTTTAGCATATCGTTTGTTCTGGACTTCTGGTGGCTTAACATATGGTTTTATCAACAGGTCAGGAGGATTATAACAGACTAAGACCCTTGAGCTATCGAGGAGCTGACGTCTTCATACTTGCATTTTCTCTCATAAGCAAGGCTAGCTATGAAAACATTGCAAAGAAGGTTCGTGCCTTTCATATTAAGAATTTAGTTGGAATGCTGATCATTTAAATCAATTTTTTCACTTAATGTATCTAACGAGTTGTTAATCTTTTTTTTACTTTTCTTTCTTTTTTTTTTTTCAGTGGATCCCAGAACTAAGGCATTACGCCCCTGGTGTTCCAATAATTCTAGTTGGAACCAAGTTAGGTAAGCCTTTACCCCTTCCCTTTTTTTAGTGGTTTGGCTGTGCATTTTGTTATTGGTCAACCAATCCAGATGATCATGTTATATCTAGCTACCGGCCTTGCTTTGGTTACTTAAACCACTAAGGGATTTCTTGACTTCGAAGTTCACACATTTTATTACTTTATCATATCATTTTTTTCCCCGCACATTTGCTTCATAATTTCTTTTATCCATTACCAACGGCCAACCTACTGTATGAATTGGTTTAAACAGTATCTTGGATAAACTGGTCTTTTCATTTTCCCATGTGATTAATCTTTGGTTCATGCGCTGGTGGATAATAATAACAAAAGTTGGTTTATAATCTCTATTGGAAAGAACGGGTAGCATTTGCAGAAATGAAGAAAAATAAGTTGGATTAGCATCAGTGTAGCGGTGTTGTGGAGATTTTAGCTTGATATGTTTCTTTGACAAAAATAGATGCATGACAACAGTGGTGGAACTTGACCAAATAAATCGGGGACTAAACTAGTCAAGCGGCAAGTGGTAATTTAATCAAAATATTTGTCTGCAGATCTTCGGGATGATAAGCAATTCTTTTTAGACCACCCTGGTGCAGTACCAATTATTACAGCACAGGTACACAATACTACAAATTTATTATCATGTCCCATTTCTTTGGTACTACTAG
Source organism: Cyamopsis tetragonoloba (assembly GCA_037177725.1). NCBI lineage: Eukaryota > Viridiplantae > Streptophyta > Magnoliopsida > Fabales > Fabaceae > Cyamopsis > Cyamopsis tetragonoloba. The sequence continues at coordinate 84,871,496 of CM074119.1, forward strand.
AAGGGTAGGTTTGAGTCATTGATTCTGGAATTATGCTGATCTAGTCATTGCACTTTTCTCTTTGGTTGAAGGGAGAAGAATTGAGAAAACTGATTGGTGCTCCTGCCTACATCGAGTGTAGTTCAAAGACGCAGCAGGTGCAGTTTTCTCACTTGAAATTTGCATAGTGATTTTTTTTTTTCCCTGTCGTTTGTGTCATGTATTTTCATCTGCTTTTGGAATTACAGAACGTAAAAGCTGTCTTTGACGCGGCCATCAAAGTGGTTCTTCAACCACCAAAGCAAAAGAAAAAGAAGAGGAAGGCACAGAAGGCCTGCTCAATATTGTGATTAATAATAAGAAATTATTAGTATTGTATTGACAGTTCGGCCAACCTGTGTTGCCTCTCCATCAGTTTGTGTTGTTTTGTTCCCTATCCTCTATAAATTAACGAGAGCAGGAAGCTCTGTATAGTTTGGACTGACATAGTAAGGCCCCTTATAATCACAAGATTACAGCCTTGCCTCATTTCTTACTCTGTAATTACAATTAGCTTAATTACATATTCCCGTTACCGACTTATTTCCTTCTGTTATTAATATGTTAGCAGTCTACTGAATACTGCTTGCTTTGTGAATGAGTTATATACTCATGGTTCTTAATTTTGATGTCATTTGTGATTTTTTATGTATCGTTTTGGTCAATTCTTGCACATTTAAAAATTTACCAGAAATATATTGTTTTTATCGAAGGACAAAATTCCATTTATATCGAAGTCTTGTAATTATTAGATTTAACAAAAACTTGACAAATAAGTGTGTTTGGGACTGGGAGTGTATTATTGATATTTTTGTCTAAATCATAAAAACAACTGAATTATTAAAACACAGCACTTCATAAACGAGTCAATCTTTTATCTTTTCTTTCTTTTATAGTAGTATTTAGTATTTAATGAGATGATCTTGAGTATACCTTGAATTTTTTAGAAATAATTTTTTAATTGTGTTATTAGTTTTATATATATATATGTATATATATATAATTTTATTTTATTTTGACATGATTTAAGGTATATGTGCACTCAATCTCAATAAATTTCATATAAAAAAATTCTCAAAAAAGTCACCTGAATGTTGACTAGAGTCATTTTACATTTTTTATCCACAGCAACATTTCACCACTATGTTTGGGTTAGTTGTTTGGATAGGAGAATGTAGTTTTAAAGCGGATGAGATTAGCACCATCCCTGTTGGGAGTGACCATCTTTTTTAGTATTCCCTCCGTCCCATTTTAAGTGTCGTTTTAAAGAAAAAATTTCTCTCACTTTATTTGTCATTTTATAGTTTCAATGAAGTATTAATTATTATTTACCAAATATATCCTTGAGTAGTTGAATCTTAAATAAATGTTTTGAGAGATGTAATTCACTAATTAATAAAAGTGATAACGGGTATAATAGGAAGTTGGACAATTTTTTGTGTAAAAACAAGAAAATTAATGACATTTCTTAAACTGTGTGTAACAACATTAAACAACACTTAAAATGGGACGGAGGGAGTATATAAATTTATGGTTCTTACATATAAAAATAATGATGGTGTCACTTCCAATAGAGATAGTGATAATCTCATCCTCCAGTTTTAAGAGTATTTAAAATTTAAAAGAGTGGCAATATCAATTATTGGAGTGGCAATATCACTCTCATTAAAAAAACATTCAAAGTTTTAACATCTCATCCTTGACATGCGACATTAATGATTCAGCAATTCATTGAGTGTGTTCTTTAGAGCTTCACCTACACCCTTAAGTGGGTTATCCCCTGCGAATAAATCACTATTTATTCCAAGATTTAGGGACCTTCCGTAGTTCGAGCTCATGCACAAATGTTCATAATCATGAATTCCTTAAAAGGATATAGTTGTGAATTTAAAACATTCATGGCTATATCTCTTTAATCATGGGTTCAAACCACATAAGGTTTCTGAATTCTGGAATAAATGGTGATTCGTTCGCAGGGAATAACTTACTTAAGGGAGTGTGTGAAGCTCTAAGGAACACAACCAGTGAATTCTTGGACAATCAATGTCGTTGGTCAAGGCTGAATTGTTAAAAAAAAAAAAAGGCGCCTACACTATTACATACTCTTAAGAATGTCATTGAGAGGTTAGCCACCCTCTTAAGTGGTCTATTCCATAAATGGGGACTTTCATGGATTCAAACAACTCAACTGATAGTGAATTCAAGGAATTCATGAATATTACTTTGGTTATAGGTTCGAATCAACGGAGATCCCTATTTGTGAGATAGACCACTTAAGAGATGGCTAAGCTCTTAGTGTGTGGACCAAAGAATTCTTATTAGAATGTTACAAAAATAATAAAGATTTCTTCTCTTAACTAGTATTTTTTTTTTAAAAAAAAAATTTAAATATGTCTCTATCACTTCATTAATACTTTTGTTGGTAACAAAATCTAAAATTTATATATATAATATGTTAAATGCGTCTGATCCAAAGCCCCCGCGATCTGGTACCACTAAGAGTTTAGTACTAACTATGCATATATAATGCTAATACTATATGATAAAAAAATACAATAAAAATATTCAAGTAATAACTAATAAGTTTCATATTTTTAATGTAATGCTTTTTTAACTACTGTATTAATTTTTTCTGTACTATATCATACTAATTAGGTGTAATCAATAATAAAAATAAGTAGTATTAATTATAAATTAATTTTTGTTACTTTCACATATTAATTGTTAAGGTTATAATCACAGTTTTCCCACTTTTAGGATGAAACTAATCTCGTTCGCGTTGCGTGACTGGTGCTGACACCCAAAAATTTGGCATAGGTGGAATTTGAACACAGGACCTCTTAATGTGGATCGTTCCTCCTATGAACTTAGAGGGGCCTTACACTGCTAAGTCAATCCTTGTAGTTATGTTTTAGCCTTTTATTACCTTTATATAATAATTTATTATTGTAAAAAAATTGTATTAATATGTTTAATATTATCACTGATACTCACTTTAATTACATAATAATATGATAAAGTAATTTACATTAAGTTTAGCTTTAGAATTATTCAATATACAAAATATTTATCATACAGTTTTATGTGGATGATTTTATATGACGAAACATATGCATTTTAAAAATACAAGTTAATTATTATAAATATGATATTATTTTTCATTTTAAATTAAAAAATCTCATAAAAATAAGAAATTGTATATTTTTTTTATTGTTTGATATACATTGGACACTCTTTTTTTTTTTTTCAATTTTTGCTACTAAGAAACTTTTTCAGTTATAAAGATTATAAAACTAAATTAAGAAATAATTTGCGTCACTTGAATAAAATATATGTTGTATTTAAATTTTATTCCATATTTATTGTTTATTATTTTGAAAAAAACCTAGCCCCTTCCCTAGTCTCGTTTTGAATCCGTCCTTACCTTCTTTCTATAGGTCGGTTTGGTTTAACGAGGGAGAGGGAAAATAGAAAATCCGACAGTATGTTTGGTTTAAATAGAAGGGAAGGGAAGAGAGAGAAAATAATGTTTCGTTGTTTGGTTGGAGGGAAGAAGGAGAATTATAAGTGATTTAATATGTTAATTTTACTCTCCCCACCCCACCCCTCCAAATCTCTCCACTTTTGGAGGGATTTTAAAATGAACTAAAATTTCTCTTGTCCTCTAATTTTTAAACCAAACACATTGAGTTACTACTAATTCCTTTCCTCCCCTCCCCTCCAAAAATCTCCAACCAAACACTACCTTAGAAGATCCATATGACATATCATCATAGTTATTAAAGCTTGATCGGACTAGTCGGCTCAACCATTTGAACCGACAAACAATTTCGTGACCGGTTTGAGTGCTTTTGGGGATTGTTTATGCTATTGAACGAGTTCAAACACGGAAATTCATTCTTAGTCATTGATGTAAGACAATATGAGCCCTTGATTTGAAAGATAATGAAATTTAATCATATTAGTGACAGATTCGTTAAGCATGGCATCGACATTAACAAAAAGGATCAACATGGTCCAAAAAACACGACTTAAGGGGCCAAAATAAATCAAAATAAACTTAAGAAGCCAAAATAAATCAAAATAAATTTAAGAGATCAAAGTTAAAACAAAGACCAAAATAATAATTTAACCTAGAAAACACAAGGAAAATAATTAACAAATCAATAATATTTTTATTTTAATATTCTAAATAACTTCTTTCCGGTGCAAGAAAAAAAATCCAAATCACTAATCTTTATTGGGGTGCGGCTCATGGGCGGAGGGTAGTTGTCTCTTGGGGGCCTTACCCTCGTATTGCAAAAAAAATTATTTGTATGTATATATAATTTTACCAAACAACCTCTTTATTATTTTATGGGACGGCGGCCCCCATCAAAATTGTCTTTAATATTGCTAAAAGATGTTATGTATATATTAATAATGATATTATTGAACCATTTATTTACTTGAAAATATGTATGAACTATCTCTTTTATATTTTAAGTTGACTAATTACACAAATTAGCTCCTTAGTGTCTCATTTTAATTATTAACTTTATCAAAATTTTACTTCAGTCTTTGACTTTATAAGATTGATTATATTGAATTATTTACTGTTTTGGTTCCTCACTTTGTAGTCACAGAGCATTTTAGTCCCTGAATTTCTAAAATGTTTGAATTAGTCCCCGACTTTACATTTCATAGGCCACTGTAGTCCCCAATTTTAAGTGACATTCGTAAAATGCTTACGTGATATGTTGAGTGCCTATATGATTTGTTAATTGATATTTAAGAGTTCACATAAGTGACAAAATGATATTGTTTTGCTTAATCTCGAAATAGATAACTTGATTAGTATCTCAAATCACTTACAAAATAACCTAATTTTAAGCCTCAAAACACTCCGTAACTTTGGAGATTAAGCAAAACAACATTGTTTGGTTGTTTATGTGGACTCATATGTGATAAATAATATGTTATATAGGCACTTAACGTGTCACGTAGGCATTTCGTCAATGTCACTTAACTCCAGGGACTAAAGTGATTTATAGAGTGCAAAGTCAGGGATTAATTCAGACATTTAAAAAGTGAGAGACTAAAACGCCCTGTGACTACAGAGTGAAGGACCAAAATGGTGAATCACTCTAATTATATTAGTCTTCGATTGTATAAAAAATTAATGAATAGTATTTTACAAAGTCATTTTAGTCAAGAGTCATTTTAGTCAAGAGTGGACTAAAATGAATAATATTTTACAAAATCAATGACTAAAAAGGAATTCTAATATAATCAAAGACTAAATTGGCTGACATGAACAAATTGATCTCCAAAAGTGATAGTTCACTCATTTTAATTTTCATAAAAATAATTTCTGCAAGTCTTTTTTATATAAATAAAAAACATTTGACAAATTCAAAAATATTTAATTGACTTAGATTATTGTTTGACACTTAACTTAATCAAATCACAAATTTACTACCTAAATGAGCTTAACTTTGTGAAGGTGTGTAGGTTCAATAGTTTGAGAATGTATACAAAGATAATGATCACTTCACTAAGAAGTTGTTAGCTCAATTCTCGCAAGAAACTTTGAAAAAAACGTTTACTCATGTCACTTTAATCTTTGAAACTGTAAAAAAAATTTTCCCATAATTTTTTCTTATAAATAAATGAAAAATTTTCTTAAATACATTAATTATAAATATATTTAATGCTACAAAGTATTATTATATTTTATTTAAACAAAAATTAAATTTTAATATTTAATATATTAATATATTAATTTTAACTTTTATATCCGGCCCAAAAAATTATGGTCTAACTTTATCCCAGTGAGGCTAGCGCCTAAGGGAAGAGGATTAAATATTACTAGCTTTCAATTGAAATTCAAATAATTTAAATTGGCTGAGAAAAAAATAATAATGTTTGAAATTGAAATTCAAATAAATGCTTGTCCAAGTGTCTCTTTCCCCAAACCTTTTCCTTTGTCCTTGCCGCTTTCTCCCTTCCTTTCTTTCTTTTGAATTTGATTTAATGATGATTTGAAAATTCAATTCAATTTAAATTCCATCGTTAAATCCCCTACTTTTTATGTCTGCAACTACAAATCCAATTACCATATACGATTCATGCTACACTGAACTTGTTTCGGTGTTCGAAGACAGAACAAGGAGGCATTCTTGGTTCGGAAAGTTCTCCGATCTAAAAATGAGCGCGTCCAGGTTCATCAAATGCGTCACAGTCGGTGACGGTGCTGTCGGCAAAACTTGCTTGTTGATTTCCTACACCAGCAACACTTTTCCAACGGTTTGTTTCTGCTATCAATGTAGCTGTTTCACTTCTCTATTATTTTTCTCTTGCGAGATACTGTGCTGCTTAGATTGAAATCGATCGAGTCTTTATCATGCTTATTCCGTTATTCTCCCTTTCATTTATTTTTGGACTAGCATAGGTATTTGCAATTAGAATCAGAGATATATGCGGTGAAATTAGGAGTTCCTACTGATTTTGATTTGTTCTGGAATTTTCTTAATTTGGATATTCACATTATTGTCATCAACTCATTACTATTACTATTCCTGTATTTTCAACTGGACCAAGTTCTTCAATCTCATTTAACACTATTTGTTGCACTTTCACCCTCTGATTCTCTCATTAACGGCTGCTGTTTTCTTATTCTAACCTTGATGACGCTCTTTTTGGCTCATACCTCTTCTGCTTTTAGTTTGGGAATTTTATTCTAGTTAGTTAGATTAGGAAGATTGCAGTTATTACCTTAGTGGTGTATAGAAGGACGCACAAGTTTTAGAACCTGAAGTTTTTCTTCTAAACTTGTGATCATTAAATAATACTCCTTCTTGTACTAAATGTAAGTCACCTCCAAAAGAATTTTCAGTCTCAAATATAAATCACTAACTAACTCATTAATGAATAATTAACATTTTTATCCCTTATTTAATTAATAATAGAAAGAAAAAGATAATAAAATAAGAGAGAAAGGAATAGTAATTGAATTAAAACATCTATTAATATATTTATATTAAGGGTATAGTCGGAAAAAATTAGTTTTTTTAGATCAATTTAATGATTGAACTCATATTCCTTGTTCCGGTGATTGGGTAGGAAGTAATTTACATTTAGGACCGGAGTAGTAATTATTTTATTGTCAAGTTGGCTTCAGGGATGCATTGTTATTAGTAATCTTTTTTTTTTTTCCTGGTTATGTTCTTCAACAAATTATAGCTTCATGGTTTCTCCCTTCTACATTTATGTATAACAGGACTATGTACCCACCGTGTTCGACAATTTCAGTGCTAATGTCGTTGTGGATGGAAGCACCGTAAACCTGGGATTATGGGATACTGCTGGTAACATGGCAACCAATTCAATTATCATTTTTAATATTTAGCTATTAGGATATTGTTTGTTCTAGTGATTGAACTTATTGTTTGGTTAACAGGCCAGGAGGATTATAATAGACTTAGACCCTTGAGCTATCGAGGAGCTGATGTCTTTATACTTGCATTTTCTCTCACAAGCAAGGCTAGCTTTGAAAACATTGCAAAGAAGGTTTATGCTTTAATTAGGAAGGTGGTCATTTAAATTGATTTCTGCACTCAATACGCCTGATAAAGTTGTTACCCTTTTGTTTTCTTTTTTCTTTTATTCTTTCAGTGGATCCCTGAACTAAGGCATTACGCCCCTGGTGTTCCAATAATTCTTGTTGGAACAAAGATGGGTAAGCCTATACACTTAACTTCCCTTTAATGATTAGCGTATTGATTTTGGTTAACCAATCCAGATGACCATGTTACGGCTACCTGTCAAGATTTGATTATTTGAAGACCCTATGTGTTTTCTTAGCTTCTAAGTTCACATCAGTTTATTACTTTACGATATCAAATATTTATAATTTTTTCCTTGTTTATATCTTTGTGGACATTTGCTTCTAATTTATTTTATTCATAGACCAACTCAGTGTATGAAATGGTTTAAACAATATCTTGGGAACATTAGTCTTCCTATTTTTGTAAATTGTTCATTTTTGGTTTATACGCTGGTATATAACAGAGAAGTTAGATTAAAATCTCTACTAAAAATTACTCCTCCTCAATGGCTCAATGATTCAATGCTTATGCAGAAATGAAAACAAAAAAAGGATTAGTATCAATGTGGTGGAGTGGCGGCAATTCTAGTTTGATTTGCTTAAGAAAATATGTGCAAGACAGAGTTCATAAAACTTGTACCATTTTGATGTTGCATTGCAAAAATAGCAATTTCTTTTTCTTACTTTGGTAATTAAATAATTCATAATTAGTTTAGTTTTTGTGGTGGTTGTGAATTCTACTTAAGAAAGCTTTCAGCCAATTCATCACTAAAATTGTAGGAGTTAACAACTGCAAATGCTTTTTGTATACAGATCTTCGGGATGATAAGCAATTTTTCGTTGACCACCCTGGTGCAGTGCCAATTACTACACCGCAGGTATTAAATACCATAACTTTTTTCCCCTTTCTTTTGGTAGAAGGGGATGGGAGGTAAGAGTTCCTGATCTGAAATTAGGTCGATCCACACATTAATATTTGTTTTCATTTTTCTGTAGGGAGAAGAATTGAGAAAGCTGATTGGAGCTCCTGCCTACATTGAGTGTAGTTCGAAAACACAGCAGGTGCACTTTATCCTACTTCCTTAATATCTATGCTGTGATTTTTTTCCCCTTGTATATATCATGGTTGTCATCTGCTTTTTGGATGACTTACAGAATGTGAAAGCTGTCTTTGATGCCGCCATCAAAGTGGTTCTTCAACCACCTAAACAAAAGAAAAGGATGAGGAAAGCACACAAAGCTTGCTCAATATTGTGAATTTTGTGACAAAGAATAAAAAATTAAGCATCGACTGCCTGACCAACCTTAAATACTGTCTCTCCATTTGTATGATTTTGTTTCCTGTCATCTGTATCAAGCAGGAAGCTGTATATAATTTGAACTGGCATTGTAGGTTCTTGCGTCATTTCATGCTCTGTAACTACAATTAGCTTAGTTCTATATACCTAGTCCCACCTTTTTTCTTCTGTTATTATGCATAACATTCTGCGGAAATACTGCTTGCTTATGTTAATGCGATCATATTTTTGGGCTGTACTGGTTTTGGCCTATTCAAGTTGCTGATTTTAAATTAACACTACCAGTATGTTGTCTTTGTTTGAGGGTAAAATACCATTTTAAATGCCCCCGGAGCTTGACCGTGAATGTATAGTTTTTTGCAACTAGTCATGCAGCACGGGAACAAAGAAATTTGTTATTACATATTCCATTTCATATCCATAAACACATACTACTTCCTTACGCAACATTGTTACTATGTCTACAATTTTCTACAGCCAACTTTCAGTAGCATCATATTTAGTAAATTTTATTTATTTATTTATTTATTTTTCATTTTGAAAAGAAAATGTAACTCTGGCACATTATTACATTCTCTTGTTATTAGAGATAAAGATAATAACAGTTATACTGAGTAGTTACATTCTCTCGTTATGATGCTCGTGTTTTTTCTCTCGATTGCGAAGTCATTTGCTCTCATTCTCCAACAAGAGAGGGAATTTGACAATCTTTCATCGTCACATTTTGCACAACTTTTTCAGATAGTGAATCTGCTATTTAGATTGCAAAACACTCCCCATTCTATGAAAGAACCAAACACATTGAAGTTGACTGTTATTTCATCCGACAGAAAATACAAGAGAGTCTGATTCATTTATTCTTTGTCCTTTCTACAAACCAACTTGCTGATTGCTTCACCAAAGCTCTTTATCCAACTTTCGTTTATTTTTAATACTTCATATATTTCCTGAGATTTTTATTTATGATTTGGAACGAGATTGAAGAGACGCTAAAGAAGATCGACGAGGCCAAAGAGAATGTCGAAGACTTCTAGAGAGCTATGAACTTGGCCGTTTCCGTTTATCAACCTTTTGGAACGAGACTCGAGGAGATATTGAAACAAGATCGACGAGGCCCAAGAGAAGGTCGAAGACTTGAGAGCTACGAACCTGACCGTTACCATTAGGATTTCTATATTGTTCATGTCCTTTCCAAGCTGATGTGCTAAAACGCACTTCCAACTTGCGAGAGAGTATTAGAGATAAAGATAATAACAGTTATATTGAGAACTACATTTTCTGTTTCATAACTCCCTTTCGATAGTTATAGTAGTTACATTTTTGTTCTTGTATAAATGCTCATTCAATGAGCACTTCTGAATTAAGTTGATTAATGAAAAATTCAATGTATAGTTTTCTTTCATCTTCACTGAACTACTGATACTCATTGACTTAACAGCCAACATGTTGGCACCAAGCCACAATTAATCAAATCCTTTGGGACTTTGCACATAACTTGTTTACTGAGTAAGCAAAAATAAAGTCGGCTTATTTTGTTTTTATTTGTGTTTTATTTATTTTTATTTAGTTTAAAGGGTATTAAGAGGAGGAATTAAAAAGTAATGTATTGTATTTAATTTGTAAGTGGAGATGGAGGGATTTTACAAAACATGAAAAAAAATTAGTTACTTTGGTTGTTTTCAAAATTTTTTATACAAAATTTTAAAAACAAAAAATAAAATAAAATAAAAGTAACAGTTTTCCATTATAATTGCTCATAAAAATAGAAAATAAAAATTTAAAAGTGAAAATAAAGTACACGACATGTTTAATTTATTTTCATTTTTGTGTTTTTATTTTTTTTAGTTCAAAGAACAAGAGAGGAGAAACTTAAAAGTAATATATTTGTATTTAGTTTGTAAGTGAAGGTAAAAGTGTTTTACAAAACATAAAAATAAATTATATTTGTTTTAATTATTTTTAAAATTTTCTAAACAAAATTTTAAAATTAAAAAATAAAATAAAACTAAAACAATAATTTTACATTACAATTACTCATAAAAATAGAAAACAAAAATACAAATGAAAAGTAAACAGGCCTTAGTTTTCCAAACACATACAATAATCACGGGATGCGCATGAGCTAGAGATTTACTTAACAATAAACGAAAGGCTCGAGAGAAAAAAAAAAAAAAACGTGTAGTATATGATATTGCCTATAAAGAAAAAAATTCAAGACAATAATATTTACTTACTGTTCACAAATTTGAAATCAGATGAATATGAATCTACATCTTCAATAAACATTAGATAGATATTCCATCATTTCTATGTTAATCATCACCTGTTTTTTTCGTTATAGGTCACGGGTATCTTTTATATAAAGTAATTTTATTCGCCAAATAAGTGTGTATTTAGTTTAGCGGTGATATAATTAATTTTGGATGAACATAATTTTATAGAAATGAGTCTGTGTAAAATTGATTTTAAAGTAGCGTGATTTATGTTTGGTGATTTTTTTTTTAAAAGTAAGTTTAGAATAAAAATACAGTGTAAAATTTTCAGCTCAACGTGAAAACAAGTTTCACCTTGCTTTAACCAAAATCAATTTTGGTAACCCAAAATCAATTTTAATTTTTTCCTAACTCATAATCAAACAACTAGTTTATCAACTAAAATTGATTTTGGCTCTCCAAAATCAATTTACTCCCACTTACTATTTTTCCAAACACATTATAAGACTATTAGAGGTGACAAAATACTCTTCAACAACATCACCCAATTTAATAAATTATAATTATTTTTTATTACGATTTGATAAGTTATTTTGAAACAACCTTAATTAACGAAAAAAAATGTTGTGATATAGTGTGTGTTTAGTTTTTCGTTGATAAAATTTAGTTTAGTTGAAAGTAAATTGAGTTAAAAGTTAGTTCAATTCAACGGAACAAACTGGATAGGAGGATAAAAGTACTTTTATAAACTACTCCCTCCGTCCCAAAATGTAACACCCTATAGATCAATATTGCGAGAATTAAGAAAAATGGTTAATTTAATTAAATGCATTAAATTTATCTAATAAAAAGTATTAGTTTCTAAATTTACCCTTCTTATCACCTCACTCCCTCTCTCTCTTTCTTAATTAATGTTGTTAATTTATTTACTTTATTAATTTTTTTTAGAAAAACTTTATTAATTATTTTATGTTTTGGAAATAGTAAATTATAATGAAAAGTCAAAGTGATTGAATTTGGTAGCAATGAGGTCCACTAATATGGGAGAGAAAAATGTATTTAGTTAATTTATGACTTTATTTATTGTGTTTTTTATTCATCAAAATTGGTTGAGTAGCAAGGGTATAATGGTAAAAAAAATTAAATATGCACAAAAATTCTAAAATGATCCTATAAAATGGGACAAGCAAAAACTCTCTAAAGTGTCTTACATTTTAGGACGGAGTATAAAGGGATTGAAAGTACTTTTCGCAAACGGAAAAGAGTCATCCTACCTCCATTGTCTAGAAGTGAGTTGAAAGTATTTTTAAGGCCAAATTGAGTTTTGTCAACTAAGTCAAACTAAAAAACAAATAAGATTAAAAGTACTTTTAGCTTAGTTAAAAGTACTTTTGTCCAACTAAACTTACATCTAAACATACACATAATTATACTAGTAGGTTTTTTAAAATTTTTTTTTTTTATCAATTGCAGAATTATAGGTTGAGAATATTGAAAAAATAAAAATGTTAATGGGTTCCAGTTTGGATTGGGCTTTGATTAAGGTTTTTCTCCTTCTCTTGCTTTCTGTTTTGACTTTCTTGGTAAGAAAAGCAAAACCCTAAACCCTGAACTTCTGAAGCATATTCTGGTTGTTGTTTGCCAAACATTCCGGTACGGTATTGGTGATATTGCAGTAATTGAGAGTAGATTTCCGAATAGCGACGATGAGAGGGGTCAACAGGGCGATATTTCTCGGAAGAGCCTTGAGAAGCAACTCCTCCGCCGTCTCCGGCGCCGTTGGCACCCTCCAGCGACCACCGCTAACGGATCCCTATGGCACATGCCGGAGTTCTAATTCTCGAAACCTTATTGATCGCTTCGGCCTATCAACTCCCTCCGTTGCTCGCAGCGCCACAGGGTTTATGTATAGTTCTGCTGCTGCCACGTCTCTGGCTCAAGACGCTCCCACGAAGAATTCGCAAGAGGGTTTCAAACCCAAACAAGTTGTTCTTTTTCAGTACGAGGCTTGTCCTTTCTGCAACAAGGTTAAAGGTGAAGTGATTCCTCTGAGTTTTTTATTTTTGAGATTTAGGATTAATAAAAGATTTATTTATGCTTGAAATTGATCAGTAATAAATTAACGTAGTAAGGTGATTAAACATATTAATTAAGTTTTACCTTAAAATTGAACTTCGTAATTTCTTGCATTGATTTTACCAGCGTTCATGGACTATTATAATATTCCATATGAGGTGGTGGAAGTGAATCCGATCAACAAGAAGGAGATAAAATGGTCCGATTACAAGAAGGTGCCTATCGTCACAGTTAATGGTGAACAAATGGTTGATTCTTCAGGTTCGCATTTGTCTTATACTCTTATTAGCCAATTAGTTATTACTTTTGTTTGTGGTGTATTTTATAAAAAAAATTGTAAACTCAATAGCTCATCCCTTTTTTGGCAGACATAATTGATAAGTTTATCAAAAGGATACGTCCAGATTATGACCTAAATGCAGATGAAGAGAAGCAGTGGCGTGAGTATGTTGGTTATTATCCTACTCTAATGATTTCTTCGTGTGTTTTTTCAACTACATGATTGCTTAACTCTTCTTTGCTAAAGTATTGTTAGGACTTAGGAGTAGAACTTTGGAGGTTTTTTTTTTTTTTCCTCTTCTAATATTGGATATTGGGTGCAAGATTAAGTGTATGTGGCAGCTTTTAACACTGCTCTATGGCATTAACTTTGTGCTATGACCTGTTATATAGGTGGGTGGATAATCACTTGGTGCATGTTTTGTCACCAAACATATATCGAACTGCTTCTGAGGCTCTTGAATCATTTGAATACATCACCACTAAAGGTAAAATTTGTTCGAAAAGTTTGTCTGTTTTTCAACAGTCATTCTATGTTCATTCAGAAAATGAATGGTTGTTTGATATATAAGCACAAAAAAGGCTATTGTTGATTGTAGGTTGCAGCTAACAAATGAACTATAAGCAGATTATGTGTTTTGGACTGATCTCATACAATCTTGCAACTCTCTGAACTCTGAAGCACAAGTTATGTTCTCCAAAAACATTAGACATCTGTTAAACATATTGCGTGTTCCTCATTGATTTCATATCGCTTAAAATTGATGTTTTCCTCTATCTTTTTTCTGAATACAAAGTGAACTCATTTGATATATCTGATGTTTCATTACATTCAGTTGCTTACTGCAAGTTCGTGATTATTCTGTAATAATGTTAAAATATGCATAATATGAAACGGATACCAACCTGTCCTTGCAGATGCATGACCCTAAACAGACTATCTGATTCATCAACCATTTTTGCTTGGTTCAACTATCACTCTTCTGTAAACTACATTAGTATGATGCCTTTTGTAAAGCAACATTTAACCGTGATGAGCATGATTTGAATCCTTTGGTAAATCAATATTTAACTGTTATAACTGTTAGATGTTTCTGTTTTTTATTCCCTTTCTGTTCTTGTCCTGAAGTTTAGGCTGTCTAGCATGTTATGGTGTGTAAATAATTAGTTAGCTTTAATTGCACTATGCAGGCAATTTCAGTTTATCTGAGAGGTTAGTGGCAAAGTATGGTGGGGCTGCAGCTATGTATTTTGTATCAAAGAAACTGAAGAAGAAACACAACATCACTGATGAGCGCGCAGCATTATATGGAGCTGCTGAACAATGGGTTGATGCTTTGAAGGGCCGAAAATTTCTTGGTATGTTCAACTAATACAATCTAATTATGATATAAAAAAATGTTAAAGATATATGTTACCTTAAATCTCATAAGTTCTTGTATTCATGATTTTGCAGGTGGATCGGATCCTACTTTAGCAGATCTTGCTGTCTTTGGTGTTCTAAGACCCATCCGCCACCTCGAATCAGGTAGAGACATGGTAGAGCACACACGGATTGGGAAATGGTTCTCTGAGATGGAACGTGTGGTAGGACAGCCTTCCAGGGTCAATGAGCATAGGTAATGGAGCTTCATCATATGAATAGAGGATGCAATGCAATTTGGGAAACATGAAATACTTGTACTAAATTTGGTTGGTCGTATTGAACGATACAGATTTTGCTCTAGTATTTATCTTGTGGTTATAGTGGTGAGTTGTAATCACGTATTCTTCTGAATAATACGGGTATATATATTCAATAAAACATCTCTCCTACTCTGGCATGAGCACAGTTAATGTCTCTTTTGTTTCTACTTGTTTGGTTATACAGTTATTGAACTGCAAAAATTGACATTTTCTGCCTTGTAATGGGAACTGTTGATCTAGATATGAAATCACTAGCCACTAGAGATAATTCACACCTATTTTTTTTTTTGAGAGAGAGGAGTCACACGTGATAATTGTTATATCACATATGGAACATTCGAACAGTAAAGGCTGGCAACTTTTATTTTGGGTTTTTCTGTTTGTATTACAGCTTGCAGATTTATCTAGAGAATATGGGAAAAAAGATTCAATCGAAAGTCGGAACTAGTATATACGGCACCGGCAATTTCCTTGTTAAGTTAGATTTTCTTAGATATTTTTTTAAAGAAAAAAAAAATTGGTGTCTTTCTACATCGTAAGTAGGACCAGGAGAGAAAGAAAACAATTTAGATAATGTTAACTGAAACAAAATAATAAATTTTCTTCAATTTTGCTGAAATGAAAAGTGAGAATTAAAATAAAATGCAAATATATTAAGTGATTTTTATTACTAATTTGATATGATAACGTAATTTCAAGGTTTATTTAATATATTTATATTTTAAAAAAAATGAAAACTAGAAAACCAATTGGATGGTTTCTAAATTCTAATCCAAATTTATGGCACTAGATCAGATAAATTTTCTCCTCAAGATCGATTGGCAAAATTCAATCCACAAATAAAACTCTTTCAAAATATGGAATACGCTAGTTATACATTATCTGCAATTTTTAACTAAATTTTGTTCTTAATTTAAATTCAAGTTTGATTCATGGTTTATGATCCTCTCATTAGTTTGGATGCTATTATGAACAAGAAAGAGACATCAAAACCTAATTGAGTGTATTATTACCTGAGTTGACACGAATAATTTAAGTGGAGTTATTGCCACTTTAATATCTCTATTGACACTTTTTTTTTAATTATTTTTAATGTAAAATATATCTATTGCATTAATATTTAATTGTTGCTAAATGTTTTAATAGGAATCACAATAAATAGTAAGAAGTGACTCTCCTCAATAATTTTATATTTATGTCTTTTGTCTTTTAGATTTTATTCATGTATTACTTGTTAATATGTTAGAATTCAAAAATTTTCAATCAATAATAAAAGTACATTAAAAAGATATAAGAGAATATGTTACTAACTTGTTTTAAAATCTTATTGAAAAATATTGTTAAAGGATATGTTAGATTATTTTTAATCAAACTTTTTATTATTATTATTATTATTATTTATAGTTTGATTATAATCTTTTTTGGCCAAAATAATTTAATCACCTTATAGGTTTTTTTAAAAAAAAAATCTTTTTTTTCAAGAATTTTTTTTTAATTGTCTTAGATTATATTGTGCATAACCATTTGTGTGGATTTCGATTTTCTATTGGTGTGAATGGAGAAATATTTCATGCCCATCCAATAATTACTTTGTGCGATTCAACTTTGGAAAGGAAATTAGGATTTGCTTGAAACAGTTCTAGTTTGTAGTTTTTTGAAACTGTATTATAAAACAATTTTTAGAAACTCTTTTTTAAAAAGAGTTTGAGGAGTTTTCAATATAAATTTATATTCAAATTCAGAAAATTGAAAACTAGAAACAGAATCAAGTTTTAGATGTTTCTAAATTTAATTTTTAAATAATAAAAAATAAAACTATTAACTGCTTTTAAAAATTCGTCTATCAAACAAGTTTTTTAGGTTTCTATTTTTAAAAATAGGAATCAAACAAGTCCTTAGTCGCTACTTCATGAAATATCCCAAAAAAAAAGGAAAAAAAACTATATTGGACTGGACCTTATACTAGTGTTGTTTCGATTGAGTCCGGCCCGATATTTTACTCCCCACATTCTTCCGTAGCAAAGTTTCAAGTTCCGTAGGTTCACCAAAATAAAAAAAAAAAGTTCCGTAGGAAAAAAAAAAAAACTTAACGACGTTGCATAACAACCTTAGCGTCATCGTGTTGTTTCGTTATTTCTAGATTCCGCGCGCTACAAAATTACACACAAAGCATTCCCATTTAATATTCCTTTCACTGATCATTGATTATTTGATTGTTAATTAATTGCATTGCTTCAGAGTTCAGAATCAGATAGAGAGAAAGAGACAAAGACAGAGACTTCATCTCAGCTGCTTCCGAAACACCGATCACAACACTAGCGATCAGCGATGCAACAAGGAGATTACCCTCCCTCTTCCTATTATCAATTCCCTCACCTGCAAAACCCTAACCCTAATCCAATTCCAGTTCCTAATCCTGTTCCTGTTCCTGCCGATCCACACCCCAATCCTTACGCTTCCGCACCTCCTTTCTCTCCCAATTACGCTCCTTCCGATTACACCCAGTACACGTCGTCATATCCTCACTACTCTCAAAATCCCGATCCAATTCCACCCACTGCTCCTTCCTACCCTCCATCATCCTCCAACCCTAATTTGCCCCCATTCAGTTCCCCATACGAATCCAATCCTTCCTATCAACCACCTTCGCAACCCTATTTCCCGCCGTATGATCAGCATAAATCGGCTCCAACTTATGCCCCTCCCACCTCCTCAATTCCTCCGAACCCCAATTCCGGTGCCTCATACTCGTCCTCATATAACCCTGCTCCGTACAGCCACACCGCATCTTCAGTTCCTCCGATTCCGACGTACGAAAGCCCATATGAGAATCCGGTGAAGCCCGATCATGGCGGTGGTTATTTTGACGATAGATATGGAAGTTTCAATCGGAGCCGTTCGGATTTAGGACCTGATTTGTATGGGAAGCGCCCTGAAAGCGGTTTTTCGAGGTATGAAGCTGGTGGTGATGAAGGGTATGGAGATGGGGTGTATGCTTATGAAGGTGGCAAAGTGGAACCATATGGGGCGCGAGGTACTGCTCCTAAGTCGTCGACTTGGTCCTCCTTTGATGATTATGGGAGGGCGATCAGTTTCCCCTCTCAGAAAGAATCGTCTGTGTCAAGTAAGATTGTGAAGGCGGTGCCAAAGGCTGATGTCCAAGAAAATGTGAATGGTGCAGTGCAAAAATTTCGGGTCAAGCTTTTGGCAGAAAGTGCTGGTCAGAGTACGATGGATGTTCTTTGTCAGGTATGAAGGGTGAAGCAACTAGAGCTTATTGTTATGGTTGTGTGTTTTATTTTGCTGATTTAGCTCCAATATCACTTTTTAATTGGATTACAATAATTCATTGATCGCATTTTGTTCTTTTACAAAGTTATTGACTTATTGTAGTAATTATAGACTATACATAGGCTAGGAAGCATTCATATACAATGTCAATATGCACATACATAAGGATATGATAAAATTTTAGAATTGAATAAATAGAATACATCTTTCATTAAAAGATAGCATCAATGTCTTTAGGCAGCATTAGTCAGTCAAATACTCTCATTATCTGAAATTATAGTATTGCTATTTATAATTTTATTTATTTTATTTTTTATAAAAAAAAAAAAACTTCCAAGGTGCAGTTAAGAACAGGGTTGTATATTGTCCAAGCTTCAGTACTCAAGACCAAGCAAAATCATTTTTGGGTGGGATCACTTAGATTGTCTTGCACTAGGAAGATGAATTCTCTGATCGTCTTGAGTCAAGCAACAGGCTTGACGGTTTTTTTCATTTTCTTTTCTCCAACCTGGGTGAAAAAAAATCCATTTGAATGGGTTTCCTGCCCTAGTTTTAAATCCTTTTGGGTCGGACACTTTGCTTTTTCTTTGTCCATTCGGGAGCCTTCTCTGCCTAAATTTCTGTTGTTTCTGACTGTTTTATACGACTTGTAACAATTTGAGTATTTGACTCATGATACATATGCATATTAGAGTAAATATACTTTGGAAGCTCTGTGGCATCTATGTTCTCGTATCTCTCTAATTTTGACTATTATTCTGCAAATTTTTTAAAAGGTTTGCACTGTAATTTTCTGAACTATTTCGATTTTTTGTGTTAAAAAAAATTTGGCATAGTCTTATCAGCAGTCTCTGCTGCTGATCTGAATTAGTAACTTTGTGTTAATCACAGGTTGGTTTGGATGGTATTCGTATGCTGGATCCAAATACCAGTAGGACGTTGAGAATATATCCTCTTGAGAACATAACAAGATGTGATGTAAGACTGTTGATTTCCCACATGAAACTTTGTTTAGTTATGAAATTACCTTGTCAATCTCTATATAACATTTTGTTAACTAAATCTTGCAGAGATTCGACTCATCGACCTTTGCATTTTGGTCTAAGAGTCCTGTGGACATTGAGCCAAGACGAATCAGATTGCAATCTAATAGTTACACTACTAACACACTTTTGGATACAGTGACTGCTGCAACTATACAGGTTATAACACAGTTCTGATAAATTAGATTAGGGCATGTTTAATTTTTTAAACATATAACTTGAATACAGTTGCTTTTTGCCTTAGCTAGCATGTGATTGATTTGCTGAGTAATGAATGGCTGATATCCACAATAGTACTTGTTTTATGTTTTATTTAATAACGACTATAGGACACAAACAAAAGATGAAGCATATGGCAAATGGCTAAAGATTTATAATTAATAAATGAGGACAGCCTCTTGTCCCGTGCACATCATCACTATTAAATAAAAAAATACCCTTCTAATGGCCAAACTCAACCAAAGCTAATGGAGAACAACTAAGAAGTCCAGTCTAGCCTGTACCTAGCACAGTCCCTTTCCCCTTACTCGACATCCAAATCTGCTTCTGTTGTCCATCAATTCCCAAGATTTGTTACCTTATGTGCGGTTTGTTATGTTAGCTGTTATGTATTTGCCTCAACTTTTTTATAGTTTACCTTTCTGAAAATGTAATGCATGCTTGGGCAGTTGGGCTTGTATTTAGATATATATATTGGTCAGAAAAAAAGTTTAAAGGATGGGGCTTCAGTGACACTTTACCTGTACTTTTTTTCAAATGCATTGAATTTAACCCTTTTCTCCCTCTTTTCAAATTAATGAATGGCCTTCTAATCATAAACTCATGATTTTTTCTATTGACTCTGGCAAATAAAAATTTGTACCAAAACTCCTCAATTAGCAGCAAGTGTAGTAGCTGTAAAAGTTCAACTGCATCAAGTTATTACTCTATTAATCATGTCACGTAGTAGTTTGATACAAGAATCACTATGCAAAAATGAAAAAGGAATTTAAGTTTAATTACATAGGTAATAGTTTCGTATTCTTTAAAAGTTGTCGGATATTCTACCTCAGTACCTTGTCTTATGATATAAAAACCTAACACTTCTGTTGACATTGTTCCTCACCAGTTTCTTCTTCATTTTAGATTCTGCATAATGGTTTCCTAGTCAAATAGCTTGTAGTCTTTCATTTTTCTGGAGTCTTTGGCCACTTGTTAACTTAATAACTTCTTCTAAATTGTTCAGCGTTGCGAACTGTTCGTGACAGTTTTCTTAATTACTCTTGTTTTATTAATGCAGTTCAAGGAAATCGGTGGAAGCAGGAGGCCTGTTGAATCATTGAAAACAAATGATCAGCCTGCTGAAAGGAAGAAAGGATTTGGCGATTGGATGAATCTGATTAAACCTGTCAATGAAGAAAAGGATCATTGGGTAAACATTAGATGCAACTCGATCTGTTCTGTTCTGGTCCCCCTCTCCCCTCTTTTACCTTAAAAGACAAAGCATCCTAAGGTTTTAGTGGAAATATTTACCTTTGAACCATTTTCATTTAAGTAGGATGCTGGTTTTCATCTCCTGATATGATTGTGATTGTGAAAACATGTATTTCTGTTGTGACCAGTTTTTTTTTTTTCTAATCAATTTAATTTTTGATATGTTAGTGCATTTCCCCCCTGCTAAATACCACTTGCATTTTCCCCTCTACTAAATACCACTTGCAATATAAATTAATTGAACAGCTGTTACTTGATTTTTTTTCCTAATCTATGGACTATGTTCGTTAGTAATTGTACACAATTGGAGTTTTTACCAGGTTCTATTGTGTATAGGTTCCAGATGAAGCAGTCACCAAATGTACAGCATGTGGCACTGATTTTGGGGCCTTTGTTCGTAAGGTTGATCTCTGTTTCCTTTCTCAAGTTTTGTGGAGCGATGTTTTGTTTTGTTTTTTTTTTTTTTGCGTTCTGTTGCTAATGTCATGCTTCCATCAGCATCACTGTAGGAACTGTGGTGATATTTTCTGTGACAAATGTACACAAGGTAGAACTGCGCTAACTGCCGATGAGAATGCTCAGCCAGTACGAGTTTGTGATCGGTGCATGGTATGTGTTTGCTTTCGTAATTGCTGACTGCTTTGGTTGTCATGTTAATTGGCCTATTCCTACCCCTTTTTTACTCCTCGTTGCCAGTTGATTCAGTGTGTCAACAGTTAAAAGCTGTTGAATCCATGTTATTAAGTTTTTTACAATGCTGTTGCTGTGTAGGCTGAAGTGACCCAACGACTGACTAGTGCTAAAGAGTCTTCAAGTAAACCTGTGATGCAGAGTCATGAGGATCTTGCTAGGAAACTTCAGGTAACTAATTGGGACTTGTAGGGCTGTTTGTTTTTACCATTTATTTAGTTTTTAAATCTTACATGTCTGTGAATGTCGTGTGATAGGAGGAGCTGGAGAGAAATCGCAAGACGTCAGGTAATGTAATCTTAGTTTAATTTTGAGATTCTTAACTGTGAAATTGCTGTAGAGTTTTGGTTCATAACGTTCCTTAGGACTTAGGAGGCAGGCTTCTAGTAATCTGTTGTAATGGATGTGTTTTTTTGTGAAAATTTGGGATATCTATTTATGCGACCAAAGTTTGGTGGTCTTTTTTTCAGGTTCCAAGTCTGACGGATCTGGGAGACGAATGAAGGAAGTTGCATGCCCAATTTGCACTGTCCATCTTCAGGTTTGAATATCATCTTGTCTCTCCTTCTCCCCCTCACACATAATTTCATCATTGTCATCTTGAATTGGGGGTTTTTTGTTGGACAATTGTAGGTTCAGGTGCCTAGCTCAGGTTCAGAGACCATTGAGTGTGGAGTTTGCCAACACCCATTTCTTGTGAGTGCTCATTGATTTCAGATAACATCAATACGGATGAAGGTGTCTGTCTATATGTGTCTCAAGTTTGACATTCAATTATTTTACTGATCTATCTCTTGCACGCACGTTACTAGTTTACGATTGGGATTGCCTTCTGTTTATTTCGTAACCAATTTTTACTCTCGTCCTTTTATTTTACTCCTTTTCTCCCCTGAGCTTGGTGTGTATTTGTTAGTTGTTTACACATCTTTTCATATTCTCGAAACGGTACTTCTCTTTGTTTGTTCTCTCCTCTCGTGTATAAATTAGACGCTGAACTTATACATGTATAGCTTTGCCAACTTCATTCTGTTTTAATAACTTCAGTGTGTCGACTGATTCGGTACTACATATACCGAATTCAAACGTGATTTCTTCAATTATAAAATAAAATATATTTGTCTTAACTATCTATGGCTTTTACTTCGTTGCGGATTTTTATTTTTTGTAAAAAAATGTTTTTAACTATATCTTTTTCTTTTGGACAACAACTCTGTTTTAAGGAGAAGTCTTTGCTGCAATGATAAACTGTTGCTATATCAATAGCTGTAATGTCTACAATTGCAGAGATAGCATCCGTGATTGTAGTTATTAGTATTTTGAAAGGAAAATGCTAATTGACACGAAAAAAATCAATACCTAAAACCCACAGAAATACTTTATTGCAGATTATATCTCATGTTTTTTGTTTCACTTTTGTCAAAGGTAATTATCAAATCACTAAACACACATGGCTACCAGTTTTTGGTGTTGAATAGCATTGCATATTTTAAAATCATGGTGTTGATTAGTGGGGAATACAGCTTGGTTTGAATTGGATGTTCTGGGAAAAACTCGAGATGAATCCTAATATCCTATGCATTATGGGATGTTTGGGCCGTGTGTCCCAAAGGAAGATATTTGTAAGTTAAATTTGTAAAAGAATGCTTCACATTTATAGGAGAGAAAAAAAATGAAAAATATAACGAATAGAGATATTTCTAATTTTCTTAATGTCTTTAATTAGTATTTAATGTATTTTAATCAACTTAATGTATAAATGAAGTATTTTTAAATCATCATTGTTTCCGGAAGATATGAAAGTTGGAAGTCTTCTGCATTTGTAGACTGAGCAAGTTAGTCTGAGGTGGCATTCTAGTAGAAGAAAAAAAAAAAAACTGAAATCAGTAGAAATTATAGCTGAGCAATGGATTGGGATTGTGAGGTTGCATACTAACTAGGGTATGAAAATGGGGATACTTATAAATGCCGATGACTATGTTGCATAATCTCATCCTACACCTAACGCGAGGCCAGTGTATAATAATCACCATACTTTTATGCTAAAACCCATACTCTTTTTATAGTCTCTTATGTTTTATAAAAATTTCAATCCAGTCCTTTTTTTTATTTTATTTTTGTCAATTTCATCTTTAATATCTCACTTAAGTCTTTTATCTTTTTTATAGATAATTTAGTCTCTTATGTTTATCTATCAGTTTTACTTTAATCTTTTTTATAGACAATTTAGTTCTTTACAATTAGGTTTAATCACTAAGATTATAATTTACTCCTATTTTTTTTTTCCAAGTTTTTTAAAGATTTACATTTTAAAAACATAAAATATACATTTAATTATACTTTTTAAATTCTCGCGCCTGTGTGTAACTCAATAACAAAAACATACCCCCAAAAAAAAAATACTAGTAATTGCGTACACTGTCACTAACGCAAGCAAAGTTAATGCATTCCTCTACCTTGCAGTATTTGTCTCTCTTGTATGGCAGATTTTGGATATTCTTACTTGACATTGTTGCCGTAAAATATAATGTTTGCAATAACGCATCATATTGGTGGTTTGGTGCCATTAAATGGACACTTGGCCTCACCAACAAATTCCTACTGAAAATAAATATATATTAAAAATTTGTGTGATATGTATGATGACGCCTCATTCACCAAATTAAATTTTATGTGCTGTGAAAAAAACATTGCATGGCCAATTATTTTGTCATGAGATTTAATAATATCCATTCCTTCATGGTGGTGTCATAATTAGCACCTACTTCCATTTAACACTTTATATACTCAACTGATATGATGGTTACTCACAACCTAAACATTTCTCAACTTGATCCAACCATTAAATTTAGATTAATTTAACAACAGAATTGTCTGTGAACGTAGACATGCCTGGCTCAAATTTGACCACTCTTGCTTCATCAACAAACAATAATGCAACAAAAATACTAATAATAATGCATGCAATAATTCACATAATTGTACAGGTGAGAGAAATTAATACACCTTCAACTATTAGGTGATACTCCTACTACTAGATGGCAAATGAAAGCAGAGCACAAAACTATGGTTCCATAAATAAATTTATATATTCTTCTTTTTGTTTTAATTTCTCCCTTCCTAAGTGCTCTCTCCGTCTATTTTTATTTTTTTTTAACAAAAATTATGACAGGTTTTGACAAAGGAATTCCACTATAATTTTTAGTTAAAAAACATTATAAACATTAATATGAAATTTTCTATTATATCTTCTATCTCATGTAGTAAACTATTTCCTCTCACTTTAGAAGACAAAAAAAAAAAAATATAATGTATTATAATGTATGAAATAAAGATGATCACGTTCAAGAAATTGGATTCAAATCACGTGTCCCCAAATTATGTCTTCAATTATGTCCTACCAATAGAATATCGCCACGTCATTAAAAATATTTCCTTTAATTTCAATCTTTAATTTCTTAATAGAATTTTTTAATGACATGGCGATATTCTATTGGTGAGACATGATTTGGGGACACATGATTTGAATCCCAAAAAATTACTATTGAGGATAAATTTAGAAGTATAAAATTAATTTTACATTGATGTTAACAAATGATGAAGAAATTAAGATAAGTGACATACAAAATAGTACAAAAGCAGTATAATGTGTTGATGTTGATCAATATTTTTGGATAACTTATTTTTGAGATAATTATACCAATCTTTAATGATATATATATATTTTTTTTTGTATACTTATCTTTTGTGATTTTTAAATTATACTGCACCTTAAGAGGGTAAGTATAATGTTTTTTTTTTGTACATCAAAAAAATAAATAAAAATAAAACTAAAAAAACATTAAGAAGGAAGGGATCTAAAGTGAACAACTCCTACTCTATCAGCCAACAACAAACTAGACAGCTAAGGGATAGGAGAGTGGATCACTATGAGAGGGAAAGCACCGCCAGATGCAAGTTTCGCGAGGGCATCAGCACAGAAGTTTGATTTCCTATAAGCATGCTCAAACCGACAAATCCAATTGCGAGACAAAAGCTCCTTGATGGACTGGATCAATTCACCATAAAGATGAAATTCTCCAGCACCCAGCTTGACGGTCTCCACCGCAAGGAGCGAGCCAGAATGGCAAACAACATCATGATAACCAAGTTCCCAAATAAGGAAAAGACCACGATAGAGGCCGACAAGCTCCGCATGAAAACTTGTGGAATCGCCCAGAGATTCGTAAAAGCCAAAAAGCAACTCTCCGCAGTGATTACGGAGGAGGCCGCCAACCCCTGCCGGACCTGGATTGCCAATACAACTACCGTCGATATTCAACTTCACTTGATTCTCCCTCGGAGCGCACCAATAGACTTCTTTTTGCAAGAAAATCCGCGAGATAGAAGTGTTCAACCGTTGCAGCAAGCCGGAGACATCGCTATGAATCGCTGAAATGGTCTCAAAGTTAGACATGATCTTACCACTAATAACAGCTTTATTACGAGCGCACCACACATGCCACGCGATGCAAGCGAACAAGATTCCATTGCCATTCTTCAAGAAGCTAGAAGCCCAAGAACCAACGTTATTATCCAAGAACTGAGCATCCTCACGAAAACCAACGCCGCGCCAAATACCTCTCGCTTGAGCACAGTCACGCAAGCAGTGCATAATGGTTTCATCGGCCAAGCCACAATGCTGGCACATAGCAGATGCTGAAAGGTTCCGGTGGTAGCGAAGCTCATTCATAGGGAGAATACCAAGTAAGCAAAGCCAGAACATAAAGGCCATACCCTCAGTAATTGGTTGAGGCCAAACCCAAGCAATTTGAGGAGTATAATGTCGAGATTGCCAATGATCTTGGAGCCAAGACGCCACAGAGCGAGAAGAATAAGAGCCATGAACATTAGTAGCCCAAATAAGAAGATCCTGAACAGACGGGTTAACGTGCACTAAGGAGCACTTATTTTTTAATTCGCTAGGCAACACAGTGGCTAACAGATCAAAATTCCATGCACCATGAACACACACATCCTTGATCAGCAAGGTATTATCTTGAATATTAACGTAAGGGACCTTGTCACAAAAGAAACCATCTGAAAGCCAGCGATCATACCAAAAAGACACCTCGCCAACTCCCACACGCACCTTATATCCATCCTTCAAATGATTAAAAGCACGCATAATAGATTTCCATGCATAAGAGCTGACTGCCGAAACACTAACATTAAATATAGAGGATCCTTGCAAATATTTTTGGCGCATCATTTTAACCCAGAGCTTGTCATCATCATGAATAATGGCCCATGAAAGTTTCCCAAACAAAGCGATATTCGAGACGCAGGCTAAGCGAAAACCCAAACCACCAACACGCCGAGGTAAAGCCACTTTATCCCAACGAATCAAGCTCCACCCATTACGGTCACCGGAGCCAGCCCAAACAAAGTTTCGGACAATGGAGTCAATAGAGGCACACACCGATTGAGGGAGCCAAAGGTTTTGCATGCAATAGGATGGAATAGTAGTAAGAACTGAGGAAGCAAGAGTAGTACGACCAGCTCTATTGAGCAACTTACCCTTCCAAGACGAAAGACGTCGTTTCATGGAATCCATTACAAAGTCAAAGTCACTCTTCTTCACTCTACCCTGGAGAATGGGAAAGCCCAAATACTTCTCAAAATTGATCAATATTTTTGGATAACTTATTTTTGAGATAATTATACCAATCTTTAATGATATATATATATATATATATATATATATTTTGTATACTTATCTTTCGTGATTTTTAAATTATACATACACCTTAAGAGGGTAAGTATAATGTTTTAAAGGAGTATATATATAATGGAGTTTTAAATCTAAAAGGACAATATAATAATTAAAGGGTAAGTATAATGGAGTTTAATACTTCAAGAAAGTTTATGCATTTTTATAAATTAAGAAGAGGTAAATGTAATAAACATAAATTTTATGAGATAAAAGCCTAATTATCCCTAATTTTTTTTTGTTTTAAATTCTAAAAAATTTTAACACAAGAAGGTTATTAGATGCGTTTGAGTTTTCTTCCTTCCATATCATTTCTATTAAGCTGATATTATACTACTACTAGCTTTCTTCCTTTTAGTAATAATTTACGTATTATTGTTATTTATTAATTTTTATTCATTTTATCATTACTGTTTGCTAATTTTTTATTTAACATAATATTTTTAATATTTTCATTTCTTTTCCTTCATTTTTTATTTTCTGTCGTTCTCTCTCTCATATACATTCATTTTTTATGGTGTACACTTATAATTTTCTTCTTCATTTATTAAAATATAAAGAAGTCATAATTTCAAATAAAAAATTTGCTCTGAAGTGTTATCATTTCAAATGAAGAGTTGCACTCATTCAATAAACTTGTGATACAATTATAAAATGTCTAGTAAAAAATTATTAATTATACTTATAATTCTTATAATTTTTTAATTGTGTGATTTTAATCTTTAGAGTTTTAATTGAGCGAATTTGATCTTTATAGGATTCAAAACATAAAAATTGAATCCTAAAGTTTTTCATCCAATTTAAATGACCTATTATTTCGTTGCTGACGTTATCGAGTACAAATAAAGAATTAACCATAATTCTTGTTACAATTTTCAATAACGATAGTGACAAACAATAATGGATGTGTAGGTATATAGCCTAAAACCCAGATTCATTGGATATTCATTAACTTAACTTGATAAATATTTTTCTATGGAACCAAATGATGGTAATGATATCAGAAGTTGTTATCATGGCTAGTTTATTACGATCTCTTTCTCGACGCCTTTCTATTCTGATTCTTCATCGGAGGTATCCACAAGGAGGCTACTAATTTGATCTTCTATAGTTTGTTCAAGATTAAGATTGCTAATCCTTTTTCGGAGTCTACAATATTTGCTTACATGTCCGGGTTTTTTACAACTATAGCATATGATTGGGGATTTGGACGAGGACTGCCTAGGAGTTTTTCTAGTAGTTGTTGTTGTTCTAGGAACCTTTTTTGGATTTCTATACCTATTACTAGGAAATCTCTTTGATTTATCATCATGATCTTGCTTGTTAGGTCTTTTGGTTTTTCTCTTTGAGCATCCTGGAAGACCAAATTGCTCGCAAAAAGATCCTAAATCCTTCTTGTTTTGGGCCTTTTCTCGGGCTAGCTGCCTTTGAATTTTGTCATCTTGGCAAATTTTTAAGGCTACTTTTTGAATAAAAGAAATCAATTGTCCATAGCTGAGCTTGTCATACGGGATGATCCCATCAGGTGTTAAGCTTCTAATTTTATCTCTGACTTTATCTCCTAGAGATTTTGGTAATCCTGCCAAGAATTTTTCTTTCCAGAAAGGCTGTTGACTATCTTCTCTGGTGTAAACCCTGGTAAGGAAAGTATCCTTATACCATCTAAAATCAGCTAAGGTTTTACACTTAAGGTTTGAGAGTAATTCTACAGACCTATCTTTCCATAAAGATGGATCCCCTATGAAGTGTTGGGCTATGGTAAAAACTAAGGTGCTAACAGCATCTGGAATAGCTTCCCCGTTGCCGTCAAGGATAGGTTCTCCTTGTTCGTCTGTTTTAATAGCGGAAAAAATGCTAGCTTTATCTTCTTCAGTGAGATAGTTATCCCACCATCCTTTAAGTTGTCCTGAGAACCCAGATACTATTATGTTTGCTATAACTTCTTCTGAGCTATCGTGAGCTGTTTGATATGCCGTGCACACCATGGTCATATGCTGGAGCATAGTCATGATGTTGTACTCAGTCTTTCCATCTATGTTCCACTCATAGACATTGTTGGCATTGAAGCTATTGAACCTAGAATCTTGGTCTAAGGCTAGATCTGGTGCTACCATTGGTTGTGAGTAAGTCTTGGTTAGTCCTTTCCATTTCGTTATGGAATTTGTCAGGATGGGGCACGCCTTAGCGGACTCTTGGTCCGATTGGGGATCAGATTCTTGGGATTCTTCTTGATTGACCATATTAATGGACAATTTGGAGGTTTGCCTAGTTTTTGAAGTAACTTCCTGTTGTGGTGTATCAGGGACAATAGTTGTTTTGAGTAAATCATTAATCCTACTCAAGAGCTCATTGGATGAATCAGATTCAGTCCTAAGCTTGGCCTTTTGTAATGTTTGTTTAGCCTTGTGGGAAAGTTTGAAAGGCTTGAACAATGGTTTTTCAAGAGGTCTAGATGCGGAGGCATCTTCTGATGATGAAAGTCCTGAATGAATTCCTAGGGGAGGAGGTTGTTTAGGGGAAGAAATCTTTTCCCCTATAACCTGAAGATATTTGTTGGTATAGTTGGCCTGTTCCATTAGGCTTTTGATATCTCCTGATACCAGAGATCCCGGTGGAAGCTACTGGAAAATTAAAAGTCAGAGAAGCAGGAATGCAGACGGACTGCTAAATATATGCAACAATATAATATGCAAATATGTAAAATGCAGAAATTAAAACTGGAAGTGGACCAGTATTATGAAATTAAAACTGGAATTGGACCAGTATTATAAAGCTTTAATTAAAAAGAAAAAGAAAAGAAAAAGAAAGCCCGATTGCGAGTAGTCTCAACGATGTCGGCTGGAGGGAGAAAGGAAAAGAAAATTACAGAAAGAGAATTCTTATTAAAACAGAAGAAAAGCTTACAGAATATCTATCAGAGCTTCTCTCACTAAAAACTCTCTCTAAGTTACTCGATCATAAAGGGTACCTCACAACATGGTCGAGGCCTCCTTAAATAGAAATTAAAAAACACTATTTGCACAGTTCCGGTTTCATGACAGGATCCTATACTACAGTGCCGGTTTCTGACTTGAAGCTACAGTTCTGGTTTCGTGACTGGAAAATTAGCTACAGTTCTGGTTGAATGCTACAGTTCAGGTTGACAGGAAATGATGACTCTTGTTCAATCGTCTCCTAAGTTGATTCCAAAACAATCATCTTCATTTTGATAGTAGTCATCTGAAGATGCTGCTGAAGCAGAAGAGCTTGGAAGAGATGACTTATCCTTCTCTTGGAGGAAATTGAGAATGTTTTGCAAATTTTTTGCAAAACTTTCTTTTGTTTGGGAAGCCACAAGTGCTGCTGTAATTTTTGCCTTTTGATTGAGAAACAAAGACGTTTCCGGATCAGCTGCCTTCAAGAAACTAGAGTTTGCAGAGAACCAACTTTTGACCTCATCTGGATTTGCCCTAGATGCATCAAATTCGGTCCACCATTTGACGAAAGAATCTCTTCTTAATAAAGGGAGCCTTTCAAGATGATCTCTGTTCCCATATCTATATTGCCAGGAAAATATCCAGGCCAAAGAGAATACTGAGAAAAACTTTTAATCCGCCGGAATACATGATTCCTTTGAATTGTACATTTTTGAAAAAAGTTTGAAACCTTCCTCTGCTGAAGGAGGTAAAATTTGGGGAATGGGACCGAAGAAATCCCACCATTGAATAAACCAGTTTGGAAAAGTGTAATTAGCACCTCTCTTAAAATATATAAGCCAAGAATGCCGATTCATCTTGTTTTGAAACTAGAAAACTCGGCTCCAAGCATCAATGTAATCCCAGTAGTTATAGCCAATGGGATCAAAATTTTGCGAAAATTTTTTAAATTGTTGGGATTTTTCCCAAATTGATTTGGAGTAATCACCTTTAAAATCTGGATTGTTGAATGGGTGATTACTGAAGAATCATTTTTATCTTTATAATGTTTGATTGTGACAGAATCTGAATCAATTAATATGAATTCATAAAACTGTCGAATTTTGTTTAAAGCAGTTGGTTTAAAATGAAATCCTTCTGGAAAAATTTTTATTGGAATTTTGTGGGGGGATTTATCCCAAAACTCAGGTTCCATTTGGATTACCGAAGAAAACTTGTTTTTTGGAATATAAGGGTTGGCTGGCTTTTTAGAGGATTGAGTTTGGGTTTGGATCTGTTTTTGGCTAGGGCCAGAAATTATTGTTTTTGACTTAGCCATTTCTTTAATGAGAGTAGCTAGGTCAAGGGTTTCATTTTCGTCTTCTGAGGCAATTTCTGCCCAGGTTTTGGTTGGAAGGTGGGTTAAGCCACAATCTTGGAGGGCTAGAAGGGTTTGGATTGGGAAGGCATAATCTGCCTTGGTTTGTTTTGCAGTTTGTTGCTGAGTTGATGACTCAGCCACTAAAGATTGAACCTGGGTAGATGACCCGGTTTGTTTCTGGGTAGATGACCCAGTTTGAGTCGGTGACTCAGATTGGTTTTGGGTAGGTGACCCAGTTGGGGTCGATGACCCTGACTTTTTGGTAAGCCCAGGTAGGGCTATTCTAACTCCTCGATCCCTTGAAGAGGCCATTGCTGCTTTTCTAGGCATAAGCCTATTTTCCCTGTAAATATTCACGAGTAAGATAATCAGGGAGAGAGTTTGAAGTGCCTTTGAGATATTCTATTTCAAAATCAAAAACACTTAAAATAGCTTGCCATCTAGCAAAAATTTGTTTAGAAGCCAAATTTTTTACATCCTTTTGAAGAATATCTTTTGCTGATTTGCAATCAACTCTGATTAAAAATTTTTGATTAAGTAAATCAGATTGAAATTTTGAAACACAAAGTACAATTGCTAAAACTTCTTTTTTGACAGTTGAGTAATTTTGCTGTGCAAAATTCCAATGTTTTGAAGTGTATGCAATGATATGCTCTTTGCCATGCAATTTTTGTTTGAGGATGCCACCATAACCAATATCTGACGCATCAGTCTCAACTATTTTATAGGCTTGGGGTACTGGGAGATACAAACAAGGGAGGTCTTTGACCTGGCGTTTGATTTGCTTAACCACACTAGTGTGTTGATCTGTCCAGGGAGGGGGATTTTTCTTAAGACGATCATGCAAAGGTTTAATGATGTTATTGAGATGAGGGACAAAGTCTCCTACATAATTAAGGCATCCTAAGAATCTTTGGAGTTGGGTTTTGTCAATAATTTGATCTGGAAATTTATCAGCAAATTCTATCGATCTGCTAATAGGGACAATTGTTCCTTGGTGGATCATGTGACCAAGGAATCTGATTTTAGTTTGGAAAAGACAAAGTTTTGAACTTGAGATTGCCAATCCATTTTGACGGACAACATTGATGAATATATTGATATGTTTAAAATGTTGGTCTATAGACTGAGAAAAAATTAAAACATCATCAATATAAACAATTGAAAATTTGGAATAAGGATTGAAAATATCATTCATGATCTTCTGAAATTCAGAGGGGGCGTTCTTTAAGCCAAAAGGCATCACATTCCATTTATACTGGCCAAAAGGGACAGTAAATGCGGTTTTATACCTGTCAGTTTCTTTCATCTGAATCTGCCAATATCCAGATTTCATGTCAAATTTTGAAAAGATTCTGGCAGCATGTAGCCTATTTAGAAGATCTTTCTTATTAGGAATAGGATACCTAATCCATTGTAGAGCTTGGTTTAGAGGCTTATAATTTATCACTAATCTGGGAGTTCCTCTTTCAACCTCAGCTTGTTTGTTGACATAAAAGGCTGAACAAGACCAAGGACTTTTGCTTTTCCTGATAAGCCCTTTATCTAAGAGATCCTTAATTTCTTTCTGACAATATTGGAGGAGTTCCTCATTCATCTGGATTGGTCTTGCCTTGGTAGGGATTTGACTTTCTTTGAAGTCCTTCTCATAAGGCAATTCAACAATATGCTTTTTTCTGTTCCAAAAAGCATTTGGGAGATCAGAACAAATTGTAGATTGAATATGTTGTTGCAAAGTTTCTATTCTTTGCTGGATATGGGATTGCTCTAGTTGAGCTTGAATTGTTTTGAACGAGATTTCCTCTTTGAGGAAATTGATCTGATTTGATTTATGATCAATGATATTGAGAGTCTTTACTATAGGTTTCTTGACAAATCTAAAGACTATTTGCCTTCATAGATGTTTGGTACTGATTCCTTCATCAGAGATTTCTAAGGGGGTTCCCAAAATTACTTCATTTTTGAGGTCCTTGACTAACAAAAAGGAAGTTTTTACCTGATAATTACCATTTTTAATAAGGGCATTGGAGAGCTTATATTTGATTTTAAGCCTAGATCCACTAGCAGTGCTTAGTTTCTCTGTGGTTTTCTCAAAATATTTAGTTGGAATTAATCCTTCGAAAATACAATTTGAATCAGCACCGGTATCGAAGAGTGCCATAGTATCCAATACAAAATCCTCTATTTTGATTTTGACTTGAATATAAAACTTCTGGATGGTTAATCGGTTAATTAGCCTAAGGAAATCTTGTTCTTCTCCATCTTTAGTACAGATAGGATCAGGTGTCCTGGTTTCTGGTTCCCACCAATAGAATATTGTCACGTCATTGAAAATATTTCCTTTAATTTTAATTTTCAATTTCCTAATAAATTTTTTTAATGACATGACAATATTCTATTGATGGGACATGATTTCAATCCTTCTCATGTATCGATAGTCAGTGTGATTTAGAACGATTTTTAAGTAGTATTTGATAGCTGAACAGAATAGAGTGAAACATAATAGAATGAAATGGAACATAACTGAATATTTACTATGTTTGTTGATTATGAAACAAAACATAACTATATATCTTATTTTGTGTTTAGTGCTAATTAAAATATAAAAAGTACTATGTATATTACACATATAATTATACTTTACTTAATATAACATATAATATTAAACAAAAAATAAAATTGTATATTTTTTAATATTTTTTCAAAAATTTTTATGAGCATAATTAAATAATAATTTTAAAATTTATCAATTTTCATATTAATATTTTATGAAAACGTTTTTAAATTATTAAATATAAAATTATTAAAAGAAATATAATTATTAAATTTAATTTTAAAAATAATTATTAAATATAATTATGTTGAATATATTTTTATTATATAAATTTAAAAAAAAATACTTTTAATTTTTTTTAAAAATAAAAAATATATAAGATTTAAAGATTTTTTTTTTGGAAATCTAAGATTTAAAGAATTTAAATATATATTATTTTGTCAATAAAAAAGACTAATTAAAAATAATAATTTTTGTCTATGTTATGTTCTCTTTCATTTTACTAATTTAAGTGAAACCAAAGTGTTTCGTTTATGTGTTTGAGTGTCATGTTTTGTTCCTCTTGACTAATACACCAAATGTAGAACAGTACTTAGTGTTCAAACACATCTGCCAAACGCTACCTTAATTTGATAATACAATTTTTTTTAAAAAAATTGAAATTTAAATAAGTTTGTAGTCTTATCAAAACTGACATTTTGTAGGTTCGAATCTTGATAATCCTATTCGCTGAAATTTTAAAATTCATTTTTAGTATATTTAGGAATGTGATATTATAGTTTTCTTTAGAGATTATAATTTTTCTAAAAAAAAATTGTTTAGTAATTATAAAATAAAAACTTTTAATCGTGAGATTTTTACTTTTATGATTTTGAAAAAAAGTTATTTAAGATAATTTTTGACTTTAAAAACTAGCTACCAATAATTAATTTTTAAATAATACTAATTTATAATTTATAATTTTACAGTCTTGTTTATAGAAAAATAAATAATAATCTCACAGCTTTTATTCAATTATATAGTTATAAAGTAAAAATTGAAAAACTTTTACTTATTTTACAAACATACTATTGTATGTGTATCCAAAAAATATGTGCCGTTATACCAAAAAATATTATATATGAAACGTGGATAGCAAAAGCCCATAATTTGTCAGAGTTACATTCTGTATATCTCTACGCTAAGAGGCTAGGGAGGATGGGATTAACACCATCTCTATTGGAAGTGGCACCATCTTTATTGAAAGTGGCACCATTATTTTTATATGTAAGAATCATAAATTTATATACTAAAAAGAATGGTGTCACAACCAATAAGGATGGTGTTAATCCCATCCACTAGAGGCTAGTTTGGGGCACAACGACAGAGACCCACAAAAAGGACCGGTAGAGAATTTTATTTTATTTTTTTTCATTTAAAAACAGTAAGACAGAAACTAGATATTTATAATTAACTTCGAGGGTTGACTTAGCTGCATAAGGTCTTGCTATATTCATAGGAAGACCGATTTACAGCGGGTGAACCGGTGTTCAAATCCTACCTATGCTAAATTCTTGGGGGCCAGCGCCAACCATGCAATATGTACGAGATTAATCTCATCTTAAAAGTGAGAAAACTCGTGGTTATAAAAAAAAATTAAATATTTATAATTGAGGTGTGGTTGCCAAAAAAAATTAAAATAATAGAGCATAGAGGTGTGATTTTCTTATGGCAAGCCTAGAGGTGTAAGAAAAATATTTTGTGTACATCTATTAGAGTGTATAGTCTATATATTCTTTTAATTTATTATTTTTTTAATATTAAAACATTAAAAAATAAAATAAAAAATTTAATTTAACTAATATTAAATGAGTCGTAAATAAGTTATATGCCTTAGTGAGTATATACGGATTATTATTGGAGGTGTAAAAGGAGAAGAAACAAAATAAAGAAAATGGATAATTTAATGAGTGATGTGATGAAAAAATGTAAAAGCGACACAAACTAGATATTTATAGTAGAGGTGTGATTTTCTACCGCTGGCCCAGAGATGTAAACGGAGAAGGAAAAAAAAATGGATAATTTAATGAGTGATGTAATATGAAAAATGTAAAAGTGACAAAAACTAGCTAGAAATTTATAATAGAGATGTGATTTTTTAACTATCAAAAAAGTTAATTTTTATCAAATGTGTGATGCAAGAAGAATAAGGTGTGACGTGTAAAGTAACAACCCTGATTTTTTTACCTTGAGCATAGATATGTAAAAGGAGAAGAAAAAAAATGGATAATTTAATTAGTTAGAGGTGTAAAAGGTGAAGAAATTCATTAAGTATTTAACTCAAGGAAATATTGACATTAAAGATACCTTTTTTTTCTATCTCCTTTTCATTTTTTCTATTATACCACTCACTTTCTTTTTTTCTTTTTCCTCTTCCTACATCATCATATTAGTGTAGTAGGATTATAATTTTCATTAAAAAAAAATACTACTATAGGGCAACGTCTTAATGGATAAAAAAACATAAATAATGTCCGTACTTGTAGTCAGAAGTTAGATGAAACCCATTTCTTGAGCAATGAATGAGTTAACACTTAAAAAGTACCCAATTGCATGATGACATAATGGTAGAACACATAGATCTGAAAACCACACAAATAATAAGATTAATTCTATCACTACCATATCAACCAAGAAAACTAGCAAAACTACTCCATGGATCCTTTAATGAATCATGTACCTTCTTCTTCTTCTTCAATCTCTACTAATTTTGTTCTTCGTTTCACATTATTATTGTTATTAGTTGTTAGTTGCAAAACGAAGGCAAAAGTGGAACTTCCACCAAATGTTAGGGTTCCAGCAATTTTGGTATTTGGAGATTCGATTATGGATACTGGAAACAACAACGGCAATATGCAGACACTTGCAAAGTGTAATTTCCCTCCCTATGGCAGAGATTTTCAAGGAGGTATTCCGACGGGACGATTTGGCAACGGAAAGGTTCCATCCGACCTTATAGGTATCTATTCAAATTCGAATCTGCGCTTTAATTTTTTCTAGTGTATAATTTACTATAATAGTGTCGCTAGCTAATTTTAACAACATAGGCCAAATTGCACGTATTTTGCTAATTTCTTTATATTCATTTCAATATGAAAATTAGTCGAATAAAATTTAATCACCCTATGAGATGTTTAAATATGTCAGTTGCAAATACTTAAGAAGACTAGTCAAATAAAATAAAACTTTGGAGGACATATAAGACCATTATATTTCAAAGTTTGATTTTAGCTTTCAATACTAAAACATTGCAATGCATGTGGATAAGGTCAATTTAATTAACTTTCATGAAATATGTTAGATATATTCAGATATTTTGGAATGTGCTCCTGCTACTCAAGATATTTAAGGATATACTCAAATTATATTTGATATATATCAGAGATAATTAGAGACTAAAATATAATGTAGAATATTAAAGGAAGAAACTAAACCAAATTGATAGAGACTACTTAAAATTTGAGAGGTTAAATTAATAATAACAAACACTTTTAGAAACCAAATCGGCTTAATTACTAACCAAAAATAGAACATGACCTCAAATAGTACATAAAAAAATTCAAATTCGAAATAGCACATACCTATGTGAAAATGATGTAAATGAGGTCAACTTTGGATAAAAGGAAACCGTGTCAGCCTTGTTTATCTGTCATTTGAGTACTTCTCATGATAATAAAAGGGTATAATTCAGATAAAGTTTTTTAAATATTTATTGTTATTTTTTTTTTTTAAAAAAAAAAACTTGATTATAGTTTTAGTCCCTCTACTTTAGGAATTGTGTGTGATTTGAGTTCCCTAGTTATAATTAATATTTTTTAGTCCTCATAGTTTGAGAAATGTTTTTCATTTGGGTGGTTTCTACTTTAGGAATTGAGTTTTAGATTCTGGTTTTGTTTGGTTGTGGAATGGGTGGTTTGTTACTTTTGTTTCTAACAGAACAGAGCAGATAGTAGTTTACAAAAATTAATAACTTGAATTTCTTCAAAGTTATGTGAAATAGAAAGGAAAAGAAAAAGAATTGGGAATGATCTGTTTTAAGTTGATTATTATTATTAATTAAATCAGTTGAAGAATTGGGAATAAAGGAACTTCTGCCAGCATATTTGGATCCAAATATCGAACCAAGCGATCTGGTGACTGGTGTTTGCTTTGCATCCGGTGGTGCCGGCTATGATCCTCTCACATCCAAATTAGCGGTATATTTATTTATTTTTCACTAGCAACTTCCATTTAGTTTTAGTTTTCGTAATTAATCCTCTCTGATCTAATTAATTTAATCACTACTGAATGTTGTTATAAGTAGTCAGCAATATCATTGTCGGGTCAAGTAGATTTGTTCAAAGAATACATAGAGAAGCTGAAAGGATTTGTTGGAGAAAACAGAACAAACTTCATTTTATCAAATAGTTTAGTTCTTGTCGTCTTTGGCAGCAATGACATTTCCAACACTTACTTTTTGAGTCATGCTAGACAACTCCAATATGATCTCCCTGCTTACACTGACCTCATGCTCACTTCAGCTTCTAATTTCTTAAAGGTATATTATTTTATTACCTCATCAATCATCATCATATATCATGTACGTACGCATACACATGAAATAAATAATTAATTGTTGTTAATAGGAAATATATCAACTAGGTGCACGGAGGATAGGAGTATTCAGTGCTCCACCAATTGGATGTGTGCCATTTCAGAGAACAATTGTTGGAGGATTAGTCAGAAAATGTGCAGAGAAATACAACGATGCTGCCAAATTATTTAACATCAAACTCGCAAAGGAGATAGATTCACTTAACCGCAACTTTCCTACCACCACAATCATTTACCTTGACGTTTACAACCCTCTTCTTGATATCATTGTAAATTATCAAAATTATGGTAATAATCATTTTCCACTTACTATTTACAACTATATATTGTTGAAATCATTGTTGAATTAATTATTGTTGCAGGTTATAAAGTTGGAGACAGAGGATGTTGTGGAACAGGGGAAGTAGAGGCTGCAGTGTTCTGCAATCCATTGGCTGTACCGTGTTCCGATGTGCAGGACTATGTTTTTTGGGATAGTTTTCATCCTTCTGAAAGTGTTTACCGCCACCTCGTTGCTCCTCTTCTTACAAATTACATAAATAAACTCCTTTGAATTTCTTTTTATTTTACCATATTTATAACTTACTATTCAATGTAATTCCAACAAACAACTACCACAACGGAATTATACATTTATATACCGTCATTGCTTAAATATCATTTACAAATTTATTTCTTCTATTTTTATCATTTGTTGACTAATATTTCCTCTTAGATCATTTCCATAGCCATGAAAGTTATCTCTATAAATTTCTGCACAGCAACCGTCGGGAAACTCTTTATCTAATTTTGGTACAGTAAAA
Source organism: Cyamopsis tetragonoloba (assembly GCA_037177725.1). NCBI lineage: Eukaryota > Viridiplantae > Streptophyta > Magnoliopsida > Fabales > Fabaceae > Cyamopsis > Cyamopsis tetragonoloba. The sequence continues at coordinate 84,911,164 of CM074119.1, forward strand.
AAACACGTGTATAAAATTTTTCAGCAAAGTTGAAAAAGTGGTGTACAGTAGCTTTCGTCCATGTTTAATATTCATATCTCGATATTTATGTTTTAGTGAAGAAAAAAAAAAAAAAATCTTTACTGTGTCATTGTGATGGTGTTGAGGAAGTTTATACAGGGGCAGAGACGAAAGTCTACCGTTATATTTGGTTTTTTCTTTTTTCTTTTTTCATTCCAAATCAAAAGGATCTAATGTGAATTTAACTTTATTAATCAAACATTGTTAAGATATTTCTCTGTTATGACTCTTTTAATTATTTTATCTTACTAAGCACAAGATATCTGTGAGAATATAATTTTAAAAAATAAACCTTGTGTTATAGAATACGACAAATTATTTGCAATTTATTAAAATTTAAAATTTAAAAATATTTCAAAAATCATAGTTATCAAATTTTAAGCTCTAGCCAATTGAATTAATTATAATTTTATATTTATCAACTAACTTTATTAATATACATACGTAATTTAGATATTTATACTTTCTCTAGTCCTACGTCTAAGTCACTTCTAACCAAATCTCTAGAACTAAGAAATAGAAGTTAACGCATTAAATTTGTTTAAAAATGAGTTTTATAACATGTGCAATATTGCACTCGTTTAGAAACTATAGATAGAAAAAAAAAATACAATATTTATTGTAAGTCTAACTTATTCTCATTAAATTTTTGTTCATTCTAATAACAATTTTTTATTTTTGGTTTCTTAACGCGTGTAATATACCCTAAAATAAATATTTCAATTCAATTAATAACTTTTCTCTCTTATTTCACTATTTTTTTCTCTTTTGAATATTTGAAACTCGTAAAAAAGAATAAAAGTAAAATCATTCATTATAAATTAGTTGGTGACCTATATTTAAAACATAATTTTTTTCATACAAAAGTAATTTATATTTAGAACGAAAGAGAATACCTTATAATAGACAAGAGGGAGTGCTTCACTGAAGAGACTGACACGAGGGAGTATTAATTTGGCATAACACAGTGTTAGAGGGTAGTTTGGCAATTGGTCCCGGTAGTAGGATTAGTCACCAGCCACCTCAGCAAAGTTGGTACGATGAGATTGAGCGGTTAAGTGTCATTCATGATTCAAAATTAAAATTAAAGAGTACTACTACTAGTATTTCTGTGAGCTAAGATCCTCTACAACAAAAAACTCCTCCAACCACACTTGTACGAAATCAGAGCCGTTCATTCATAACATTAGAGAAAAAGAGAATGTGTTGAATGATCCAGATCTCTACTAGAGGCACTGTACTATACAGCTTGGAGAGACAGCATGCAGAGACAATAGAGTCGAGATTTCACTATTCACACCATTTCTTTTTTTTTTTTGGTTGTTTTTGGAGACAGGGAGCAGTTTATTGGTTGTCAATAATTGTGGTCTGATCTAACAAATGCAACTTAGTTGGGAATTAAAGTTGAGTGTGGCCCGGAATACCTGTCCAGAATAAGATTGTTTATCCGTCTTTGGCTGCGTATGTTTCCACTTGTGAGATTTCATGTGCATGTATACTAATACTACTTCTTTAATTAGGACTCTTCTTCTTTTCTTTTTCTTTTTCTAATATACTGTTGGAAAATAATATTATAAAATATCGTCAAAACACTTGTTAAAGATATATCAAAACAAATATTATTAATCATATTAAAATTTATAAAAAAAAAATTATTAATACAAACTACATAATGTTTTGCATCCTCTGAATGCACTTTAGCCTATAAAAATAAAACTACAAAGTGTTTTTGCCTATATGAGTTTGTGTCTAACCCATTCTTTTTTTTTATAGGCCAAAGTGCATTTACAGAAGTTTAAACCAAGAACTCACTACTCAAAGGAGCAATCCTCAATCATTCAACCAACCTGTTAGATGCTAACCCACTCCTTAAAACTAGTTTGTATGGAGGAAATTATCATATCACTAATATATTACTCACTTTATTATAAAATATTAATCACTTTAGTAAAAAAAAATATTATTCCAAAATATTTGTCACATTATAAAATCAATGTAATATTTATTATTCTTTTTCCAAATCTACCATTCTTTAATTAGTAGTGATTAATGAGTCTCCATTTTTTTAAATTATCCAACTCCTTGTTTAAGATGAATTTCACTTCCCAATAATAAAGGATAGTTTCAAGAGAGGAGTAATATTGTCCTATAATAATTTATTTTCTTAAATTTTAAGAAAGTTATTGCTTTTCTTAATATGTGTGCATTAGTTTAAAGTGACTACTAATATTTTAAAATGGAAAAGAGTAATATATACTATATATAACTATCTCTAGTCAATTTGAGACATCTAACACACCCACTAATCACTCTAATTATTTTGATATCTATAACGTAAATAAATACAAGTTATCCAATAATACGAATCTTTCAATATATTCCTCATAAATGACCCATTAACATATTTAAAATAGACATTAATACCATAATAAAACTTTACAAAATAGGAAGAACATAAACTCACAATGAGTGAATTCATTGATTTAGCATATATTTGTTTAAGTTTTTACAACAAAACAAGATACTCTAATAAAAAGTTATAATTTGTCTCTTATAGTAAGAAACATCTTAATTAATTTATGCATATGTATTTTAACTTTTTATTCTACTAAAATATAAAACCAACATACTTTTCAAGTGGATTACAATGTACAAGCTCCATTTTTGTAAGGAAACGGAGGGAAAGTCTGTTACAACTAGGAACCTGAAGAGCCGGTAGTCACTAACACTTATAACTACATTTTATGTACGGATTTAAATTTGGTATTCTCAAATCATGTATTCAATCATGTCTCACGAATAGAATATCATCACGTCGTTAAAAAATTTTATTAAAAAATTAAACATTAAAATTAAAAGAAATATTTTTAATGACGTGACGATATTCTATTTGTGGGACATGATTAGGAAGATAATTAGAGACACTAAATTTGAATCTTCCGTAAACATTTTCATTTTGAAAAGTGATAATTTTTTGTACAAGAAACAGACACAATTCATTTGAATTTATCAGATAGCACCCACATACAAATAACAGGTACTAGATTTTTTTAACTTAACCAGTAATCCTGTGTTGAAATGTTGAATATGCTGCACTTACAATAAATACTCAAGAAAAAAATAGTTTTACAGCTTATAGCGTTATTATAATTTTATATCGTTTAATTCTAGCAAAATTGCCTCTATAAATGATACAAATGATCTTCGCCATTTGAATTCATACACGGTTGGATTGCATTTATTCACTACGTACTTATTAGTTGATGAAATGGTAGCTTATAAAAAAAAAAAAAAAAAGAATTGCTGAAATAGTGTAGTAGATTTAATTTAATGCATATCTTTCCACTTGAATATCTGTTAGTTTGTGTTTGGCATTTGTAACCGAAAACATACACACAAACTATTCGGTGTTCACAATTAGAAATGGCTGGGTTCACCGTAACCAGAAATTGCACCCGATCGATAAATAAATAAATAAAATAATTGAAAGTAGGAGACATACAGTGCACAAAGTTAGGTATTTATTTCCTACACTTTCGCAGTTTGTGGGGTCCTCTTGTGTTAATTAAGTCATAAGTAGAAAGTCATAAGTAACAGCTGGAGGAAAAAAAAAAAAAACGTGTCAAAAATTAGATTAGTCCCGATGAAACCTAATTTAATTGCTTTGGTTAATAATTGACATATAATTGTTCGAATAAAATATACGAATGTTTTTAATTTGTACAATATGTAATTAAAGACAAATTATTGTTGAAAAAACAAAAAAATTAATGTGATTGTACTTTACATATAATCAATTAATGTTGTATTTTTTTTTATTTTTAATTTTTTAACATGTCTAATATTACACAAATTAAAAAAACTCAATATATATATATATATATATATATATATATCCATCCGTGCAACACGGTTTCTTGGAATTTTATGAAGCTTGTGGTTAATATATGACTGGAATATTAATTAAATAAAAAATACAATTAATTAACTTTTTAGTGCTAAACTTTAAAGAGAGTATGCTTTTAGAACTTGTTTGGTTTAGATTTTTGTAAACTAAGAACTAAAAAATATATAAATTGAGACAAAATTTATGATTAAAATTATAAATACATAAAAATTGAGACGATATAACAGAAGTAATGGGTTAAAATTAATCGAAGCTGCACTATATTTAAAACAAACAGAGTAACAGATCCTTAGTTTATATGATGTTTTTTGTTTAAATTGTAAAAAATGAACATCAGACTATGTTCTCAATTCTATATAGTTTCTTATTTGTGAGAATTAAATTATTAATATATGAAGATCTGACTAATTGAAGTATACATACCCAATTTGCATATAATACATGGTATACACAACATAATCTAATAATATAATGTTAGTTGTCCAAATTTATATAATCATACGATGAATGAAGCTGTTTCAATAACATACATAGCATTATCTTTCTTGTATTGGTATACATGATAATGATATTATATTGTAATTATATATCTCTCTTCTTATAAACTCGATCTGATGTGTAGATCTTTGGTAGTTGTCCAAAATCTTTTTGAGTTCGATTTTAAGCTTTTACTAATTAATAATTAATAATTAATAATTAATGAATGAATTTCAAGTCATCCACCTGCAGCGCAGCTTGCTTGTATGATGCATGAATCGTTTTTGCACGTTTCTTCACGATGACATACATGATGCACCCATCCACCTCACTTTTTTAACTTAATTCAACTCTTATTTTCTTAAAACAAAATATGTACTTCCTCAATTATTTTTCTTCGAGTTATGCACCCAAGTTAAAAAAATATAATCAAATATTTTGTAAAAAAGTTTAATTTTTTTTTTCTTCAAAAAAGTTAATTCTTAAAATTTTGATTATATCCCTGAATGGCATAAATTAAATGTTTAGTAAAAATGTATTAATTAATTATAACAGTTAAATATGAAGAAAAAAGAAAATAACTACTGTTCATTAATTTTTTATTATTAAGAAATAGTGAAAGTGAACTGTTAAAGTGACAGAAAAAAAAAAAAAAAAACTCAGTGAGTAGTTTTGGTGTATGAATTTCATTAGATTCAGAATTATTGAGCTTTTGAACGGTAGCCTTCAAAATTTCCACTTTAAATAATTGCTCTAATTCCACTTCGAAACTACTACGGTCACCGTCACAACCACTATTATTGGTAATTTCTCTGACCATCATTACTAGCTGTATTGGTTGCATCTCACAAAAATAGACTTTCCTTTAAAATTTGACAGTTATCGAACTAGAGACTTATCACTTCATGTTGCTTCTTCTTCGTGCCACTAGCTCACCCAACGCATGATGGCCATTTTTCGGTATTTTTTGATGACGTAGTTCTCGTCTTGTTGTTCCTTTGTCTAACTTTGTTTCATGACGGTGGCCTTGTGGTTGTGACGGTGGGTTGATGAGATTTTACGACACAGACCAACAGAAAATATAACGACAGAGACTAAAACAAAAATAAAGAATGTGTAGGAATTAAAAATAATATTATTTTTTATACGAATTCAAACGAAAATGAGATGTTAGTACTCATTTCGTTCTATGTCGTTTTAGTCATTTTAATTTTTTTAAATTAGTTGTCATTTTATATATTCAATAATAATATTAATTATTGTTTTTTAATTATACCCTCAAAGAAAAAAAATTGATATAGAGTATAAAGAAAATTTAATATAATGAAATTTAATTAAAAAAAATAATAAAAAATTAAATAATATATTTTGTAAAACTAAAAATATTAATTATTTTTCTTAGTTACTGTGTCAAAATCTTAAATAAGATATATTATAGAAGAGAATATAAGAATACAAAAGTTAATTTAGCCACTACCCATGAACAAATAGGAGTTTGAATGTGCTATACACCACTTAGCTTGTTGATTGAGAATGAGCCACGTGTCAGAAACAATGATACTCTATAGTATTATATGAGAGACACATTCTCTAATTATGGTGGTCCCTATATCGATCTATATGTATAACATCTGTTGATGACCGTTCTTGTTGGCATCTTTCAGTTAGTTACTCTCATTAATGTTCCTCCTTTCATCACTTGCAGTAGCTAGTAATTATCATCATCATGCTTTCGCCATGTTCATGCAGACAACTTTTACCACTACATGCATTCCTAATTAAGTATAATTAGAATTTATAGATTTTAATCTCCGCTAAATACTTATGTTACACTATTACAAAAAAATTCCATACACTAATGGATTCTTTTTTCTTCTAATTATTAAGCTAGGCAACTTCCATTATTAGTGTAGACTACAGCTTGTCATAATATAATTATTAGTCTGTATAAACACTTTTTTATTTTTTTATCAGAATTATTTATATGTTAATTGTATGTTTATTTGTTAGTATAGGAAATTAATAATGTATGCTACATGAATTTATTTTGTTGCTAGCATAGACAATATAGTTAAACTATTATTAGTGTTGGCTTGAATTATTTATTAATAATCTGAAAAAAATAACATATACTAACAAAATAATTGTGTTAGACAAAGTTTAAAGCAACAATATATAACATCTCTAACGTTTTTGTTTTTTGTTTTTTTTACTCATATATTATATATATATATATGATTTGGAAAAAATCATGGGGAAGGAAAGGTAATCTCTCTAACCTCATTTGAAATTAAACATACTGGAAATGCACAGTAAGATCGATAGATCACTTTCAACATATTTTGATTTAAACAATATTTCTAGCTAGGCGTTCAATTCTTGTATATTTTGCAGTGGATGTTGGTTGTAGTCATCTTGGATATGTGGGATTAAGTAAGTTGTGAGGTGTAAAGGAAAAGGATTGAAATCTGTGGTAGTTAATTCGTGAATTTATGTATTTATTAATTCGTATTCAGATAGTAACAAATGTAGTTTATTAATTTTACTGCTTCATATGTATAGCATTTGGTTGCTGCACTAAGAGACAAGTGATTGGAGTCGTTGTTTTTCATCCAAAAAAGTGTAGCTAGTCTTTTCATAATTAACCGTTGGATCCAATTACACTTAGCTTGCTTGTACAATAAATGACTAAAAGGACGTCATTTATAGTCTGCGTTTTTTCTTTTTTTTTAATTTCTTTTTAACTAGTATAAATAGATCAGACGCCATGCACAGAACAAATCATTCATTGGAAATTGGAAATTGGAACTAACTTATTATATGGCTCTGTTGAAGAAGCTCTCAGCTTGTTCTTCTTCCAAAACTAGTAGCTTGCATATGCTCTGTTTCATAGTATTGTTAATTATAGTTTTATTATCGTATAAAACGAAGGCATTGGTGAATCTTCCACCAAATGTTACAATTCCTGCAGTCATAGCATTCGGAGACTCCATTGTTGATCCAGGAAACAACAATAACATAAAAACACTGGTCAAGTGCGATTTCCCTCCTTATGGTCAAGATTTTCAGGGAGGAACCCCAACCGGCAGATTTTGCAACGGAAAAATTCCAACCGACCTCTTAGGTATATATATATATATATATACTCTGTTACTCTCCCCTCCCCTCTCTTTTCTGGCTTTTTTTCTTTTGGAATTAAAAACTTCAATTGATAAATTGATTTAATTGCCTGTGTATGTGCATATGTGTTACAAGCATGTACATGTTTTATCTTCACTTTCCCAATTTGTGCACCCTAAATTTCAAAGCATGCTTTAATTGTCAGATGCATTCAAAAACACTTGTTATTTATTAGTAACACTCTTGACATCAACTTAGCTTTGTTAGTATAGACAAAATAATAATTTAGCAGAATATACGTGATTGTACCTATTGAGAAATCTTCGGTTGTGAAGTAGTTGCTCTGATCTAATACGTCTAGAATTTTTTTGTCAACTAGTTACATATACTATTAATTGTCAATTGGAGCATCGAATTAACTTGATTGGGAAGAAATTCTAGATTAGGGATGCTAATCATAATACTATACATGTAAAATTAAAAATAATGTATCAATAATCAAGTTACGTATAAGTTTGTAGTCAGTATGGTCCTATTTATAAGACACCATCTAGAAGATTTTCATGGTCCTTTTTATAAGACATTTTGTAGTTTTCATGATGTATTTATTGCTTCTTTTCTTTTTTACCTTCATTAAATGCATCAACTATTTTAATTCCTTAATTGTAATTGGCTAACACATTATTTAATGAAGGATAAAAATGGTATTTCATACACTTTTTGAGAAAATCAATAAAGTTAACTAAACTCAACTATTTTTCTTGATCTGTGTAATTTGGTTGAAAATGTCTTATAAATAAGACCAGACGGAGTATAAAGAAACTTTTTTTTATTAAAATTATATATAATTTCAAAAAAATGTATAATTGTTAAAGTCTTATTATTAATATAATGGTCATGCTAATATGTATCTTAAATGCATTAATAAAATTGTAATAAGTACATCTCATTTAATATTTTAAGTCATACTTTAAAAAATATGTATTAATGAGTTTTTAATTTTTAAAGCAATAAATTCTTCAATTCATGTAAAACATTTATACTGTTATAACCATAGTTATTAAATTCGAATCGGTACATTGGATCATCAGGTAATTGGTTCATTCAATGTATTGAACAAGTTAAACAAAACAAAATTTTAAAATATAATAATAATAATAATAATAATAATAATAATAATAATAATAATAATAATAATAATAATAATAATAATAATAATAATAATAATAATAATATAAAATAATCTTAATTGTTAAAGTAAATATGCAATTTTTTTGGATATGAAATTTTTAAAATGAAACTAAATTTAAATATATATTTATTGATATATTTATTTTAAAATTATATTTTATACAACTAATAATATATATTATATGTTGCACTTATAGACTTAAAGTGTTATCGTAATATGATGATTTTGGGGCTAATTGAGACCTATAGGGACTAGGTAGTTATGGATTAACTATAAAAAAAATTATATAATTAATTAACCACCTAGCTTGAAATTTTTTTATAATAATTAATAACTAATCTAATTTATTAGTAATTAATTTTAAATTAATCACGAAAATTTTCTAAACAAATTTGTAAAATTTTGGTAGTTTATATGCTAATAGCTAGTAGCTCGCAATTTTCGTTCATGTCACGCCAACATGACACCTAACTAGTTTTCTTTAGCGAATGGATGAATTTAATTTTATTAAATCTTTTATACATAATTTTTTAAAAGAAAGTAATATTCGCAGTTCGTTTTAAAATTTTGCTAAATTAAAAAGAATCGCGGCTAATGGTGTGTTTGTACAAGTATTTAGCCACAACTATTACATTAATGGTGTAATTATATCACGGATAAAACTGTCGTTAGTTTTAAAAAAGTTGCCACTAATTTCTTTTTATTTGAAAATAGCGCCCATTATGTAAATTATTTTTAAAAAAATTACAATTTGAAAATTGTACTATTTTAGTTAATAAGGAGTCCAAAGTATATCCTTAAAGTTATATTAGAACTTGTGATTTTAAAAAAAGATGACGAAATAATTGAATTTTAAAAATAGATATTAAAAATCAATTTACATTTGAAAACTATAGTTTAAAAGTGAATTTGAAAAGAAATGATTTGTTTGGACAAGTATAATTAGTAAATAAATAGAATTTATTTTAGCATATTGACAAGGGGATTTGAATAGGAAACATGTGCATAAAAAAAAAAATTGTTGAAAAACTCAAAACAATCGTGTCCTTAATCTCTACTCTTCAGTGAGTGACAGGAGGTTGTTAGGGTATGTTTGGGTAATAATATTTGTGGTATATATTCTTTTTATAACAAAGATTTTTTTTTTGTTATTCAACTAAAAATTAGATATTATTTTAAAAAGTTTAAAAATTAGCTTTTTATAAATAAAAATTACTTTAAAATTTACTTCTCACAATAAATATACTCAAATAAAAATTAATTATGTATCAGACATCAATTATTTTTTACAGCTAATTTTGAAACCCACCCTTATAAGGCTCATAGGAGCTGAGGGGAGCCATGTTACAGTCAAAAAGTTTGCACCCATTTACTTTTATATGAAAAAAATAAAGTTTAATTAATAACATTCCAAAAAAAATTAATAGTTTACGGGATCTATATAAAGTATTGATATTATTTGATAAATAACATGATATTATTGTTATTATTTTAATGTGGCTCTTACAACACGTTACGTTAAGGGTATAGTAAATATATTTTTAGCTACAACAAAAATTAAATGACATATTTAATGAGAAAACAATGAATTAATTTTAAGAATAGTTATAAATTTGAATTTGAATTGTTAATAATACATGTGGTTGCATGAAAAAGTTAATTTGAGTTGCAGTAGCGAATTGAGTTAGTAGAGGCCGGGTTTGAATGTTTGTTGAATTTGAGTTTCAGTTGAAGAATTGGGTATCAAGGAGTTTTTACCGGCTTATTTGGATCCGAATCTGAAACCAAGTGACCTTGTTACCGGTGTCGCCTTTGCTTCCGGTGCCTCTGGTTACGATCCTTTAACTCCCAAAATAGCGGTATGTATTTATTAAATTATTTATTAAAAATATAATGGAGTATATATATAATATATTTGTATATATCGTTTTTGATTATGATTATGATTAATCAGTCAGTGATATCGCTATCCGGTCAAATAGAAATGTTCAAAGAATACGTAACGAAGCTTAAACAAATTGTTGGAGAAGACAGAACAAACTTCATTCTTGCCAACAGTCTTTTCATAGTGGTTGCTGGAAGTGACGATATTGCCAACACTTATTTTATTGCTCGCGTTAGACAATTACAATATGATGTTCCTGCTTACACTGACCTTATGCTCAATTCTGCCTCTCATTTCATTAAGGTACGTACTACCCTTCTAAGATTAAAAATATATATATATATATAATTAACCAATAATTGGATTCAAAAAATATATATAATAATGTTTTTATTATTTAAAGGAATTACATCAACTTGGAGCACGCAGAATTGGAGTACTGAGTGCTCCCCCGATTGGGTGCGTCCCGTCACAGAGAACTCTAGCTGGAGGAATACTAAGAGAATGTGCAGAAAATTACAACGATGCTGCCAAGTTATTTAATTCCAAACTTTCAAAGGAAATGGATTCTCTTAGCCATAATTTTCCCCAAAGTAGAATTGTTTACATTGACGTTTACACTTCTCTACTTGATATCATTCTCAACTACCAAAATTATGGTAACTAGTTTATTTTGGCTCATTTATTATTTTATTCAGATATTAATTATTAAATTAGTTTATTTTGGTGAATTATTGCAGGGTATAAAGTTGCGGATAGAGGTTGCTGTGGCACTGGCAAATTAGAGGTTGCGGTGTTGTGCAATCCTTTGGATGCCACGTGTCCTAATCCTTCCGAATATGTTTTTTGGGACAGTTATCATCCTACCGAAGGAGTCTACAGAACACTCATTAACCAAGTCCTTCAAAAATATATCAATCAATTAATTTGAGTTCTCAACTTTCACCAAGGCATAATGTTAATTTCATCATCATCTAATTATTTATCCAAAACAAAACTAATAAATTATATTTCATTGAAGAAGATGTATATGTTTGATCTAGAATCTCAAGCTGTGATGACTATGATCGTTAAGCATATATCATGTATGTGACCAAAAAAAAAAAAGAGGATGAATTTAACAAGAAATAATACTTTTTGAAGATGTTTTGTTTGAAAGAATTTTATCAAGTTGTGAAGGTGATTGTTGAGTCTCATAGGTTGTTACAATTTTCCACTTATTTTTATCTATTGATTATTAAAATTAAGAGTACCCCTGGACTAATGCTAAATTATTAAATCTAGAGTGAAAAAAAATCTCAATCATATAGTAATAGAATATGCATACAATATACATATACATTATCATCCATAAAAAAGTCTTTGACCTCTTCGAGCGCAGATTCACGGAGAGAAAAACATTTTTTTAGCCCAAACAGAAATAACGTTTTCTCCCAATTACATCGTGTGACATTCATGTTTGGACACTTGTCTTATGTGTATTTGCAATATTTATTTATTTATTTATTTATTTTTGGTAATTTGTACTTGCAATATATTCATACATACAGGTTCATCAAGTTTTCTATTGCAATGCACGCAGCCGTACACGCAAACATCAAATCAAATTCATAATTAATGAAAGGAGCTAACTAAATATATCATGCTGGTGAAATTATTCATTATCCCAACTGCACAGAGTAAACAAAATTAATAATAACGTGACATGAAATAATTGATTTCAGAAGTTGAGTTATTGGCAAATGTGGTCGGATGAATAGTTTATAGTTATTAATTTTTTCAAAAAAGAAGGTCAGCGTCGGATGAACATTGTATATCACTCATCCACACCAGCAAAAACATAATCGACATTGGTTCCAGCTACTAACAAAGGATGTATATTTTTTTTAAAAAAAAATCTATGTATTAGAAATTTGAATTTGAGCCTAACTTACTCCCGAAGATAACTCATAGGAGAAGGATTGTCATACTGCTTATATATTTTATAGTGGGACTTGATCTTAACACACACCCCTCACAATATCTGGTGCGTGAAGGGACTAGACATCTGCGGGGATGACACCCACAACTAACCTAACTTTGATACTATATTAGAAATTTTGGTTTGAGTCTAACTCACTCTAGCTCATAAGAGGAGGATTGACGCACCATTTATATATTTTATAATGATCCTCTTTTTAATCGATATGGGACTTGATATTAACACTTATATTCTTGATAATTGTTGTATCACTATTAATTGGGAGTGTAGGGTGTATAGGAAAAGAAAGATAAAATAAAAAATATTAAAGATGATATGATAAAGAAAAAGAGAGATAAGAAAATAAATGAATTGTAGAATATGTGAGATGAATAATAGTAATAAAATTATCATTTTTCTTGAATCAAGTTGAGTAAATTTATTTTAACAAATATGTTCTTAAACTGAACCTTCATTTAAAAGGGTGTCCTTTTCATAGCACCATTATGTTGATGCTTATTTTGATTCTTAGCTCTTCGTAACTCTTTTGGTGTTCTCAATATGTTCTTTTGGTTAATCTAAAAGAAGAAAGGGTGCCGTTTTATAGCTCTTTCAACCGGTAAACGCTAATTTTAAAATGAGTATAATCAAATCGAACTTAATTGACTTGTTTGAAATTCAGTAATTTTAATTTGAAGGTAGGCAGTGAAATAATTAATTTTTTAAGTAATTTTGATAAAAAAAAAAAAACTATAAGCTTTTTATGCTTTGTTATAATAACAATAAATAATTTTTTTATATTTTATTATTTCTCTGAATAAGCCGGAGCTAATTGTGTTTTTGATTATTTTTAAAAATAAATGTAAACATCTAAAAAGAATTTAAAATTGATTTTTATTTAAAAAATATTTATTTTTTTAAAAATCCTACTTAATTAGAGATATGATTACTATAAAGTATATAAATAACGTTTATATTCACTTCCTACGAACAAATTTTTGAAAGTGAATCAAGTTAAAAGTCCAAATTTAAAATATTTTGTAAAATAATTCATAACAAATGAACTCGATAAGAGATATTATGCTAATAAGGGTTAAAACTCAACTCGAGTTACATACATACTTACATAGTATTTAATATCAATAAAACAAATTAACCCACCCAAAAAATCGGGTATGGCAAACGTGTCGTGGGTGGAATGAAAAAAACTCATTCTTCTCTTCTTTTTTTTTCTCTTCTTTTTTCCATGAAACTCATCCTTATTAGAATTGTCACAGTCCAATTTAGAAATAGCACCACTCTTTTTAATTTTTGAACAATTTTGTTCAAGAAATAGCAATGTATTAGTCAATTAGTTTTGTGATGGAACCTTAACATGGTATCAGAGTCCGAACTCAATGCTTAGCTTATTATGTCAGTCTCCCGGTTTGTATGGGTCTCCAATACCCTTCGTCTGGCCCGACAGGCTCTGTTGGAGGAGGGGTGTTGAAAATAAGTCCCATATCGCATGCTTCACTCTTCGTGGTGCGGTTTAAATACCTGTTGAACTACTCTTTATATTGTCTGTTCTGAAATGACCCAAGAGTCTGTCGACTAGAAAAATCCTAACCCACATACTGATAGGCCAAGTACAAAATTAGAGCATAGGGGTTACATTGCGGATATAGGGGGTATATATACATTAGAGACTTAGGTGCCCAGGTGCGCGATGGCTTCAATCTTGGGATCTTGTCTTTGGCTACTATGTTGCGATCATGGGCAATAAATGATAGTTAAAAGTCTTTATGAGGCGTTGTCTGTGGCGCTTTCGGCGGAAGTGCCGGCAGTGATAAAGCCCAGATGCTAGGCTGACATGAAACTGAAGGTTCCCCTGTTATCTGGTTAGCGAGGTGCCGGGATGGCACCTTGATGTCGAGCTGGACCTGGGGTACCGTACACTAGCCCGTGAAGTCTTGAAGCCTATGGCTGAAGTGACTTGATATGCTAAGATGACCGAGGTACGCCAGGACGTCGGGGGTGGAATCCTGATGTCGAGCTGGACCTGGGGATACCGTACACCAGCCCGGGAAGTCTTGAAGCCTATGACTAAAGTGACTTGATATGCTAAGATGACCGAGGCATGCCGGGACGTCGCGGTGGAATCCTGATGTCGAGCTAGACCTGGGGTATCTACATTGTTAATTGGTTTTGTGATGAAACCTTAACAATTTTGAAGTGTGGGGTCATCTTTTATATGTGCAATTATTTTTTTTTTTTTTTACAAAATCTTCCAAAAATTTAAAAATATGGTATAATTCTCAAGTGGAATGGTAGTTATCTCAATGCAAGAAATTAATATGGCGTTTCATAGTTGTACAGAACATGATCAAAGATAATACAATAGAACAAAAAGAATCGTGTACTATGTTTAGTGACCATGGAACTGAACAAGATTATATGTCTTATTTTGTAGTTAAGATTTAAATATAGAAAATACTTTTTGTAATATATAAAATTTTAATTTACTTGACAGAAACTATAAAATTAAATGTAAAATAAAATAATATATTTTTAAATTTGTTTGAAAAAATTATGAGTATAATTAAATAATAATTTTAAAATTTGTTAATTTTTGAAATAATATTTTATAAAAAAATTAAATTATTAAATACAAACTTCTCACGATAAATATAATTAATAAATATTTTTAAAAATAATTATTATATCAAATACGTTTTATCAATCAGCTGACCAAATAATTTAAATCGCCAAGGCCCATTAGAAGCAAGATAAGGATAAATGCTGTTTCCTTTCAAATGGGCCTGCACGGCTTTATAATATATCAAATACATGTTATCAATCAGCTGACCAAAAAATTCCAAAAAAAAATAAAATAAAATCAGCTGACCAAATAATTCCAAAATAAAAATAAAATCAGCCGACCCTTGACCCCAAAAAAATCAGCTGACCAAAAAACAAAGATGTTATCACTCAAAAAATAAATAAATAAATAAAAGTTCTATATTTTTTTATTTTTAATGAACCAATACTTTCTTACTTTTAAGTATCATACATATCACATGATCGGTAAAAAAAATTAGTTTATGTACAATAAAAATTGAATGTCCTTAAAAACATACGTAAAGATTCATGATTTCTTTTTGGACTTGATGATTTTTTTTAGTGTGTGAAAGGATTCATTAACTTTTTTAATAACAAAGATTCATTAGTCATTAAGAATATAAATTCTAACCCTAATATCTATAATCCACAAATATTAGTGGAGTATATTAATTTTTATATAAATAAGTAATTCTCATATTTATGTCTTTTAGAGCCTTTGATCAAAGAAGGTTAGAATTGGTCATGACAAGTTGGTTTGGTAGCTTGTAAGTGAAATTTTAAGCGTCAGTATCTCAATTTTAATTTAAGTGGTTGCACTTTCGTCTACATTAAAAAAAAAAAAGGTTAGAATTGGTTTGAAATTATTACATTATATTATATTATATTATCAAGCACTAAACTATTTTTTTAGATAATTATACTAACCTCTCCTGAATTTTGCACTTATTATATTTATCCCTTATAGTTTTTGAAATTACGCAAACTCCTTTAAGGTTTAAAATTTTATTATACTTACCCTCTCAAGACATTATTACATTTAGTTCCTCGAGGTTTGAAATTCATTACACATACCCTCATTTGTTGGGGGGATAAATGTAATTTTTAAAACCATGAGGGAGTAAGTATAATAAAGGCAAATCTCATAAAAGGTTGGTGTAATTATTTTTTTTCTTTCAAATGATGAGTTTGAATGTTTCCTCTATTTAAACATGTACCATGAAGCGCTTGAGAAAAAAAAACCTCTTTTAAGTAAAAAAAAAATCTTAATTATGTGTGATATTTTTAAAAAGAAAATTATGTGTTAATTTCAAAGGATAATGTCAAGGGTCGAGAATGAAAAGTTAATATTTTCTATTAAAAAAAAACTTTTGTTAAATAAAAAATAATTAATATAATATTTTTTTTTGTGTGCACCTAGGTTATTATAAGCTGAGAGTCAAAGACTAATCCTTTGCTTGTAGAGAGATCATCTAAGTGTATACAATCTTTTAACAAAGCATTTTTCATATGCTTAACCAAGATTCAAAGTCAACAAAAAAAAATCAACGATCCGTGACATGCGGTTTGACATTGATACCTTAAAAATATAGAAAAAATTAGTATTTTGTTGTGCATTTTTTAGGGCTTTGTCTAAATTGTTAAAGAGGTTGAGATGCGGTACTTTTCCTAAATTGGGGAATACCATATTCTTTTTACATTTTTAGTAGTTAAAAAAATATTTATAATAATAAAAAATAAATAAAATAAAAAAATATAAATTTTAACTATTTATAATTTATAAGAATAAGTATGATACACCTAAATTTATGAATTGCATCCTAAAATGATCCTTGTTAAAAAATGGACTTGACATTCAGATCATTGCAAGTGTTACTTTTTATCGAAATTTAAATTATTTATAATAATTTACAGAAAATACAATATTTTAGGAATTTTTTCTTTGTTTTAAAAGTATGAGCATCAAATTACAATCTCTTATAATTAAAAGATGATTTTTAAAGTTTTTATTTTATAGATAAAAATACATCCATAAATATTTGAACCAAAGAACTACTGCTTAGTTTTATTCTTCAACTACTAAACTAACATGTTAAATGCACATACATGTGTGTACCGATGTGTTGCAAGTGGCAAACTGACAATCCTTTGGATTCCACGGGCATTGATTTCTCTTTTTATAATATGTGGCTTTAATTTGCAGTATTTGGGTGTTTTGTTTTGTCTTCCTTTAAGTTGTTTGAGATATGTATTTCAGTCAACAAAATAAAGTATAGTACTCCACACTAGTATACATTAAATAGATGTTTCTCACATCCTGACTTTAAACAAATCCCAGTACAAAGACCAAGACTTTGTCATTTGGGGGTAATATGTAAAGGAGGAGTTACTAGTTACTAACTAGTATATATTTAATGTTTCTTTTAAACTGTATGGTCGCACTGTTGGGGGGTCCTTCCATGGCGCGTTTCCTAACCATATTTGGAATTTTGAGATTTTTAGGGGAAAAAAAATCTTTGGTTGAGGCCCATGTACAATATGTTTTATTTAATGTTCCACCAAACTTATTTGCACTTCATTTATATATGGACTTTTGAAACTGGGATGATTATAATTATATTATAGAGTGCGTCAAGTGGTTAATTATTACATCCCGTTTTATTTATTTAATTTAAAATAATAAAATACAAATGCTAAACTTGCAACGTGAATGATTACATTAAGAAATGGACTTCGCTCTGTATTTCCTTTTGAGAAATTAATATATCCTTAGTTGCGAGGAAGTTGGATACTGTTGAAGCTAAGGCCACCTGTAAGTTACGTTGATATATAGCAGTAAATATAAGCAACATAATGGTATCTGATTGATCCGTACGCTGGGTCCATCATTTATTTATCTATCTATCAAAAGCAATATAATATATTATAATTAATAGTTACTGTGAATGATGTACTATTGTTATTAGCATGAGAGAATACATACGTGGAAGTGAGTTGGATTCGCAATGAATTGGATCTGCAGATAAATTTGCATGTGTGAATGGGGCTAGCTAGCTAATTCAATTAATTAATTTGAAACAATTATTATTATGGTCTATGGTCTATGGAGTTCATATATATCCCTGGCCTGAAGAAAAGTAATACTAGTATCGCATTATTAATTACAATATTTAAAAAGAGAAAGATAGATAGATATAGGTTATAGGTATACCTTCCTCATGGTGTGTTTGTATGGCCAATAAATGATCTGAACTACACACCCTAGCTCGCTATACATGCATTATTATATATATGATATGATGATGAGTAATGTAATGAGTATGACGAGCGAGCAAGTAGATAGATAGATACATACATAGCGAATTTGAATAATAATATGGAGTACTACTACTGGTTGAGGTTGTGGAGGAATTTTGTAATCTGTTATGTTTTTGTGTGTGTTTATGTTTGTGAAAATATGAATATTAATGCAGAGGGTATGATTAAGTTACCAAGAAATGAAACGATACCGGGAATAATAATATTTGGGGATTCAATAGTGGACACAGGGAGTAACAATGACCTTGCCACCATTGCCAAGTGCAATTTCCTTCCTTATGGTAGAGATTTTCAGGGTGGAATTCCTACTGGAAGGTTCTCAAATGGCAGGGTCCCTCCCGACTTCTTAGGTAGGTACCTTAGCTATTCATTGTTTGAATTGTTATTTGAATGAAACGTACGTGTAATTAAGTGTTTGTTTGTTTGGGTGATGATTACAATTTACAGCTGAAGAATTGGGAATCAAAGCGTTGATACCATCATATAGGAGTCCTAATTTGCAGCCCAATGATCTCCTTACCGGAGTAAACTTCGCTTCGGGCGGCTCCGGACTTGATCCTTTAACCCCACAAATACAGTCAGTGATACCATTATCTGAGCAACTGGAGCAATTCAAAGAATACATAGGAAAGCTGAAAGCACATTTTGGAGAAGAAAGAACCAATTTCATCTTGTCAAAAAGTTTAGTTCTTTTGGTAGCCAGCAGCAATGACATTGCCAATTCGTATTTTGCAACTGGAATTAGGAAACTTGAATATGATTTTCCATCATACGCTCATATCCTCGTCCAATATGCCTCCTCTTTCATTAAGGAAATATATGGATTGGGGGCAAGGAGGATAGGAGTGTTTGGTGCACCACCAATTGGATGCTTGCCATTTCAGAGAACGCTCTTTGGAGGAATACAGAGACACTGTTCCCAAGAAATCAATATTGCGTCACAATTCTTTAATGCCAAACTATCAGCACAACTCGACTCCCTTAACAAAAATCTGCCTCATGCCAAACTTGTCTATATCGACGTTTACGACTCTCTCATTCACATCATCCAAAACCCAAACAAATACGGTACAAATACTTATAATATATACGTTTAATTGTTGTTCCAATGTAATTTTGGCCTTTGAATTTTATTTTCTTTTCAGGATTTCAAGTTGTTGACACAGGATGCTGCGGAACAGGGACAGTAGAGGTATCAGTGCTGTGTAATCAGTTAGAACCGCAAACGTGTACAGATGATTCTAAATACGTCTTTTGGGACAGCTACCATCCTACTGAAAAGACATATCAGATTCTTGTTAGTGAAATCGTCAACAGATATACCACCAGTTTCTTCTGATCCAGATTAATCTCCATTATATATATATATATATATATATATATATATACATTTGTGATTTGTCAAACTAATAATATTAAAGGATATCATTCAATCATTCACTACTATTTTGTATGATGCGTCTTCTGTTTTCAGCGTTTCGTTATCTTTTGCATCCATCTCAAATTTACCTTTAATTCAACAAAATCAAATTGCGAGAATTTGAATAAAACCACTGTTGAGACATGCAACTTGTGGTTCATCAATGTATTATGTAGCCTATGTTTGGTTCACAAATCACAGGTAGGAAAATGAATGGTCATTGCTTCCAGCACCAGCTTGATTTCTAGTCACACTACCAACTTCTGAAAATCTATTTTCGAAAATATTGTTTATCACTTTCAGAAAGTAGTTTTTAAAAGTGATTAGTCATTTTTTTTTTAATGGAATAAAAAATATTTTAAAAAAATCAATAAAAATTAATCAACTTAGAAAAACCAGGTGGTTAAAATAGTAACTACAAGAAAAGAATAACACGGCCGGCAGGTATACCAGTATAGTGGTTCTGATCCGTTTTCGAGTTTAGTCTGTAAGACTCCAGCCAACAAAAAAGAACAGGTTGCACACAATCTATCCGGTTAAACAGATTGATTTCACAACCCATAATATATTTTTTAACTTGGTTTTATGGTCCCATTTAAAAAAAGGGATGATGCAATTTTTAATTTTTGTGATGCGAAAATCAGGGGTTAAACCGAGGCCAACACTTTTAGTATCACACAAATGTCCCAGGTCATTACACATTCGGTTGGATTGTCCGAATGAAAATTTTGTGAAATTCTTAGAATGTGATAATGCAATGTGTGGTGCTATGAGAAGTTTGTGGTGCCAAAAGTGTTGGCCCCAAACTGAGGATCACAGAAGCCCAATATTAGGACCCAAAAAAGAAGCCCAACATTGATACCAAAAAGAGAAGAAGGGCACGACTCCAACACCACAAGCCCATTTGATTGTTTGAGAACAATAAAAAAACAAAAAAAAGGTATCCTGAGCCCTAAAGATGGGTGAAATTAACACAATCTTTATTGAGAGTGGTATCATTCTTTTATTTATATAAATTTATGATTCTTACATATAAAAAGGACGGTGCCAATAGAGCTAAACCTCGAGATAGTGCTAATCCCATCCTTCGTCCCGAGTCCTGACGATGAGCTAAACCCCGTAGTCCAACTCGCACAGTAGCCAGTAGAAGCGCGTTTGTATTTTGGGGATGGAGTTCTCTCATTGTGAGTCAGTCTTTAAAGAAGAGAAGAGAAAATGGGTTTTGTTGTTTGGGATAAAGGGGTTTTGCCTCCTATGCATAAGCATATGCATATGCATATGCATAGCATAATAGTTGCCGCCCAGACCCAGTCATCTTGTTCAACTCGCTCAACACTGAACGACGCAAGTTTTGTTAGTTCCGTCGCGCAATGGAGCCTCTAGCTGCACTCTTCGACCAATTCAAAGCCTTTGCTACTTCTGGCCGTCACTTCTTTCATCGCAATTTTCATCGCCGCAATCCGGTACTTCTTAAACCCTCTTCTTCTCTTCCCTTTCTTTACCATAGTCAGTCAGTTAGTTTGTTCCTTGGTTACTTCTTTTCCGTTTCTTTATAATGCGCTTTTAACTGTAATCAGTAATCGTAATTTCAGGTTGAAATCCTCAAACGTTTACAAAGAGAAGCTTTCTCTGATCTTACGAAACTCAGAGACAGACAAGAAAAGGTTGAGAGAATTCTTTCTTTCTATAAAACTTCCAAAGAAGGCCCCTTTCAGGAAGCTTCCACTCATGTGAGAGGACACGTGGATTTCCTTGGGGCTCTGCTGATCATGGATGATCTTAGTCAGAACACTTTAGATGCCTTTGATAGGTCTGGAATTAGAACCGGCGTTAATTCCAGGTTCGTTTTCCAAACAACCGTCGGGGAGAGGGATACTCTTGCTGCTGAATTTGTGGCTACTCAGAAGGGGAAGGAACGTGCCAATGATGTCCTTGAAATGCCGCTTTCTCTGGCGAAGCTAAGCTACGCAGCAAATGTCAATGATTGGTTTTCTCTGACGGCTATCCCTTTTGGAGCCCAATGCAGAGATGTTGCAATTACTTCGAATTCTTTTGACCAGGTACTATTCAATTGTATATGTTTTTCTGAGTGTAAACCTCCACTTTAGTGCCATTGTGTCCGTCGACCATTTTAGTCCGTGATGTTATGAAATTGACCTGGTAAAATCCTTCACCTTAATCCATGACTTTATGAAAGAATCATTTACATTAGTACTAATAGTAGTGGTCTAGTGGAAGGAACTAATAATGACATTGGTACAAGTCAACCATCAAATGAGATTTGTTTTAAAGTCAAGGATTAAAATAGCCAAGGGATAGAATCCAAAGGACTTAAATGAGAGTTTACTCATTTTTAAATTTAGTAATGTTCACTGTTAGAATTTGTTGTAGCTAGCAGTTAGTTTGGTATTTGGAATACCCTTAAAATTGAAGATGAGAAATTCAAGCATGAGTTTTTCACATATATTTTCATATAAAGCTCATCCCTGAATTTTGCATGGACACCAAACTGACCTTGGAATGAATGTTTTAAAGTTAAATTCCACCGATTAGTTTTATTCTCGTCAATGTTGGGTAAAAAGTACTGGAAACCTGTGAAACTGCAAACTGATTGTTTAAAACATCCGGCCTAGCCCTTAAGATTTGGCAGCAATTGTATTCTTGTACGTGGATGTCATTTGTCCAAAGAGCATGGGTTTCATTAACCGGAGATCAAGTCATGTATTTATCTAGTTTCGAGATGAAGAGTTTACTTTACCTCAAACTTCCCTGCATTTTATCTGGATTCATGAATTCCTAAACCGTTAATAGAACATCATATTGCTCGCTTGAGACATAGTCCTTTTAAAATATGCTTAGCTGCTGGATAAGTATATGTTTTGTCATTTCTCTTCTTTATGATCATAGATTTAATAATCTGCAAGGATCATATTGTTTGGCTTGATGAGACATGCATTTTTTTTTATACTAGAAAAACATTTAAACTAAAATCATCATGTGTAAAACTACTGTGCTTTTTGTTCCTCTCTCTACTCTTTGCTAATAGGCCCTTGATATGTTGATTTGATGATGTGCCCATTTAGATGGGAAAGGGCCTTACAGACTTTTCCTCTTTTGGTCCTCCCCTGCTGAATCTGCACAATGGCAGTGCCATCGGGATAACTGTGAGAAAGTCAAATGTTACTGCTTCATTGGCTCAATTTGTCGCTGGACTGGGAATGCTGTCTGGCACTAATAGATCCAGCACTTTTGGGCAACTTGTTTGTCAGTTTCCTAGAGGAACAAAGCTGTCTGTTCTGGGTCTTCATCAAATGCCTTCCTCATCTAGTCAACGTAGAAAATTCGGAGCTCTTGCAATTCCTATAGTCTTGTCTGATCAACATGAAGTATCTGAGGCATTACCTGAAGTATCTCCATTGATAGGAACAAGGACACAGCTTTCAACTGGTTCCATTGCTGTGATGGTGGAATCTGAGCTTGATGGCTTTACAAAAGTTGGAGGTTGGGTTGAGATGAACAAATCAAATCCCAAATCTTTACGATGGGCAGCAACCATGTCTGACATTTCTGAAGATTCATTTGGCTGGGGAATGAGTCTTGGAGGGATTATTGGAGATTCATTAGGTGGGGATCATTTTCAAGCTGAATCCTGTCTAAAATTTAACATGGGTAACAAATTTTGCTTGAAGCCAGGTTTTACATATGTAATGGATGGGAATTCCAAAATAGGTGCTTTAATGCTTCGCTCTGATTGGTCCCTGTGATGTACTTTTCTGAATGTTGAGGTTCTCATTATTTTCCCTCCAGCTATATCTGACTAATCATTCTTTGTTATTAGAGCTCTTTGATTCAAAACGTGTTTGATTTTCTTTCTTGGATGCATTCTGGCTAACTAGAATGTATTCTGGCTTTAATTTGGGGTAACATGATGATGTTTAGATAAAGACAAAGTTGTCCAGAATGCATCCTGGTTCCTTGGCACGCAATGTATTATGCAGCAGAATGCCAGAGTGCATTTTTGTGTGTAAAAATACTAATATTTACACATACAAAATCATAATGCATTATTTTTGTTTAGACATTTTCTCTCCTAATTTTCCCCCCCAAAAATTACCCTGAAAACTTATTCTCACAAGATATGAAGATCATGGTGACTTTTGAATATACAACAACAGCCAGCCTTAGTTCAAACAAGGGGAACAGAGTCTCTTCAAGATAAAAAACTGTTTTCTTCAAAATGCTTTTTAAAGAAATAAGAGTTTTAAATAAACTACCGAAGCTAGCCGACTGCCTAGCTCTCGATGGCTGATGGAAAAGGGGAATAATGTCTCTATCGATATTTACTCTGCGATATTGCTATAGACTGTAGAGTACTATTATTGGATTTAACTTGGACGCATTATCAATATGAAAGTACTATGTTATACTACTGCTTAATCATTTATTATCATGCTATTGAAGAAGCTCAGCTCTCATAACTTATCAGGTACTACTATCAAATTATTTGCATTCTTGTCATAGCATACCACTAAACTTGTTATATGGAGTAAGCAGTCTTACACAAGTTTACAACTTATATTTTCTAATTCCATGAGCATACTGTCCCCTAGCCTTGCACTAAATTTTTTTTTTTTTTTCAAAAATTTTTTAAGTCTGCAACCACCTTTGAAGAATTTGCGCTTGAAGCATAAAACTGATGTGGATTCCATCTAATCATCGCATTGAAGTTATTGAAACTTGCTACTCTGTTTTAGCAGGCTAGTGCATAATTTGAAGGCTAAATGGAAAGTTGTTTTACTTATAGGTTGAAAACATAATAAAATTATTAAAATAGAAAAGAGGGCAAATAAATAATCAAGATTGAATAGTAAGCACCAAGAATAACTTAGCTTGCATTTATTGTTCATTGCTTTTAATTTACTACTTAGTTAATACAAAAGGACTTCGAACAGAATATTTACCATTAGTCCAGGTAATGGATCCAAACACATCATCCTTCAACGAGGTCGATGTGGTGGAGAAAACAACTTGGTAGCTTAATTTTTTACTACTAGCCGTAAATTGGAGTTTCTCTGGAATTAACTTCACATTCACCCCACTGGGAGCTTCCACAACAGGGGAGTACACTGTTTCATCCTCTTCACCAACTTTGGTAACTGTTCTAGTCACGTTTACTGATCCTTTTCCGCCGAAGTTGGAGATTGCTATGGAAGGGTAATTGATGTTGGAAATATGATCAGAACTCGAATCCTTAGGACAACTGAAACTGTCGGGGACAGTTCTAGAGATGATCTTGACCTTAGTTACGTTAAATCCAATGTAGCACAAGAAGTTCAAGTAGTCGATGGCGGTGGTTTCATAAACTAAGCCTGGTTGCAATGGTTCAGATGTTGTCATTTCCCCTGCTCCATAGTCATAAGGTGTGGCTACTGTTCCTGAATCTGTTGTTATTGGAGCCTTCAAATTGTTTATTTGAATTGCTGCATTAAGAAAGATATATCAGTTGGTGATTGCTAAATGATTACATCATAGTTTCATAATGTTGGGGTATGGATACGCACAAATGGTTCATATTGATAATTGATTCGTCACTTTTATATCATATTTATAAGATCTCTTTTAAAAGAATTGGTATGTAGGGTGAATTTGGCACACGATATTCAAGGTTGTTGGGAGACTTATGTGACTATGGATGGACTTGGATCCATTCTATTTAGGACGGAAACTAAATTTGTAGTCTCAGAGGTTCTCAATCATTAATTCAATTAATAATCCAACGGTTGATTTATAGTCGACTTAACCGATCAAACATAGTCGAATGTTAAGTCGATTATAAACCAATAGCTGGATTGTTATCAAACTGTTATCAAACGACCGAGGGCAAAAAAATGAAAAGGATATACGTCCAGCTATGGGTTACATAGGACATTGGAATTTTGTTCTCTATTCATTATGCTAATGAAAAGTGTTACCTGAGGTCATGATGGCTGATCTGATGGCGGAAGGACTCCAAGTGGGGTTGCGAGATTTGACACTGCCGGCAAGACCTGATACATGAGGGCATGACATGGAAGTCCCTGAGATGATGTTGTATGGCGAAGGCTTCTTCCCTTTTGGAGCTTCTTCTATGTCATTGCCAATCCATGCTGCTAGAATGTCAACTCCTGGTGCTGCTATATCAGGCTACAAAGTACAAACAAAAAAAGCAGGGAAATTGAAGATAATTTCTCCCGATCTTTTGTTATACTATCACTATTTTCATATTCTATATGCTTACCTTGAGAATATTACTTGAAAGTGTTGAAGGCCCTCTTGATGAAAAGATAACCACCATGGGTGCTGGCTTATAGTCGATGACTGAAACTGTTGGTAGAATTGTTCCCACTGGATTGCTATATGTACAAACAATTTAATTAACTCGTGATCAGCTATGATGATACCTTAATTGTGTGTCTGGTTTCACATTTAGATGAGGTAAACATGAATTCATTCTAATACTAACATAATAGAGAGTACCTTCTATGATTTGGATAGTCTTAGCCTAATTTGACGTGAAACTAAATACACACTTTTGAAGTCTCAAACAATACGTGGTATCTGTAGTTAGTAATCAATTACCTGGTTGAATTGAGATACCGGAGGATGGTGGTTGCATCTTTTGGATTAATCTCTGTTGCAGGGAAGTCCCCATAATTTGATGCTGCTGCTCCATTTTGGTCAATAATATGAACCAGACCTATTCCTCCCACGTCTTTCACCGTCTGAATTTTGTCAAGAGTTGAATAATCATCACTTTTACCATCGCAGACGATAATTTTCCCTTTCGCTTTACTCTCATCTAATGAACTTGGGTGGCATTGACTGCATCAAACAAATTATATAATTTTAATTTTTTTTTTCCAGAGAGTTGTGAGTTGTGACAAATAGTTGATGAAATTTGCATGCTTGTTAATCATATTCCAGTTTTTTATCACTGCTTGGTGTAGCTTTGCAAACATACCTTGCTTCAACTGAATCGGCGCTACTCAACTTGGCAGATTCACCGTATATGAGTGGATACTGAGAGGAAGTTGAAAGTGGGGAGAAATTTATGGCTCTACCCTGAAGTTCAATAATTACCATTAATAACCAAAGATGGTACTACTACTAGTTATACTTCATTTTTTTTTTCTTTTAATTTAATTTAATAATAATAATAGTAGAGCAAAGGTTGGTGTCTTAGAATTTGAAAACTGGAAGGAAAACTTGGTATTAGTTTTTGGACCCACAAACTGCGTTTTTGAAAGGTCATGCTTCAATGGTCCGCATTTCTTTTTAAAACTCGATTTGGTGCAGTTTTAAATCGAAAAACAAATCCAATTGACCAAACAAAAAGTCAACAATAATTTGCGTCCATCGAATGTATTTGAGATGCATGCAAGAAAAAAAGAATTACAACCGCTAAATTTACTTTGTAACGACTAACGATGAATGAAACAGAGCTTACAGAAAGTGACAGAGTCAAAGAGGATTATTTTTGCATTTTACTTTTTTTTTTTAAAGACAAATTTAAATGAATGAACTATACATATACTGATATACACATAGACAAAGTTGCAAAAAAAAAAAAAAAGACGTATGTGTACCTTGATCACTTTGTTTCCCGTTCCAACGAACACGACATTGGATTGAAAATCCCGGTCAATGGTGGTGGCTGCGACGGTTAAAATCCAAGGGGCGTCATTCACAACTGTCTTTGACGATGGTCCATCATTTCCGGCGGAGCAAACCACCAAGATGCCGCGCTCCACCGCGTGGAATGCTCCGATAGCAATCGGGTCGGATGTCAAATCGGGTCGTCCCGCAGAAGGCGTGCCAAGCGAGAGCGACAAAATGTCGACTCCATCGGCAATGGCATCGTCAAACGCCGCAAGGATGGCTGAGCCAAGGCACCCGAAGCCGGAGCACACCTTGTAAACCGCCAACCTCGATTCCGGTGACCCTCCCTTGGCACTCCCCGCCGCAAGACCGTAATACGAGGCATTCGTCACGGCCACCCCCGCCGCAGTCGACGCCACGTGGGTCCCATGCCCATCCGCATCTCTTGCTGTGCCCGCATCGTCATTCGGATCAGAGTAATACCTTGCTCCTATTATCTTTCTGATAATTTTTTCCCAAAAAAATTGATGGCTAGTTGTTACTAACTGTTAGAACCACTGTCAACGTACATTTCATACCGCTCATTTTTATTGTATAGGAAGAAAAGAAGAATATTAATTGTTTTAAAATATTATAAAATAAAAAATATTAAAGTCATATAATAGACAAAATAAGAAAGATAAAAAGAAAATAAGTGATAAAATAAGCATAATTGAATAGCAATGATAACCTTAGTATTTTCTTCTTACTTAAATAGTAATCAGATATAGTAATTTGGAAGTTCAAAAGCTAGACATAAAACGTAAACAAGACTACAAGAGTTAAATTAAACAAGGTTTGTGATACTTCTTATTCCTCATAAACAAGTCAAACACAATACTGAAAACGCTATTTAAATTATAATAAATACATATTATTTCATCATGTTTTAACTTATTTAAAATGAATCAATTCTCATTTGAGTTTCTAAAAAATATGTTATTAAATGAATTCCTAAATTGTTTCCGTTACTAAATAAGTTCATGAAAGGATAAACGTGTCATTATTGTTATCAAACAAGTGTTTAAAATTTCAAGGATTTATTTGGTCTTTTTAACAACTTACTATTTGGTTACATCTAATATTTATGAATTTATTAGGTAATATGATTTTTTAAAGAACTTATTTGGTGACATCTATTCTTTTATGAAAAATTTATTAGGTGATAATGGTATTTCAGAAATTTATTCCCTCAATTTTCAAATATTAGTCATCTTAACAAAAAAAAATTATTTTAAAATATTTGTCACTATTACATTATCAATGCTATGTTTATTAATTATTCTCACTTTTATTATTTTTATAGTCAATAGTTATTAAGTAAATCTCAAAGTCAATGATTATTTTAGTTTATCTATACACTTTTTGTTAGATTCTATAAAAATTAATTGTTCTTCTTAATTCATGTAAAATTCTCTAAAGTGGCTAATATTTCAGAATGGATGGAGTAATTATTTAATGACACGTAATTTTTCAAAAACTTATTTTATGACATATATCTTTCTAAAATTTATTTAATGTAACACATACTACCACCGGTCCTGGTTATAAGCAAAAAAAAAAAAAACATAATTTGCTAATCTTAAGAAAGTTAGTTATTTGTGTTTAATTCTCATGCTTTTATTTAAAAAAAAAACAAGTTTTAATTACAAAAATATATTCTCTCTCCCGTTTGAATATGTCAAATGATATTGAATATGTGAAAAGTGTTTGAATAGGTTAAAACTTGCTTATATTTAATACTAAGAAGTTTCAATTCTTTTTTTTGTTTATAACTAAGACGGGAGATAGTATATCTTTAGAGTATTTAAGCGAAAATTTACTTATTTTAAAGGATAAGTTTATTGTCACTCCAAAATATTTTTGGTTACTCTTATTTGATTTTTTTAATAATATTCATATATTAATATTTTAATTTTATTAGTTAAAAAATATATTTAAGATTTTTAAAAAGTTTAAAACAAGTGAAAGTAAACCCTTTTGGAGTGGCAATAGTTATTTGTATTTTATATTAAACATTTTTAGCCCAGAAATATTGAATGCACATTATAAATTTAAAATTGTATATCCTTAATAAGTGATTTAATAAGGATAATTCCGTTGGTTTTGGTGGAGTGCGTTTGAATTTACCTGTTACAGTTAGAGGAATTGAAGTTTTGTGATTTCATACAGATTCCTTTCCAATGTGCTGGAACTGGATTGATTCCCTCGTCGTTAAAGCTCGGCGCCTCTGGCCATATACCTGAATAATTCCGTTTTGGAAATATGTTAATTAATTATCGATCAAATCATGAAACAAAATCAATCAGGTTTTTTTTTTTTTGTTAACTAACCTACCTACCTACTTACCTGTGTCCAAGATGCCAATGATGGTATCTGAAGAAGAAGAATTATTGGAGAGCGAGTTTGGATGTGGATGTGCATCAATTTTGACGTGAGTTTGGTATTTGAGGAAATCCCAAGAACGTGTTGTGTGGAGCTTCAAAACTGGGTCAGGGAACACAGACACCACTCCTTCTTTCTTTGCAATTAACTCTGCTTCCTCTTTTGATAAACGAGCTGCGAATCCCGAGAAACCATGTCTATAATTTCGTACTAGAGCCTTCTCATTCCTTCACATATATAATTAATTAAGCACTTCAAGTTCAGTTTTGCTAAATTAATAAATTAATTAGTAATTAGTACGCCGGTACCTTCTTAGAACTGAATTAAGAATATGAGCATGGTCATTCCTAAGGGAACCATTGGTTGAATCCGCGGCACCCATATACACGATATAAACTCCATTATTGCTGTTACCTTTCGTGAACTGATCTTGATCTGTTGATGATGATGAAATTGACACTCCAACAAACAGCAAAAGAGTGTGGAAAAACAGAAACAAACATGATGATTTATTGCGTTTCATGTTAGTATTGTTCTCCTATATTATTATTATATATTATAGTTTATAGTTAATTTGTAACAAGTCACACAAAGATAAGAAAGCTTGAGATAATCGAACCCCTATTTATATAAAAACTGAAACTGAATGGGTGTATTTAGGTGCTTGATTGTGTAAGCAACAGGGGATTAATTAGGATTAGGATCAACGGTGGTGAAATTAATGGAAAAAATTGCATGCGTATTCAATATGCGCACTGCAAATCTGGAATTACGCGTCAAGCACTCAAATTCAATCCACGCAAAGTGCGCCATATAAATCCATTTAC
Source organism: Cyamopsis tetragonoloba (assembly GCA_037177725.1). NCBI lineage: Eukaryota > Viridiplantae > Streptophyta > Magnoliopsida > Fabales > Fabaceae > Cyamopsis > Cyamopsis tetragonoloba. The sequence goes on from CM074119.1 coordinate 84,941,993, forward strand.
AGCAAAAAATAATCTTGGTGGTGCTCGATCACCACCATTACCATATTCCACATACATACGATTACTGCAAGTGGAACCAGCAATTAGCTATAGCTACTACCAACATTATTTTCTCATTTATAATTAAATAGCTAGAGCATTATGTAGAGTTTGCAAATGGAAATACTATATACTATTAATCCCCCAAGTCAGTCTAATTAAAACAATCTTTGGCTACACGCCTTAACCAACAACACCATAAAATAAAAATACCCTAATCAACAAAGCATCACAAAGTTAAAAGATAACTGAGTCTTCTGCTTTAGAAACTTATACAGAGGAAAAACCTCATCACTTTTAGAGGTTAAAATGACATAGATAAATCACTTCTATAAGGTATATCTTTCAAAACAATGTATATATAAAAGTTTAATATTGCAAGAAACAAAACTTATTTTAATAATCATTATCAAAGTTATTGGTATTTTGCATAGTCACCTAGAAAATGTCTTTGACGCTAATAAAAAAAATTTCACAGAGTTATTAAATACTCACAGACATTTAAGAATTATAATCGGCTCTGTCACATACTCACACACATTGGGCCTTTGTTATCATATCAAGTTCATGGTCTGTACTCTGTACCAGATTTTATAACGGACAAATAAAATGTTAAAGGTGACTTATTTGATAATTCAAATATAGCAAGAACTAAATAAAAAGATTTTTTTTCTTTCTTTTTACATTCTTAATTACTATATATATATATATATATATATGGAATATATTTAAGAGGAAAGAGTGTGAGAGGAGTTAATACCAACTATTTAATTATAATTAATGGTTGAGTGGTCAAGATTATTAGCTTCTCTCATCTCAAATGCTCTCACTAAATATGTCCTGTCTATATATTCGTGTGTGTCATCCATAATGGTGGATCTTAGATACTCAGTCAAGTGTACAACTTAATTAAAATATAAAAAATAAAAAAATACTTTTAAAGGAGTTTAATAAGAGCCGAGAGCTTGTAACTTAAGTGACATAAGGAGAAGCTCTTGAAGCTTGAGGGGAGGGGTTCAATCCCCGGTAGAATATATTAAAAATAGTTTTAAGAGTAGTATAGTGTGTATATGAGTTTGACCTATTAAAAAAAAAGGAGTTTAATAAGAAGTTAAATATAAAAATTTAAGAGTAAGAAATTAAAAAATATAAAGTTAAAGATGCACAATACAACAAAAAAAAAAAGGAAAACAAAAAAACAATATTACTAGTAAATTTTTTAAGATGCTAAACTTGCATAGACACATGTAATTACGTGCGTGCGTCTATTTGTTAGTGTGGGATCAACGAGTAAGAAAGATACTTAAAATGGAAGTAAATCACATGGCAGAGGAACGGCAGGCCATTAAGTTTGTTGTTTATGGAGAAATGATTATATGAGTCATCTTCTCTATTTTCATCCTCTCCTTTTTTTTTTTTTCATCAAATCAATCATATTATCACACAGCTATTTTTATATAACATTTTAAAAAATAAATCAATATTTCAATGGTTAACATTGTTCCTCTCCATTTCTTAAGGATCTCTATTTTTAAACTATATGCATACAGAGATGATGTTAATCTGGTTTCTCATATCTGAAGTCCAATAGAGTTTTTTTTTTTTATATAAATATTTTTAGTCTCTATAAAATAAGATATTTTTTTTTAATTTTTATAATATTATTTTTTATATTTTGATCTTTATAAAATGAAAAATTATTGCTTTTAGTTCTGCTATTAAGAAATTTCAGTTAAGTGCTAACGGAGCGTTACATGTCAACGCCAACGTCAGATCTAAATAATCTTATTATTTTTTTATTATTAATAAAATAATTAAAAATTAATATTAATATTGGCACTTCGTCATCCTAATTAGCACTTAATGGAAATTTCTTAAAGGTAGAGACTAAAAACAATAACCTTTCATTTTATAGGGTCCGAAATACAAATAGTAATTTTATAAAGACTAAAAATAAAATAAAAAAATACCTTATTTTACAAGGACTAAAAACATAGTTTACCCTTTTTTCTAAATTGCACTTTAGGTCCCTACATTATATTTTGGATAAATTTGGTCCATTAATTTTTAAATACGCGATTTTGGTCCCTCAAGTTTGTAAAATAGACGATTTTAGTCCCTTCATTAATTTTTAAAATTAGCGATGATTTTTGTCTAAATTAGCAACAGTTTTTTAAAATTAGTGATAATTTTTATTTAAATTAGCGATAGAAGACAGCTTTCATCCAAATTAATGACAGGGGAACTAAAACTGCTTATTTTGCAAATTTTAAGGACCAAAACCACTTATTTAAAAGTCAGAAGACCAAATTTACATAAAATACAAAATATGAGAACCAAAAGTAAATTTAAACTTTTTTTAATTTTCAATAGAGTTTCTTGTGTATACCCAACTTTTTTTCATTCCGTTGTTTTTGTTAGATTTTTCTAATACGTGCATAAGGAGTAAAGGAGACAACAAAAATTAAATATATTCTAATAAATGTTTAAACTTATTTTAAAAAATATCTTAAATCACTTCAGATGCATTACATTAAAATTAGATATTTTAGTTGTTTAATTTGGCAAAAATAGCTAGAAGTTCATAATTAAATAGGAAAATTTTTTGCGTAAAATTTTGTTTTTACGTATTTTGTAACTAATAAAGAATACTCAAAACTTTAGTTGCCCTTAAAAGGCATCATGACGCATTATATTCAAATTGAGCATTTTACTTGTTTAATTGCACCAAAAATGGTTAGAACTCTAATTCAATATAGATGAAATTTTTGCATTAAATTTTTGTCTACATATTTTACAACTAATAAAGAACATATGAGATCCTTATTACTCTTAAATTTCATCGGAAAACATCATATTGAAATTGAGCATTTAGTTGTAGAAATAGGCAAAGGTTGTTTGAACTATAGTTCACAAATAAATAGGTACAATTTTTACATGAAATTTTGTCTCCACATATTTGGCAACTAACACAGAACATTCTAGGTCTTAATTGTCCTTAAAAGGTATCATGATACATTATATTAAAATAAGGCATTCTAATTCTAATTGAGCAAAAAAAAATGTTAGAATTGTAGTTCATATATCCATAGACGAAAATGCCTTTGAAATTGGATTTTTTCCTTTCCTTCTCCTCTACAAGCTTTGGCTTTCCTTCTAACTCATATCCAACTACAAAATGAACAAAATTGGGATTAAATAATCTCTATTTTCAATTATATACTAAAGACAAGCATGTGAATTCAATCAAAATTAGAGGAATTTTACTACTAAATTTATACAATTCAAAATAATATATGCTCAAAGTCATGATCAAGTTCACTAAAATTGACCACTTATCACATATTCATAGATGGAATTTTTGCATTAAATTTTTGTCTATATCTTTTACAACTAATAAAGAATATATGAGGTCCTTTTACTCTTACATGTGATCAGAATGCATTATATTGAAATTGAGCATTCTAGTTGTAGAATTAGGTAAAAGTTGTTTGAATTATAGTTCACAAATAAATAGGTGTAATTTTCACATGAAATTTTGTGTCCACATATTTGACAACTAACAAAGAACATTTGAGGCCCTAATTGTCCTTAAAAGGTATCACGATGCATTATATTAAAATTAGGCATTCTAGTTCTAATTGGGCAAAAAAATGGTAGAACTCTAGTTAACATATCCATAGGTGAAATTTTCGCATATAATTTTGTGTGCACACATTTTGCAACTAAAGCAAGAGCTTCGAGGCCCTAATTGCTCTTAAATGACACCAGGATGCCTTACATTGGAATTGAGCATTTTAGTTGTCTAATTGAGCAAAAATGCACAAAACTCTAGTTCACATTCAAATAGGTGAAATTTTCGCCTGAAATTTTGTGACCACACATTTTTCAACTAATAAAGTAAATTCAAGGCCCTAATTGCCCATAAATAGTATCAAGATGCATTACATTGAAATTGGTCAACCAAGTTGTCTTATTGGGCAAAACTGTCTAGGACTATATACCACATATAAATAGGTGAAATTTTTGCATAAAATTTTATGTGCATATATTTTGCAATAAATAAAGAACATTCGAGGTACTAATTGCTGTTAAATGATTTTAGGATGGATTGCAAAACAAATAGTCGAGATTTTTGCATGAAATTTTGTGTCAACTTATTTTGCAATTAAAAAACTTCCGTTGAGTATTAGGATGCATTGTATTAAAATTGGGAATTCTACTTGTCTAACTAAGAAAGAAGCTTCGAGGCTAGAATTCTAGTTCACATATCCATAGATGAAATTTTTGCGTGATATTTTGTGTGCACTCATTTTTCAACTAAGAAAGAAGCTTCTATGTCGTAACTGCCCTTAAAGGACATCAAAACGTATTATATTAGAATTGAGCATTCTAATTATCTAATTGGGCAAAAATGGCTAGAAGTACTCTAGTTAACATATTCATTGATGGAAAACTTTCATAAATTTTTTGTCCCCACATTTTGCAAAAAATAAGCATCATTCGAGGCTCTAATTGGCCTTAAATGTCGTCAAAATGCAATATATCGAAATTGAATATTCTAGTTGTCTAATTGAAAAAAAAATGACAAGCTCTCTAGTTTGCATATAAATTAATAGAGCTTTCACATGAAAATTTGGGTCTACACATTTTTCATTTAATAAAGAACATTCAATGTCCTACGTACTCTTAAATGGCATCAGGATGCATTATATTGAAATTAATCATTTATTAGTTAAATTATAGAGAAAAGGCTAGAACTCTAGTGCACATATAAATAATAAGAATTTTTGTAAAAATTTTGTGTCCATACATTCTGCAACTAACAAAGAAAATTCAAACTTCTAATTGCTCTTAAATGACTTCATGATGCATTATATCTAAATTAGGCATTCTAATTGTATAATAGGACAAAATTTGGTTGAACTCTAGTTCATATAATTGTTGGTGGAGTTCTTGAACGAAAATTTGTGTCCACACATTGTGCAGCTAATAAAGAAATTGAGACTCTATTTACCCTTAACCCTTTGTTTGGTTTGAAGAGAAAAAGTATGAAGAAAGAAAGTATAGAGAAGAGAAAAGTGGGAGAAGGATAAGAGAAAATAAGTGTGTTTGGTTTGATAGAAAATGAAGAGAAATATAAGAAAAAATGAGTGTAGGCCTCAAGAATACTATGATGATCATCTCTCATCAACAACTTTCTCTCCAAAATGGAGAGAAAAGTTTTTTCCGTGGACCCCACTAAATTTAATATTTTCTCTCCACTTTTTCTCTTAAACCAAACAAGGAAAAATTTAATTTTCTACCAACTTTCTCCTCCTCTTCTTTCTTTCCTCTCATAATCATCTCAAACAAACAAAAGGTAAGTGTCATTAGAATACATAAATTGAAATTGGACATTCTCGATATCTAATTGGGCAAAAATAGCTAGTACTCTAGTTCACATATAAATAGGTGAAATTTTGTACTCACATTTTGCAACTAATAAAAAAAATTCGAGGTTTTAATTGCTATTAAATGTAACACCCTGGGCGGGACGCTAACCACAATTCCCGGAAGTGTTTCTAAGAGCTTAGTCACCCCCTTTAAGTGGCCTATCCCACTTGCGAATAAATCTAGCTTTATTTCAGGATTTGGGGACCTTTCGTGGTTCGAACCCATGACCAAAAGGCTATAGTCATGGATAGGCCACGGAAGGTCCCCAAATCCTAGAATAAAGGTAGATTTATTCGCAGGGGGATAGGCCACTTAAAGGGGGTGGCTAAGTCTTAGTACACCGCCGGGGATGGTGGTAGCGTCCTGCCCGGTGAGGTATTACAAAAAAGGCGCCTTTTTTGTAACACCTCACCGGGCGGGACACTATGGATTATCCCCTGTAAATAAATCACCTTTATTCTAAAATTTGGAGACCTTTCGTGGATTCGAATCAAGAACCAAAGGAATATAATCCTTAGATTCTTAAATCCACTAATAATTGGACCACTAGCTATATATTGAAATTGAGCATTCAAAGCAAAATGGTTAGAACTATATATCTCAAATAAATAGGTGGAACTCGAATTAGGTAATTTCTCTTGATGGACCACTGTTGTGTAACAACTATATCCTCCTTGTAGCCAAATCATGAGGAAGTTATTAACTTCCCTGTTTGTCTATTGAAATTCCACATTCTCAAACTCTGTTTTTAATTGTATTATATCATCTACTATATTCTGAAAAATTACCTTTATGCACGTCAAATTACTTGCTATAATCATTAGTCTTAAATATGTCTTTTATACTTAAAATATATGACGTGATTTAAGTGTACAGTAAGATTTTTGAGTTAATTGGTGATATGACAGATAATAACACATTAATATATGTTATGTCAATGGAATATTATCGAGTTAAATTAAAATATCTACATTAGCAATAAATTTTTTAAAATATTTTTATTTTTAATTTTAATTTTTAAAATAATTATTCAAATAAAAGTAAAAATAAAAAAAATATTTTAAAAAATAATTATTTCTAACATGAATATTTTAATTTTAATCTACTTGAGATCATGTTCTTGAGATTATGAAAACCTCAAATTAGTCAAATCATTTATTTTAGTCCTTTTATACATAGTTTTTAATGTCATTTAATAACTAAAAGGACTAAAATACTTTGCAAAGTCAGAGACTAATTTGATAATTTTATAATCTCATGAATTAATCTGCAAACGCCTATAATGTCAAGGACCAATTTGAGGGTTTACTCGATGTATATATTGATGTGTACTAAAATGGAAAGATGATATACCTCTAACTCTCAATGCGAGACAAAATTTTTGAAGAGAATACATCACTTCTTTCCATCAAATACCTTTTCTACCTAATTTCGTTCCTTCAATATATCATTTTATATACCATTTCCTTCAACTTAAAAATTTAAAGCAAAACACTTTTAATTTATATACATTTAACTCGCACAGTACACTAAATAATTCATTCTTAAATTATAAAATAAATGTGGGACTTCTTAAAAATAATATACATACCACTGTATACAACCGAATGAATTAATAAATAAGCCACAACAAATATAAAACTATACAAAACCATACAAAACCAAAATATTATTAAATCCGCCTCAACCAAAATTTGAGTTTCATGTCTCGTCAGCTTTTTCTCGCTCAAGAGCACATCAATTCCAAAAAAACAAAAATCTTATTTCTTTCCCTACTAAGTAATGTCAAAATCGACCTAAGTCACCATAGAAAGAAATCAAAATACCCAAACAACTTATCTTACCAACCCAATGGGCCTTTTAAAATGGAATAATGTGGTAAATATATTGAGAGACTTGAGTTTTAATCGCTGATCCCTATATGATCCCTATATCATTTGGGATGTGGTAAATATACTGAGACTTGAGTTTTAATCGCTGATCCCTATATCGAAGACTCTCCATTAGTGGTAGGTTCAAAGTGAACTTTATCTGCAGTTGATTCTTCCAGGGTGAGGTTTCCAAAATCAGCCACTGGGCTACTGGAGCTCGATTCATTACGGGAAGCTGAACTGGAACCACCACGAAGTTGGGCAGAGGACACCCATTTCATCCAATCACTACGCCTCCTCAACCTGTCACCCTACAGAGAAGTTACCAGTTAAATTCAAATTATCATAACAAACCTAAAAGCAGCATCAAAGAGTGCAAGCTGAAGGAGCTTACCTGCACTTCCACGACAGTAGAAATTCTCAACGAATCCAATATAAACGAAATGTCGCTGGTCAAACATCTGACCTGCAAAAGGAGAACATATTTATGAGATGAAAGTCAAGTATTCTTTTCAAAGATAAGACACAAGTGTAAGTAAAACATTCCACGCTTAAAGATCGCCAAACTTACTTGGTTCTTTAACGCTGCCGGTAGCGTTATTTTGGTTTATATTAAAAATAAATTTCGAAAAAAAGGGCAACGAAAAATTGAGGCAGTAAATAATAATAATAATATAAATATACAAAAATGGTTTGGAGGAAGAACACAATTTAACCCCATATATCCACCATTTAAACAGTTAGGGATTCAACATGCTCAATTTGAGGCAGCAATGATTAAAAAAGGGGAAAAAAATTGTCGGTGAACCAAAATACATAAATTCTGATTACTATAGATACATCAATTCTAACGAAGTCAATTTTATTAGTTCTAACATAATAGACATGTATGAGGTATCCAAAACTTGTCCGTTGAAATTTTGAAAGTATGGCTTAACCAAGCACAATTAACAATTAACTTACTCGGGGAAAGCCTGCAATCAAAGTGACCGGAACCCAGCCCTGTTCGTCCATGTTGGACTTCAAATACTCATCTTTACATAGATTATCATCACTGTAAAAACAAATCAACAATGAATACAAAATCCAACTGCAAAAGGTTAAATAACAGAGAACAAAGCAAATTACCTAAAATAATAGTCAATTTGGTTGACTATCATGTTTGTCAGGGGAGTTTCTGCAACTGGGAAGAATATTGCAGGAGGGGGTCCATGGGTGAAGAACGGCATACCCCCAAAGTGTTCCAATTGTAGTGTTGGAAAATAATAGTATTCTAAAGTGGAGGGGACTGAGCATTAGTGGATCTGTATTGAGGAAACGCAATTGAATAAAAGAATAAATAAACTGACCAGGGAACCCAGCAGGGTTTGAAAAGGGTCGTAAAGGCGGAGGCCCCATAAATGAAGCAGGATTATGTGGAGAGGGCCTCATTAATCCCCTTGGAGGCATTCTCTGTTGGTGTACATGTGTATCTCTAGTATTTGCATAATTTCCACGATCCTGATCACGCCTACCGCCATAGTTGTTCTGAAAGGGACCATCTCCACGGGGATGGTGCCCAAAATGACCCCTAGGAGGGGGATTCCGATACTCATTCATCGGTGGCAAGAAACCCCCAACCGGCGGTCTTGTATCCCAGTTCCCATTCCTGTAAGGATCTCTTGGAGAGAGATCAGGAACCCCCGGTACTCCATTGGCAAAGGTCGTCGGAGGAATCTGAAGAACCGGAAAAGGTGGCGGAGGCGGTGGAAGATTTGGAGAAGGGTTGGAGTAGCTGTTCTGTGCAAGAGCAGGCCTAATGCTATTGCTGTTGCCACCTCCACGCCTCATCAACCTTTGTCTATTAGGCATACCATGGTTCATTGCAGGATTATGCTTCACATTACTGCTAGCATGCTTCTTAGGGGAATGTGGAGTAACAGGCTCCTACAAAATAAAAGTCAGCATCAGTCACCATTACTTTCATAAACACACAACTTTTGACAGGGGAAAAAGTACCCACTTAACTCTTTGATAACGCAGCACAAATGCACAGATAAAGGGATAACAACAGACCCCTAAGATTAAACAGAAAATTGTCCTTTAGCCAAATTAATAGATTTTCAACCTAACCAATTGGACCTAATTCTATCTTTTTTTCCCAATGAACTGATCATCTGAACATCGAATCAAGCTAATAAACAAATAAACATAGAATTAGGCTTAGTATGGAAATCGAACCTGAGGAGTGGAGATTGATGATCCATCATCGGTGGAAGCCTTGGCAGAAGGCTTGGTGGATTCGGACAGAGGGGGCCAGGAGACTGCACCCATTACAGTGCCGACTTCAGCGACGCCATTGGAGGGCGTCTTCCAAGCGTGTTTCTTAGCGATGCCTGCATTATTTCCCTTATCAGCATCGGAGCTATCTGGCGCATCGGCATTAGAATTACCGGAATCTAAGGACGAGGACACCGGCGATTGGTAGAGTGGTTCGGAGTCAGCACCGCGAACAACCTGAGACCATGGAGAATGAAGGTCTTTTGGCGGAAATTTGGGACTACTGGAGTCGGCGGTGGCGGCACTAGAGGGCGAGTGATTGTTAGAGGAAGAATTAGGTGTAGTAAACATGGCCAATTAGGCTTTCTGGTTTTGTGCAGATAAATTATCAGTCAAAGCAGATGAAGGATCAATGTAATGTATGATAAAAAATAAATCGCGAAATTAATAAACAGGTGGAGAAAATCGAAAGATTTATCAATCAAAAGAATAAAATAAAGAACCCACAAAAATTGACATTAGAGAAGAATGAATGGTAAAAAGGGGAAAATCAAACAATGATAAGATTATAATTTAAGAGAGATGTTGTTGGTGGCACAACAAACCCTCTCTCCCTTCTGCCTTTTCACTCTGGACACACAGTCTGCGTGCAATCTCAGGAGTCACCGAAGCAGAAACAAGGTGTCATGGAAACCTAATTTGCACTCTCGGTATTATTTTTTCTTTTTCTTTTTTTATTTAAAAAAATTAACAAAACCTTGTGCTACACACTCGTACATACGTATCCTTACCAACTCTGCTGACCTTACACGATAAATAAACAATTATTTACTAATTGAATAATTTTAAATCCTTCTAATTCATATTTTTAAAAATCCTCGTAATTACTTATTAAAGAATATTTTTTATGTTTTTTATATTTTCAAAATTGAAATTGCATTTAATTTTATACTTTATATGGTATTAAAAAGATAATTGAAAAAATTATTAAAAAATATAGCATTACTCTTACTAATTAAATGAAAAATTAGGATGTTTCTTCGTGAGCTTATCAAAAAAAATTATGAAGTTTCTTGGTCATATCCCAAAGATAAGATTTCTCAAAAATAACATTTTTTGTACTATTTTTAAAAGATAATTTATCATACTAAGATAGTACTATTTAAATCGTATTAGAAGAAGCTTGACCAAGAGAAGGTTCCAACTCGAATCCTTACGAAATGTATTCTTTCGAAAGAGATTTATCTTATGTCGCTTTAATTTCGAGATTATAAAGTTTCTCTTCACGGTTTAATCTAAAAAAAGATTAAGCTTACAAAATTTTAATTTTTTTATAATCACAGGTTTTCCCACCCTTGAGATGAAACTAATCATGTTCACATTGCAAGGCTGGTAGGGGTAGAAACAGGCTTTGGCCAAACAGATCAGACTTATTTTATAATTGATGGAACTACACCTGGCCTATTGGCCTATCATAGACTTATTTTTCAAGCTAAGTCTAGCCTATTTGAAAGCCTAAAACCTGAAAGTCTCTTTATAGGCCTACTTTGTCCAAACGTCTTTAAAAAGACCAACAATTATATCTTAAATATGCCAACAAGCCATTAAATAGGTTAATAAACTTTTTTAACCAGTCCTCTAAATAAGCCTAATTTATAAGCATATTAGAAAATTTATTATATTTACATTTATAAAATTTATTATTTATATATATATATATATATTAAAATTTAATAGGCTGGTCAATTAGGCTTTATAGCCTTTTTTTTTTAAGGTATGTACCTAACCTTTTTACTTAAATTGACTTTTTAAAAAAAGCATGAACCTGACTTTTGTATTAAAAAGACTAGGCCAGGTCAGGCTTTAAATAGGTCCGGCCATAGGCCCCTGATAGGCCAGCTGGCCTTTTTCCACCCCTAGTGGCTAGGCGCTGGCCCCCAGGAATTCGGCATAAATGAGATTTGAACACGGGTTCTCCCGCTATGGATCGTTCCTCCTATGAACTTAGCGAACTCTTACACCGCTAAGCCAACCCTTTGGGTTGTAAAATGTTGATTTGTTAAAATTATTTGATTTAGATAATGTTAGATAAATATAATTTTGAATTTTCTATGTTTGGCATTATGTTTTCTTTATTATTTTTTAAATAACTTATCTTAATTTTTTACTAAAACCATCTGTTTTGTAAATTTTGGGGGTCAAAACTTCTCATTTGAACGTTATGGGACTAAATTCACACAAAATTCAAAGTAGAAAACAAGAAGTGCAATTAAGCCTTTTATTTATGGTGATTTCTTCCATGCATGTTATAAATAGGATATTTTTATACATCTTCACTTCACTGTGTATTACTCAATAATTGATATATTGCATAACTTAGCCAACTCATTTTTTTGACATAAAATTTTAAATTTTGCTAGTAACTCTGTAATAATATATACAAACAAGTCCCCAAAGTTAATTTCATTCTAAATTTTAGTTTTAAATCAATGAAATCAAAAATTACCCAAAAAATAAAATAAACAAACTTAATTAATTGCTAATTGATTTAATTTGAAAAAAAAAATTCTGAAAGAGAAGTTCCAAAACTCTTCATATCCTTAGAAACCCTTTTAGATCTAGTGTTCTGGCTACTAAGGGCGTCAATGGTGACTGTTGGTGGTGCATCTGTTCCCTTGGCCACCGTCAAGGGGAAGTTGGTTATAGCGTTAGGAATAGACATGGCAATCACCACCCGGATTTGGGGATCCCCGCGGGGACTGCTCTATTTGGGGCCCCGTGGTTAGGGAATTTTTCCCCGTGGGGACGGGGACGGGGACAAAAGTTCCCCCTCAACAGATTCGGGGATGGGGACAGAGACCATGTTCCCCGCCCCGTGCGGTCCCAGCACCCCGAATATATATATATAAAATTACATAAATACTCTCATTTAATACAATTAATATAATAAATATACATATAATTAAAAGGGTTAATGTAGTCATTTACATAAAAAATAATATGATTAACTTTTATTTATTATTATCCTTTCTCTTAGTTCTTGTCCCTGCTTACATCAATTATTATGCTATTCATTCGTTCATTCCTTTTTGTCGTTCTTACTCATCATGTTCATTATTGTTATACCATCTTTCATGCTCTTGCGTCAATTGTTCTGACTCTTACATTGATTCTTTCTTTTATTACTAATGTTTCGGGTTTTCATACTCTTTAGATTCTTTTTATTATCTGTGGGGGTCCCCGTGGAGAGGTGAGGAATGGGGATGGGGGAGAAAACATCTCCGTCGCGGGGAATAGGAATGGGGACGGGGAGGAAACTCAGGAGCAGGGACGGGGAGCGGGGGAGTACTCCCCGCCCCCGCCCCATTGCCATGCCTAGTTAGGACCCTTAAGTTTCACCGACGCTTTGTCGTCCTGTGGTGGCCTCCTCTTCAGATTTGTTTGTCGCGAAAATGGATTTCAACAATTCACAACCGCATATCTCCAAGCAATAACTATGATGGAAATCGGCTTCAATACTTCGCGATTGGTTTCGCGAGCCACCGAGAGAAGAGAGAGAGAGGCACACAATGGTTCTGAACGGCAGTGGCATCGTTGCGATGGAAGCGACGGACTTGCAAACTCAACAGTTCTTCTAATTTCTAATTCTCAAGACAAAAATTAGCATCTTGGATGGTGAATTTGGTGCAATGTAAAGATTATAATTAATCTTAATTTCTTTTATATAGAATTGTTGTATAATTCCATTACGATGGCTCTTTTCTTAGTTGTTGCTTTTGGGTGATGAATTAATTCCAATCTCCAATTTTTTAGAATTGAACTGTGTCATGATCTAACATTAAATCCAGAAAAAGCAATAATTGCAGACATAAACGAAATTTTTTTATTTTTCATAAAAAAACATTAAACAATTCCGATTTTTGTTGTGTAAGGAGTGGAGGTGCACTGCAGGGGTGAAAACCCAAGAACAAAGGGGGTGCGTCGTGGCAGCACGTGAAACGCAAGAACGAACTAGGAAGGAAGGGAGTTTTGAAATTTCTCTTTTAGAATTTTGTTTCTTCAAATCAATTAACAATTAATTAAGTTTGTTTTTTTATTTTTGTTTGGGTAATTATGGATTTGATTGATTCAAAACTTAAGTTTAAAATAGATTTTAAATTTGGGAATTTGTTATATTATGGAGGAGTTAATTGCAAAATTTAAAAATTTATGTCAAAAGATGGGTTGACTTAGTTATGCAATGTGTCAATTGTTAAGTAATACACAATGAAAATGTATAGAAACATCTTATTTACCAGATGCATGGAAGAAACCACTTTTATTTATAATAAGCTCTTTATACATTTGGTGTGCCCCGTACGTAGACCTGCGGGTTAATCAAATTGTTTGCCTAAGCTTGCATTTTAAATGAACCGACATAGTTTAGATCTGCATTTGCCCTACATGTCCATGGATAGAAAATGAGCCGTTCGCATTTTTTTGCTCATAAAAAAAATGAGCTCTCCGCATAACTTTATTTTTGTAATTATTTACTTTTTTTAAAAAAAATACACTTTTTTTATTCTAAAACTAATAGGTTAATAAAAAATTATTAACTTTCTAAATAAAAATTACATATATAATTGTGTTTTTTTTCATATAGGAAAATACATTAACTGAGGACTAAACTCGGATACTCATACACACATATTTTTATGTGCACACCAACTGAGCTATATGACTGAAACAACTACAAGAATGATGCTCGTTAGCCACGGAAATATCCGTGGCAAAAAAGCTAATTCCGTCACTAATATACATTTTCCGACGGATTAGCGATGGTCATCGAGTCGTCGCTAAAAGTGGCGTCGCTAATATTTGCCACGGAAATAACTGTGGCTAATTTGCCAAAGTTATTTCTGTGGCTAATTTGTCACGGTTATTTCCGTGGCTAATTTGCCACGGTTATTTCCGTGGCTACGTTAATTTGCGAAAATATTTGTTTTTGGCGCCACTTGTAATCTGTCTCAAGTTTTGTTTGCGACGGATATTTCCGTGGCTAATTTGCCACGGTTATTTCCGTGACAATTTTTTTTGGCGCGACAATTTTATTTTTGGCACCAGTTATTCTGTCTCCAATCTGGGTTTGCAATGGATATTTCCGTCACAAAGTTGCCACGGATATTTCCGTGGCAACTTAGCTACGGTTATTTCCGTGGCTAAATATTTTTGGCGAAAAAAAAAATTCAAATTTCTAATCTCATCTTACATACTTATAATCTATCTTCTACTAACCTAATCTAATCTTACATTCTTATAATCTAATCTTAGACTAATTTAATCTTATACTAACCACAAAAACATAATCATAACCATATTCTATTTCTAAGTAATTCCTAATCTAATATTACATACATATAATCAATTTCATACTAAACTAACAAAATGTTCATCAAATATATATTATCATTAATGCCTTCTATAAAGTAAAAAACAGAAATAATTTAAATAATTATCAATTTGAATTTTTTTTTTAAAATTACCTAATATAGAGGTTGAAAAAGGATTGAAGATAAGGTTGAAGATAGATGGTTGGTTGGTGGTGAGAAGTTGAAGATAAGGTTGAAGATAGATAGTTGGAGAGAAGTTGAAGATGGATGATTGATTGGTGGTGAGTGGTGTCGGTTGCCGGCCGGAGATAACTGGTGCCGGAGGCCGGCTGGGGTATGGTGGCGAAGGTAGTGGTTTCGGGCGGTGGATGGGGGCGCTCGGCAGGAGGACGTGCGGGCGGTTTCTGACGGTGGCTGGGTGCGGGAAGGGTGGCTATGCCGGTGGTCGGCCGGACGATGGCGGTCTGGGCGGGTGTCGGATCGGAGAGGATGGTCATATACTATTTTGTAAGAGAGAAGAAGAAGATGGAGAAAAGTTAATATGTGAGAGAAGTTATTTATGAAAAGAAAAGAGAAAGAGAAGATGTTTTATAATGTGAACCCAATCTTAAAATTAGCCACGGAAATAGGCGTGGCAAAAAAATATAATATTAAAAACGGTAAACGTTTGCCACGGAAATATCCGTAGCTAAAGTACAAATTTTAAAAAAAAATTTTAAAAAATTTGGTGAGAGTGGTTTTGCGATGGCCTGGATTGTCGCTAATTTGTGATGGCCTGGTCCGTCGCTAAAGAACGAAATTTTTTTAAAAAAATTAAAAAAAAATGGTTAGAGGGATTTTGCGACGGCCAGGTCCGTCGCTAAAGAACAAAATTTAAAAAAAATGGTTACAGGGTTTTGCGACAACCTGGACTGTTGCTAATTTGCGACGGCCAGGTCCGTCGCTAAAGAACGAAATTTTTTTAAAAAAATTGGTTAGATGGATTTTGCGACGGCCTGGACCGTCACTAATTAGCGACGGCCAGATCCGTCGCTAAAGAATGAAACTTTAAAAAAAATATATAAAAAAACGGTTACAGGGGTTTTGCGACGGCCTGGACCGTCGCTAATTAGCAACGGACTGGCCGTCGCTAAAGAACGAAATTTTTTTAAAAAAAAATTGGTTAGAGGGTTTTTGCGACAGCCTAGACCGTCGCTAATTAGCGCCGGCCAAGTCCGCCGCTAAAGAACGAAATTTTAAAAAAAATGGTTACATGGGTTTTGCGACGGCCTGGACCGTCACTATCTGTCGCTAAAGTGAAAAATTTTAAAATAAAAAAATAAAAAAATTTGACAGTAAGGGTTTTGTGACGGCCTAGACCGTCGCTAATTAGCGACAGCTAGGTCCGTCGCTAACATATGAATTAAAAATTAATATTGATAAACACAGCCTTTTTGCGACGGAAATTTCCGTCGCAAACAGTATATATGTCGTCACAAAATAGCGACGGCCTCGGGCCGTCGCTAAAATTTTGTCGCTAAAATGACACATTCTTGTAATTCTTGTAGTGAACGTATAATTGTGATTTTGTTATATAAAAAGACTACGATTATGTTTAAATTTAAGTAAAATAATTATATCTTTTTATGTGGGCAAATGAGCTCCCACAAAAGTTTGTGGGTTTTATCAGTTAGGCAGGTAAGTATGTAAATGGCTGCTACTCATATGGAGTTTAAATTTTGTGATTCAAATTTACGAATTCGTGGATCGGTTCACGGATTGAAGTCTATATACCCATCTCTAAATAATATATGATTATATAAGGTGCTTTTTTAGAGCTCAAAAGACTAAAAAGAAAAGGAAAACTAACCTTGGGCTGATTTGAGGAGGAGGACTCTGCAAAACCATAAATAGTATAAGGACTTAGTTAAATTTTATTTTATTCAAATGCACTTTTAAAGTTTGATGCGGTCTCTATGCCAAATTTTTGGGGACCAATGCCAGCCACACAACGTGAACGAGATTAATCTCATCCTAAGAGTAAAAGAAATTCGTAATTATCACAAAAAAGTTTGATGCGATCTTCACTTACGATGAGATAAAAATAACGTATTAATGTAACTAACAATTACAGTGTGACATAAAATGTGTGGATAGATTAAATTATTGGCTTACATAAGTTTTTCTCCATTGTTATTTTCGCCAGATTTTATTTTCTTAGTCGAATGTAATTAAAAAAAAATGTTTTTTAGCTCTAGACGTTAACCTATGTTGTTAAATTCTAACATGATTGAAGGAGAGCAAGTTAGTTTATCGTTTTATTTATATAATTTTTTGTTAAAATATAATTTTTGTCCCTTTACTCGACATTTTTTTAAAAAAGAAAGAGTAGGCCTATTGTCACTTCTACTTGGTCTATTGTCACTCTTTTTAAGTATTTAAATAATATGTAAAATTTAATTTTTTAATTTTATTGGTTAAAAGATATTTTTAAAATTAAAATAAATTGAAAAGAAGTGATAATATACAAAAATGAGTGATAATAGTAAATATCTATGATATTTTATTTTGATGGGCCAAACATACAAACCACACATTCCAAGAGTTATTCTTTATACCACTTGAGCTACAAGCTCTCAATGTTTTCCGTGTGATATTTATTCATGTTAAATAATATCGCTCTTTTATCGTCACACACGTATTCAATGTGGCTAATAGAGCAATTTAAAAGTTAATTTTTTAAGATAAATGTTTCTTTATGGGTTTGAAGTAATTTTTAAACAAAGTAAAATAAAATTTTTGATCAAGTTTATAAGGAATTTTAAAAAAAAACCAATGCTACTTAAAAATCTATCACAAAAGAATTGGCTGATGAAAAAAAATCACAAAAGAACCTGATTAATCAAAAATCTGAAATCCTTAATCTTTAATTACTTAATAAAAAGCAAGAAATTGAGATTAAATGTGGCTCGAGAGGTACTTTTATGTCGAACGTTGGGATTGGCGCCTCTCAAGTTGAGTTTGGCAAACAAATCTTTTTTAAATTCGTATTTTTTTTAAAAAAGATCCTTTATTTATAGAAACTGATATCCAACATATAAGGGGTTGATTTTCAAAATAAATCTTTTTTAAATTCGTATTTTTTTTAAAAAGTATTCCGAATAAAAGCATCCCATATTTATAGAAACTGATATCCGGCCTATAACAGATTGATTTTCAAAACAAATCTTTTTTAAATTCGTATTTTTTTAAAAATGTATTCCGGACGCATGCATCCATATTATGGTGGTTCAATGTTTCCGAACATATACGTCCGTAATTGGATTAGTGGGTGGTGCCTTGTTTTAGACCATTTCCGGACTTTTTCGTCCGTAATTTATGGCTTATTTGGTATGTTTCCGGACATGGACGTCCGTAAAGTCCTTACAGGGGTGGTACATCATGTTACATTATTTCCGGACAGTAATATCTGGAAAGGGCTATTTTGTCCAAAAATTTAGGTTGGAATGGTGCCCAACCCAATAAGGGTGACGCCAGTCCCAACATCCTTTTCTGCCTCAATCGTTTTTTACTTAAGTCCAATATGCTCCTCAAGGTCATAGCCCATGTCCTTTAATCGGGCTTTTCTCTTTCTTATCTCACCCATCAGTTACGATTCTTTTCAGCGTAGAAGACGACTTCCGGCTACCATGTGAAAGATGAGGAAAAAAAACCTCCCATTGAAAGGACGAGTGTGAAGTTCTGTCATTTAAATAAGTAATTGAGTATATTAAATTTTGTGAATGTCAAAAATCTTAGTTGAATGGGTTTCATTTTTACTTTTACTTATAAATATATAATTAATCAATTTTAGCAAAAATAAGTTATGTAATATCCTATCCGTCCCAAAATGTAAAACATTCTAGAAAATTTTTGTTTGTCTTAATAGGACCCTTTGAAAAACTTTGTGCACATTTATTTTTTTTTATCATTATACCCTTGCTACTCAATCAATTTTGATGAATCCAAAACATTAATTAAAAGAGAGAGTGAGATGATAAAAAGAGATTGAAAGGGTAAATTTGGAAATTAATGCTTTTTGTTACACAAATTTAATGCATTTAATAAAATTAACCATTTTTCTTAATTCTCGTAATATTGGTCTAAGAGGTCTTACATTTTGAGACGGAAGAAGTATATCTAATTGCTCCTCCAAATTTTGAGAAAAATATTATTTTATTCTTTAAAGATGCTTATGATATTAGGTTAGTATTGGAAGACATAATGATGAATTTTTATCTTTTGAAGACTAAAATTATAATAAAAAATTATTATTTTAATTATTTAAAGATATTTGTGTCATTGATCATTCAAACTTTCTTCAATTTTTTTATTATTAAAATTGTGACCAAAATACTTTTATAACAAAAAATTGCGACATAAATATTTTAGAGACTAAAATGTTTGGGTTCATAAAATTTGAGTTAGCTCCATCTTTAAATTTTTTTTTATAGGCTAAATGCACTTACACATATAAATTACACTAAATCTCCTTCTCTTTTCTTAAATTTATTTTATTAACGATCAAATCTCACACTTTAAGCTCTACTTTATTATTTCTCTTTATGTTGTTTGAGGTACAAATTCTTAGCACTCCACCTCTAAATTAATCACCATGATGACACAAGATAACAATAATTAAAAATCAATAAAATTTTATGTAAAGGGAAATTATTAAGTAGTGAGTGATGAAGAGTTTAGTAAGTACAAATAAGATATATAATAAAAAATTAAATCTAACTATTAAAAAAATTAATCTCATTCCTGTACCTCGGAACTTATCCGGCCATTGTGTCCACGCGTTTTTAATACTCCCTCCAGTCCTATTTATAAGATGTTTTCAACCGAATTACACAGACAAAAAAAAGTAGTTGGGTATAGTTAACTTTATTGATTTTCTAAAAAAATAGATGAGATACTATTTCTACTCTTCATTAAATAATGTGTTAGCCAATTATAATTAAGGAGTAGAAATAGTCAATATATTTAATAAGGGTAAAAAAGAAAAAAACCAATAAATACATTATGAAAACTATAAAATGTCTTATAAAAAGACCATAAAAATATTCTAGATCTATCTTATAAAAATGATCGGAGGGAGTAATTGCTCGAGTTCCATTATCCACTTCATTAATTGGACGCATGGACTACAAAAACAAGTTCTCCATAATAGAACTTAACGTGTTTCAACAATTATACATAATATATACCAGTTCCGGATCGATAGATTTTGGAGTCCAAGGTGAAATTCAACATGAATATTTATTTATATATAATATGTTATTTTTTTTTATGTGTTTAATATTTTTAAGATGTAAAATTATTTATGAAAGATTTATAATTAATCAAATCTTAATAAATAATATGACTAATACATTATTTATATACCTTGTAAAACATATAGTTAATCTCAAAATAATCTAATATTTTTATATAATTTAATATTCTAATAAATATTAATTTTACTTGTTTAATATTTTTTTAATGAAGTATTATTGCGTTGACAAAAAATTATTTAAACATGTTATAATATATTGATGTTGCTCCAGGAGCTTTGGCAGATGCATTTTTGATGTTTAGGGGTATGTTCCCGTGTAAAAAACAGAAAAAGTTTGGGGTTTTAATTTATTTGGCAGTCATCTGGTCTATTTGGTTCCAGCTTAATGCCTGAATTTTTAAGCAGGTATTTTTATCAATTTTAGAGGTATTTGATTTGGTATCTTAAAAATAGGCTATGATTAAAGGAGATTTTTGTTTACCGTTATCTTTTTGGTGTATTAATCCATTATCTTTCCTTCTCTGTTGATTAAATTTTCTGTAAACATGAGTACTCCTAATACTCTTGATTGTTAATAATATTTATTTGGTTTATAAAAAAATATATTACATTAATAAATTATTTTTTAATAATAATATTAAATAAAAATATTTTTAGAAACCTTATTAAGTAGGGAGTTCTAGACGTGTGCCTTTCATGTCTAAAGCAAGATCCGATCTTGATATATACTCCAAATTAAACTAATTAATTCATGGCATTTTATTTTAGTGCCATTGGACAAATATTGAATTTTCTAATGTGCCATGAACATAGAATAAAAAGCTATAAAAGAAATAAAAAATACATTAAGTATAATTTAATGAATACTTTGAATTGCTATAAAAAACACCTAACATTAATTATTATTTTTAAATTTTAAAAAATAAGTGATACAATTTAAAATAAAAAATTCAATATTTAATTTTTTATTGTATTCACATCAGAAAAATCGATAATAATTTGTTGAAAAGATTTTGTTCACTCCCACTTATTGACGTCTTTATATATTTAACTTTCGACATTAATGTTTTAATTATTGGATGACAAATCGCATAGAAAGATAAGTATATCATTTTAATTATTGGAGTATCATTTTATACATATTTTATCAACTATATATAAGCAGATTTAGTCCTCCAAGTCAAGAGGAGCTAAGAGAACCTCGGAGATAGTTCCAGCATGGTCCTTTAAAAGTCGCTTACAACTTAATTTCCCCAATCACTTTGGATTAGAACATCACTATACCATTAAATTAGTAAATAATGAGTAATTTATGTATACCTTGAATTTGTATGGATAGTTTACATAAGTTTTTGAATTTATCATAATAGTTTATTTAAGTTTCTGAATTTATAAAAGTAATTTTTTTATGTCTCTGAAATTATAAAACGTTATTCACTTAAGTTTATTTAAGTCTCTAAATTTGTGAAAATAATTTATTTTAAGTCTCTGAAATTATTAAATTATTAAATATTTAACAATCTTAAAAACACAAATAAATTATCGTATAATTCAAAGACCTAAATAAACTAAATAAACTACTTGCAAGTACTCTTATGTAACTACGTTAGTAATTATTTCATACCGAAATGGTGCCAATGAAGTCTGAGTTAACGTAGATTAATTGAAATGGATAAACTGAGATTGTGTTGTCCGGGGTCCACGTAAGAGATCGCATCGTGTGAGGTAAGCTAACGTGTAACCAAAGCCATAACACATAGCATGCTTATTTGTGGTTTCTTCTCTTGTTCTTGTTAACTTCTCCTCAAGCCAGAAATACACACAAACTCTCTCTCTCTCTCTCTCTTTCTCCATAAATGTTTATAGATATATATATATATAGTTATATACACATTATACCAAAAAAAAAGAAAACATAATCAAATTTTATACACGAGATGACAAAGTCAGGGTGGCTATCTCTCTTACGAAGAACAATGGGTTAGTTAAATTTCTTCCTTGATTTTTTTATTTTATTTTATTATGTTTTTTTGGGTTTGAATATTTTGATTGAATTTTCAGGTTTGATCAAGTATCTTAAGAGTACCGAATTAAAATACATATAAATATAATTTTACTACAATTACAATATCTTGAGATTAAAATGATTTTATTATTAATTCCTTACTCCTCTTTTAAGTTAGAGATTGTGTAACTGGTAATTATAGTAAGTACAAAACTTAGATGCAATTCATTTTATGATTTGTGTTCGTCAATCGGA
Source organism: Cyamopsis tetragonoloba (assembly GCA_037177725.1). Lineage (NCBI taxonomy): Eukaryota > Viridiplantae > Streptophyta > Magnoliopsida > Fabales > Fabaceae > Cyamopsis > Cyamopsis tetragonoloba. The sequence goes on from CM074119.1 coordinate 84,964,523, forward strand.
GTTGGAGTTTTTGTGTACTAAACACATGTTAAAAATCAACCCTCGTTACTGAATTGAAACTCCATTTTTAATTTGAGAATAGTACCACTCACACCTGAACAACTGTATTCAAGTTTTGTTCTTAAACTAATTTGGCATAGAATTTGTTCAAAGTGATAATTAGCTAATGAGGTTCATTTTATGCAAACCAGGAAAATCAGGGAAAGAAAGCGACGAAGGTAGCTTATGTGGCAAGCCAAACGTGAATGGAGAATACCTAGAAGCATTCAGAACAAAATCTTACATGGAAATATGCAACAAAGCGCAAGGGCAGCTGAAAAAGACAAGCACAAAAGGACTCTCTTCCACATCTTCTTCCCTTCCTTCCTTCATCCGTCTCACTGAACATTTGCTCGAACCCCGCCAAGAAGTCATAACAAACATCATCAAGAAATTGAACGTGCACCCTCTTCTGGTAGAGTACTTCGAAGCCAGTTTAGAAGCATGTCGTTGTTGCGACACCATCCTTCAAGCTATCCATCAAACTCGACTTGCTTATGCAAGAGTTGGAAAAATTGTCAAGTTAACCAAAAAAATGGCTGACGGTAAATATTGTGACGACCAATCCGAAAGGACTACTATCTATACAGAGCTTGCTTCCCTCGCATTGCAAAATAGTCCTCTGTCAATTATTAGCCCTGCCAAGTTTCTTGACATTCACAACACATACATGGTGCTACTAGATAGACTAAGATCAAAGAAAGCCAAAATTCGAAGGACATTCAGAATAAAGCGAGTTTGCAAGAGTATTGGAGGAATTGGTCTAGTCGTTTCACAAAGCGCTCTTCTGGTAGTTTTACTAGTCTTTGCGTTCCATAGCATGATTGGGTTGGTGGTTGCACCTTGTATAGTGAGTGGCTTTTTTGGTTTGACGAGGAAGAGATTTTTCAAGCGGAGTCATGAAAGGCACAACACAGGAAATTCTTGTATGAGAATATACGAGCAACTTGATGTTGCGGCAAAAGGGGTTTATATATTGATCAATGACTTGGATACTATGAGCCGTATGGTGAAGCGGTTAGACGACGAGGTAGAGCATTGGAGAGAGGTTGCTGGTATTTGTGTGAGGAATGGAAAGTGTGAAATATTGAAGCAGGTTGTGAAGGAATTTCATGATTGCGAATCTAACTTTTTGGATCAGCTGGAAGAGCTTGAAGACCATATCTATTTGTGTTTTCTCACCATAAACAGATCTAGAAGACTAGTTGTGCAACAAATAACAGAGAAACAATATTAGCAGAATTTACCTTCGAGAACAAGTTTTAGCAGCGCACGAGTCAAGTTCGATAGGAAACTTGAGCAAGTCACATCCACCGTCCGGAGAGGAAGGTTCCACAAGTTTCTTTTTTTCCCTTTGCTGACCAGGTGGCTTTGACTGGTGCTTCTTGTTTCAATTTTCAGATGTACTAGTATTCTTTGTAATTCTTTGATTTTCCTATATCGGATATTTATTAAATTTCAAAAATAAAAATGCATTAGAGTAACATTCAACACTTAAAATCAAACTTACACAATATTCGGATCAAACAGAAAATAAAAGAAAACCACAGGAAGTATATTTAAACAATATATATAATACAACGGGTCAGCAATTATTTAAAATAAGGCCAAGAAATTGATCAAGGCATATCATCATCTACTATTAACTTAATAAATAGTTTAATACAACAACAGCAGCAAATCCCAACCACAAAAGAAAATCCCAAAAGAATGGTCTCTCGGTAGTTTCAATATCATGAGATTCTTTTCATGAAGTAGAGATTTAACCGAATCTAACATGATCAAGCCAATTGGCATCCACCAACGCTAGAGTAAGATATTTCTTAAAATCTGCATCTAAAATATCTCAATTTCATCCAGTTTATAGAATTTGGGACCCTACTAAATGGAGCATCACATGAGAAGACCATGCAGGCACTTCAAATTGGAAACGTGCTTCTTACAGTCCCTCTTCTGAGGTGCCACCATCAGCGCCAGCCGCCACATACTTCAGATTCAACTGACTTTCCTCAATTTCTTGTACTCCTCAAGACTAACAAGGGAAGCCTTGATCTTGAGCCAATCAGCAGGTTTTGGCATGATAATGGCAATGTATCCTTCTCTGTCAGCCTGAAGGATTGATTAAAAAATGATAAGTTGAAAAAAAAAGAGCAGATAGAAAAAAGTTAAGAGAATAATTCAGAAAGCCATTGATGGTATTGGAATGAAGACAAGTTACGGAAGATTGATGTGTGAGGCACAAGAAGTTACTAGCATGAGATTACAATAACTCTAAAATAATGATAACCGTAAGCAAGACTTGGCACATATCTAGTTTTATTGCTAGACAATGCCATTATTACTTCATATTAAAATTAAAAACTTCAATTGCAAAGAAAATAAAAAAGGGTAAGGAAAAAAAACCTTGTTTTAAGTAATCATTGCAAGCACATAGGACAGGTTCAATGAGAAAAGATAACAGCAATACCAGGACAGAATTGATTGTGAAGCAGGTTAGCAGTTCAAACACAGTTGATGACATTTTAAAATCTGAGATGTTAAGGTACAACATGTGTTATCATTTTCTCCATTTTATTATGCAGAACTATTACATCCGCTACAAGAAAGGTCTATCATTTTCATCCCAGCATGGAAAAATATGTCTGGATATGAATGTAGTTATTCTTACCGAAATTTTAAGCAGTTCTGGCTGCTTGATTAATTGTTGGTTTACTTCCAAAAGGGAGCCTTTGACACAACACCTATGAAAATTCACCATAAATTAAGCTATAAAAAATCTAAAGGTCACCCAGGAAGAAGGCGTTTGTGAAGCATACATGCTCACCAACAAAAAAAATGCAAGTAATCCTTAGATCATATAAATGTATTTAGATAGAGAACTTACCTCACAATATAAGAATCATTTTTGGTGGAAACTTTACATAAAGCAGTGTTGGACTCAAAGTGCTGTGCATTCTGCATAGAAACAAATCCTATTTTAATAATTAAGAGGAGAAAATTTTATTTCAGAAAGTAAAATATTTTAAACAAACAAAAGTTCACTAAAGTAATATTACGAGGGACACATGCCACTGCCACAATGATTTATTGGCAGATCATAAACAAACAGACATTGCAAGTAAATAGATTAGAATAAGTAAGCACTGCATTTTCATGAACAGATCCTCATCAGTAGGTCCAAGCCACAACAATAAAGCCCTAGTTGTGAAAGCAATATCAGAAGTAGTAGTAGTACGAGAGAAATTTTATTTTTTCACCAAAAAGAATTAGGACTTATACTTTTTAATTCTCGATATGTATGTTAAAGATTTATAGGGATTAGGGAAAGGTATAAAACCGTAGTAGTAGTATGAGAGCAATTAGGACTTATACTTTTTAATTCTCGATATGTATGTTAAAGATTTATAGGGATTAGGGAAAGGTATAAAACCGTAGTAATGTACTAGTACTCCTTTTTTATTTTTGTTTCATGGTTGGGTTACAATACAGCATCAATTTTCGATCAAACATGCTCAGCAGAGAGTGTTAAAACAAACCTTCTTCCGTTTTCCAGTGACCTTAACCCCGCTGCGATCAGACTTTCCAACATTAAAATCAACGGACGTGATTCCACCTTCATCCTTGAAAGCAATGTGAGAAGGAGCCAAGCCGATCACGCACAAGCTTTAAGGTCATAACAACAGTTACAGAGACCAAATACCAAATTTCTCACAAACGAAGGAATAATTAAATGCAAAAACCAACAACTACACAATATAGCATACCCATTGGCGTGCCGGTAAACGTACTGATCGTGAGATGGCTTCATAAAATCTGGAAATCAAAATAACCGACGAATGAAGAATTGTCAAGTTTAATTTCAATAATTGATTAGGTATTCTCATCAACATTAACCGAACTGAAATTGAGGTTTAGGGTTTATAGGAAAAATAAAAGTTATGTTATGGTTTTAATCAGAGGAGTTAAGTGAGTGAATAGGATTGTTTACCTAGAATGAAGAAAGTGGCAAAGTTGGATTCAACGGCAGAGATAGGAGTGAGGGGAAGATTCTGCACATCAGGGACTAGAAGCTTCCGTAACTCTTCCTCTTCATTGTCTTCTTCCTCTAGTTTCGATTCTGAACAGTTTGATACATCGACGATCTGGTCCTCGTTCGTGGTCGACATTTTATTTTTATATTTATATTTATTGAAAAGTTAATTTAAATGAGAAAGAAAGTGCGACAATCAATCACCCTCTATTCGAATACAAATAGTGCCTCACAAATCTCAATTCAGTGGTGGCCACGGCCAGTTTCAGGTTTCAAACTACCTCCCTCCACTCTCCGAACAGAGTTAACTAGTTGTAGTTGGCAACTACCATTGCTTCACAATTTTTTTTTTTGGTCGCAAAACAAGTGTACTTCACAAGTTATTCTGCTTCTCTTATTGGGCTTTCTCCCTCGTAGTATGGCTTACATCAAAAAGCCCAATAAATCTCCGTAATTTTTTTTTAGTAATACGTTTTTTTGGTACAAGAAGAGAAAACAAATAATGGGAAAGAAAAAACCTTACTAATCAGAACATATTAGATGATATAGCTTGACCAAAAAAAATACATTATATGATATAGAGAAGCTCAAAAGAAGAAGCAAATTCTCTAGTTCAAAAGTTTGATTGATTTTACTGCCATAAATAAAAAGAAATAGTACCAAAAACGAAAACGTTACATAATTGGGATTCTATTAGAAACAAATTCATTAATAAATATTATAATTTCGATTTTTTTAACCTATGCAACATTGTACGTGTTAAATATTTTAAAAGAGAAATTTTTTATAAGAAAAGAGAAAAATTAATTGAGTTTTATATTCAACTTACATTTATGACTTATATTTTTTTCTATTTTAAAATTCTTATTATGTATAATAGTTGTACAAGTTAAAAAAACCCTTATAATTACTCATAGAAAACAAAATCAAGGATGGTTGTAAGGTTGTATAATAACATCTCATCTCTAATTTTACCATTTCAAAAAAAAAAAAAACTCATATTTTAAAATTTATAAATCAAAATTAAAATTAATATCATATATTCATTTTAATATATCATATCATATATCACTATACAGATAAGGCATTGATCGGACACGTGTCAATTTTCTCAATTTCTTTTTTCGTTTTTTTTTTATTCTTGCTCCCTTTTCCCTTTTTTTTTTCTTTCCAAATTTGAAATTCAAACAAAACAACTTTTTCTAACTTTTGAAATTTGAAATGGAGAGAGAAAAATTGAAGTGAGTTATTTGTTAGAAAAAATCTCTCACTTTCCACTCTATCTCTCCCTCCAATCTCACGATCTACTCTCTGCCTCTATTCCCCTTCTTCATCGTTCTTCTCAGTTTTTGTTTCTTTTTCTTTTTTCTTCCAACTTCACGTCTCTTCTTCTTTTTTTCTTCTTCTTCTCACACTCTTTCTTTTTAACTAAGCTATTTTTGTTTCTTTTATGCATGAACGGAGGAGGTAATGGATGTTAATCGGAAGAAATTGAGCCGTGGTAAGGTGGTGATGCTAACATGAGAAGGAAAAGAGGACCTTTAGCAGGTTTTGTTATTTTTTTAAACCCTAACAATATTGTGCTTATTTGTTTTTCTCCATTCACTCTTCTAGTTCTTTTCTCTTTATCTCATTTTCCTTATGCTTCTTTGTTCACTCTTCCCTTCTTCCCAGAACAAATTGGATGATCCATTCATTTTCGTTATTTTTGGGAGCAAGTTAAAACTCTCTTTTTTCTTTACTTGAAACCCTAAATTTGTGGATTTTTTTTTTTACTTTGTTGACTTAATGGTTTTTGTTGTTGATTTTAAAAGGATGAAGTTTTTCAATGACAAACATTTTTACAAACTTTTTGGAATTTTGAATTTGGAAATGAGAGACATGGGATTGTATGAAATAAAAGACAAGAATGTTTTTTTTTTTTTGTCATTATTCAATTGCAATTTCAATTTTGAATTTTGAATGTCTGATTCATGCTTTCAATTTCAAGATGAGAATATGCATACTCTATACTTTTTTTTATTTCTTTATTTTGTCCCCTCTTTAATTTCCTAATATTTTGCATGCTTTTGAAAGCATTTCTTGATTTTGCAAGAATATTATTAGTTGCACGAAACAAATTGTTACAAGGTGAGTTCTTCTTTAATTTACTTTGTTTTTGATTAGGGTTTTTTAGTGCCCTTGATTCTGATTTTTTTCTCTTTAATCTAAATATTTGGATTTTGGATTTTTTTTTCATTGGGGAGCTTTATTCTTTATGTCCATTTGTAATAGATAGAGGAGTGTGTAAGGAGGTGGTTGAAGCTATGGATTTCAATTCAAAACGGTATAACATAAAAGTAAATGATTTTTTCATAATTGCCTCTTTTCAATACTAATTTTCCTCTTCTATCTGTTTTCTTTGAGAAAAATAGATTGAGAAATTTTTGATAAGCTCCACCATTTTATTTCAAGTTTTTGTCTCAAATGTCTTTAGTTTCTTACAAATTAGCCTCTACTTTATTTTAGGCACCTTCAAAATAATCTGCATTCTATTTTTTTTGAGTGATGGAGTGGTGAAGGTTGGAAGTTAAGGAGAGAAAAATGGTAAGGAAAATCCTCTATTGTGTTATAGTGCTTGAAAAATTATACGGAAGAGACTGACCTTTGAATTGTTTTTGTTAAAATTTTGTTATGTTTATTGCCATTATGTGAAATTGATAATGATTTGAAAAGCACTAACTTCTATTTTGTTATTGTTTTTGTTTTTGCAGAATACATTTCCTATCTGGTTCTTTTAAACAATTGGTAATTTTAACTTTTTTGTTTAAATATTTGTTTGAATAGAAATTTTTTAGTTGTGTGTGTTTTGCTGCACTTTGGAGAAGAAATCTTATAAATCTCTTTCTTTGTTTCAAATTTGGTGTGATAGCATTATAATTAACTGATAAGAGCATAATAACCATAACAATTATTTTTTAATTTAAACAATTTGGGAAAAATCATTTTATTGCCTTAGTTGGTTTCATTATATATTATATATGTAGTAAAAAATCATACCCGACAATCTATAGGTTCGAATTGAATAATTAAGCATCTTTTTTATTATAGTTAAATGTAAAATATGCTTATTTTGCTTCCCACTCTTCACACGATCATTATGATCTCAACTCTATGCTTTTGAAAATATGTGAGTGTGCATTAGACTTTTTTATTGTTGTCTCTTTTCACTACTGATTTACTTTTCTCCGTGTTTTTCTTTATAATTTAAAAATATATATATATTGAGAAATTTTTGATAAGTTCCACCATTTTATTTCAAGCTTTCAATTTATGTCTTCAATATTAGCTTGTCACAAATTAGCCTCTTTACTTTATTTTAGGCACCTTGAAAATCTGCATTCTATTTCTTGGTTGGGAGATGGTGTGGTGAAGGTTGAAAGGTAAGGAGAGAAAAATGATAAGAAAAAATCTCTATTGCGTGTTATAATGCTTTTAATTATGTTTTGATCTTTGCTATGAGTTTATACAGTTCTAACTATTTGTTTAATTTTTAGAATTGCTCTGAGTTCATTTTGGCAATAACCTTTTTTTTTCCTAAATTTTTATTGTTATTACTTTGTGTTTTAATTGTTGCTCTAAGTTCATATGGCTACAACTATTTTGTAATTTTTTTTACTTTCTCGGGGTTCATATAGGCACAAACCTATGTTTTTTTGTAAATTTTTAATGTTTCTACCTTTTTGTTTTAAATGTTGCTCACTGCGGTTATTTTGTAAAGTTTTAGAATTGCTCTATGTTCAAGTTGGCACAAACTTATTTTTTTATAAATTTTTTATTGTTGATAACTTTGGTTTTCAGTAGTTCTATGGTTTCTGTGAGTGCAACTATTCCGTAGATTTTTTCAATTGGTCTGAGTCGATATTGACACAAACCCTTGCTTTTATGATTGTGTAAATAACATTGAATAATGTAGAACTTCCTTTCAATGCTTTGGAAGAAACTTATCTACAAAGCATAACTTCCATAATGTCAAAGCACGTTGAACAAATTATAAAATAAATCAAGTATGATTTTTATACGTGTTTCTTTGTTGTTGGTATTTGAAGGCATTTAAGTATATTATGTGTGTTTCTGTTGTTAACGTTTTATTTTGATGGAGGTAACCAAAGGCAAATACATGTTTGCTTTGTGTTTGAAATTTTTGTTTATTATCATTGTTGTTCATGGTTTTGATATTACGGACTTTTTGTTATTCTGATTCTTTTGAGTTACTCATTTTTTTAGTCCAATTCTCCATCATTCATTGTTTTCAAATTAGAAACTACTTGCATGCTTTGTTTTAGAGTTTCTCTTATCCTCTCCGTTTGATTTTCATTTTTGAACAAGCTCAAACTTTCCCTGTAGCTTTATTTTTCTTAAAACAAATTGTTATTTTTATGTGCAAATATTTTTGATTTGCAGTCGTTTGTGATTTGTAAACTATTGTTTGATCTAACATATTTATGATCTAACCTAGATTGATTGACTATAAAAATGCAAAAAATATTTTTAACTAAAATGTATGATTAATTAATTGATTTCGATCAAATGTAAAATGGTCTAGGATGGATACATATAAAATATGTCAAGAATTGTGAATATATGAAAGGTATAAAACATGAATTTGATCAAGCATTCTTTTGATTTTTTTTTCTTGATTTTTAAGTTTTTTTTATATATATTTGTTAATCTTGATTGTAATTTCTCTTTTATGTTATTTTCTACCGTTAGTTACTTCAGTGTATCAAGTTACAATATTAAATGATTGACCTTACAATTATGTTAAGCTGATATGAAAAGTTCTTAAAAATTTATTATAGTTAATATAATGTGATTGTGAGGATAAAAAAGAACAATCAATTCTAATATAAGATAAAAACATAATAAAGTCATATAAGATAAAATTAAAATAAAGAAAATCATAACATGAATCAAATCAAAAAATCATATCAACTAATTATAGTTTTATCTATTATTTTGCATACTATTTTTTTTTATATTCATTTATATTATTCGCAAGAATAGATACTCCCTCCGTTTTTAAATATAAGCAAAATTTTTTACAATATTATGTTTTTAAATATAAGCAAAATTAAACATGTTCACTTGCATTTAATGAAATTTTTTTTATTATACCTTTCACTCAATTCACTCTCTCATTTATTATAGTGATTTTAAAGATGAGAGAGAGTAACTTAATGAAAGGTAATTTAGGAAAACAAATTGACTTTTTGATAGATTCAAGAAAATTAAATGAGATTAACTAATTTTTTTAAAGGGTGTGACTTAGGTAATTTTTGCTTATATTCAAAAACGGAAGGAGTATAAGATTAGTTATTGTTATATGTAATTATTAACTTTTTTTTATTTTTCTTCTACAATTGGTTTCAAACTTATTGTTGTGTTTCATTTTAGAGTAGTTTCACTAAGGATATAGTTTGGAGAGATTTTGACCAATTATAAGGGTATAGTTTTTACTAAAGATGAAGTCTCTTCTATTGGTAGAGAACTTAAAGTTTTGTATATAGCTTTTGCCTGAATTTTTGAGATATAGCTTTTATTTGGTTAAATTATGCTGTTATTTTGAGATACAAATTATTTCATGAGCATTTTTTTTTAATTGAGTCCTGGACAATATTTAGGTACCGTTTCATCCAGTTTATTTTTCTCTTAAAAGTTACTTTTAAGTTAAAGTTACAAATAAGAGGCTTAAAAAAGTCATGAGCTGTTTGACAATTTCATTTTTTTCAAAAAAAATTTAAAAGTTTGTATACAATGTAAAAAAAATTCTTATTTTATAATAACAAAAATTAAAGTTAAAAATATTATTTGTTTAAATTAATGATATTTTTTTTAAAAAAAAATTAGTATTATTTGTAATATTAAACCATGCACTCAAAAGCATAGAGGACAAGCCGAATAAATGAAGATCAATTATAATTACTCATTAATTTTAATATATTTTTCGAACAATCGACTTAAAAAGTTTGTATACAATGTACCTAAAAAATCACCACTAAAGCGTATTTGTGTTAAGTGCTTTAAAAAATATTATAATTATTTTAATTAATTTGATATTGTAATAAGTTTTGATTCAATAAAAAACTTACTATATAAATACTTAATTAATTTATGTATTCAAATTAAATGCACAACTTAAATTATGCTATATATTATGATGCTAAATTAAACACTCTTATAATAGAACGTTGTTTATAATTCTAAACATAAAAAAAAAATCCATTTGTCTATATATATTATAATATATTTATTGCAAAATATTAATACAAAATCATAAACACATGAACAACAACCCGTGAGAAGGCATGGGTAAAGTATTAGTATGTTTCAGAATGAAAACTCTCCCTTCCTCATTAGGGTCTTCAATGATTCCATCAAGATTCGAGACATATCTAAAAGTAGCTCGTGTCAATGGTCATTCTAGTCAAGTTCAATTTTGGTCATTTTAAAAGATGAAGTGTTTGATGTAATTCAAGTTTTATTGGCAACGGCTTCGTGCTAAAGGAGAGTTATCTTTTCCGTTATCTTCTTGGTGCGTCTCCCTTGTTAGCTCCACTTTTTGTTAAGCTGGACTTTTCTTTTTCTGTTTCATTTGTATTATGGGTGTTAGTCCTGCAGTACTGATGTTTTTTCTAATAAATTCTTTTTAGCTTATATATATAAACAGTGGCCAATAGCATGAGCTATATATGATACTATGTGAAAAAAAAAAGCTGACAAGTTTCAGTTCATGAATAACGCGTGTTATGGTGTAGTATTGTTGAATCCAATTTTTGTAAAGCATTTCTTTTTTGGGAAAACATTTGTGCAAAACAAATTTTAAAAGAGCGATGTATAAATTATTTTTAGGATAATTACACCAACATTCTTTTTAAGGTTTGTGCTAATTACACTTATCTTCTCCTAATTTTTAAAATTACACTGAAGCGTCGTAGAGTTTCAAACTTAAGGAGATTTATGTAATTTTAAAAGTTAAAAAGAGAGTAAGTGTTATAAGTAAAAAGTTGGCCTAATTATTCCTTATCTTTATCGGTCTGTTTTTCAATTTGTTTGCAGCTCTTACAATTTGAATTTAGGCCTAACTTACTCCCGAAAACTAGGATGAGGATTGTCACACCTTTGTGAACTCAACAATAACCATATCACTCGTCGATGTGAGACTTTTAACACGCCCCCTCACCCAACAACAAACATGGAGGGTCCAATAAATGGATCTAGATAAGCTCTGATATGGCGTAGGGTATCGGAGACTCATACAAACCAGGAGCCTGTCGGAACAGGCTAAGCATTTGGCTCTGACTTTGGTACCATGTTAAGATTCCATCACAGAACCAATTGACTATATGAGAAGTATTTAAACCGCACCCTCAAGAGTGAGACAGACGATGTGAGACTTATTTCCAACAATTGTCCCATTGTGTCTCAACCGATGAAGGTGGATTATTCTTTGTGTACGGCCATGGAGGCACCGGAAAAACTTTTCTCTAGAGGACAATCATAAATAAATTAAGGGCAAAGAATAATTGTCCTCGCAGCTACGTCATCAAATATTTAACTCTTAAATACAATATTCTATTATTGATAAATTATAAAAATTGTCATTATTTATCTCTTAATTTAATATAAATTGCCGTACACATTATATTTAACTTTTGATCATACTTCAAATTAACTATATTACATTCCATTCTATCTTTGCACATATATTACAATCTTATAATATATATAAAAAATCTTAAAATGCTTTTAAAAATTTATGAAAAAAAACTAGCTATAAATAGTACTTCAAATTAAATAAACAAATATTGTGTAATTTCTAATACATTATTACTCATCCCAATGTTTACTAAAATTAAAAGAGTTATTATCAATGATTTAAAGAAAAAGATAAACGCAAATAAAGATTATGTTAAAAACATGTTTAAACCACAATATTTAAATATCATATAATATAATAGAAATTGTTTATCGTTTTACAAATCTCTTTCAAATATTTATTTCAATTAACAATGAAATATATGTTTAAGATACAAAATTAATTCATATTTCAAATTAATATGATACTTTTTAAAAATATTTATATAATATTTAAAACATACAAATATATTAATATTATAAACAAAATAACACACCCTTTTTAAAATAACAATATATACAGTAACTTAATTGGTAACAAATATATATTTCTTATTAAAAAAATCAAACATTTATTCATTTCATAATTTTTAAAATAATAAAAAAAATTATATACATATTTATGCTTAGTCCATGTTGTCAAATTATTTTTTATTTATTGTTAAAAACAGGACGTCTTTAAAGATAGCACGTGCTCAATAAAACAAAACACTCATCTTGCTCAATTAATCATCCAAACAGATCTCATAATATGGGATGAAGCACCAATGATGAAGAGATTCGTTTTCGAAGCTCTTTACAGATCACTACACTAGAACCATTTGGAGGAAAGACGTTTCTTTTTGGAGGGGATTTCACACAAATACTGTCAGTAATACCAAAAGGAATAAGACAAGATATAGTTCAAGCATGTATTAACAAGTTTTATTTGTGTGATGAATGGCAAAATCTTTCTCCTGTCTAAAAGTATGAGGTTCAGCAACACTTCATCTTTCAATGAAGAAAATCACTTGGCAAGTGAATTTAACAACTGACTCCTAAAAGTTGGTGATGGAAAAGTTTAAACAATTAATAGAGAAGGAGAAGATATTCCAATGTGGACAAAAATATCACAATATCTATTTCACCCTGCTGGAGAACCACCAAAACAAATAGTTGACCGCAGATATCCAAATATTAAGAATCTCAAAGAAAAAGCAATTCTTACCTCTTTGAATGACACCGTCGATGAAATCAATAATTATGAAGGGGACAGAAAAGAGTATAGAAGTTCAGAATTGACAAAGCAACTGGCACGCTAAGCGGCAATGTTTCCTTTACTCTCTTCATCAGTTGAAAAAGATCTATTTCCTCACAACAATCGCCTAGACTTTTTCTGCAGCGAGATATTCCAAATGTAAAACATAATTCATGTATGCAAGAGATAGGAGCAAAGCACAGATTCTTACAATAGGATTTCCCATATGCTCAAAAGACCTTCGAAATGAGTCTATCACAGATTTGTTTAGCAAAAGCAGGTCATCGTCAGGCTCTGTAATTTTCTTGAGCGAGTCATCAACAGGAGGTACAGTGGCTTCTGGATCCTTTGATTTCAGGTCAAGATAACGATAAAAGCGCTGAAAAGATTGAAGACATATATTGTCAGCTCTATCTTAACATAACATACCATTTTTTAAGAGATCTCTGCCTTTAAATTCTTATTCTTATCGATATTAATTTTTATACAGCGGGGTAATTAAGCTGATTAACTTTTAAATATACAGGATAGCAAGGATCATAATTTCTACACATCTTGCAGCATCCAATACGAACTCTAGCAACTTTAGGAAAAAGAAACTTTGCAACTCAATTGAATAACGAAGGCATAAAATAAGCTAGAAACAGATAAGTGGATAGAATAATTACCTCAAGAACTGTTAGTTGCAGAAACCAATTCCTGAAAACAAGAGTAAAACTCTTGGAGAAAATTCTGATTCTATTCAACTCAACCATTCAAATGTACAATCTCAATATTTATATTACAGAGAGAAAGGAGAAACGGAGAAACTAATCTGATAATAAGCTTAACAGATTGAAACTAATTATAACAAACTATATATGATAAAACAGTATGTAAAATACATTAAAAGAAATGATGAAGAGGAGATATGGAACAACCGAATGAGACCTTCTAGGAGTTTTGATCTTGTAAAATGACAATCAACTTCAATGTGTTTGGTGCGCTTATGAAAAGTTGGATTTTTGGCTATATGAATGGCTGATTGACTGTCACAAAAAACAGAAAGTGGAACTGGAATATTGATGTACAAGTCTCTACAAAGATATCTCAGCCATTGTAATTCACAAGTGACTGAAGCTAAAGCCTGGTATTCTGCTTCCGAAGAAGACCGAGAAACCGTGGATTGTTTTTTAGAACGCCAAGAGATCAAAGAGCTGCCATAAAAGACACAATAACCAGTAATGGAACGCCTAGTGTTGGGGCAGGTGGCCCAATCAGAGTCAGCAAAAGCCTGAATACGATGCTCAGTTTGAGAAGGATAAAATAAACCAAGTGCTGGTGAAGTTTTAAGGTACCTGAGAACACGCAAAGCAGCCTAGAAATGAGGAACTCGTGGAGTTTCAACAAATTGACTCAATAACTGAACAGCAAAACTAATATCGGGCAAGTGTTTGTCAAATAGATTAGACGACCAATCAAACGTCTATAGGCAGTATTATCCTCTAAGGAAAGACCATCTTCAAGGCGAAGCTTAGTAGAAGCATCAATGGGAGTAGAAATAGGTTGACAATCCAACAGACCATGTTCAGCAAGTAACTCAAGACAGTATTTACGTTGATTGAGAATAATACCCTTTGATGAACAGGCAATTTCAATGCCGAGGAAGAACTTAAGGGGACCAAGGTCTTTAATGTGGAATTTAGTGTCAAGATGCATCTTAACAGTAGTAATCTCATTTAGATCATTGCCAGTGAGGACAATGTCGTCTACGTAAACAAGGAGAGCTGTAAAGGAAGAATAAGACCGTTTGACAAACAGAGAATGGTCTGCAGGACTTTGAACATATCCAAGAGATGCAAGAGCACTGGAGAGCTTGTGATTCCATTGTCTGCTAGCTTGCTTCAATCCATAAAGAGAACGGTTGAGCTTGCAAACCAGCTTTGGATGAGGAAGCTTCAAACCAGGAGGAGGATTCATGTAGACCTCTTCATGAAGCTCTCCATGCAGGAAAGCATTATCAACATCTAACTGGTGGAGATACCAGTTATGGGCAGCAGCAATGGAGAGAAGAAAACGTACAGTTGTAAGCTTGATTACAGGAGAGAAAGTTTCAAAATAATCAACACCTTCTGTTTGAGTAAATCCTTTGGCTACCAACCGTGCTTTGAACCGTTCAATGCTGCCATCCGCTTTGTATTTGACTCGGTAAACCCACTTGCAACCCACTGGACGTTTCCCTTCAGGTAGGTTAACTAAGGACCAAGTTTCATTCCTCTCAAGAGCTAGTATTTCTGTTTCCATGGCTTTTCTCCAGCGAGCATCAAGGTTGGCTTCTTTGAATGAGGAGGGCTCATGGTTTGAAGAAATAGAAAAACAAAAAGAGGTGTGAGAGGAAGAACAATTAGCATAAGAAACAAAATTAGAAACAGGATAAAGAATTCTTCTACTGGAAGAAGAAGAAGATGGTAAAGTATCACAAACATAGTCACGTAAGTGCGCAGGAGGCCTTTTTATTCTTGTAGAAACTCTTCTTTGAATGGAGACTTGACTATCATCTCTAGGAGGAGAAGAAGGGATAGGCAGAGTAGGTGAGGAGGGTTCTGAAGGAGAAATATGAATTTGTAATGAAGTATCCAAAGGTGCAGGATTTATTTCATGTGAGGGTGGGTTGGAATCTGCACTTGCGTGTAAATTGGATAAAGGAAGAGGATCAGAAGGGATATTGTCTGTTTGTGTATTAATTGTGGGAGAAGAAGACAAAGGACTTAACATATGTCCATGAGGGGAAGGACCCGTGGGTAAAGCAGAAAAAGTAGATGAGTCATTGTCAATTGGGTTGTCTATGGTCACGTGTTCAGAGGATATATGCTGAGATAAGTATGGAAAAATCTTTTCATAGAAAACCACATCCCTAGAAACAAGGAATGCTTTTGAATTCAAATCATAAAGAAGATACCCTTTAGTGCAATTTTTATATCCAAGAAAAATGCATTTGGAGGCCCTAGGATCAAGCTCGGTTCTTCCAGAAGACAAAGTAGTTGCATAAGCAAGACAGCCAAATATTTTCAATTCATTAAGGGCTGGTTTAGAATTGTAAATCAGTTCAAAAGGAGATTTATGAGACAAAAAAGGAGTTGGTAATCTATTGATAAAGTGCACTGCATGACTGATGGCACAGGACCAAAAAGTTTTGGGAAGATTAGATTGAAATAGCAAGGCTCTACCAACATTTAGAATGTGTTGGTGTTTGCGTTCAACAATGCCTTTTGTTGTGGACGTTCAACGCATGATGTTTCATGTAAAATTCCCTTAGTTTTGAAAAAATCATGAAGATAGAATTCTTTACCATTGTCAGAGCGTAATCGTTTCAATTTTACATCAAACTGATTTTCAATTAAAGTAACAAAAGAGGGGAGAATGTTTTTAACCTCAGATTTCGTTTTTAACAAGTGAACCCAAGTGAATCGAGAATAATCATCAACTACTGTAAGAAAGTATTTATATCCATTGATAGAAGAAATGGTTAGAGGACCCCAAATGTCTACATGTATTAGTTCAAAGAAAGTAGGAGCTCTACTAGTGCTGTTGGTAAAGGCTCTACCAACATTTAGAATGTGTTGGTGTTTGTGTTCAACAATGTCTTTTGTTGTGGACGTTCAACGCATGATGTTTCATGTAAAATTCCCTTAGTTTTAAAAAAATCATGAAGATAGAATTCTTTACCATTGTCAGAGCGTAATCGTTTCAATTTTACATCAAACTGATTTTCAATTAAAGTAACAAAAGAGGGGAGAATGTTTTTAACCTTAGATTTCGTTTTTAACAAGTGAACCCAAGTGAATCGAGAATAATCATTAACTACTGTAAGAAAGTATTTATATCCATTGATAGAAGAAATGGTTAGAGGACCATGTATTAGTTCAAAGAAAGTAGGAGCTCTACTAGTGCTGTTGGTAAAGGCTCTACCAACATTTAGAATGTGTTGGTGTTTGTGTTCAACAATGTCTTTTGTTGTGGACGTTCAACGCATGATGTTTCATGTAAAATTCCCTTAGTTTTAAAAAAATCATGAAGATAGAATTCTTTACCATTGTCAGAGCATAATCGTTTCAATTTTACATCAAACTGATTTTCAATTAAAGTAACAAAAGAGGGGAGAATGTTTTTAACCTCAGATTTCGTTTTTAACAAGTGAACCCAAGTGAATCGAGAATAATCATCAACTACTGTAAGAAAGTATTTATATCCATTGATAGAAGAAATGGTTAGAGGACCCCAAATGTCTACATGTATTAGTTCAAAGAAAGTAGGAACTCTACTAGTGCTGTTGGTAAAGGGTAAATTTTTTGTTTTGAGAGATGACAAGTATTACAGACATCAAATTTGGAAAACGGAATATCATTATATTGATTGCAAATTCGCTTCATGACTTTATGAGAAACATGACCAAGTTTAGAATGCCAAAGTAATGAATCATCTAAAGTGTTATGAACATTATTATTAATAGCATTGAAACAAGAACTGGGAACGCCAGAAATAGCATGCAAGTGAGATGTAGTCAAGTCTCTTTCAAAATGGTCCAAGAGATAGAAAAGGCCTTGCTTCCTCTTAGCTAGACCAATCATCTTGGAGGAAGATTTCTGCATGATATAACAATCATTATGACAAAATATGACCATGTAATCAATGTTTAAAGTGAGTTCAGGAATAGAAATGAGATGCACACCAAAGTCAGGAATATATAGAGCATTAGTCAAAACTGAATCTCCCAATATAACAGTTCCAGAGAATTGTGCTAAAGAACAAGTATTGTTTGGCAATTTTATTGAAATGGGATTAATAGGTTCAAGAAAACTAGAAAATTCCTTTGAAGGACAAATGTGGTCTGTGGCACCACTATGAAATACCCATGAAGAAAAGGAAAGGGAATTACCTGATGAAGGATTCTTGGGTAGGGAATTCTGTATATGATTAACTGAATGAGGATTGGTTTGATGATGCTGAAGAAGAAGAGCCAGGAAACTGATCCTTAGTTAAATTTCCATCAGGTACCACGGGCTATGGGGATGCAGGACTTCAGACAAATTGGCAGAGGAAGGTGTCTTGGAGCTGTTAGGAGTCTCTTTGCCCTTGGATCTATATCCAGCTGGAAATCCATGAAGGAAGAAGCATGATTCAATTGTGTGATTGGTCTTGTGACAATGAGTGCATAAGCGATTGCCACGACCATTGGTTTTTCCAGACCTGCCACCACCGCGTCCATTAAAAGAACCCCCTCTCTGAAATGAAGGAGGTTTGGAAGAGGACTCGGTCGTAGCTACGAAAGCTGTGGATTCCAAAGACGGCAAAGGTGTAGATTGAGCTCCAATTTCCCTTTCGTGTTGCTGAATAAGGGAAAAAGCCTTTGTGATAGTAGGCAGTGGTTCCATCATGAGGATATTGGAATGAGCTTGAGAGAAATTTTCATTGAGTCCACGAAGAAATTTGATGACAGTATCATCTTCTCTTTCTCTTTTGACATTAACCAATAAACCACAAGAACAAGCAGGTTGACAATTGCAATCTAATACAAATCGATATTCATCTAATTGCTTCCACAAAGTCTTTAATCGAGTAAAATATTGTGAAACAGAAGAATCACCTTGCTTGCATTCCTGGATTGCAGTTTGTAGGTCAGAAATCCTGAATTTATTTCCATGAGAAAAGCGTTCACATAGGTCTTTCCAAATCTCCGCAGCAGTGTCAAGTTAAAGAACAAATTGAGCAATTGATGGAGTCATAGATCGGATGAGCCAAGATTTTACCGTCTTGTTGCAACGACACCATGGATTGCGAAGAGGATCTGTCGCTGACGGTGCATGGAGAGAGCCATCAAGAAATTGTTCCTTATTTTTCGATTCCAGAGCATTGATCATGTTTCTAGACCAAGAATGGAAGTTCTGATCTGTCAAGAGAGGCGTGACAAGAACGAGAGTGGGGTTCTCACTTGGATGAAGGTACAAAGGATTGGAGGGGTTACAAGATAATCGGAGAAGGGAGAAGGAATTTCAGTGGAAGCAGAGTTCTGGCTTTGATTCGCCATGGTTGAATTCGAGATCAGAAAGAAAGCAGAGTTTCAGAAATAGAATTGGAGAAACTTAGGGTTTTGAGTTCTCACCGCACCATGTTAGTTGCAGAAACCAATTCCAGAAAACAGAGTAAAACTCTTGGAGAAAATTCTGATTCTATTCAACTCAACCATTCAAATGTACAATCTCAATATTTATATTACAAAGAGAAAGGAGAAACTAATCTGATAATAAGCTTAACAGATTGAAACTAATTATAACAAACTATATATGATAAAACAGTATGTAAAATACATTAAAAGTAATGATCTAATTCCTAATAAGAACTGGATTTGGGGTAAAGTCAGGTTGCAAAACTTCCTCTTTATCTTGTGGTGCAAGATCGAGCATTTTTACAAATTTACCCATGGCATCTAACTGTTGTTCATTTGGTTGCCAAGATGTTGGGAATTTCGTGAACGAAGGGAATTGAAATTCTCGCACATCCTCAGCAAAAGGAAGAACATTGAAGTAAAATGAATCAGGCTACAAAAAATAGTCAATAAAACCAAGACTCAATAGTGAATTAACAAAAAGTAGAAGCTACTGGAATTAAACCAATTAAAAAAATACAAAGAAACAGACAAAAAAACTTACAATATTTTCTCTATTAGATAAATTGGGTGTCAGGACTCCGATAACAACGTTTGCTTGTCCCCGTCTCCAGAAGCAACATAATATTGCCACCTTATTCATTTGCTTCATAGCCCTTGCAAATGCAGAAACTGCAAGCATGGCTTCTTTATTTCCAGTTTTAGCAATAAAAACGTTGACATCTTTCATGTAATGGTGTCTTTAGCAGAAAATTTTCAGAAAAAGAAGAGAAATAAAGAGTCCGGAAATTTCCAACAAATTCAAATCAAATATATTCTATTCAAGCATACACAATTTACCTAAAAACGTTAGAAGAATCAGTAAATCCCAAAAGTTTTACTCCCTTTTCCGGCTTGAATTTAACAGCCTCCCACTCAGCAGAGGATATAGGAATTATTTGAGGTCCATATCTATAACCTTTAATTCTTTGATCCGGAGGGACAACTTTATTCTGATCATTGGAACTCTTGTACTTATAATCTACCTTGACTTCATGTGTGGCATACTTATCATTTGGAGGAGCCTTATCAGAATATTTCTTCAGAGTTGGAAATTTCTCTTCTGCTGTTTTCTTGTATACCCTTAGCTTATCATCGGTTAAAGTTTTTGTCATTACAAGATATATTCTTTTACTAGTCCTAAATTTAAAAACATGAATTGAATAGCAAATATACTTGCCTTGAGCATCCACTTGCAATTCAGAAAGAAAAACATAGACATGATAAACAACTAAAATTTAGCTGTAAATTCAGCACACGCATCTTGATATACATGATTTTAAAACAAATCATATTGATCACTCTAGAATCAAATTAATAAAAAATTAAATGAAATGGGAAATAAAAAATATATGACATTAAATGTTAACATGGAGAAGGAAGAGAAAAAAAAATCACTTATGTCATTCCATGTTCACGTCATTCCATGTTCACGATGCCACAAAATATTCAATTTTAATTAGACATATAAATTCATATTGTCCACAGACAACTCAAAATTTGATTTACTCCACAAAAGAGAAGCTTGCAATATGGCATAGCAACATCAAATATCAAACTAATACAACAATGCAAATGACAAATATGCAATATAACACATGATTTATCAGCTAAGATGAGTCCCGTCCCGTCAGAAGAGTGATTATAATCACTTTTAGAAATACATTAATCATGGGACAAGAAGTTAAATTTATATATCATACCACGATACTCACCTTAATCTTCAGTTGTGGGCTGATTTCAAGATCCCCTCTATAAATTGTAACCGGAGTTACATTTTTAGTTCTAAGAGCACCAAACAAAGAAATTAGACTATCCACGTACAACAATCTTGTCGATGTCTCCTTTAAAAAAATATTTAACAAGCGATCATTCTCCTCCGTTATACTCTTGTTTCCATCTTGAATAAGATTTCCTCTCAAAATTATACTTTCCATCCTCATACCATGGACAGTCATTTGTTTAGCAATGGTAGTAACTTGATCTTCTTCTGTTCCTTCATAAGATTCTTTTATTGGACATAGTGCATTTGTAATAAGACACAGACGTTTCTTTCCTTTGTTAGTTTCTCCAAATTTTTTTATTAACATATCCACGCCAACAATGACAGCATCAAGAACTAACACCAAAGTCAAGGTATACAAAAAAGAGGGAGAAAGAGCTAATCAGGTAATATCCATGGCAGGAGGAAAGGATCAACCTCCTCTTTGAAAATTGAATAATCAAGCTTACAAAGTTTTGCTACAAATTCTGCCCCTCCAATTTCAATAAGAGTACAAGACAGACAGAATGCTGTTCATGAAAATATTAACTCATTATCCCAATAATACCAAATATCGTTCACAAATGAAGTGAAAAAAAGGTGTTATTCTTCAAGATACCGGTAAACTGTACAATTGAACAGGAGATATTTGTTTAAGTTAAGAATAGCTGATATATAGCCAATTATTATAAAAGGAAAAAAAAAAACTAAAAAGAAAGATAAATTGTATCGAGTAATATGCTGTAGATATCAAAAACACAATCCTATGAAATCTTATAGTACAAAAGTAAAGAACTTGAAAAAGGAAATTATTTTTGAAAAGCCAGTGGTATGAACATTTTAGAGTATGTTTGGATTTTCATTGGATTGACTATATTGATTTTCATCTCTATGTAACGATTTGCCATGGTGTTTGGCTTATTAGATGAATGCTAGGTGGCTCAAAGAAAAAGGGCTTCAAACTAGTGTTGAGCAAATGCATCACTTTCATTCTGTTAGGCAAACTCCAGCTTGATGTGAACTTCAGTTTAGTCAATGGAAATCTAGACACACACTCAATGTTGTTCAAAACAACAACAATAAGCATTATCCCACATTCCCACTAGATGAGGTCAGCTATATGGATTGCACTGCGCCATTGTGCTCAATTAAAAACTAGCGCAAATATGTCATTGTGTTTGATCCATGTTGTTCAAAAAATTATTTTTAAAAAAATATAACAATTAACAAGTAAAAACTTCCAGCATATAAAACAAAAACTTTGTGGATACAATCACCATTAGTAGTTCCTTGAGGCAGTTGTCGTAAAGCCTCAACAATATCTCCATCCACGACTTTGATATTTTTCAAAACCATAACATGTTGATACCCACCCACTTCCGTAGTAAGTTCGTTATCAGTGTCTGGAGAAATGTCAACAGAAACATAGGTAAGGGAGGCCTTTGATCAAACCCACCAAAGGAAAATGACTGAACAAAGAAAAGGAATTGTAAAGTAAAAGCAGCATTTTTCCAGTGACACATTGCAGTATGAATAGTAACAGTAACAACAGGATACAAAAATGTAAAGCTCAGTGTGATCAACAGGGCAAATATTTTATTTAGAATGCTAATGAGAGATAATCAAGGAAATTCAAATGTTTCTCACAGTCCATTTACTTAAAGCTACAACTTCCAGTGCAAGGAAAACTTAGGGCTCTTAGGTTTCTATTTTCATTTCTTGTTTCACAAATAATAACAAAATTGTCACCTTATTTTCAATTTGTCTTATTTTTCCTAAAGTTTGTATGAAAACATTGAAACAAGTGGACACGAGAAAATCTTGTTTCTAGTGTTTCCTAAAACATAAAACAAAATAAAAAAAAAAATAAGGTGGCAGTGTAATATTTATTCATACGAAAGCACTAAATAGAAATGCAAATCAAACAAGTCCTTAGTAACTACATGGCAATAATTCCGTAATGAAACCAATAAACACCAAGTCAAACGTCATATTTGCATCACAAAAGATTAAAGTAAGTACCTTCTGTTCCAAATAAGACAACGCCCACTTCATCATATTTGTTGAAGATCAGCTGCATATTGAACAAAAAAGGATCATACTATGGAAGCTCTAAGCAAACAGAACCAAATACACAAGAATGAAATGAGAATTAAAAGGATTGAAACTTAGAATAGAAAAGAGGACAGAAATGATTAATACCTTATTCTGTACAAGCATGGAACAGACTTTCTTAATTTCAGAAAGAACAGAATGCATGGATGGACCCACATCAAGCAGCAAAAGCAACGCTTCCTTTTTATTTCCAGAATTTAATTAAGGTAATGAAAAACAAGAACAAAGTTATGCATTCAGAAGTAGTGAAATTAACAAAAAAAATAAAATTACGATAACACTCGAAATGGGGATTGAACAGAAAATGGATAAAGAAGGAGTAAAACCCTAACCCCAGAGAAGTAAAGTTGGGAATCGAGAAAGGAAAATATCATACCTTGTTTCGCGCCATGGATGGAGCGGAGAAGGCAAAAGAGTGAGCTTAAGCTTGCAGAAGACGATTGGTAAAAACATACACAGGTTAATTCACTCAGTTCCCGCTTCGAAGTGAGCTTAAATACCCAAAGGTCTCATATTGGTCGTTTTTTAGAAAAAATTGGGAAATTATACTTCTGGCTGCCTTACTTTGTCTAAAAGTTACTATTAGCTTAAGCTACGTTTTACTCGGCTTATTTTTTTTTTTTTATGAGTTGTTTTTAAATAAAAGTTAGAAATAAGAGCTTTAAATAAAAAACTAAAAGTTGTTTGACAATTTTATTATTTTGTATATTATAAGTAAAAAACTGTTTATTTATTAAAAAATTTTGTAGCAACCTTTTTAAGTTATATCATTAATTGTCACATTTCTTTATTTGTTAAAAATAAAGTTGCAATAAAAAAAACTTTGATAAAACTCAATATTTTTATTTTCTAAAAAAAATAAATGCAATATAAATTTATTAAAATAATAATATAACATTAAATATTTTTTAATATGAAAAAATTTAAATAACAATAAAACTCATAAATAGTGAATGAATAATTCATAAATGAGAAGAAGACTTTTTGAATGTTTTAGCAAGGAAAAGATATTCAAAATTTCAGGTGTTAATTAGAATATTTAGGTATTAATTACACTGACCCACAAATAAGCTAGTTTTTTTTTCTGAAAAGCTCATATTTTTTAGCTTCTAGCTTAAAAGCCAATATTTTGCATTTTGTACATAAGAAAAAAGCCAACTTAAATTCAAGAGCTTTACCATAAATATTGTCTGGCCTAGCTTTTATTTATAAGAGGAAGAGAAGGAAAAAAAAAAAGTTAGGCCAAACACTACCTTAATCTTTTATGTTTTAAAAGATTTTAATTTGATCTTTTATGTTATATTTACGAATCATTTTCTTCCTTTATATTATATTTTTATACCAAGTAAGTGCCCAAATTAAGGGACCAAAATAATTCAAAAATACAACATAAAGAACCAAAATATTTGAAAAATACAACATAAGAGGTCAAAGTAAATCTTTTTAAACATAAGGGACCATATTAAAACTTGACCAAATACACATTTTGGTCCTCTAATTCTTATGCTCGTTTCATTTTGGTCCTTCAACTTTTGAGGTTTCATATTAGTCCTTTGACTCTGAAAAACGTTTTATTTTGGTCTCAATCATTAGCTCCGTTAATAAATTTAACGGAACAGTAGTGACACCTTGAAATAATCACACCTCTTTAAGATTCATGAGTTAATATCATACATGCATTCTCTCATTCATTGAATCATTTTAATTCATTTTCTTATTATTGAACTACACCTTGAATGAATCCAGTAATTTGTTTATTCAATGTATTCACCATTTGGAAATTATGATTGTTATCCAAACACAAGTCAAAGTCTTGTTTTTATGTTGGGTTGAAAATTTTACATTGTATATTTACTCCAAACTTGTTTTTAAGTAAAAAAATTTGAAATATAAATCACGTTACTTTAAAATTAATTTTACAAAAAATCAATTATATAAAATTATATGAATTTTTCTAACTTGTGCAACAAGTTAAAAAATTAAAGTAGAAAAATTTTTCTTGAAGAAAACAAAATTTTAATAAGATTATGTTTATCATACAATTAATAATATACTTTTTTTATATATTTAGTTTCTTAACCTGTGCAATATTGCACAAGTTAAAAAAACCCAAATTATATTAATATAAAATCAATTCTATCACGCTAAGCCAAACACACAGTAAATCAACTTGGATTAAATATTAGGAAATAGATTAGACCAACTATTGAGCTTGATGTTATGAATTGGGTACGTACTTGCTGATATTTCTCAGCACGCTTCCTCTCCTTGAGATGTGCAAGGCCTAATGTAATAGTAGCACCTATTACCAAAATAGCTTTCTCACACAAATTCTAACTTATAAGGCTAAACAACCCAATTTTTTAAATATGGCCTGAACATGAGGTATATAGTATAGTTTCGACTCTAGAGCATCCTTGCCTATCTAAGATATTCCTTTTTAAGTCTTTTTTATAGTGTATTTATTGTTGAAAACAATTATTAATCTCCTTTTAAAATTAAGTAAGTGACCATTAAATATTATTCTATCATACTTCACCTAATATAACCTACAAATGGTGGTTTCAATTGGAACCAAAAATAAAGCTATCCGTAATTTTTTTTCATTTGTTTTTGTTCATCTGTTAAAGAAAAATCTGTCACATGTGTGTCGTCTTCGATGTAAGTCATTGAATCAAACAGCTCAATTTCTTAGTTTTAATTAGTGGTTAGATTTGTTTACTATTGTTGTCGTTTCACTTATGATTTTTTATTTTTTCCCGATACATATTATGAGCCATATTTTCCAGATGTTCCAAAATTGCTTGATTCATATGCTCATCAATTGGTTCCACTTTGAGCTCTGATGATCATATTAAAACCACACTCACACATTTAAATTGACACATATTCAAGTTCTAAACGGGTTTGTGCAATTCAAAAACCTCCTACAAACCCCACTTTATCTTCTTCAAATTCCGACATTGTCACTAACAAAATTAATGCCAAGCCCCATTTTGTTGCAAATTCAAGCCTCCATGACCAATTGGCTCTGGCTCTGTTTTTCAATTTGCTTGCAGCCACCAGCTATTTGGAATTTTTCTATTGCATTTGTATTATAATATAAGTCCTAACTATTAAAATGTTTTGTTTCATACTTTAAGCCTTTGCACACAAAATTAGGAGTATTTATTATGATTTTTTCACTTTCAAGAGTAATGTTATATCCTCCTAAAAATTATCATACATATCTCTCTATTGTCATATAAAGTATGAAATTAAATACAATTTCAATTTTGAAACAAAAAAAAAAACATTGAAAATATTTTTTAATTAGTAAGTAGGAGGATTTGTAAAAACATGGAGTAAGAGGATTAAGAATGACTCAACTTTCAAAGTTATCTCACCAATAAAAAATAATTGAGTTTAAATTAATTAGTATAACATCACAAAAGTCTAATTAATACTTCTAATTCTTATAATTTAATCATTTTTCTTAAACGATGTGAAATGTTAGTTCGCACTTGTATTATGGAATGAAGAGAATACTTCCTAGCGCGTGTGATGAAACAAACAAGTCGAGACAATTAACAGCTTAATGTCTGTTTGTTTGGGTTTTTGATTTAGTCAGAATCACTTTTGACCAAAATTAAAATTATTTACTTCTATTAGATCGCCTCAATTTTTGTACATCAATAATCTCAACCATTAATTTTTGTCTCAATTTATGTATTTTTCATTTCTCATTTCACTAAAATCTAACCTTAATGGACCCTTGCTTTTAACATACAATAAAACAACTTCAGGGAATCTGTGTTTTCCCAATTACAATGATAATAGTAATAATAATAATAATAATTCAAAAACAATATTCGAATTACAATAATTTGTAGAATTATAGTATGATTTAAACATGTGAAGATGCTTATTCCTACAAGATTGACAGCTGACATTATCATTCTTGATGATGCATGTGCAAGAGTTTACTTTATTCTTCATCAAGATCTTGGATTTCATGAATATGATCCACCAAATTACTAAATGTAAAAGCAGAAGAGTAGCGGGCTGGTCTAGTATAAAATACAAGGATGCTAGGATTCATACCACATAAGCTAGAAAGTATATACCATTATTTTTTCCAGACCACTCAACTCAATCTAAGATGCTTTTGTTAACTTGAGGGTTCTGTGCGGTTTCAAATAAATGTGGTGTTAATCATAATCACCCAAATATAAATCACGTACGCCTCTGCCGAAATTCCAAGACCTAAAAGACTATAGAAATAGAAGCCTTGTCTTTTGTGGCCTTAGAATTGGACACGGCTAGAGAAAGTTTGGCCAAATGCCCAATTTGGTGGAACAACATCTTGGAAAAATCTAGTTACACCATCAGTGGTTGTGATCTTAAAAGACAAAGATTGACCATTCAAATAGGCATTGGATTGCCAATTAGCACCCCAATTTCTTGACATTATCATCCATCCAGTCCTTGAGCCTTTGATATACACAGATCTTATAGATCCAGCACCTGCCACATTGCTTATCAATACAAGCTCAAAGTAGTTTCTTCCGTTGACTGTGAATCTAACTCCTCCGCGCTTCATACATGGAACCCTGTTACATTTATTTAACATTATTTTAATGTCATAAAATGTTTCAACTTTATTCCCTGAAAATTAAAGAAAGAAATTACAATAAATAAAGGAACAAAGGGGATATATAAATTCTAACCTTTGAAACAAGACAGGGACGATGCCTCCACGGTAAATACCAATCTTTTCCCAAGCTGGTTGAGCCATATCGAAGTGTTTGAGAGGTGGATTGCACCAACCTCCATTGTTGCTAGGCAGAGCAAAATTTGGAGGGCAAAAGTTAGTGGCGGTTATGATCACAGATCTTCCTCTTAAGCACCATCTTGGATCTGCTTCATAATCACACATGATTCTATAACACTCCCCACATGAAGCTCCATCGTTGAATAACGCAGTACTTAATGCTGCAGTACTTGTCCCATACCCTGTTGAGTACAGATTCCCATACCCACAAGCTCCTCCTGTATTGTATACACGTACGTAGAGTTGAAAACGTACAATAATGAAATACTCAACGTGTTTGCAAAATTCAATTTAAACACTTCAAATGATGATTTAAGTGAATTGTAACCTTAATCCAAATTAACATGTACTTACCCATTGTCCCGGAGGCGTCACTACCTCCATAGAAAGTGGCATGGGCTCTGGTCCATCCAGAAAATGAGTAGGCACAAGCATTGATTGTGAAACAGCATAATACGATAAAGCTTCCAAAATCAAA
This sequence comes from Cyamopsis tetragonoloba, assembly GCA_037177725.1. Lineage (NCBI taxonomy): Eukaryota > Viridiplantae > Streptophyta > Magnoliopsida > Fabales > Fabaceae > Cyamopsis > Cyamopsis tetragonoloba. Next base: position 84,992,855 of record CM074119.1, read on the forward strand.
CTTCATTTTTGCCATTCTCTTGCTTAACGCATTAATTGAGTGCTCTAGAATTGAAAGAGATCAGAAGAATGTAGTAGTGGAATTTGTGCTTACATTATTCTCATTTCTGCGAACATAGTCTATAAATAAAGGACCAAACTCGTTAAGGCAACGATGGCACATGTGAGTCCTCCAACAAGAAAAAAACTCAAAATTATTTTATTATTTATTAAATTAAAACTGTCTTTGCAAATCGGCAAATTTCTGAGCGTTATTCAATTATTCCCACGTTCTCTACTCTTGGCACTTCCTTTCGAACCCACATGCACACTTTCAACATTAAGAGCCGTGAATGTATCAAAAAAACACGATTAATCAATCCCGCAACCGCATTTGGTCTGTCATTTTTTTAATTTTTTTTTTCCTTTTCTATTTTTTCCCAGTTTTAATTTTCCCTTGTCTTATTTGACTTCATGGTTTGTAGCCATTTATGGATAAAATGAGAGGTAATAGTCTTATGCAATTGAGCAAATGTCACTGATGGTCACATGCAAATGCTTGGCAATTTCATTTTTAAAACACCGTCGATTCATTTAGCGAATACCCAATGTGGCATCTAAAATCATAAGAAATTAAGAACTAACCAAAAAAATCATGAGACTACAGGAATCACGGAGTTGGGCAATTGGATATTCATTTGTCTCATTTATGAGATAAAATAAAGAAAATATACAAAAAAACTATCATCAGATTGATATCTGCTTGATCTAATCAAGCCGTGCAATTCGGTGACAGGCCACCACCGTCAAGCAAAGCGACGATGAAGTTCATGATGGGACCCATAGACAACTACAATCAAGATTCTACATTTCAGCATGCTGCCATGAGCATGTTCCCTATTCCTTCCATTTTTCTCTACTCTTTTTTTTTTTAACCTTTAGTAAGTCAAGAAATCTTCACTACCGCACTCTTACACTCAAAATGGATTGGTTAACAGATTAAGTGCTTAATACTTAATTCAATTATTAAAATTTTGGAAAAATAAATTATAATTTTATTATTACTTTTTATAATTACAAATTTTATACATATTTTATTAAATTTGTTTAAATATCTTATTTCTATCTGTAAGTCCAGAAGAGACTTTAGAGAGTGCCGTATTAGGATATAAAGAGAATGAGAGAAACTAAATTAAAATGGTAACAGGTTGGTTAAGTTTATTTATTTGTTTAAATAAAGTAAAAGAGAAAAAGTGATAAAAAATAATAAAATGGAAAAATAAGATAAATTCCTTTTCCCTTATTTAGAATAAAGAGAGAAGAAAATATAACTATGCATTGCTAAACAAAAAGATAAATTTATCATTTTAACAAATAGCTCTCGTATTTTTCTTTTTGAATATTCTCTCACTTTATTCTATTATCAAGACAGAAGACAAATCCCTAGAACTTAAATAGACTTGTCCTCCTCTGATTCCAAATATGATTTCATCCTGTATTGTAGTGTCTATAACAAAAGAATTAAAGGAATAAAATAAAAATTATGAAAGAAGAAAATGAGATGGTGTATGCCTGTACAATGGTCCATAACATTTACATCTAGTGTTCTTTGGACAAACCGAAAGCATCAACGCTTGCACTATAACATACTTACGAATTGTATGTACCAGTACCACCGAGAGAAGGAAAAAAATAATCATATATAAACCAAAATGATTATGGATGCCAGTAGTGAGTGAACCTTTAAAAACATTCACAAATAAAACTACATTGACTCAAATCAAGATGCAATAAGTCACTGTAGACTGTAGTGACAGCTCAAACTCAGCTCTTGAACGACTGCTGCACAGACCACAATGCCTTAACCGAACCAGGTTTTAGACTTCCAATATAAAACCCCAACAAGAAAGACCTGACCCTTTTCACTCTCCTCAAAGTCTTGATAAAATTCTAAAACCTCCATAAAATAAGATAAACGAACTGAATCATGCTGATAGAGATGATCATAAATCCAATCTACATCCGATTGGGTAAGGAAGGATTCCTTCATATAAGACGCTGAGAAAATAATCATTCACGACAGAAAAACAATAAAATGAAATTATCATGCTATCATTCAACAAATCCTTCAGAGTAATTGACTTTTTAACACAACCACTAGCAATCTAGATCGGTCCTAATAAATTGAATTTTTTTTCAGATCCTAAAACATAATTCTCCGAACAAGGAAACAAACCACAACTATGATTTCAATAATACAAAGGACTTTCAGAGTTCTTCCACGTAGGAAATGAAAAATTCACCTTTCGAAAAGGAAATGATAATGGAAGTGTTTCAAAAGTGAAATATGAGCAACTGTTGGAAATGAACAGACCCTGATTGCAACTGGTAAGTTGAAAAAGAAGACCATGATTATCAGAAATCATCATCATCCTCTTCTGCAATATGCTTGGCCAGTTCTTGCTCTTGTTGTTGTCTCTCTCTTCTCTTTTCAGCACTTTCCTTTTCTTTGTGCGTGTTTGGTGGAAAGCGAAGCGCTCGAACAGCTTCATTATGCATATTTAGACAGAAGGCTATTCGAGAATTGAAAGCCAACTGTGGCTCAATCGTAGAGTAAATATCTCCTGTTTCCTTGGAGACCATCCACCCGTTTGCATGATCCAATGTAGCATCAATAGCACCATCACGAATAGCCTTTGCTACAATACTCTCAGCATCGGCAACAGGATTTGCAGAATTTAACCTCAATTTTTTAGCAACATCAGCTAGAGAGATGCGAGAATAGGAGATGCTGATGTTGCGTAAGCCCGTCCTGATGACATTATGTCGTAGGCGAACAATCAAATTATGAGTCCTGTCTGCATTGAAGGTGGTAGCAAACTTGTCTGCAATATTCCTGAACAGCTCCAAATCTCCAATGCGAACAGCCTGAAATTCCATAACATTAACAAACACTACCACAAAGAAGTACAATAGCAAATAACATCACTATGGATGTCAAGATACAATCAAATTACTATAACTGATTACAATTTAGATATGTGAAAAAAAGTTAATAATCTCAAATAAAGCATTCATTGATCGAAAGAAGGTCCAGCAATGCATAAAATTGTGGTTTGACAGATTATAATTGACCTCAGTTATTCAAGAGGAGTGCACCGCAAGGCTATTGCATTGAGAGTTGAGAGTAAAAAACTAGGGAAAGTCACGGGGGAAATTTTGGTGGAAATATATTTTGTTTAGAAACAATTATAACTGTTAAACAGTTATTAACATCACTTTGAACACTGTTAAACAGTTAAGAGGTTGCTAGTCCCCAAACTCTGTTCATAACTGCATAGGTTCAGATGCTCTTCCACGTCAAGGTCACATTTATGTTTAGTATAAGTGCTTTGTTGATGCCTCTTCCATGCATCTCTTTTAGGAAATGTTTTTCAGAGCTGAGGTATCAACTGATTTGAGTCAATTTACTGATGAAAAGAGGAAAAAATGAAAACTAAATGTAAAAGCAATGCAAAGCACATTCAGAGTGATATCAAAATTGGAATAGGTAACAACCCAATTCCAAGCACCTCGAAAAAAAGTGAAAGGCAGAGGATCTATATATCAGAACATGATCAACCAACAGGGACATTGAATTAATAATTATTAAACCAAAATTCAGAAATTCGCTTGCAGCAATTAAAAGATGGGAGAAAAAAAAAATCATAATAATACTAGAATCAGCTTCGACAGATTATTATGACCAACTTTAGATCATAATTTGAACTTACATTTGTAAGCTCAAAGTATGGCCTCAAGGCTTTCTCCATTCCTTTCTGCATAAAGACAGTCCGCTCAGGTATTTCTCCCAACAGCAACCGCACTATCACAGCCCACTTGTTACATTGAATTCGAAAACCCCGTGCTGCAACCGGAGCTTTCCGAGCAGCCTGAAGGAGAGACTCTTTTGCATCGGTATACTCCAATTGAATTGTCCGAATTTTCCCAAGATAGAAGAGATAACGACAGAACTGAAAGGGGAATACAGCAAATGTGGATATGTGAAGGGAAAATGAATTACAAAATAATATTTTAACAGCAATACTTAGATTAGATAAACAATTATAACACAGAATCATTAAGAATGTTCAGCACCCGGGCTTTATAACCAAACAGCTCTAAAACACTGAAATATAAGGTAGAGATCATTTGCCACAGTGACAATTTGCTATCAGTGCTTGGGATAACAGAACTGCAATACCTGCTGATTCGAATGTGCTTCAAATCGTGGAGCCTTGGACCTCAACTTCTCTGCCTGATCATATAGATTGTAGTGAAGGTAGTTACGAAGTAACAGGTTAAGAAGTGTTTCCTGCATTGCATCAAGAGGTAAATATGTGATCACAAGCCCTTATGTAGATGTAGACCCATCTAAGCGAGTTGAAACAAACCTGACCCAACTCATCATGACGCAGGGTGGCAATGCGGTGCAACTGCAGAAGGTTGCTGAAAACAAAAAATTCAAAAATTTGTTAGAAATAGTTACTTAAATATAGTTCAACTCTAAACATCCATAATTCATTCATTACATAGATAAGCACTTAACTCACCTCCGAATTTCAGCAAGATCTCCTGTAAGCTCATAGCTATATGAATAGTAAAAATACAGTCTGGATGCAATAACATCAACAGTTCTTCTGTTAAGGTTCTTAAGCAAAGCAATGCTTGTTGAGGAACAAGCTTTAGCCTAAGAAAGAAAGAAAAAATGCAAAATTATCATATAATCAGTTGTCAGTTCACATATTTGAAAAAATATACGTAAGCCCTGCCGAACTGAACTGACCTCATTGTATCGTTTCTGATCAATTAGGAAAAGTAGTACAAGCAGGAAACAGTAGATTTCTAGCTCGGGCAACACATGCTTAGCTGGGGTCTGAATGGCAGATGTTGCTGCGTCCACTTCCATCTCATGATCATCCTCCTATAAAATCAGTGATAAAAGTGTGACTTGAAAAGACCATTGCACCAAAAAAACATGAGAAAGGAACCCACCCAATATTTATGAAGGAAAACAAAGCCCGTGAGAGAGAGGGAGAAAGTGAAACAGCCTCAAAATAATGTGCTTCACCTTCATCCAGTTCCCATTCTCAAGTTTTTAAACACTAGTAAAATTATGTAAGTTGTCCACATATGCGTGATAAATCAGTCAATATCTTTCTCGAGAGTTGACGCTTGGAAAATAAATTTGAGTCTTCATCATTCGACGATAAAAGTTACCAAGCCAACACATGCATTATTCAGAGGGATCAACAATTCACCTATAGTCATTCACCTCGCAATTTAGACTGATAGCTGAATGGGCCAAAAACGACTATCATCTAACAAGGAAGTTATACAAGTTTACCTTGGGAAGATAGGCGGACAATCTGGCATGAGCATCAGAACCAGCAGTAAAAACATAATCGAGAAAAGATGAGACAACAGATGCTGTCAATTTCCGCCTCAATTGAATCGTAAGGCGAACAGCACGAGCAATTCTACGAACTTCCTTTGAGTACGAACCGGTTTCAATGAGGGATGCTATCTCCTTCAATTCTGTGAATCCAAATTCCAAAAGACAAAAAGGGAAAACGTTGAAATTATTTTCTGAAACGTGAAATCGAAATCTGTAAATCCAAATTCCAAATCGCTACAGGAGTAGTAAGAAGAAGATCCATACGCTGCAAAGTAGATGGAGCAGGTGAAGAAACAGAATTGGAAGGCGTTGAGCGATCTTTCATCTCGAGATCCTGAGTCATCTTCAACCAGAAATTGGAAAAATTTGGAAGAATTTGACGAAAACCCTAACACTGCGAACAAGAAACAAATGAAGAAGACTAAAGACGAAGCAATAGGCACATGTGTCCTCTTTAGTGAGCTTAGTGCACCTGCTAAACCAAACTTCAAAGGTAAATGGGCTTTTGATGGGCCAAGTGATCATGGGCTGAGAAGCAAATAAAAGTGTATTAAAAGATTTTCTCTCTTCAACAAAAAAACAAATAAATTAATCAAATCAAGTAAAAAAATATACTCAAAGTTATGATCCTAAAATAAAAAGTGAAAGTTGATTGTTTAGTGACTTAAGAGAATGATAAACAATTAACATATTTAATTGCACAATAAAGAATCCATTTTCTCCAAATGCATATATTGGTTATTAAATAGTAGCGTTAATAATTGCAGTAATTATGATTTCAATAGAACATTATCAATATCTTACTTTGTATATTAATAAGAATTTTTTTGATCTGTGCAATATTGCACAGGTTAAAAAACTAAAGAGAAAAAATTTCTGGTGGAAAAAACAAAATCTTAATGAGATAGTGCATGGCATATAATAAATACTGTATTTTTTTTTCCTCTTTAGTTTTTTAATCTATGTAATATTACACAAGTTAAAAAAATCATATTAATAATGTGTCAATAAATTTTGAATAGATCCAGCTTTATTTTTTTTTAGCATTAAGATTATCCTCAACCCACAGCCCAAAAATGGATCCGCTTCATTGTCCATTAAAAAAGTATTTGACAAAATTAATTAGATATTGAAATAAATAATTTTACATCACAAGAAATTTCAAACGATAAAAAGTAAATAAAATATTTTGACTGAAAGGTGATGTTAATTCTTGACTTTTTTAGACTTGCTTATATTGCTCCTTAACATTTTTAAATGGGGCATTTTGATCTTTAGTTTTTTTATTTATGATTTATTTTGGTTCCTAATGTTTTTTTTTTATCGGCCAAACACACATACCCCACACTACACTATTCCTAAATCTAACTCCTAAATCTTCCCACCGAGGATTAAACCCCTCCCCTCAAGCTCCAAGAGCTTCTCCTTGTGTCATTTGAGCTACAAGCTCTTGGCTTTTGGTCCCTAATGTTAGTTTAGTGTTAACACTGTTAACAAAAGTCCAACATGGTACGTTAAGTGACATGTATGATATCCAAAATGTTGTTGTTTTATAGTTGAGTTAGCGTATAATCCAAAACATTATCGTTTTTTATCCGTAATGCACTTCATAAGCATTTTACTTTCTCAAATTTTAGAGATTAGAGATTATTCTTTCATCATGAAAGACATCATTTTCAACAAAATAGAGTTTTTTAACCAACAAAGTGAGAATGACTTAGTTTTGATTTTCTAACGTGATATTTTACGTGTCACGTTAAACTTCTATTAACGATCTTAATGTTTAACTTACTCAAAGATCAAAATATTAAGGACCTAAATGAACAATTATAAGTGTTAATGATTTATATAAACTTTCATGGACTAAATAGTGTATTTTTTTAAGATTCACTTTAGATCCATCTGAAACTTGAGCAGGCCACAAATAAAGAGCATGTTTGGATAATTTTAAAAAAGTTGTTGATTATATTAAAAAAAACATTTGAAGGAATTGTGGTAATGTTTGGATGAAATATTAAAAATTGATTAATTTTTTTTGTTGTAATTACAATTTTTTTTTAAAATAAACTAGAATTTAGAGCTTATTGAAAATAACTTTTAGCTTTAATTCACCTTTTTCTTTTATTATTTAAATTTTTACTATAAAAAATAATTTTTATGTCATCCGAACATAAAAAATTATCTTTAAAATAACTTTTTAAAAATATACCCAAACAAAAATCAATTATGTTATAATCGATTATAACAAAAATCAATTATATACCTAATCAATTTTTAAAATAATCTAATTTTCACGTTTAATTCAAATATACTCAATTTGTGATAACCATTTATCAGTAGCAACTAGCAATGACATCAGTCCAACACCACATGACCTTGCAAATGAAAAATTGGACAGATTTTTTTTACGGTAAAAAAAGGGGCTAAATTGGGACACAGATTTTGTAAAACTTACAACCTATTACAGCGTTCATACTTTATATCGGAATCTTTTTTTTTTTTACATCAGAAAAATATATCATAATCTTTTAAGCATATTAAAAGGAACTCCCATTTCTACTTATTATAAGATATATTTATCTTTTTTTTTTTTTTGAAAACAAGACATCTATCTAAATTATGCATATTAATAAAATTAATTTATTACATCAATTTTCATAAAAAAATTGTGTTATATATCAAGTTTATTCTTCTTTAAATATTGTGTTTAATAGTTAATATAATAAAATCAAAACATTGAATAAAGACAAATAAGAAAAAACAACCATAAACATTTCATGAAATTTATTTATATAATGCCTTATAAAAAGAATTACCAAATCCTTTCAAAATATGCATTATAATAAAAATCAGATGGAATATTCAAATATTAACAATTAACATTAACAATTAACAATATATATAAAAAGACTCTCGGGTATCAAATCCCAACGAATATCCTTCCAGAAATAAAATCCCCGGAGTCTGATTCCTCGGAACGAAGCAACTGCTGAATACAGATAGATAGTTGCATAACCCCACAGTTCACTACAGAATACAGATGACATCTCCAACCCACCGACACTTGCACACGCAAATATATATGGAATGTTTATCGCGTTTAATAATACCATTATTTCATTCTTGGCACTAGCAGTCTATCACCTATCTGTCACCAATTCAGCATATACATTTTCAACATTCCTTCACTTATTTAAGTGCTCATGCTACTTAACTTCATATGACTACAATTTTCACAATAAGAAGTGATGGGATTCTTTGTCTTTGATACTCTTCTTCGCACCAATCAATGGATCAATGACCTTTCTCCAAGTGCTGTAATCAGCGGCAGCTCCAGTATCAGGCAGCAAGAATCCATTAACATAGAAAAAAGGCGTTCCATACACCCCTCTTACAGCCGCATACTGCATTTTCAAACAAATTTCACAATGATAATAAAAAACCTGTATTTCACTGAGATGGGCTTTATTTAATCTTCTCCCAAATCTTGAAAACAAAGAATCAAGATGGTTTTCAATGAAAAATTTTCACATCCAAATGCCTTTGAATAAGTGGAGTTAATCTGAAAGCAACCTAAAAGATAATTTGTTTAACCTTAAAAGAAACCCTGGTCTGGAGATCAGTCTTTGTGTCATTGAAGGCTTTCTTTATGGTTTTATAATGGGAGCGCCCAACTACTTCTGTTGCAGACTTCACTATCTCTTCTACAATAGAAGCCCTAGACAAGTTCCGTGTTTGAGCCCCAGAGAATTTCTCCTGTTAAATGGTATACACTACATCTGGTGAACAAGAAACTCGAATAACTTTTCCTATAGAAAGATTGCATCCTAGAAGCAAATACATACATATAATATATAAATCACACTAATATCGAATGAAAACAATTTTAAGCCAGAGAAATATGATTGTATAGGTAGCCCTGTTGCTCTTCCTAAAATACTTATTTCAGGTCCGCTTTATATTAACATGTGTCACTGGTTGGAGAGAAATTTCTAAAGAATTATGCCAACAATGTGCAGCATGTTTGTTTTATAGTTTGGCTTCCTCCAAACTGAGTTTCCCCAACTCTAGATAGATATCCTTCCATTGAGAACCACATTGGGATTTGTAATCATGGTGAAAAGAAGTGAAAGCTGGAGAAAAGAAACAGGCCTTGAATGACTCCAAAAATAGTTTCTTAACTATTTATTAACCTACTGAGTACTGATTCAACAAAGAAACTTCTGTTGTGTGAACCCACACGCCAAATTTCCCAGAAAATCAGAATCAGGGCACAACCACCTTATGATCTAGAAGAAGGCAATATTTCAAACAAAACAAGCAGAAACAAGACAAAGGGAAAGAAAACTTGATAAAGAAAACCATTTTCATCTTGTTGCTTATGCTTTAGACAATAAAAATCAGGGCAACAAAAAACAAGAGATAGTATTAATCTGATTTCTCATTTAATGAAAAAAACACCATATGCTAAAAGTTCACTACCAGATAAGTGATAAGCTTGCAAAGCACATGCAAATTGGAAGCACGATGAAAAATGGAAAACACCTTTTTGAATCAGTCTAAAGCATATCTACAATCCAAAATTTCCATGGCAAAAGCTTTAAAAGTCAACTTTTACCATAATTAACCATCATACAGCAAATATGATTCTGAAACTGGAAATAGTATTAACCTGATGCTTGAAGAACCACTCCAGCAAGGGGAATGTTGCAGATGCATTCAATGAGTTCACGATGTGCAAAGCACGAGATGTAACAAAAGCATTGTCATGGTAACTGCCATTTCCAGAATGAACAAAAGTGATTCAATACAGCACTACATGGAGTAGCAATTAAGGTAATCCTACAATTATGTTAAAAAAGCAATCTAGCACATTCTTTTGTCATTGTTAAATTTCAAGATTCAATATGACAACATCAGTCTTCATATAGTTCCCAGGTGCTTAACAGAGATTTCTATTCAAGAAATAGAAAACATACTCGAAAAGAAGCCTAGCATGAACATCCACCGCAAATTAAACAATCAACAAACATCAACTATATCTTATTACTCATTCATATCAATAAATTAACGACAATAATAAGTTATAAGTTATTGTTCATGTTTTTAACCTAATTCGTGTTAATTTTATCAGATAGTGTTTTAAACATATCCATATGGAGATGGAACTTCTAATTCTGGACTTGGATTTGATGAATTAACAATCAGGAAGCTAGGTTGGATTTTACTTCACCTGTAGTTGATTTGCTGTCCATAGAAAACAATAATTGTGCCATTAGTCAATTCTAGATGATTGTTAAGAATCAACATCATGTAAAAAAAAAAAAAATTCAAAAGAAGCAGAAAAATCAATTTACTTCAATATGCTGAAAGGAACCACAGATCCTAATCGACTAATCCTATGGTGTGAGAAATGAAAAGAAGAGAGAGAGACTGACGGTAAAGGGAGGAGGTGGAGGAGGAGCGAAACACGAGAACCGTAGTGGTGAAGAGCTTTTTTGAGAGGGGGCCAGGCATCCTTGCTATCTGGGCACAAGGGATCAAAAAAAGCTTCGATCAAAACGGTGTCGAAATTAAAGGGGCGATTCTCGTAGACGAAACCATCCAATCTGGAAGGAGGTATGTAATCGGCAACTCCACCCTGAAACACAACTAATTGGAGTATCAGTACAACCAGTATCACACTCGCACGAAACATCTTTCTATTTTTGCAACCTTGTCTCCGCAAGATGAATAATCAACTACTAGTATATTAAATTATTTATATTCGTTGATGCGACTAAATAATTAGCAATCCTCCATGGCCATAAGCTGTCCAAGCAATCACTGCAGTAGTTATTCGTCAAGCTCGAGTCAACTATTTTTCTTTTTCCGAAGATGCATGATAAATATTTTTTTTTATTGGCAGATAGAAAAGTAAAAGAACTAAGGAATGAATTTCGAACGCACACATATATTTTTCTGTGCTCATAATTAAGCTACATGACTATGATAGATGCATCATACATAAGTTAATATTAAATATTAAATTAATGATAAAATAGTTATGCTTCAAATAGTAACATTTTTGTACAAGTGAATTTACTTTAATTGTTTTAGAGTGTGTTTGGTTTAAAGAAAGGGATAAAAGGAATTTTAATGGAGTGAAGAAAATGAGAACGGAGAAAAAATAAAATTTTTGAGAATGTGTTTAATTTAAATTGAGAGGAAAAAAGAAAAGAGAAAATAGTTTTTTTTTGTCTTTAGTTAAAGGGAAAAAAATAAACTTTATGTGTTAATTTTGTTTTCCCTCTTCTCCAAATTCTTCTAATTTTGAAGAGAAACAAAATTGCTCTAAAATCTCTTCTCTTCCCTCCCTTCCTCTTCACTTCCATTCTCTTTTAATTAAACCAAGTACACTTCAAACATTAAAATCCCTCTCTTTCCATGCTTTTCCTCAAACCAAGCAGGCCATCGGTATTAAGTTTCATGTCATACAATTATTTTATTCTCTCTATTTTTTAATATAAAGATATTTTAATATTTTTATGTTTTTAAATACATGTGTAATTTGTTTATATAAAATTTTGCTTCGAGTTTCGGAAACGAAAAATTACGTGTTCGTTATACTAGTATATAATTAATAAGGTTGTTTTTAACCTATGAGTATAAGTTAATAATGATTGACAATAAAATAAAATTTTATATAAAAAAAACTATTAAATAGTTAGTAATAAAGAGTTTAGTGAATGTACATGAAAATGTAAAAAAAAATTAATTCAATTATTATTAACTTATTTAACTCATGGTAAAGTTTTAGTCTTTTCTAAAGTATAGTAATGAACAGGAAATACAATAACGAAAATTTACCATCGAGTACCCAAAGGCCGTCGAGGACGCCTTAATCCAAAGCCAAAAACGAAACTTTACCATCTCCAAGACACTTTGTAAACTCCAACTATCGTCCTTGAAAATAACATGATTGCGAGCTATCCAAATGACTCAAATAACTGAGAACCATATAGAGTACCAATGCTGCCTTTTCTTTTTGGATAGACGAATTAAGCCTCAAAATCGTAACTATTGGCATCTGGGGTCATTGTGAAAAACATATTCGGCACCAAACCACTTTAAAACTATATACCATAAGTTAACAACTATATCAGATGCAAGGAATAAATGTAAGGAAGTCTCAGGCACAACATTACATAAGCTACAGTTTACGACATCGAACAAAACACCTATTCTGGCCAAGTTCGCTATGCAAGGGATCCGATCACTGAGGTATCGCCAAGAGAATGTAGAAACCTTCAAAAGAACTTTTGGCCGCCATAGTGAAAGCAAAACTTTATCCATGGGAGCTTAAAAAGCAATCCAATATGTTGATTTGACAAAATAAGATCCAGACACCGAATGACGTATCTCCAAATATTATCGGTATGTTGCTGTAAAGAGAATGTCTCAAGATCCTGCAAAAGGTTAGTAAACAGAACTTGTTCCCAAGCGAAAAGATCCCTTCGCCACACCCAGATCCAAAACCAACGACTGTCCACCCACATTCCACTCTCAGAGACATTATGAATCTTTGAATTTGCTAAATCATAAAGAACATCATATTTTTCACTTAATCTCACACCCTCACACACCCAAGAGTTATGCCAAAAAAACTTATTTGTGCCCATTTCCAATCCAAAGGGATAAGCTATCATGGAACCACGGACAAATCATATCGTTATCCCCAAAAAGCTTACAAAGTTCTTGCCACCAAACAAAACTAGCTCTCTTGTCACACCTCAACGAGAACACATTTTTCCCATATTTTGAAAGTAATACCCGCACCCAAAGCGCCTCCCTCTTAGATTTAATTCTCCATCTCCATTTACCCAAAAAAAGCAAGATTAAAGCGAGAAAGGTCTTTAACACCCAAACCCGCAACCTCTTTGACCGAAAAAATAATTTCCCACGAAATCCAAGAAAATTTCTTGCTCCCCTCACCACCACCCCAAAGGAAAGAGCGCATTAGAGAGGGAAAAAAATTATTTTTTCCTTACCATGATTTATTGTTTTATCATAAGTCAACAAAAAATGTATAAAATAGTAATAGTATTTTTTTTTTTTTTGGCTTTTTTGTCAAATTATATTTAAGGCATTTAACAAGTAGTACAATATTTCACATTTAAATTTATGTTTTCATTCTTATCGTATAAAAGATATTTTTTTATTCTATAATTTTAATGTTTTTCATGAAGTAAAGAATAAATATACCAAAAAATTTTGTTTAGAAAAAAAACAAAAAAATAGTACGTAATGGAAAAAAAAATCTAACAAACCAATACTCCATCCAGGTCACCATAATATACGGCAGAGTAATTTAGAGATATTTACTCAGATTTATAAATAGTAGTACTCTAGTTGTGATTAAAATCAGCCAAAGCCTAACTCATTCCTTCGTCTACTTCACAGATATATTCTCACTCATTCATTCACATAAAGAAAGATCACAGAATGCAAATTACCAAATAAAAAAAGAAGGATGGATCGAGGATTATTAGAGCCAGTCAGGATACACCCACAAATTATATACACGCCTTCCCTTTTCATTCCATATAGGAGCAACTTCCTTATTTGGAGGTCTCCCTATTGATATTTAATCACTCTCAAACAGATGGTGGTAGGCACATCTCATCAATCAATGTTCATTTCCAATTCTCTCTCCCACACACTCACAGGCTTCCAAACATCACCTACCAAGATCTCTCCTTTTCCTCTTCATCAAGTCTTGTTTCTTTTTTGTGTTCTTCCCAACGACACAATTTCCCATAGCCATTACTCAAAATTTTTCATTGTTCGAATATGCTAGGTAGCTGGCTACTGACTCACACATCACACCCTTGGGTGAAACTCCTATTCCAACCACCCTCACCGCATTAACCGGAGAAATCTAGGTGCAAAAAGCAATTAAGCAACAAAAAAAAGCCTAAATGCTTGATTTCGTCCTTTTGGCGCTTTTCTTACTGTGCCTTGGCATTACTGCCGTATTTGCCGTCTTCATGTGCCTTCTCTGGTACGCCACTACTCACCATCACCCTGATGATGCAAGGCCATCGGTTAAGCCCGTCGCTAACAAGGGCCTATCCTCTATGGAGCTCCAGAAGCTTCCAAGAATGACTGGAAAAGAATTGGTGATGGGCGTCGAATGCGCCGTGTGCCTCGATGAGATCGTGAACGACCAACCGGTTCGACTGGTTCCCGGTTGCAACCACGCATTCCATCTCGATTGCGCTGACGCTTGGCTTTCTAAGAATCCTCATTGTCCAATTTGTAGAGCCAGACTCGATCCTCAAGTTCTCAATTCTGATGATAATAATCCATGTTGGAGAATCAAGATTGAAGACTCAATAACTGTGTTGTGCGATGTGTGACGGGATATCATTATTGGGAAAAATAAAATAGAGGAATAATGGTTTTATTTGGCTGTAATTAAGAGCTTGAAGCTGCCCTTCACATTCTCTCCTTTTTTTTTGCAAAAAAAAAAATCTTCAATTTCTTTATTAGTTTAATGTTACTTATGTGTCTTGTTTAATTACTACATAGTGTCAAATCTCTCCTATTAATTAGAATTTAGAGCATTCTTTGGTTGTTAGGCTTGGAGGAGATGTGTTTCTTATGATGTGTTTTTAGAATTTACATATTTCTATTGTTTCTAGTTAAGAAAAGAAATGCACGAAGAATAAAATAAGGCGGGAATGACAGTAAATGGAAATTTTGGAGTGAAGAGAAGGGAAGGAAAGAAGAGAGATTAAAGGACGGCCAATTGACGCAAACACGAAAATCCGAGACACGCATGTGAGGTTTCGTTGAAGCAAGTGGATGAATAGAATAAATGGATAGTGAACTAAACAATTGGTTTTATGTACATTTTGTAAGAGTTAGATTGTACAAATTCAGAATGATTTTGATTTTAAACTTATGAATTATCACTTATCAAACACCCAAATTAAACAACACACCAATTGGATGTATGCCATCTTAGTCTCTGATTTCATCTCACAGTTATTTTTCCCCTAATACCACATATATATGTCTTCTAAAAAAGGAGTAGGTTCACTAATTACTATAAGTCATTAAGTCACCTTTCTGAGTATATGGCGCATGCACGGGAGGTGGCCCAATATTTATACTACTACAAGCCTAAAGCGAATTTTGAAATAAGGACTTTCTTAGTTTTTTTTTCTTTTATTTTTGGAAAATAAGGCATTCCTCTAATTTGAATAGTTATTAAATTGTTGTAATTTTATTTGAATTTTTCCTTTCAATTTTTTAATAAAAATGTTTTAGTATAGTATTGTAACTATTTTTATCATATTTTAAAATGATAAAAAATCATTTATTTTTAAATATGTATTATTTAATCAAAAAATATTATTCATTAAGAATGTTATTTATAATACAAATAAGAAGTTTAATAGATATTTTAAGTGTTAACTTTTTTTGTGTTTTAGGTATTTCATATATTTTATTATAGGATATAAGACTAATTTCATGAATATAGACATATTTTTCTCTAATCTAATGTTCTCTTTTAGGGGCGGCTGGAAATTATGCTTTGGGGAGCCTTGCCCTTGCCCTCCCCCCATTGCGTACAAAAATTACCGATAAATGTGTATAAATTTTTTGGATGACCCCCTATTTTTAATAATTATCTTAGGTTAAAATAGTAATAAGTTATCTTACTTTTTGAATAATATGTATAATTCTTATGTTACTTTTATTATTTTTAAAAGCATAGATATTAATGCTAAAATATAAAAATATACTTTTATATTATTTTATTTAAAATTTTATATATTACAAACTTATTATTGGAAAAGCAACTCATTTTATTGGTTTGTCAGTTTTCTCAATTTAATTATGAAGTAATATTTGTTAGAAACCTTTAATTTGTGAACTATTCAGTAAGGGATTCACTCTAAAAAATCACAATAAACAACCCATATAAAATTTGTCAATTAGTCAATTCATGAAAATTTCAGCATCCAACAAAGTCTTAAAATTTTGAAAAACAATATTATGTCAACAAACTCATTATATAAATGAACTATCAAAATAAAGTAATATCTTTATAACAAGTAAATATGTCATAATCATAAATTGCTTTTAAAACTATTGAAGAGATATTATTGCATTATTTATTTATTTTGAAGTTTAAAAGATGTATGAACTGTCTCTTTTTTATATTTTACTATTATTAATTTATTTTATAATTTTTTAAAGAATTTAATTGTGCGTATGTCCCATTTGTTTTAATTAAGTATGAACGAAATGAAAGGCGTTGACAAATTCTTTAAAAGAAAATTTTAATTGACATAATTTTTTTTTTTTATATTTTTCGATGTATATGTGGTTGAATATTGGGTACTTTTAGTGTACAATAAAATAAAATAATGAGATTTCTCAATTGAACATTTTGTTGTAATAGTGAATTTGAATATGAGTATTGCCCATAACTATGAATAATCCAAACCTACGATACAGCAAAATTTGATATAAGAATTAACTAAAATGTCGACTCTAATATACATCATAAGATTTGCTAACTAATCTAAAAATAAAAACAATCCATAAAATTCTTTAATTTTATTTATCTAAAGAATGTTAGAAAACTAATATAAAAATAAAGAATGTTAGAAAACTGAGAAAATAAAAATTGAATAGATAAGAGAGAATAAAAAATAATAATAACTAAACGTGAATTTATGAGGAGGGAGAACAAAAATTACAACTTTGTCGAATTTAATTACAAAAATAAAAAATAAAAAATTAAAAATTAAAAATAAGCTAACAGAGCGTGAAAAATAATTATTAAACGTAAATACATGAGAGGGAGAAAAAATGACCTACAACTTAGTAAGTAATGGGTAAGTGCAAAAAAAATTCAGTTTTTTATTTGAAAGATTACAAAATAGAAAGAAAAGAAAAAAACCACTAAAACAGGAGTTGGAAGTAATGTTTTGAAAATCGAACTAGTTATTGAACCGAGGGAGCCATCGGTTTAAGGGTCCAACCGTGGTTGGATGGTGTGGTTCAATATTTTGTTTTTTGTTTTTTTGAAAAATTCAATTTATTTATTATTATTATATATATATATATATAAAGGTGCACATATAACAAAGAATCTCGAGTGGTTGAGTGGTAATAGCTTTTTCATAAGTATCAGGTTACTGGTTTGAACTTTCTCAGGACAATTCTCTACTGCAATAAAACAGTCATATAACCGATTTTTGATTCGGCCGGTGCAGTCCGATTTCCTAATCACTGGTTGGAAGAATGACAGACCCAAAAAAAACCATAAACATAAAGGAAGCAAGATGAAGCGCGTGGCAAACTAGTGTTTGAGAGAGCTACATTTTGTTTACAATAGGTGACACGAGTCTTTCTCTAGTCTTTTGGGGTTGTGACTTGTGACTTGCAACTTGCATTGTAGTTCACGGACATTAAGGAAAAAAATGGGTTTGACTTTTTTTTTTACTTGTATAGTTGTAATTTTTTTATATACATTAAAAAGATTTGTAATTTTTTAAAATTCAATATTAAAGGAATTTGGAGAGGAGAGAAGGGAAGGAATTTTTGAACACATAAAATCTCTTTTCTATCCTTTAGCTAAATACAAAACACTATTTTTCCTCATTTTTCCTTTCCTCCAATTTAATTAAGCACACTGCGAATTTTTTTATTTTCTCTTTTCTCTCTTACCATTCCCTCCATTGAATCAAACATACCCTAAAGTTTTTTCTTCAATTTACTTTATAAACATTTTGATTTGATAACTAATAGCAATAGTTATTTTGTTACAATGGAAATAAATAATTAATAGTAGTATATATATAATTTAGTATTTTCTCAAAATTATACTTATGATTAATTATCAATAAATTCACTGAAGAATGAAATTTAAATCCATCAACTAATTAAAAAAATAATTTTTAAACATGTCTCTTGTGGACAGAGTTTCAATAAGGATACCCCGTCATTTTACTGACTTATAACGACACAGATCCATCTCGAAGCAACCTCGAAAATGAGTCAAGTCCCGACATCTCTATATGACATTGGCTCATCTCGCTTCAATCCTACTAGGAGGAGGACCATCCCGCTGCATAGGGATGACAATTTGACATCCTCACATCCTGGACCAAGACAATATGTGTAGGGGAGAAGCAAGTTTGACATTGCTATCCTCCAACCATACCATATCAGTATGTGAGTCGTTATTTGGGAATATGGGCTTTGGACCAAAAAGGTCTAGATAGCTTGAAGACATACAAAACCTTAGCAACCTAATACTACCATAAAAGAAAAAGACATAGCCCTTAACAAGTAACTATCATCTCATAACCTTATCATTTGCTCACCACCACTTAGCTAACTTAAGATATAGTGTCTTTACATTTACCCCAACTGTCATCGGCTAGCAACCACCCTATAGGAGCTTGGGAATATCACCATGTTTTTATAGTTGTGCCCCCACCCGGCTTTGGTTACAACAACATGAGACCAGAAGTAACTCTCCATTTTATGAGTTTCAATGTTTCATAGTGTGTTTTACATGGAAGATAATTTTATTTGATCTGAAAATATTTTTATATTGACGGAGTTTGCAATTTTTTTTTATTTTAAGAGACTTATTTTATAGTAATTTAAATACTTAAAAAATTAATTTGATAGTGTTTTAAATATTTATGAATTATTTTAATGGTGTTTTAAATCTTTGATGAACAATTTAATTAATAACAAAAGTCTTTTAAAAAACGTATACTAAATTGATATAACAAGTAAATATTTAGATAATCAAATCAATATTTTTCTCTTAAATCAAATATTTATCACTTCAACCAATCACATACACCAATTAATTAAATTAATTACCACTCTTTAAAAAAGTCAAAGAATCAAGTGTACGTAGTGGGGCCGATTCAATTTATGTTTAGAACTTTGAAGCGAGTAAATCGAATTGAATTTGATTTTTTCTTATAATGAAATGATTTAGGTTCTCATGTATGCAAGGGAATAACACTATGTCTTCATTAGAGTCTAATTAACCATGTTATATTGATCACTAAGTACAAATCAACGACTATAATTATAGCATTTTTTCGTAATACTATTAAATTTTAGTTTTTTTTCTATAGGAGAGTAGTATAATCGGGAATCGAACTCCGTATCTCAAAACGTATGTCCCTATGCGTTAATCAACTGAATTACATGACTGAGACTCCTAATGTTTTTTTTGGTTGGAGGGAAAGAAAATGAAAAAAAAAGAAAAGAAAATACGAAGTAATTTTTCTTATTTAATTTAATTTAAGAGAAAATAGAGAAAAAAAACTTGACTTTTAAGGACAAAAGTTTAAAATTTTTCTTTCTATCTATTTTTTCTCCTCTATCATTTTCTTTCCCTTTATTTCTTTTTTTTTTTTTATTTCTTTCTATCTATAATTTTTTCTATTTATTTTCCCTAGTTTCAAACATAGGATAAATTCTCACAGATCACGGTGTGGTATAACATTTTTTTACTTATTTTTATTAAAATTTTGTTGAAAAAGTATTACGTGTCAGTGTAATATATATATTTTATTCAATGCCAGTATATAATATATTAAAATGAAAAAAAAATGTAAGTGAGGACAAAAATGAAAAAACCGTCCAAAAATTTTGAAAAACAGAATCACTCAATAATCATAACTAAAAACAATAATAGTGCAATTAATTAAGTGTATACGTATATTCTTCGATTTATCTTATCGGATATGCTGATATTATTACTTTATAAGATAAATCTACATAAAAAATAAATATAGTTGCTCTTTTATAACAATTAAAATATCAAATGATTTATTTATTTAACATGTAAGAAGATTTATTAGAAGAGCATTTTCGATAGAATTTAGAATTATATACTCTAATGTAAAATGTAATAGAAAGCAACCTTATTCTTTTTTCTTTTTTGGATCCAAGAAAGCAGCCTTCTTCGGACAATACAAACTACTCAATACTCGCTTTCAAACAAAAAAAAAAAAAACCTACTCAAACTCATTCCCCAATTTCTTTTTATTTGTTCACTTAATAAAGAAATTTTTTTAAAGTAATTTTTCAGGAAAAAAAATTCTTATCTATCTATATATCTATGTATATTTTCAAAATATTATTATTTACATAATTATCTATTATAAGTTTATAACTTTGTATTAATTCTGAGTACGAATAAAATATTTCATTACTCGTGAATAAAATAAATATATAAAAGTTATAAAAAATGAATGTACTGTATGTAGTATAAATTACCATGGTGAATTTAATAAATATTTTGATAAAATGCGATAATTATTTATTCTTTAGTGAAGATTTAAAAATTAAGGGAGGGATGGGAGTACATAATACGGCAAGGGCTATGGCTATGAAAGCTTTGGAAGAAAGATAAGCGTGGAAAGGGAAGGGAGGGATAGAAAAGTAAAGAAAAGAAATTAAAAGGAGTGACCATGTGTCGAAAGGATGGCATTGCCGTATCAGGCACCATCATCAATTTAATTAATTTCAAAATTCAAAATTCTGATATATATGATAACATTAACAGCTAGCACATATATACCTTCCACACCACAAGACAGCCACGCCACTAATAACAACACTCCATCGAGGGAGGAATCACAAGCCCTACACGTGGCCCATTAGGTTGACTGACTTTGCATCAACGCTTAAAGTCAAGCCGTACATGTATAATTAGAAAGCTAGCCGCAATCCAGGAATAGTGCACATATCACTCCCCATGTGTGTGCGGTGCAGGTTGGTAAAACCTTGGGGTGCGGATGAATGCTACGTGTGTAAGGTGTTGATGTGTGATTTGCCGATGCAATAGCAATGTAATGATGTGGAAAGAATTTGATTCTTCTTCTAATAATGAATTTAAGTGTCGGGTCGGGTGAGTACCAGAAACCTCTATAGCTAGCTAGCTAGCTATATTCTTCACAGTAACCGTACGTGCTTTCATCTCTTCAATTCTAGAGAGAGAGAGATAGATGAGGATGGAGATGAAGACGAAGATGAAGGATGGAAGTGATGAAGAACTGGTGAATAATAATAGCAACTCAGAAGAAGTTTCAAATTCTAGGTTCTCACATCTTCTTGCGTCCAAAGATCGTGATTTTCTGCTCTCTCCAAACGGTGCTCAGGTTCTCTAAATATAAATCTCTATCACATCTCTCATCGTGAAAACAAATACTACTATAGTATGTTCCTACCTACGCTTCTTCACTTCTTCTTCTATCATTTGAGTGGTCACCGGTCAGTTACGTTATCCCTTCCCCCTCATCCTCTATAGATGTTGTCTTGATCTTGATAAATAATAAATATATAGTACAATTTAATTTTGCTTTATCCGGAGAACAAGAGCTTAATTAATTCCTAATAAGATATATATCAAGTGATGATAATATACAAGAAAATAATTTCTTGTCTTTTTTTATATAATAGAAAGAGAATTTGTTTATTTCTAGCTCCTCTTAGCTTGATGTATTTCCTTTATTTGCGACTGTTTGCTGAGGCTTCTGGTGTTTGCAGTAGGAGTTAGCGTCGCAATATTTTCTCTTGAATTCTTTTTCTTTTTAGAAAAAAAAAAACTTGATTTGTTGCCGGACGCTGTGGTCGGTGCCCGATGGTTTGTTATTTTGTTAAACCGCGTTTAGTAACAATTACGGAAAAAAACTGATGTCAATAATATTAATTGCGCTCCTTAATTACATTGCTTCACATGCATATATTCAACCGCTGTGGTCGCTCGTTTTGTGAAGACCCGGAACTCTGTCAACTATTTCTTGATCGATTATCTATTTTTTCTAGTTTCCTCTAAATTTCTCTTAACCATTCTGATAAATGAATTATTTGTGGTTACTCCCTCATCCATTTCTTAAAATTTGAAATGTTTATCTTTGGATTATATATTTAAACTATATAGCTAGAAGCATTTGCCTCTCCAAAATAATGAAGAGGACTGAAGCTTTGCTCTGTGGAGAGCCTACGATATCTCAATCATCCGCCTAAAAGATAAGTTTTAGAGTTTAAATATAATTATCAGTTTGAATATAGCCTACGGTGTTTATTCCTTTACGCAATCTTAAGTCGTATGAAAGTTTCATTAATTAAACAAAACTCTGTATTCCAAATACTAATTAGACACAAAATTAAGCCTTGAATCAACTCATATCCTGAAAATAATTGATCTTCATTAATTTTTGTTAACGAAGAAAGGTGGTTTATTAAGTGTTAGCTTAATTATATATTTAGTTAGATTCATGTAGTTAAAGTTTTATCAATAAATTTTGCTTAATGATTAAATATAGAAGAGATGAACATTAATTTTTGAGATTCACTTGACAAAGTGAGGCTCACAATTAATCTATAAAATTAAACCATAAAGAAAATAGAGAGAATTTTCGGAGAGGAAGGGAAGAATTCACGAGCTAAACATGGCAAATGATGGTAGTCGTTTTCAGAGTGTCGTGGAGAACCAAGGCATCCCAAGCGATGGACAAGTGTCACCAAAACCATTCTTTTAGCCTACTCTCCTAGCTGTTACGTTTTCCGTTGTACACGTGGCCCATTATCCCCTACAGAAAAAAAAATAAAAATTAGTTGTTGGCCTTTTCGGTGGTCCGTCTCTTTCGTGATTTCGGATACAACTGCATACGGATTCTCTTCTCTTCTTAGTATCTTTACTTTTCTGTCATTTTGTACTCCTTTTAATTTGTCGGTGTAATTCAAGCCCTCAAATCCAATTTATCAATTTAATTTAAGTAGTATTATTTTAGGAAGGATTTCGTAACCATATTTGTTTAAAGTTTTTATTTTTTTTAGAAAAATAATACAATTAAAAATCAAACCCTATATCCATATACATATCCTCATACATCTACCAACTAAACTACACAATTAAACATTTATATTTATTTAAAGTTTGACATCAGCTTGAAATATAATAATCTAAAAATGTATAAATAATATATGGATTCATTTCTTATAAATTAATTTTTAAGAATGAGTTAATAAAAATATTTGACTTCACATTGGTGTATATGTCTGTCAAACTTGTAAGCCACACTTCTCAAAAGTGTCGGTGTTGAAATGACACATAAAAAGTATTTTTCAGGTAATATCCATATTTGGTCTTATTTAAAGTGTGTTTGTTTTATGTTGAAATAATAGGTGCTTTTTTTACGTTAGAATATATATATTAAATATGAATTTAAAATATATATGAAAATTATTGTTAAAACAGTACTTCTTTTTCTCGTCCCGAAGTGGAAACAAGATAACAAACATTTTTAACAGACTCTTACTAGTATTTCTCTTCTGATTAAAAGACTCTCAAGTCTTAACTTGAATATCTAGCTATCTTTTACTTTGAGAGATGAAAAACAAACAGATGGACCATCAAGGTGTTGGACAAGTGGTAAGCAACTTGATCTCCCGTAAGGACAAGGACATAAGTTTGAATTCCGGGAAGCGCACTTATTGAGAGAGAGAATAATCATAATGCTCCATCCCCGGAATTGCGAGAGCAATGTCTCCCACAATTTTCATTAAAAAAAAACAAACAGATGGCTCCACAAGTGTGGCATCATCACCTTGCTTTAGTGGTCCTGGCTGTATTTTCTCACCCTTCAAAGTCATTATATATTATTTTGCTTTTTTTTTTTTTTTGTAATTTGCAAGTGAGAAATGCTTGATCGAAGACAATTGGCTTTCAATGTTATGGATTAGACAAAAACTGAAATTCAAAGGATTATGAGTTTATAACTACTAGTACTAATTCAATTGGCTTGCAATGTTATTGATTCAGGTGAAAGTTTCAGATGTTGAAGGAAAAGTGGTGGGTCTATTATTCGCTGCAAACTGGTACCCACCATGTCGCGGATTCATTCAAATGCTAATTGGAATCTATGAGGAACTGAAAAGAAGCGTCAATCAATTTGAGATAGTGTATGTGTCCTCTGATGAGGATTTGGATGCATTTAACAGCTTCTATGGGAACATGCCGTGGCTTGCGATTCCGTTCTCTGATTTGGAAACAAAGAAGGCATTGAACAGAAAGTATGACGTGGAAGGCATTCCTTGCTTGATAATGTTGCAACCTGATGATACTAAAGGGGAAGCCACACTTAGGGATGGGGTTGATCTTATTTATCGCTATGGAATTCAAGCTTATCCCTTTAGTAAGGAGAGGTTGGAGCAACTCAAGATGGAAGAGAGAGAGAAACTTCAAAACCAGACGCTCACTAATTTACTAGCTAACAGCAATAGAGATTTTGTTTTGAGCCACACGGAACCTAAACAGGTAAAAACAACATTACATGGTAAAAGTAAATAGTAACTGCAAATTATCCTCCAAAACACACCTGCATCTCTTAATTAGTAGAGGTACAAGTGCATGCATTATTACTTTTTCGTTTAACAAACAAATGGGTGTTGCTAATCCTGTACTGCAGGTACCCGTTGCTTCTTTAGTGGGCAAAACAATTGGACTCTACTTTTCAGCCGAATGGTGCGTTCCATGCATGAAATTCACACCAAAACTGATTTCCGTTTATCAAAAGATCAAGCAAGAGCTAGCAGAAAAAGGAGATCAAGAAGATTTTGAAATCGTGCTGGTATCCAGCGACCGCGACCAAACATCTTTTGATTCTTACTACAGCACCATGCCATGGTTAGCATTGCCTTTTGGAGACCCAGAAATAAAAAACCTCTGTAGGCACTTTGATGTGCAGGGGATTCCCTGTTTGGTAATTATTGGTCCTGATGGTAAAACAATAACGGCACATGGAAGGAACTTGATAAATTTGTACCAAGAAAATGCTTACCCTTTCACTAATGCTAAGGTGGAAATGCTTGAGAAACAGCTTGAGGAAGAGGCTAAGGACCTTCCAACGTTGGTTTGTCATGAAGGGCATCGTCATGATTTGAATTTAGTATCGGATGGAAATGGTGGAGGGCCATTTATCTGCTGTGTCTGTGATGAACAAGGGTCTAGTTGGGCCTACCAGTGTCTCCAATGTGGCTATGAAGTTCACCTGAAGTGCGTCCGAACCGGCAACCCTGAAAATGTCTTGGTGGACAGGTGACTCTCTTGTGTGTTTGGTTTCACGTTGAGGATGAGATTAACACGAACTGTCAGTGATGTTAAACCATAGACTCAACTGGCTGCTTCTGTGAATCTGGTTCTAAAGGAAATAATTTCATATGCCAATTAATTAATTGAACGCCCTCTGTTAGAAGCCAAGAGGGCGAGACCTTGGGTTGTCTATCCTAGTCTAGAACAGGGACTGGGATCCCCTTTAGAATTAGTGTTTTTTTAGTCCAGAGAAAAAAAAAATGTGTGGGTGATTTTCTACTTTATGCTTCTAAATGACTCAGAAAAAAAAGGGTATGACGGAGAGAAAAGGTATAAAGAAATTACTTGTGAACTCCTATATCTAATAAGTGGAACTTTGACAAACTTATTACAGAAGAACTTGAATTACCTTTTTAATCCTTTTATTTTTTTTGTGGATAAAGAAACTCGAATTTAGATTTGTGGATTGATTTTCTATTGAAAAAACAGAGATTTTGATCATCTAATTTTATTAATAGTGCAATTTGGTCCCTCACTTATAATTGTATAATTTTAGTTCACTAACTTTATTTATTATGTGATTTTGGTTCCCCTAAACCTTTTCAAATTGTGCGATTTTGATCGATTAATTTATTTTTTATTAAGAAGCTAATTGTTAACACAATTAAATTAATAAAATAAATTGTGTAAGAGCACAAAACTTGTACAATTAAAAAAGTTTTAAATCAAAATCGCACAAATAAAAACTCATTATATGAGTTTGACCACCTTAATCATTAACTTCTCGTTGAGAGATGGTCGAAAGAATAAAAATTATGCAATTGAAAAAATTTTGGAACCAAAATTATGCAATTCAAGCAATTCAAAGTTAAGAAACAAAAATTATACAATTGATAAAGTTAGAAAAATAAAATTATAAAATTAAAAGTAAATGAACTAAAATAGCACAGTTAAAAAAATTAAGGACCAAAAGCAAAAATATTAAGTGCATGTTTGACTAAAGCTCATAAGGAGAAGATGGGCAACAAAGTTTAGGATAAGCTCTTAAATAAAAAGAATGTTTTTTCATTAAACAGAAATTTTAAAAATATAAGTCAAAAATTTAACTTTTTACTTTCAACCAATGTTATAAGAATCGGACTGGTGATTGAACCGATCGAGACACTGGTTCACGGTTCATTGATTCGATCGTGGTTAAACCTGATCGAATCGGTATGAATTAAATATTTTTTTTATTTTTATAGTATATACTACATGAATTCATGATAATATTTAATAAATTATATTTTATATAGAATATAATAATACATATATATAAATAGTGCATATACTATCACAAAACACATGTTGGCATAGTGGTATATGTCATGTTAGTTATCTAGAGATCTTAGGTTTGAGTTCCATTTCACTCATTTCGAAGGATTTTGCAGCATTTTATGTTAAAACTGGTTTGAAGATTCTGGTCCGATTCACAAGCGATTCACCGATTTTTTGATTCAAAGGTAGATTTGAAGACAGGCCGGTTTTAGGGCGGACTGAACCGGTTAAGAGTCTAGTTCCTGGTCGAACCGGACCGGCCGGTCTGATTTTGATAACAATACTTTTAACCATTACTTTTCTTACAAGATTAAGAATACATGAAATATTTTATGAAATAAATAATTTTTCACAGTAACTTGGGGCTTTTTCATTTAAATTTTAGTTGAATGAGAAGTAAGAAATATGTAAATCGAAGGATTCTAATCTGGTATCTCCAAATCATGTCTCACGAATAGAATATCGTCACATCATTAAAAATATTCCTTTTAATTTTAATGTTTAATTTCCTAATAACTTTTTTTAATAATTAAAAGGAATATTTTTAATGATGTGGCGATATTCTATTCGTAGGACATGATTGAGGACATAATTTGGGATACTAGGTTTGAATCCTAAATGGAAACAAAAATTAATGGTTAAAATTATTGATGGACAAAAATCAAGATGATCCAATGAAAATAAATATTTTAAGCTTTAATTAAAAATAATTTTAACCGAAACCAAAGTTAAACACAAACGTGACCTTAGAAGTTAAAACAATTTGTCAAACAACTTTTACACTATGTTTGGTAGAGTAAAAATAGGGAGGAGAGAAATAGGGTGACATGAAGTTATGGGAGGAGAGAAATAGAAAGGAAGGAAGTTTTTTATTTTTTTCTCTCTACAAATCAACTTTTTCTTTTCAATTTCTCTCCGACCAAACAAAGAAAGTTACATCGTTATCCGTATTCTTCTTTCATCTTCATTTCATTCCTCTCAACCATATATAGGGGTTAAAAAAAAAGGAAAATGTTTTTCTTACACTTATTTTTTTTTACACCTATCTTACACCTTTATTAAAATAATAATATTTAGATTAAAATAAAAAAAAGGAAAATAAAATTGAGGAAGAGTGTTAGGAGTCCTACATTGAGTAGACTAGGAGCCTCAATGTGGTACTTAAGCCTTGAGGTTCTCCCACCTAATGGACTAGTCTTTTGGGTTGGGCTCTCCTCATGTGCTTAGGTGCTAACAATTGGTGCTTTCATTGAGAGGTTGGGCCATGGAAAGGGCTACCTATTGGCTAGATTAAGGTTAATACTGAATATGGATAGACGATGAAGCCGCCAAAGGCGAAAGGGCTACCGTCGTGGACGTCGGACCTTATAGGGGGTGGCAATGTTATGAGTCCCACATTGAATAGACTAGGAGCTTCAATGTGGTACTTAAGCCTTAAGCTCTCCCACCTAATAGACTAGTCTTTTGGGTTGAGCTCTCCTCATGTGCTTAGGTCCTAAGACTAGGAGCCTCAATGTGGCACTTAAGCCTTGAGGCTCTCTCACCTAATGGATTGGTCTTTTGGGTTGGGCTCTCCTCATGTGCTTAGGTTCTAACAATTGGTGTTTTCATTAAGAGGTTGGGCCACGGAAAGAGCTACCTATAGGCTAGATTAAGGTTAATACTGAATACTGATAGGCGAGTGAAACCGCCAAAGGGAAAAAGGCTACTGTCGGGTCAATGTCGATAGAGTGAAGCCGCCATGGACGTCGACCCTTAAAGGGGTGGCAATGTGGTAGGAGTCTCACATTGAGTAGACTAGGAGCCTCAATGTGGTACTTAAGTTTGGAGGATCTCTCACCTAATGGACTAGTCTTTTGGGTTGGTCTCATAATTTTTGACACCTAAAAATCATACACCAACCTTATACCATCATTATTTTATTATTTTTGACCTATTTAGTACCATTCATTTTCTCAATTTTTAATTTATTTAAATTAAATAATAATATTATATTATGGGTGAAAGAAAAGTGTAAGTTTTTTGGATGTCAACAAAACTTTATCCTTAAAATATTAAAGATGTAAGAAATGGTATAAGAGAAAATAGTGTCAAAAAAATCGGGATTAAAAAAAATATTAAAGGAAATATCCTCTAGTTTTTATTTGCGGCTATCACTTTCCCCGTCTCCACAACTGAATTTCTCAAACGCCGAAAGCATGCTGGTATGAGTTGAGTGGCATAACTGTGATGATGAGTGATGAGCAGTAGAATCCTATACCTAACTGCGAATTGTACCTCCAATAGACAGCTAGAGCTCTGCATATTTTTCTTTTGGTTTTTACCGTAATACGTCGTCGTTTCAAATTTCTCATCAGTAACTTGGTATTTATCCAACCGTCTGATGAAAAAGCGAACAAGTGATTGAATAGAAATGCTCTCTCTTCACTCTTGTGGATGCTGCCGCGTTTCCAGAGTGAGAGCATTCCGATTCCAAACCTCACCTTCTCCTTCACTCTTTCTCTCTGCTACTAACTATAAATTTCGTTCCGGCATCGCGAGCGCTGGTTCTTGTTTAGCCGGCGACTCAGGCTCTGATAGAGAGCAAAAATCGAATTACTCCGGTGTGCGCTTGGAGGAAACAGTTGACAGCGGAATCGGATCTGGAAAACTCAGACTCGATAGTTGGATTTCTTCTCGAATCAACGGCATCAGCAGAGCTCGCGTGCAATCAAGTATTAAAGCAGGACTCGTTCATGTCAATGGCCGTGTGGTTGATAAGGTAATCTCAATGCCGATTCCGTGTGTTATATTCTGATTTTTCAGTGCTATTTTTGCTTTCATTTTGGATATTTCTGCGAGGAATTGCATTACGTATATGTGACTAACTCGGTTTGTGTTTGCAAACATGCTTCGTTTCTCCTAAAAAGAATTTCCAAGTAAATCTACCTTGAGTACTGATATACATTCGCGTTATTCTGTTCTGGAATATTCCTAAGTGTGCTTTATTGATGTATGAGAAATGAGAAATGTGCTTCGTGTTAAGAATTCAGAAAATATTTTTAATATATAGATGATGCTCTCATATTGGAGGTATTTCTTTGCGAACATGATCCCCTAGTTGAAACTACGTCATTAATGCTGGCTTTATATATTGGTTGTTGCAATCAAAGACTTTAAAAACTAGACTGCCATGCTTAGGAAACTTAAGCCAATAAGAGCCAGTTCGTATGAGCATTTTAAGAGGTGCTTATAGAAATATAGACTGTTATAAAAATACTAATGTCATAAGCTATCTTTACATGAATCTTAAGGATCAACTTCTTGAATAAACTTATCTACCATAACTTCTCTAAAAATAAAAAATAAAAACTACTTCAGATAACTTCTTTACAAATACTTATAGGGTCATGTTAAACAATGTCTTTTCTTTCCTCTCCACATGGATAAAAGTGGATAAACGGGAATTAATTCTAATTCCCACATGGTGAAAAAAGTAAAATGTCTTGAGAAGAAAATGGTCATATTTGACTGCTATACATTGTTAACATGAGAAAATGGAATAATTGGGATTCTCAAGTAACCGGCCGAGCCGATAAAGTGGCTAAAGCGGTGATAAATCCAGTCAGTAAAATAGGCCCTAGAGAGAGTCCATCTATTCCGAATCTCTAGTAAAAATCAGAACCAGTTAAAGTACAATAAATCCACCTTGTTTAATGCTGTAAACTACTATAACAAAAAACATGCATTAATTATTTTTTAACTTTCACAACACTAAATATAGCAATCCCAGTAAAACATTTCCACTTAAGAGTGTTTCATGAATTGTAATTCACCACCATGTCTACAAGATGTAAGTGTTGAAATAGAGAAGTTACATAAGCTAGAAGTCGGTGCATCCAGAGTTCCAAACAAGTTCTAAGCCATTCCAGAGTCTGATGGCGGCTCCTTGAGAATCAACAGCCAAAAGGCTATATCGATTGATGATGTATTCCACGTTACTTATGCAAACGGAGAAAGTAAATTATTAATTCCAAGATGATTATCAAATATGCCCTTAACTGGAATTTCCATGCTCTGGTTTTGTTCGGTTATTACTAGAACTGAAACCATCAACAAGAGCATTATGCTTTTGTGAATGATTGGGAGGACTACAATTCTTGATAAGTAATCATTTTATTTTTTTTTGGTTTTACATAACTTATGTAGTTTATCTCTTAGTGGGTGTTAAAAGTGTCTGGTTTTCCTCCAGTTTTTCGTGTTTGAGCTGCATGGATCAGTGACATCTGCTTTTAATTGGTGATGCTTGAGCAGGTTTCTTTTAATGTCAAAGCTGGGGATGAGATCCAATGCACAATTGCGGAGTTGCAGAAGTTGAGGGCTGTGCCGGAAAATATACCATTGGATATAGTTTATGAAGATGAGCATGTACTAGTCATAAATAAACCTGCACACATGGTAATTCCAATCCCCAAGCTTTTTTGTTTGTTTCTTTGTGGGGAGTTCTGTTTATATAGCATGAATCATTACTTGTGCTCAGAGGAACTGTCTACTGGAGCTTCATGCTTTCTGTCTATGAATTGATTTCTCTTCATTTCAAACTATCAAGAAGTTCTGTGATTTTATAAATTCGGTGATATTAACGTTGAACATTTCATTATTTGTCCTTCAATGTAGGTCGTGCATCCGGCTCCGGGCAATACATCTGGAACACTTGTCAATGGCATTCTTCACCATTGCAACCTTCCAAATGTTGAAATTTCTAAGGAGGAATATCTTTCAGATGCAGAAAATTCTGATGATGAGTTCAGTAGCTTCTGCTCTCAGGCAAGTTCTTGTGAAGGGTCAGATTCTAGACTGTCTGAGGCATCAATTCGCCCAGGGATTGTACACAGATTGGACAAAGGCACAAGTGGGTTACTTGTTGTTGCAAAGGTGTTTCTTGCATTTTTGCAAAATTTATCATAACTGTCCAAATTTAGTGAAATTTGAAATTCTTGTTCATACTTCAAAAGATTAACAATGAGCTCTGTACCCATTATTTGTATGCTTTGAAATCAGGATGAACATTCTCATATGAAATTATCAGAACAATTCAAGCAACGTACAATCAAGAGGGTATATGTTAGTCTTACTGCTGGGGTACCCACTCCAGTTGCTGGGCGGGTAGAGGTTCCAATTGGCCGTGATCTTCATAACCGGATTCGAATGACTGCTGTAGCAGGAGCAGTTAATTCTAGAAAGGCTCGTAATGCTGCTAGTAGGTGATTTTTGGTCTTTTAACACCTCATTTATATTTAGTTGCTAACTAAGTAATATGAATTATATTAGTTAAATCTCATCATATTTTTGACTATCAAAATTTAGAATATATCATTTAAATTATTTATATAAATGTATAATTTTAAATATGTGTATGTGAACACAATATGAACTTTGGTTCAAGCTTAGAGACAGTTATTTGGAGTCATATTCATCGTGAGGGGAACTCAACTGCAGATTCTCTAGCAAAGATTAGCATGACCTCTTTTGGAATTAGAGTTTAGGATGTTTTGTCAGTTTAGGCAGCAATTGCTTTTATGTTTGATAGTGCTTCCTCCATTTTATTGAGGGAGCCTAGTTAGTTTTCTTGTTCTGTTTTTTTTTTGGCTTTGACCCCTTCCGTTCATCAAAAAAATTATAAATTTAGTGTTTGTTATTGTTCGATCCAGGAAACTTTGACAATTTGCTTTCTAGTGGAAATAGTTTAACTTATCTTAATCTGACTAACAACTATCATGGCAAATGGCTGCAAGATATTTTATCCTCAGGGGTTTCCCATCTTATTATAATCAAATGATCAGAACTGAAAGGAAAAAAGTTGAATATATCACCTTTAATAATCCATTTAAGTGGTTGATCATTATGTTAGTTTTGCATTCTTCATTCTGATATTTCAAAGCAAGTTGCTAGGCCAGGGACATGTATTAATCTAAAAGTTGATTACATACCATGCGTCAGGTACAAAGTAATTGAGATCCTTGCTGGGAGCAGTTGTTCATTGGTTGAGTGGAAGTTGGAAACTGGACGCACTCATCAGGTACTTTAGGATATATAACTTCAGAAACTCCAGAGACTAGAAAATGGTAGTTTGATGTCAATCAGATTTTTGAGCACCTAAGGAGCTTAAAGGGTCTGCTTGGTTACGTTTTCATTTCTTGTTTTCATAAACAATTACAAACTTGTCACCTTGTTTTCATTGTATTTCTTAATTTTTTTGAAATTTGTATATAAAACACTAGAAATATAATGAAAACAGAAAATGGAATCATGGAATGGAAACACAATCTAATTGCGCTCTAACTGAAATAATAGTCTTGCGTTGCCCTTGATATTGAATTGAAGCATTTGAACATTTATTTACTTACCCACTTTCTTATGGCCGTGGTCTAAAAGATCTTATCAGTTTAAAAGCGAAATGATAAATGTCTCTTTGTTTCAAAAAAGAAAAAGCTAATACCTATGGTAAATCGCATTTTATTTGCCTGAAGATTTCACAAATTCAACACTAGTAGAACCGTCTAATGATTTTGAGAAACTACATGCAAACATCTAAAGCACGAATATTTGGACAAAAAGATACTCTGTTTTGTGGGTAAACTGGACATAGCATATTACTGGGAGAGGCCGAGAGGCTGAGGTAAACTGGAGAAAATAGAAATGGGAAAGTCCGTTTGTTCTCAATGCAATATGTGAAGATGATATTTATGATGAGTTTTTTTTAACCTGTGCAAATTGCACAAGTTAAGAAATTAAAGATAGAAATAAAACATCATTAATTGTATTCTAAATATAATCTCATTAAATTTTTGTTTTTACCAAGAAACACTTTCTATCTTTAATTTCTTAAACTGTGGAGGATAGAAAAATCCATTTATGATGATTGGATTAGCTTATACTGTAATTTGAAATTTGGAATTATTATATAAGTATTTCTCTTGTTGGATCGCCATGTTTCCTTTCACATAATTTATTAGGGCGTGCAAAGTTCATTACCACAGCTTGGGAGATCTAGAGGTCCGTGTCTTCCTCAGTATCTTGCTTGCAGATATTATACCAATTTTTTGGAAGAATCTCAAAATACAATTTTTTGAAGAATATTCCAGTACAATTTACTTTGCCCACTTAATCACCTTCCCAGAAAAACCATATTTCTTGTGTTGTAGATCCGTGCACATGCTAAGTATATGGGAGTTCCTCTGCTGGGTGATGAGGTGTACGGAGGGACGAAAAGCATGGTATCGTCACTGCTACGGTCCCGAACACCCCCGAGTTTGCACAGCAAAATCGAAAAAATAGTTTCTGGACTAGATAGGCCTTGCCTTCATGCTTTGACTCTCGGGTATCAGGCTAAAGCCTAATGAACTTTTTCTTTATAACATTGCTTCTCAATCTATTTTAGTGATTCATTAAACTAGAAAAGTTGTTGATTTTGCTTATTGTTTTGTAGGTTTCAGCATCCCCATACAGGGAAGCAGGTGCATTTTTCGTGCGAACCTCCTGTAGACTTTCATGAGATTTTGAGCGAGCTTCGTAGACTTGACAGTGAAACGGTTTCTTTCGAAAAATATTCCAATTTGTGACGAGGACACTGTAAGCCATTTTATCAAGAGTAATGCTAGATCCTCTTAAAAAATTTCTTACTTATCTTCCTATTACTATATAAAACATAAAACTAAAGATATTTTTAATCTTGAAACCATAAAAAACATTGAAAATATTCTTTAATAAGTAAGTTAGAGGATTCGTAGGAACATAGAATAGGAGTATTAGGAATTACTCTTTTATGAAACTTATTGTTAAACCTTTTCTTTTCATATCTATGCTCAAATAATTTGAAAAGATAGGCTAGGCAGATTAATTTGTTCACTTATCTATGCAAATTGATACCATCTAGTAATTCGTGGAAAATAAATTTGACTTACGTTATGTTTGTTTTGGTTTAGGCTTTTTTCAAAGTATGTTAATTACTATGCACCCCATGAATCTTCTTTTTTCAGTTAAGAATAAAGAAATAGAAATAAAAAATGGAAATGTCTATGACAATTATAAGTTTTCTCAACAAAAAAAAAATTACTATAGGGTGAAAAGTTTAGGATAAAATGAAAGTAGTTGCAACTGTAATTTCAGGGTTGTCAGTATGGGTAATAAAATGATGGTATTTTAGATAAGGTAAAATTGTGACGTGAAAAAAAAAAATCTCCTTAAGATAAATTAGTTTTCACTGACTTGGTATCATTTATACATAATTATTATTAGGTAAATGTGGGTAAGGTAAATGTGGGTTAAGTATCATTGATAGCAAGGAGAGGTTATTGTCACTTCATTTAGTCTAATGTTACTCTTAATTTAGTATTTTCTTCATTTTAAAATTATAGTTATTTTAGGTTTTTTCACATATTAAGAAATCATTAATATTGATAAGTTTTTAATATGAGTAGACTAAGGTGTTCAATTAGAAGCTAAAGTGATTGACAAAATAATTAGAAAGAAAAATGATGATTGGTGAATACAGGAGGTAATGAGCGGGAAGTATTAAAATATGCAATTTATTGCATCTTAGAATACTAAAGTAACAATTGTTTTGGAATAAAATTTTAAGTTTAAAGTAACTATAGTTTTGGAATGGAGGAAGTATTATTTTAATAATACTAGTACTATTTATCTATTAACACTTGAATTTTATTGATTATAAAAATATATTTTGAATTAAAAAATATTAAAAAAGAAATAGTAACAGACAAAGAGAAGTGATCAAAAAAAATATAGTACTATTAATGTACTACTATTATTTATTTTGCACTTAATTTATTACTCTTTTCTTTCTGTCTCAAATGTCTATTTATCCATCACCTTTAATTTTTTTATTTTCTTTATCTTTTTTTCATTTTTATTTCCATTGTTTTATCTCTTTCTTCCTATACCACGCTACTCTCTATGGGATAGGCGCTTATAATTTTACTTTCCAGAATACAATGAGTCAGCTTAAAACTACATGTCATGTGCATGTATGTTAGGAATCTAAACAATTTATTACTTCCTCTCTCTTAATATAAGACCATTTTTAAATAAAATGAATGTTTTATTTTATATGATTTTTTACAAATTTTTAAGATAATTAGATTTTTTCTTGTTTGTCCTTCATAAATGACCAAACTTTTTTTATTTCCAAGATTTAAACAAATACAATAATTAAATACTTCTACTTAAATAGAGACAAACATGAGAAATTATACTAATTTTTTAAAACTTGATATATTAATTGATGTTTTCTTAAAAATCGCAATTGTTCAAATAGAACTTTATAATATGAAACAGAAGGAGTAATAATTATCGTCATAATTTTTAAGCATCTTCATTGTTTTATAGATTTTGATATACGGCCTAAAATAAATTTGATCTTTTTGTTGCCGTCGTCGAACATTCCATATAGAGCTTAATTAAATGTGATTTGCGGAACAGCCTGAAAAACCCATGTTTTCTTATGAGCCTATATTTT
This sequence comes from Cyamopsis tetragonoloba, assembly GCA_037177725.1. Taxonomy (NCBI): domain Eukaryota; kingdom Viridiplantae; phylum Streptophyta; class Magnoliopsida; order Fabales; family Fabaceae; genus Cyamopsis; species Cyamopsis tetragonoloba. The sequence continues at coordinate 85,029,241 of CM074119.1, forward strand.
AAATTCAGTTATTTTGGCAAAAAATTGGCGCCTGTTTAAATTACTGGATTTTGAGAATTAATCCATGCATCCATGGACCTAAACAAATAAAATTAGTGATTTAGAGCTCGTTGTTAGGTGCTTATTTTTAATATAAATAACAACCTTTTTATAAATTTGTAGTATATATTTATTTGTGTTTTTGAAAATAATTAAAAATTAAAAATAATCAATTATAGTAAGAGTGAGAAAATTAAAAAAATAATTATTTTTGTCATAATCAGTCAAAAAAATTGTCTTTTCACTTGTCTTTAGAATCACTTATTTTAAAGATTAAACAAACTCAGCTTAAGGGTAGTACATTGAACCAAAAAAAAAGTGTAGTCCTTATACACGTGTGAACTTAATAATTATGTAACTGAAAATCCCTTTTTTTTCCCTCAATTTGCATAATTACTTTTTTTGAAAAAAAAAGGAAAATATTAAGATATATTTACTTTGTTAGTTTTCATTTTCCACTTTCATAAGTAATTGTAATGCAAAACTATTATCATCTTTGACTTCATTTTATTTTGTGTTTGAAATTTTGTATAGAAAATTTTGAATACAACCAAAACATCTATAATTTATTTTCAATGTTTTGTAAAAAAAAAGGAAAATATTAAGATATATTTACTTTGTTAGTTTTCATTTTCCACTTTCATAAGTAATGTAATGCAAAACTATTATCATCTTTGACTTCATTTTATTTTGTGTTTGAAATTTTGTATAGAAAATTTTGAATACAACCAAAAATCTATAATTTATTTTCAATGTTTTGTAAAATCCCTCTATTACCCTTTACAGACTAAACACTTTTTTTTTAATTCCTTTCCTCTTACTCTTTGAACTAAACACATAGAAAATAAAAAATAAGAAAAAGTAAACAGGCTCTTAGCATTCTAAAATATGTTCATGTGGATTACCCGTGGCTTGTGGTCCAGCAGGCCTTTTGAGCTTTGGCAGACTAGTCTGTTTCTCAGATTATGTAGGGTAGTATCGACCGGTGCTCCGTATTTCCATCACAATGTAAAACTTCCAAAGGCATTCCTTCATTTGGTCTAAACCTTAAGAAAACAAGATTTTGCTAGAATTATTGTTGCGATTTTATTCGCCTTTTAGGTGATTGAACAAGGTTTTACTGTAAACGTTTTACAGTGATTCAGATGCATCGACCTTTTTTCATGTGCAGAGAATCCCAATCCATTGGGGGGGTGGGGGGGGGGGCAGCATCATCTATAGTTCATTTTAAACTGGAGGTGATCCAATGGTGTGAAACATGTGTTTATCATATATTTTACTTTATAGTTTAATATAAAAAGTTTAATATTGATGGTGAGGATTCCTGTATCCCAATCCAACATTGAGCTTTGTACGACGTCTGCTTCATAATGAAAATAGATTTGGTGCTATAACAACACTATACTGTAGTGATGTGTTTCAATATTAGCCTTTTATTTTTTTACTTTGAGAAAAAAATGATAAAATAGATAGAGCTCCTTGACTACTTTTTATTGGTTGCTAAAGATCTTATCAATCAAAATGGTAAGGTTGAAAACAAAAATTCAATTTTAAGGAACCGTATGCATTTTTCAATTTTAAAAACTAAAATTCAAAATTATATAATTTTTTTTTCAATATTCAGTTTTTAAAATTTTTATATTAATTTGCATTAAAAACTTATTTACTTTTCTTTCAAAACTATTTTATAAAACTGTTCTGAAAAACTAAAAAACAAAATAAAATCAAACAAGCCTTGACCCTATCAAAGCATTTGAAATTTTTTGAGAATTTTGAAAATATCTTCCATTTAGGTGAAATAGTGATTGCTTACCATCTAATTGAATACAATTATATATCCAAACACTATTTTTCTCCAAAGTATTTAAATTCTCTCGCAAAATAAATTGCCCTTTTAAAATTCTTTATGCAAACTTAGGGTAAGAGTTTTTTTCTTTTTTCAGCTTTGGACTATTGTTTATTTGAGTAAGCATTGCTATATTACTACTTGGGTTAACCAACATATAAGTACCGTTAGGCTGTTGTTTTAGGCTTCAACTATATCTGCCTTTACTTTAAAAAAAGCAGCTAACTCTCTCACGTAACTCTACCTATATTTTCACACGTAAATAAACCAGATTATTATCAACTGAAAATGATACAATTTCAGGGACTACCAGTCTACCAATCATACAACTCAGAAATACTGTAAACCAATATGAATGAAAGACAATAGGATCGATAAGACACAGGGATTGAATAATACCCTTGAATAAAACAGAAATTAAAAGTAAATTCTACAATAACGATGGAAGTATGTGAATGTGATTAAACAAATGCCATTACCTAAAGAATTTATGAGTTTATTTATTTTTCTTCAATTTATGAGTTTACTTTGAATCATTGTTATTCGAGTTTAATTTGAATCATTGTTATCGAAAAACTATCATGTAAGAATATTTTATAGTCATATCATCAAATGAGATTGACTATAAATAATGACTTAATTGACAAACCTTTTATAAGAAACAAGCACATGATTTTCATTGCCAAAAGTTAGTCCCCCTCAAGACCAACGGGCTGTTATCCTTCAAGGAATGGCCTCTATTTTAGGCTTTTTTTTTTTCGGACTTTATTCTCCTTTTTTTCCTTATTTTTTAAAATGAGACTTTGATACCATATTAGATTTTAGGTAACCATATACCTAGCAGATGCAAGACTTCTAATAGGAAAAAAACACCAACAATGGATGAAAACTTGAACTTATTTACAAACTGAACTTTTTACATCTCCAAACGCATTTCTTTGTTTTGTGAAATGATTTTTAAAACTTATATTCTCGCCTTTCATTATGTTAAATTATAAATATATATCTCACCTAGACTCGAGACATCATGCCCTAGTAAGCCTCTTACGAAACTCTATAACAGAAAAGAGCATCAACCAAAAGTACTCTCCTATCCCCCTTATCCCGGGGTATTATCGGCGATGCCAAGATTATCCATTAGCGAGAGAAACTGAAGCCATTTTATCTTACACATGATAAAAATGCTGGCTTACCTGAGTAACATGAGAACGTCGGTAGGTTGCAAAAGGCGTGAATAGAAATGCATTGAACCTATGTTTCCCCAGTCCATAATGCCACCAATTACTCACCTTGTACCACATGAATCCTGAAAATATAAAATCACCAGGCGTGCAATGATATTTGACATAAACATGTTACTGAAGAAAGTTTAATGATGCACCAATAAAAATAAAGTGCTCCGGTATTTAAATATGCTAATCCTTTTGGTACACATTAGGATATGCTAACAAATTTTACATATTCAAACATCCCAAACCCAGTTAATTTCGGTAACTGAAGGGAAAATGCAGCAAATAGCATCCTCAAAACGACGCTTTGAAATTTTAATTTTGGATAACAGAGAAATGTTAGCAAAAGAGCAGAAAACTACAGAAATGGAAAGTAAGATATGCAGTAACTTAAGGCTTAACATGAAGTGTAACTTACCCGCCCGCCAACAGAAATCTTAAAAAGAGTTTCTCGTGGAACTTTTAATATAAAAGTCATCTTTGAATTCCTAAGCCATATATTGAAGAGAATAATAGGCTTATCCCTAGCCTCTAAGTACCTGTGCAGTTGATGGCTTAAACCTTGTACTCCTCAAGATGCATCCACTTCGTTGAAGACCATTTATTTCCTCTAATTACTGGACAACCGCCTGGAAGCAAAGAGAAAATAACTTTAGCAATCATTGTTTTCCTGAAAACAGAAGAAAAAGCAAGCATAAAACTAAATGTTGGATGTTAGCTTTTAATTTCCACTGGTAAGAACACAGGATGGAATGGCATGCCACAAATATTCTCAACATAAGCTCCATGGTCCAATTTCCACCTGTAAGAACACAGGATGGAATGGCATGCCACAAATATTCTCAACATAAGCTCCATGGTCCCCAGAGGACCGAAATAGTGCAAGCATGCAGAAATCGGTAAATATATGGACCAATTTGAAATTAAACATAGAAAGATGACTCGTGACTAAAAAAGCAGCACACATTTAACCAATCTAAACTTGACATGCTATAGTAACAAAGTTTGTATTTGCATCTTATCCAGTGACAATTTTGAATAGTTTCTAACCATGTAAACTAGATGGATCTAGAGTGGCATCTGGCCTCATGCTCCAAAATAGCAGAGCATCACCCATTTTGGGTTTCACTGAGAGTCCTTTTCTTGCACATTTGGATAAATCATTCCACCATGGCACATAACTAAAATTTGCTTTGGCAGCAGGAAATACAGTCTCACCACCTTCTTCAACATCTGACCTGCATAAAAAAGAAATGAAGGAAGCTAGAATACTTCTACACAAAATACATCGCAAAGTTAGATGCAAAACCATGATTTTCATGGGAAATAAGAGCCTACAGGTACATAAGAACTGTAGCAATACGCTGGCCTCCGTTTTTAGTGTTAAACTCATCAAGGAAGTAATCATAGTGAGGCTCATATTTCTGCCCTACTTCGTAGTGAAGAATCTGAAGTCCTTCTCCATTCTCTGCACATTGCAAAGGTAATTAATAGTAATTTGGAAAAGAGAAATTAAGTATTCAATCATTTTCGTGGATAGAAAAGTGATACCAGAAAAAAAAATTGACAAATATACAGGTTTTAGAGCTACTTGGGCCTTGATCGATAATCCATCGACACAAACTGAGCTTCAGGTCAAATGGTTGCTGCCTGTGCCATTAGGCTTGGGGTTCTGCAGAGTCTCAAACCCTGACTGGGACTCCCACATGATTTTCCCTTCCCCCTATGGAGAACCATATATGGTCACATCCCTATCCCCCAGCCAAAATGGTGGATCTCCAATTATAACTAAAAATCAATGAACTAACACAAACCGGGCAGAGCACTTGCATTAATTTAAATTAAAATGGTATGACAAAAACAACATTTGACACAAAAGTGCAAGCTGAAATGTTCATTATGGAAATCATTGACAAATATCACAAACTATCTTTTATATTAATATATTCTGAATATTGAACAATCCTGGCACTGGATGAAGGCCTACTGCCCACAGTTTTCCTGCTTGACAACTGATTGGATTCAAGCCCCAGGACAATGCATAAAACAAGACTGAAAGGAGAAGGCATGCGGAGTAGCATATGGACACGGGCGACGAGTGCAGAAAAGATTTCATCTCTGTTTTTGTGGAAGTTGCGTAAAAGGCTGTTGGGATGAACTTAAATACTATCCTAATCCCATAAGGTCAGCCGGTAACACATATCTGTTAAAATCTGATTTCACCCTTAGGTTGTTTTGCTAATAGCTAAATTTTACACAGTTAAGATACGCATCTCCTGATAATTTTTGTAACAGTTTTCTTCTTTATCTTCTCATAAGGACTATGCTTGTAATATTTTCAGCACTTCTAGTGCATCTTTAATATATTCATTTGCCTTCGCTTTTTTTAAAATAAATAAATAAATAAATATGCATACAGCTTCACATTTCACAATATGTGATAGAAAAAAGAAAAAAAAAAAACCCATGAACTCCACTAGAACAACCATTTAATAGATAATAAAATCCAAAGCAGAAAACCCCTGAATTAACACAATGTTTAAAATCGGTGGTTCTTTTATGAAAGGAATAGACAAGAAAAAATATATAGTATATTTAAAAATCACTAACACATGTTCCATCAAGTTCATTAGAAACTGGATTATGAACAAGAAAGAATTACCTGCAACACATAACGTTCTAGAACCTATGTTTCTCTATATCATTTTTGGACTGATCAATTGCCTTTTGGTGCAATATTATCCTACTTTTCCACATCAAACACCCAGCTATTAAAATGAATTCCTCAAAAGACGAAAATAGCTAAGGTTTGTAATTTAATTTTAATTGCTAAAATAAAAAATGGAGCTGAAAACATTTAGAATCTATTAAAAACAACAAAAAATATGAGAATTTAGGGAGATCTGAAAACAGAAGAATGAAAGAGCAAGAATGCATCTGTCATTGAATATTGATTGACAACTAAGAAAAAGAGAGAAATTTCCACGAAGGATTTTGTTAGGACCCGAAACTTGGTAAAGAAGAAAGATAGAACAAGAACAGTAAATGAAGAAGCTTCATTGATGAAGAAGGATAGAAGAACACTACAGTTTTAGGGAAAAATCCCTCCCAGAGCTTTATTGGCTCCTTTCCCATAGCTCTAAGCTCCTCAATCTAGAGTAAACCCTAGCCTAACCACTTAGTTCAATGCATTTTCTCCTCCCCTTTTCCTTACACTAATGAGTATTATTTATAATAATCCCTTCACTAAATCTACTCTAACAAACTATTACAACTCAGCCAAAACTAACTAACAAACTCATAACTGAATCCTAACAGATTTCCCCTATCTACAACAGAGCAATTGCAAAGTTCCCAACTCCTAACAAATCTGAACAACTCTCAGTTCTCTGCCGTACTATTCAAGCTAAGCCCTTGCCTTTCCTACTATAACCACCTAACTTATTCTATAACTACAGTGTAACTAACTCTATCACTTCTTGAATCCTATCAGAATCCATCACCCAATTTCAATTGTCATTCTTCTCAGAGAAAAATCATCTTTATAAAAGTATGATTTCCAAGTATGATGGTTTGTGTAAATCTTAACAAAAACATTTACGAAAAATTATATTTAGGCTTACTTTGAAATTAAACAATCAGCTCCATATCCATACCTGCCAAACATATGAAGTTTATAAATTATATAGATGAACAAATTATGAGATAAAACTCGTACCAACGGGTATGAAGGTAAAGTCAGCAATTCTTTTTTCTATATTCTGGATAATTTTGTCCCTTCCTCTCTTCAAAAACATCCCTGAACTAGTTCGAACCCTACAGACGGGATATCCAATAATGCATTACTTACAACTAGTTTCAAGAGAATATACAATATGAACAAAAATATGATCTACAATTACAGGAGCCTTTATGAAAAAACAAGACAAAGGCATACCTGCTTTCTGTACTCTTTCCAGTCTTGCTATCAACAACACTTGATTTTACCATAAAAGGTTTGGCAAGTTCGATCAAGTGTTCACACTCTTCTTTTGACTGTTCCAAATGATAGGCTGAATTAGCATTTTGATACAATATAAATATCAATAATTTAGTACTGCAAAAACTTATGGATGTAAATTAAAATCCCTCACTCAAACTCTTCACTCTTTCTGCAAGTTCAAGCTGAGCATAATCTGAATATTCTATGTATCAATACCTGGATTTCCTTTCATCACAAACTATCCAGAAGGACGTTGATCAAATATATTTCAGTTTTCCCTTAGCCTAGTCTATTCTTGAGAAAGTTTCAAGTGAAATTCTACATACATGCAGCATTATAGATACAGCTCTCTATTCTATGGTAGAAGATTTTACCATCCATAGAAACAAAACATTCCCAACCATAACGGTTCAACAAAAGAAAGAAAAAATCACGAGCTAGGAACATCAAGTTGCATCAAACAAAAGTTCAAAATATTCACAGATGCGTAATCGTAGCTTCTAGCTAAATCCAAATAAATAAATGAAATAACGAGGAGAGGCAGATCCATAAGCAGGTGACGAAAAAGCTGACCAGGAAATTGTGATAGATGAAAGCTCTAGGCTCCCATGAGAGAATTTCGGTCCACCGCTCACCACTTCAAGAAGAACAGTTGCATTAGATTAAACACATTTCAGGTAAAAAAAAACACTCTATAGCCACGCAAATCGAAAACAAACAGAACAGAATGAATTTACAATCATAGCACCTTTCCGAGGCCTTGCGCCTGAAGGAACTGAGATCTACGGTTGGAGAATCGTCGCTGGTACTCGGGAGATAAACAATGCCGAGAGCTAGGAGCACGAGAAGGACGATCGTGAGCGTGAAAAGCGTCGACAAAATCAGCGTAGACGTCGACAATTTCTTCCCCAGTGTCCTTGCGTACGAATATTTTCCTTTCGCCATTTGCTTCAAATATCGTTCAATGGAATCCGCTCCAAAAACCCTAAACAATAGAGCAACAATTTACTGAGCCGTATTCATTACTCAAAAATAATGAAACCAGAAATGTCAGAGACTTCGTTGACTTCAGCAGCTTACCTTACCTACCAAATTATTTCCCGGCGTCTAATAGCATCAGAATCTTCTCTGTCGTTGTTTATAAATAAAACAAAATAATAAAAAAATACAATTCAAAAATATAAAATCAGGATACACAGGTGTTGTTCGCGTCGCGTGCGTAGAGATGACATGGAGTTACGATTTCGTATAATATAATATAATAATGATAATAATGGTTGAAACTTGAAAACTTGAAACGAATGCTGTGGCAGTTGGAGGAGGTACTTACGTAAGTTCGTGCATGTTTAGATAAAAATGGATTCATTTTAATATGAATTCATTTTAATATTATTTTTTGTTGCATTCATTAAATTTATTTTAGCTTGTGTCAAATTTATCTTAATCATTAATTTATTTATTTTAATGTGATTTGAGGTAATCCAACGTCAATCCAAACATACACTCCAGTACAGTGGGCGTGTAATGTGTATTTTGACTAGGGCGTTATAAATGTGATATTGAATTTGAAATTGTTTTGATTTTTACTTTTTAAAAATTATATTATAAAACAAATTTTTAAATCAGTTTTCAAAAAAATTGACAGGAGTTTTCAATACAAATCTCTGTATAAATTCAAAAAATTGAAAATTGAAAACCAAAACAAATTTCAGATGTTTTTATATTTTGATTTTTAAATACTGAAAAACAAGAACTGTTCCAAAAATTATTTTTGAAAACTCGTCTACCAAACGAATTTTTGAGTTTTTTGTTTTTTAAAACAAAAAAATTATTTTCAAAAACTAGAATCAAACAAGCGAATGTTTAATGCTACAAAATTGTTTTCAAATACAAAGTTTTCATTTATAAGTTGTTTAATCGGTACCCTCAAGGCAATAAATATCAAAACCTTTTTTTCAATGCTATACAATCTAATTTTTATGGACAGCTTGTATGTCATATCAAGAGAATGAAAATTCTCTTCCTCGCGACATTTAACACAGTTACATATTTAAAATTTGAATTAAACTAATTAGTTAAGTTAGAATAATATTGTGTCGGTTAATTATTATGATCAGTGATATATAGTAAATTTTAATTTTAATTTAGTTATATATCAATAGTGTGATAAAAATAGAGAGAGAAAATAAAAAAATAAATTGTAACATAATAAATAATTGTAAGATAGTATGAAAGTTTAGATATATATGTTTTGTTATTTATTGCTCGGTAATAGTTGAGTAACTCATTAATGGAAACTTTGAATTTAAAATAAATTAAAAAAAAATTTCGTAGCATTAAATACTCTACAGTTTTCAACACTAAATTCCTATTCATGAATTACTTAATCATTACCCTTAATTGTCCTAAGAATAATAGATAGTAAAATCCTACAAAATAAATGTGAAAAATATCATACTTCACATTTTTCAAAAAACTTTTATATCACTTGTGAAGAGAAAATAAATTACATGGATTCATTTTTACTCTTCTCTCCTTTTTTTTTGTTCCAAACAAAAAAATCTCAAAAAATGTATTTTCTCTTCATAAGTTATTTTTTCTTCCCATTATGTGCTCAACCAAGGGTTAAATATCTCAGTCATGTAGTTTAGTTAGTGAGTATATAAAGACATATATGTGTCAATATGAGATTCGATTCTCAATTGTACCATTTTCTATAAAAATAAAAAACAATGGTTAACTGCACAACATGTTTTTTTATGTGAATCCTCATTTTTTTATTGGCGGACTAAGCTAGACCGACTACAACCGCTTAGCCAACTAAAAATAGAACTAACTAGCTAATTTTTTTATTTTTTATTTTTTGGATCAAAACTAACTAGCTAATTAAGCTCACATTACTAATACATGAAGCCCTATCTGGACCCGAAGCAGGCTAGCCTACTTTTTCCCCGCATTGACAACCTTAATATTTGTGGCTTCTAAATTGAATTTGTTTTTCTCCGGACACATTCCATGGAATCAAAACTTGAAGGTAGTGATTTACATTTGTTGAGTTTTGCCTTTCTATTATTGTTTTGTTAATGAATTTCTTTTGTATTTATTTTATTCCATCAAACATAAATAATAAATAATTAATACTAATATATTACTTTTTACTTATTTTTAAAAGTTTTAGCATAAGACTCGTTAGTTCATTAACATATTATTTTATGCTATTTTTCATATATTTTGTGTTTTAACATTGTTTTATATTTTGTAATTAATTTTTTTATTATATTAAATTTAATAATAGTTAAATTGTTCTATGCTACTCATTATAATAAACTTGGAAAGGTTTCCAAATACTTTTTACTTTAGTATAAATGCATTTTTAGTTTTTTTTTTATTTTGTTTTGTTAATTTAAACATTAAATATAATCTTTATTTTATTAGATTGAAAAAAAAAGGAGAAAGAGAAAAATTTATTTAACTAAATGCAAGTGAATGGACTGGATATATGTATGTAAGTACCTAGAGAGTACTGAAATATGGATTAAGGTTGCTACTTGCTATTTGTGTGGAGATGATACTAAATACAAAAAAAATATTTTCAAACGTGTTGAAAGAGATTAATAGTTTAGTATTCTATCGATTGTTATTTTTATTATTTGTTCATTTTTATTAAAAAAAATACCGCATTTTTTTTTTAAAAAAAAGAACACCGTACCATGTCTCACATTAAATTAAATTCATTTTTATAAACTAGAATATGAGACAAGGATAAAAATGGTGAGAAAGGAGTATTCTTCTCCCTTCACACAAGAAAAGCATCCAGAAATAGCTAGTTAAAACGGATTTTCTCTATCTCATTTGAAAAATGAACACTATTTTGACCATTTTAATATCAATTTACCTTTTAAAATGTTAAATAGAAGTTGTTATTATGTGATATTAAGAGCCATTAAATTGCGAAAATGGAGAAAAAAGAAATAGAGAGATATATACTGTTGCGTTCTAAAAATATAGGAACGAAGGTACCTGGCTAGGAGGTGATGATAACGGGATCACGGAAAGAACTCCGGTCTCTAGGTGCTCCGGCGGCGCTCCACGACGGCGGGGTGAGGGACCTGCAAGGACTCCGACGCTCAAGTCAGTGACTGAATGGGTCAGAGTAATTAATATTAAATTAATAGCGTACTAGAGTAATTATGATGTATTGTATTTATAAAGGATTATTTAGGGTTTGCAGGCTATATTTTGGGCCTTGTGGACCTTGTCTTTGGGTCTAGCCCAACTCCAATAATATCTATGATATTGTGCCCGACATGGTATTCAAGACTGGGATATCTTGTAATTCTGGTCCACAACAGAAGCCCCCAAGCCGGCGAGTTGCTGCAAGCAAGTCGGCGACTTTAAGTATCCATGTCGGATTACTGTCGATCCCGCAATCTGGGGAATTTCAGTTTATTCAGCTCTATCGCTCTTTATTTATTAAAAGTTCATTTATAGCATTTCAAGCATCCTCCTTTTCCTTGTTGGCTTAATTTAGTTTCTTGGCTTCAATATTCAATGCTTCGTATTCTCGGTTCATATGTCGGGTTGGATGTTGAATGTCGAACTTCTCGTGCTCAGACTCGATGAATTGCCCTCCATTTGTGAGTAGGAGAATTATTTTCATGGCTGATCACTCTGATGATTTCTTTGTTGAAGCCCCCCATGATGGTGTTCTACCTAGAGTAGAATTCTGACTCAAGCGCATCATATGTTATTATAATTTCATCTTATAAGATGATTTTTTTATTCTTTTAGTTCTTGTAGTTCCTCAAAGTTTGGTGATCCTTTTACGGTCTTTCTCAGAGTCTAGTAAAATTCACGCCACTTAGAAAGTTATGTCCTTTGTAGTCGACTTGCTACATATCAACTGTAGTGGTAAGCTGCAAGTTGATATTCTATTGAAAGTGAAACTCTTCACCATATTATAACTGTCTTGAGTCTATGTTCCATTGAAGGTAAAATTTCGACTTTATTATAGTTGGCCGACATGAATATCATGTCGGATAAAACATTTTGTCTCTAATCGTTATGCCGGGACTTCATATACTTTTCTCTTGAGGTTGTTGTTCGCCCTTCATGAGCACAGGAGAAAACAACTGAAAGTTTCAATCATTTTCTCCTTGGCATGGGGCCTATGACCCTCCACGTCATTGATATGGATATAGGATTATGATCCTCAAGTTAAGGCTGCTGCGATCCACTTTTTAGCGGAATCATTTAGATGATTTGATTTACTAACTCTACCGACATCGATGTTGTTAGGTGAGATCTTTTAAACTAGGAGGCGTTTTGCCACCTTGGTGATCTAAGTTTATGACGAATCTTATTGCTGAAGCTATCCCGGATACCAATGGTATCTCGTGCTCTTGCAACCGTATCTCGTTCGATGTCGTCTGAATATCAGTTCATCTCGGCAATTTCCAAAGATCAGCATCATCCCGGAATTTCTGCCTGGACTTATGTATATATTTTTTACTCTCTACTAATAATGAGTAAGCTTTGTTGGCATTTTACATTTGTATTTTCAAGCCTATCTCAGTTTCTTTCTGGACTTCTCTAGCAGTATCCTTTTCGAAGATGTGTATCTCTGCTATGAAAATGGGCTCTTCGGCCTAGTTATCCCCTTTCAATCAGGGAACCATAGACATTTGCTTGTGATTCAGATTATGACTGCTGAATTTATAACCCTCATATTGAGGCTGAGCTGGCGTATCTTGCTCTTCATTTATTTGCTCACATGTCGAGTCTGGTTCTTTAGACCTTTTTATCTTAGGACTTTGTGACCATTGGCTAATGGTTCAGGATTCCCGCTAGTTATCAATTTCTTCTAATCCTTCAACATAGGAGTTGAATAACCTTTTGTTTAAGGCTTTCGGTTGATGATGATCGTTAACCTTGAACCCTTTGTTTTGGGTCGATATGAACTTCATTGTCCAAGAATCTGACGAAAGTTATGTTGAGATCAACGGTCTTGCCGAGGTTATCTTCTTCAAATTAGGGACTTGGTCCCTATTGGAATCATCATGGCCTTGGAGCCATGTCGGGTCAGTTGTTGAGATGTACTTCGCTGAGAAGTATTAATCAAAATAGTTTTATCGAAATAGACTGTTGTATGCCTGAAGTCGGATCCGTGACACTATAGTCTCCCAAATTGACAAGTTTCTTTGAGCAAGCTGTCATCTTTAGGTTATTCATGTCGGATCTATTGAATCTCGGTCATTATGTGCTTGCAGGTTTGTATTTTCGTATAACGTCTTGAACCCAAATTTGGGACTTGTCTTGTGAATGAGCTTCAAGGTCTCTTCAGGTATCCTCGAAGGAAGAGGTCCTGGTGCCTTAAGGGATTGTGTTAAGATATTTCAATTTTTGAATCTTGGTATTCATCTAAGTTTGGCAGGTGTTTGCTTCTTTTGTTCTTTATGTCTTCCAGAAGATCATGACGCTGATGTCGATGAAGCTGAAGCCTCTTGACTTACTTTTCTAATTACTTAACATTTCTCACGTGATGAACCCTTGTTCTTCTTTCATGTTTTGGTTACTAACCAATTCTTTCGCTTATTTTCCGGGAAACTCTTTTTCCGGTATGGCATATAGCCTCCTCCATACTATATCGAGAAATTTTTATCCTGAAGCGGCTTGTAGCCTCATTGATATTGTTTTGGGATACTTTTATCCTGGGATGGCCATCGGCCTTATTATGGGATATCCCGGGAGATTGTCATCCCGAGATGGCTATAGCCTCGTCGAATTAGGTCCAAGTACTTTGTCTTGGATTGACCCGTAGGCCTTTTTAGTATCCTGTAGGATTTTCTTCTTTGAAAAGGTCGTAGCCTTTTTTACTTTGACTCAAGTATTTTTCTTGGATTGGCCCGTAGGCCATTTTGTCCACTTCTATTTGAAAAATGATGTTCTAATTTATTTTGAACTTGGCAATTTATGCATTTTGCACTTTACCTTTAATGAATTTGGGCTTCTTTGTTGTTTTCTCCTTTATGATTGATTTGGCTATGATGGTGACAACCATCTTCTTGCTTGTGTTTATTTGGCGCATTTAGCCGGGATCGTTGTCCTCGTGATTTTTCGTAATGTAGAACCGGGTTGGCCCTAGTTAATGCCCTTTGATTTTGTTGATGTGTGTTAACCTTGGCGGCATCCCGTTCTGGTGTCGTTTACAAAGGTTACCCGTGGCGGCATCCCTTTGTCGATCTTGTTGTTGAGGGTTAGCCTTAAAGGCGTCCCATGTTGATAGCTTTTTGTTTCGAGCTTTTAACCTTGAAACAATATTTTGTATGCACTGTGGAATACTTGTTGCTTTAATCTCGCCACATTTTGTCATCTCGGGCTTTTGCCTTTAATTTGTTGCCTGATAGCTATATATTTACATCTTGGTGCTTTATGTAGAGCTTATATTTCTACATTGCATTTTCAGCCGACTTTGATATGTCGTTTTGTAAGCGGTGTTGATCTCGTTTTGTGGAGTTTACTTGCAGTGGTAGCTATTTTCTTAGCTTTTGACTGGTTGTTCTTGAATGGCCTTAAAAGGCGTATCTGTTGATCGTCATTTGTGGATATCCTTAAGAGGCATACTTCGTCACTTTGTAGATGGCCTTAAGAGGCCTTGATCATCTTATCATCCTCGTTTGTCTTTGTCGTGGGTTAACCTCGAAAGGCATCCCGGTCTCAATCTAGGCTTGCCTTTATGCTTTCTGTAGAGATTGTATCTCTAAGTCGTAGCCTTGTAGCCTCAGGGGCATCTTTTCTTTCGATTTTTGTCGATGAGATTTAACCGTAGTGGCACCTCGTTCTTTTTGACAAGGGTCGGCCTTGAAGGCGTCCATCCTGATTTTTGTCGCTGAGGTTTAACCATAGTGGCACCTCGTTCTTTTTGACGAGGGTCGGCCTTGAAGGCGTCCCTCCTGATTTTTGTCGCTGAGGTTTAACCATAGTGGCACCTCGTTCTTTGTGACGAGGGTCGGCCTTGAAGGCATCCCTCTTGATTTTTGTCACTAAGGTTTAACCGTTTAAGGTGCCTCTTCATCCCGCTCAACATGGAGATTTCTCACGTCTTTTTAATTGTTAGGACACATTAGTGATGTCGCCCTTTTAGCTCCTGAATAGGAGGGAAAGTAGTTTGTACTTTTTCTAAGTATAAGTTGAAGTGTGACCTTGGCAGTACTTCATGTTTCTTTATGGCCATGGTTAACCCATGAAGGGCCCCTATTGAGTCTGTAGCAGAGAATTACCCGTAATGGTATCTCGACTCATTGTTGGCCTTGCGCGTATGTCAGTTTCTGTGTGTTGACGACATCTCAATCTCGGATTGTTTGTACTTCTCATACTTTCTTCCGATTATAGTAGCGCCTTAAATCTGCGACATTAAGCGTTCTTGGAATCTCTTTGCGCCGTAAAGTCCTGAAGAAGGGTAGACACTTCCTAGCTGAATTTGGGAGGAATCTTGTCAATGTCGCGATCCTTCCAGTCAGCTGTTGGACTTCTTTAATGGTCCTGGGACTCTGCATATTCAACACGACACTACACTTGTCGAGGTTGACCTCAATCCCCCGACTAGTTCGCATGAAGCCTAAGAAATTTCCGGCTTCGACCCTAAAAGTACATTTATTGGGATTTAGCCTTAAATCATACCTGCGTAGCTGTTGGAAAGTTTCATGCAAATCAGCCACCGGGTCTTTATCTTCATGAGTCTTTACTATCATGTCGTCAATATAGACTTCAAGGATCTTGCCGATCTGTTCTTAAAAAACCTGGCTCATCATCCGCTGGTATGTCGCTTCGGCTTTCTTTAAACTGACGGCGTCATAGTGTAGCAGTAAACACCCATGTCGGTTATGAATGCCGTTTTTTCTTGATCTTCAGGGTGCATCGGGATCTGGTTGTAGCTAGAGTAAGCATTCATGAAGGATAAATACTTATAACCACGTTTGAGAACCAATATGCATCTCGTATTTCTCGGATGAAACCTGCATCCGACAACTCCTTCACCTGTTTTTCTATGGCTTCTTGTCTTTCTGGACCCATTTTTCTTTTCTTCTGGGCCACTGGGATACATCCCGGTTTTAAATACAAGCGATGGCACACAAATTCTGGGTCCACTCCAGGAATGTTGGAGGAAACCCAAGCAAACAGGTCTTTATTCACTTTCAGCAATTCAGTGAGTCGCTCTTTGATTATGGGGGGTAAGTTCGCCCCTATCTTGACAGTCTGGTCTTCTTTAAGTCCTATCTGGACTAAGATCTAGTCTCCTTCTGGTTGAGGTCATTGATACTCAAAGTCTGCTCTGGGATCTAGGTTAGTCATCATGACCCCTGCATCCCGTATCAAATCACATCTTTCCATCTTCTGCTTTCCCTTTTCTTCCACCTTTATTAGCGGGATAGATGGTGTTTTGGTGATTTTGAGGCTTCCTTGGTAACATTTTCTTGCATCACTGCTTTTTCCATGGATAGTTACTACTGAGCCATCTTCTCTAGGAAACTTCATGGCTAAATGGATGGTAGAAACTATGGCGCCAAGGTTGTTCAGAGTTGGTCGCCCAATGATTTGCATTGTATGCTAAAGGGCAATCCACCACTATAAATCTGGCCGGGATTGTTTTGGTACTTGGCTTTTTGCCAAAACTCACCTTGAGGTCAACGTATCCTTTGGGGATGATTGCGTCTCCAGTAAAGTCAATTAGACTGCCCTTGTGAGGGATTAAATCCTTGGATCTCAATCCCATTTTATCAAAAAGGCTCCAGAACATGATGTCTGCTGAACTTCCTTGATCAATAAAGATTTGATGGACTTCGAAACCGTTCAGATTTGCCGCTATGACCAACGGTTCGTTATCTCGAATACGTTCTTCCGGGAAATCTGCATCTGAGAAAGATAATACTGGGTTAGCTATAGCAGTTACCTAGGAACAAGAATCCCATGCATCTTGGGTCCTCTTCGTATCTTCAAGACCCTTTAAGCTGGCTCCTCCAGCTATCACTTGGATTATCCCCCTAAGAGGGGATTCCTGAGTTCGTCTCGGGCTGCGGGATCCATGTCGGACTTAAGTTCGTTGATCTTGGTTTCTAGGAGGAGATCTCGGTGTCTGCACCCGAGGAGATGGACTTCGGTGGCGATCCCGTCGTTCTGGGGATGCCCGGGCATAATTTTTTAACCTACCTTGTCGGATCAACTTTTCAATTGCATCCCGGAGTTGGATGCATTCGTTGGTAGAATACCCACGATCCCGATGGTACTCACAGTACTTATTTTTGTGCTTTCCCACTGTTTTCAATGGTGGTGGTCGCTCTCTCAGTTCAGAGTGCATCACTTTTTTCAACACTGAAGCTGGCGGGATAGTCTACGGGGTATAATTGTTGAAAAGACCCTTGCGCTCCTTGGGGGACCTATTCCGAGGTTTTTCATCTTTACCTTGGGATTGATTTGGAGGAGTGGTTTTCGCTTTGTCGTCCTTGTTGGCGACTTGGGCCTTCTCCCACTCTTTTATTCTGATCCATTTTTCAGCCCTGACCTTCAAGTCATCCATGGAGGTGGGCTTATGTCCTGCCAGTTGCTTGACGAAAGCTTCTGGTTTTAATCCTCTTACAAAGAAATATAACACCAGGTTAGGTTCAACATTCCTAACTTCTAACACTTCATTATTAAATCGTGTTATATAATCTCGTAGAGATTCATCTTTTCATTGTTTAACAGTTTCTAAGTGGAATTCAAATTTGAACTGTCGTTTACTACTGATGAAATGAAGAATGAACTTATCTTTGAGAGTTTTCCAGTTGCTGATGGATTGTGGTGGAAGGTCTGAGAACCAACGACTTGCAGCCTCTGACAGCGTGAGGGGGAAGGCACGACATACAATGGCCTCATTCACCCCTTGAAAGTACATGGCCCTTTCAAAGGTGCTGACATGTAAAGTGGGGTCCTTGTTTCGGCATGGCTGGACGTCAACGGGATATCAAGATTCCAGTTCACAATAGTGTTGCCCCCCGAGTTGTTGAGCTTCTCCTTTGGGGTTTTCGTCATGATCTGACTTCTCCTGTTTACAAATAAAACAAGGCTCCACTACTAGTATATATTTGACTAACATGATATTCATACAAGACTTACTCCTTATCCTCCATACGTGTTAGTCATTGAGCATGTAATATTATAAGCATAACATTAATTATGCACGTGACAATGAATATTGATTTTAATATTGTTGTACAAATATTAATCATGGAGTATTGTATTGGCAATGTTCGTTTGATGCTAGCATATATGGAGCAAATATAAACAATATCGTATGTGCATATATTTAAACGGTTTGCTGTTGAATAAATAATATTGTGAATGCTAGCATGCGAATTATGAAACATCTATTTAGCTGGATATATCGCACAAATGATGTAGTGGGTGCTAGCTTACCGTATTACAATAATTGTAATATTTAACATGACAACGATATATAAATATTGATCATGAAGCATATAAACTGAAATAGATTATACCGTGCACCATGGTTCCATTCATATTGTATAGTAGGTCGTGCCTTAGAAAGCTCCACACGTTCATGCTTTCGCCTCGTGTTAGCCCGACACAGGCTTTGAAACAAGTATGGTTTCTGAACTGAAATGGATATATATGTAACCGGGATGGTTTGTCGCTCGATAAGGTCTTTTTGAACCTAGTGTTTTTTCTACCTTTGGTTGTTGTGACTAAGCTCTTCATTTTTTGTTTGACTGTGCCACCCCTTGTTTTTAAAACCAGATGATATGTTTTGCTAGATACAACATCGTTTTTGTATGTCGTTTGCTGACCGGGTCTACTACCTCTGCCTTTTTCTTCTTTCATTTCAAAAAATGGGACGTTTGTTTTCCTATGCACACTACCCCCTTTTCGTTGTCTGCACCATTTTTGTAGAATATGGTCCTTTTACAACTTTGCTAAAGGCCCCACCCCGTCTTTTAATGGGAGGCCATTTATTGGCCAGAATCATCTCTAAGTAACAGGCCTAGAATCAGCAAAGAATCATCAGAATCATTTTTGTCTTCTTTTCCTTCTCTTTTTTTGTAGTGGGCCCTATTTTTTTCTAGGTGCACCACCCATCTTCTTTTCGGACTGTTTCTTTTTTACTAACTGCGCCACTATGTCGTTTGATGTATGCTGTATGAGCCTCATCCTTCTTTTATTTTATTTTGCTGACTTGGTTTTTGTTGATTGCACCATTCCTTTTTTTTTTAAAGGTAACCATTTTTTTTGGTCCAGCTGGATTCGCTGGCTGCACCACCACCTTTTTTGGCCGCTAATCAGATCTTCTTTTTTTTGCAAGTGGGCCTATGACACTTGCTATTCGCACCACCCCCATCTTCTTCAACCTAACATCAACGAGGACACATACGCAGCGCCGCAAGGAGACTTCAATCCTATGCTCTTTGAGTCTGCCGCCGCCATTCTCTCTGACCTGGGTCATTGCCAAGCTTTGGGTGGTGGTGGCCGTCGTCACAGTCGCGGTTCTATTCGCGCTAACGACGTTGGTTTTGAGCGCCGTTGATTCGCGGTGGCGACGTCGATTTTGTGCGCCATGGCTTCACGTGGCGGCGTTGGTTCTGTGAACCATGGCGATGGTGGTTCTGTTTGCGGCGGCGTCAGCGGTGTTGAACAAGGAACTAGCGACATCAAGGGTTGGCGTGGATGATAATATTTTAAATTATAATCGCTCTCTTTGTATTTTCTTGTTTCCATTGCGGATTTCTTCCCATGGTGCTAGCCATGGAGAGGATGGGAAAACGTTTTACCGTTTCCCACATACGGCGCCAATGTTACGTTTTAAAAATATAGGAAGGACATAAATAAAGGTACCTGGCTAGGAGGTGATGATGACGGAATCACGGAAAAACTCCGGTCTCTAGTGCTCCGGCGGCGCTCCACGACGGCGGGGTGGGGGACCTGCAAGGACTCCGACGCTCAAGTCAGTGACTGAATAAGTCAGAGTAATTAATATTAAATTAATAGCGTACTAGAGTAATTATGATGTATTGTATTTATAAAGGATTATTTAGGGTTTGCAGGCTATATTTTGGGCCTTGTGGACATTGTCTTTGGATCTAGCCCAACTCCAATAATATCTATGATATTGTGCCCGACATGGTATTCAAGACCAGGATATCTTGTAGTTCTGGTCCACAACATGTACTTTTTTTTTTCGGATAAGCTACATTCTACTAGTATATTACTATAGATAATCAATCACTCGCAAAGAAATAATTATTTATTTGGCCGTAAAATATTAAACCCAGTCTTTAATAAAAATAAATGATTGGATTTAAATAATACTTAAGGTGTTAAAGTTAGTAAATGATATTGTGCATAATTTTTTATAAATCCAACGGATTAATTGAAAGTTTATATGAGATATATCAATTAGGTAAAAATTCATACAATTTAAAAAGTATTTGAAATATTATCGAAGTATTTTGCTTGAACGTCTAATATATTATTTAAAATATAAGTAAATTTATTTCGTTAGATTACATATTTATAAATTTTCAAATTGTATAAATTTTGTCATAGTTTATCTACATCATATAAATATTCAATTATTGTTTGAATTAGCTAAATTCGTTTTTTATAAAAATTATATGCAATATCATTTACTATATTTAACATATTGATGTCATTTGAATTCAACCTAAACAGAAATCACAAAATACAAAATCATTGTTCTACAATCTTAGATAAATTCGTTATTTTTATCATTTTCTTCTCTTCTCATTTTTCTAACTTTTCATACAATACTTTTTCCTTTTTATTTATT
Organism: Cyamopsis tetragonoloba; assembly: GCA_037177725.1. NCBI lineage: Eukaryota > Viridiplantae > Streptophyta > Magnoliopsida > Fabales > Fabaceae > Cyamopsis > Cyamopsis tetragonoloba. The sequence continues at coordinate 85,050,177 of CM074119.1, forward strand.
TTTTCAAGTACAAAACAACTTTTTTTTTTACCGTTCGGATTTTTTTCTGCATATTTTTCTTCTCTTTCTCTTTATTATTTTGACTTTATTTCATGTTTGTTTAGTGGCATCCAATACTTGACTACTAAATTAGTATTTTAATTTTTTAACTTTACACGAAATTTTATTTTCATCTTTTAATATTTTTTCAATTTTAGTCTCATTTTAATTAACCATTAAATAAATCTTTTTTTTTTGACAAAAGTATAGTATTAATCTAAATAGAAAATGAAAATTTGACCTAGTAATAGAAAATTTGCGCAGTAATAGAAAATGAAAATTTTTTCCTTCTATTTATCTTCCTCTTCTTTTAATCAACTTATGCTTGCATTACTTTACAATACTTTTAATTTTAATACAACTCATTAACACATTCACAAAAATAGGCGATTGAAATTTCGTACAAACACACGAGTCATGTACTAATATAAAATGAAAATTTGAGGTAATAATAAAGAAATTGCATGATATATACTAGATATTTGATTTAAACATCATCTATTTTGGCCTTTATTATAACCATGTAATCTAGTTAATGAGCATGTAAAAATATGTTAGTGTAGATATCTGAGTTCAATACCGATTATTACTTTTCTATGATATTATGAATAAAAATAGAAAAATAATAAATCCTTCTTTTAAATATTTTTATAAATATCTTCTATCTTTTATTAAACATTTATAATTTTTAAAAGGCTTAAATATGTTTTTGGTCCCTATTTTGGTTTTAGTCCCTTAAAAATATTTTTTTTGGCATTAGTCCAATACTTTGTAAAATTATATGGTTTTAGTCCATAGAGTAAATTAACCATTTTCTAACCAAACATGCCTTCATTTAACTAATTTATTAATTAATTAATTATTAACTTAAATATAATTAAAAATGAATTTTTCAACAAAAAAACAAAAATAAATTAAAAAAATCTTTCATCTTCCTCCTATCCCACGCGACTCCCATCATCACTCTCTTCTACTCACAATCACCACCAGATTTGAATGCCCAAAATCCTAAAATCCTAAAAGTTAAAAAAAAATTAAAAGAGAAAAAATCATATCTGAATCCAAAATCACAGGGCCTTGTTGTGGGGCAGGGCGGCGACGGCGGCAGCAAAGAAGAAGAGGATGAGGAGGAATAAGGAGGAGGATGAGGAGAAAGAAGGAGGAGGAGCCATGGTGGTGTGGCAGCGCGGCGACATCAATGGTGGAGGAGGTAGCAAAGAAGGAGGAGGAGGAGGAGAAAGACTAGGAGAGAAGGATGAGCCATGGTGGTGCGGCAACATGGCAACATCGACGATGAAAGAGACGGCGACAACAACAAACCAGTGAGGGAAGAGGGTTAGAAAGGAGAGAGGAAGAGAAATTGTGTCTCAGTTTCTTTAAAAAAATTATTTTATTTATTTAATTGTTAAAATCATTTAATTAATTATTAATGTTTACTACTAATAAAACTGTGTTGGGATAAAAATTGGTTATACTCTTTATGAACTAAAATCAATGTATTTCTTCAAAGTGTTAAACTAATATAAAAAAAATATTTTTGAGGGATCAAAACCAAAAAATCTCTATTTTACATGAACTAAAAATATATTTAAGTATTTTTTAAAAATAAACAATATTTATTAAAATTAAATATGTAAAAAATTTATAGAAGATTTTAATAAAAAAATTTAACATTACTCTGAAAAAATCATCTACTTTACAGAAAAACTCTAAATAGAAAATGAAAATTTAAATAAAGTAAAAAACTTAAGAAAACAAAATACTAATTTCGACTAACTAGTGATCGCGCCGCGCGGAGTAATCTATTACGCCGTCATTCGTTAACACTCAACCAGGGAAGGGAGAAGACTTTCAAAAGTCACCGGAGTTCACTAAGCGCTCACAACGGCGTTAACCGGAGCCAAATCTATAAGAAGATATTATCCAACAACGCCACCCGTTCCATGGCCTTCATCAAATCAAGGGTACGGTTGCACCACTCTCTCTTACCCCGCACTTTCAAACATTATTCTTCTTCTTCAGCTCCAGTTTCAGAATCTCGTCTTCACATTGACACAAACGAGAATCCCCAAAACACTGACCTATCTCCCGAAGAAACCCATATAGCCGACAAATTTCACGCCCTAATTAAAGAACACTACCGCAGAAACCCTAACCCTAACGCCACTCCACCCACCCCTAATTTCACCATACCCGATCTCTCGATTGATTTTTCTAAAATATTGACCACTCATGCAGTTTCTCCATCCGTTGCTCGCCGTGTGATCGAGAAATGCGGTGGCGTCTGCCACGGCATCCCCTTCCTCCAATCGCTTTCCTTTTTCAACTGGGCCACCACGCTTGAGGGCTTCCCCTCTTCCCCAGAGCCCTACAACGAGATGATTGACCTTGCCGGGAAGTTGAGGCACTTCGATTTAGCGTGGCATTTGATCGATTTGATGAAAGCTCGAGCAGTTGAAATAACGGTTGACACATTCTCTGTTCTTGTCCGGCGGTATGTCAGAGCTGGATTGGCTGCCGAGGCAGTGCATGCCTTTAATCGAATGGAGGATTATGGTTGCACACCTGATAAGGTTGCGATTTCGATTGTGATTAGTAGTTTGTGTAGGAAGAGAAGGGCTAGTGAAGCTCAATCCTTTTTTGACAGTCTCAAGCATAGGTTTGAGCCTGATGTGATAGTGTACACTAGTTTAATTCACGGGTGGTGCCGGGCTTGTGATATATCGAAGGCTGAGGAAGTGTTTAGGGATATGAAGATGGCTGGCATTACGCCTAATGTTTATACTTACAGCATTGTGATTGACTCGTTGTGTCGGTGCGGACAAATCACCCGTGCACATGATGTTTTCTCTGAAATGATAGATGCTGGCTGTAACCCTAATGCGGTAGCTTTTAATAGTCTGATGCGGGTTCATGTGAAGGCGGGACGGACGGAAAAGGTCTTACAAGTTTACAATCAAATGAAGAGACTGGGTTGTCCTGCTGATACAATCAGCTATAATTTCATAATAGAGAGTCATTGCAAAGATGAGAATCTCGAAGAAGCTGTGAAAGTTCTCAATTTAATGGTTAAGAAAGGGGTTGCCCCTAATGCCTCCACTTTCAATTCAATTTTTGGATGCATAGCTAAGTTGCATGATGTTAATGGTGCTCATCGGATGTATGCTAAAATGAAGGAATTGAAGTGCCAGCCCAACACTTTGACTTATAATATATTGATGAGAATGTTTGTTGACTCGAAATCTACTGACATGGTTCTTAAATTGAAGAAGGAAATGGATGAGAATCAAGTTGAACCTAATGTGAACACCTACCGAGTTTTGATTTCAATGTTTTGTGAAATGAAACACTGGAACAACGCGTACAAGTTAATGAAGGAGATGGTTGAAGAAAAAAGCCTAAAACCAAATCTATCAATTTATGAAATGGTTCTAGAGCAACTTAGGAAGGCAGGGCAGCTAAAAAAACATGAAGAGCTGGTGGATAAGATGGTTGCCAGGGGATTCGTTTCTCGCCCATTGTAGAAGTAGATACATCATACATCCTTCACTTCTGTGTGCTGAATAAGAAAACTTCCAACCATGATTATACAAATGAGGTGTGTGTTTTTAATTATTATTTAGAAAGATCATGTGGCCTTTTCATTTTTCTTTTTGTTTTTTTGTTTTTTATTTGGATGGTCAAAATTTCATGTAAGTCCTAGTGTAGAATGTTGGTTCAGCTGGTTAAGGTCTTGGTTGGAGTCTATTTTCAATTCGATTGACTTGACCATGATTTATACTTCGTTTAAGGCAGAACTTTTAGGTTTTTGGAAATGTAGCAACTAGCAATGTCATTCAAGGCATTTCATTGGGCATGTAATTGATGAGTGCTGGTCTTGTTGCTTAGCAGGGTATTCTTTTAAGCTCCCGTTCTCTAATTGCAAGTTCGTTAGACATATAAGGTGAAAGTCGATATTGGGCATTCATATTCTGGGACTCTTCGAGGTTTAAATTTTTGCTTCCTCACTCTTTATCTACTGCCACCGCTATTTATTTTTCTAAACTGCTAAACTGTGCTTTAGAAGCCATGGATGGTTCAGCCGAGAGAAACAATATATGCTGTTCGCATTAGCAGTATGTCCTTTTGTTCATGGAGTTGCTAAAAAGGTCTGGCGTTATCAAAAGAAACTAAGACACTCTTACATGTAGGAGGGGCTAATATGCTATCAGAGTTTGTCTTAAGAAAATTTCTTCCCTCTGGAAAGAGTGCCTCAGGCTTTGTTATCCTAAACAAGCATGCATGAAGTCTTATTTTTCTGGGTCTTTTCTCCAACCCTTTATTGCTGCCCGTGAAGCCTTTACTATTTTACCGGATTGATAAACTCATTTTTCCAATTTGATGGTAGCAAACTGAAAAAGTGCTTTGTCGCTAAGAAGGCCGCAACATGTCAATTGCTTGTAAGATTCTACTTGGCCGATTATCATATTCATCAGTGTTTTGAAAACCAGCCAGGACCAACTGGTTCAAGCGGGAACCAGACTCCCCAACCAGTTCAGTCAGCCTACAAAACTGGCCATTGCTTAAACCGGCATTAGGACCGGTCAACCAGGAATTGACTGGACCGTTAGCTTTGAACTGGTTTTCTACAAATAATTCAATGGAAGGTTAGAAAAGTGTCTCACCAAGAATCAAAACATTCTGCCACTTGACTAACATTGATCCTTTGATATAATGTGTACAATTTATAAATATTAATACGCAAGTTTATTTTTAAAATAGAACATATTAGATTGTAAATCTGATCTACATTGATTTGCCAAAAGTATTTCATGATTCTTGCATATTGGATTGGATGAGCTTTATTGGCTTAGCTTGCTGTATCTATTGATTATTGAACTCTCAACTCTGCAAGTTTTGTGACTGTCTTTCCCCGTTCTGTTATTGTTGCTATTCTGGAGTAATTAATCTAATTGAAAATAATGCTAAAGCATATGAAGACAATCTAAAATGATTCTAAATGACAGAAAAGTTGTGTACTAAAATGTCAGAAAAGTTACGTAGTATATCAATAAATATTTATTCTATCGTAAAGGAAAAATGTTATATTTTCTTACTAAATTTTTTTACAATTTTTTCTATTCATTTAATTTTGACAATTGTCATATATTTTTCATTAAGTATTTATTTTTTGAAATGATAAATGATAATGGTTAAAATTAAGTGGTAGAAGGATTTAGTATTTTTTATCATTAAAGTATTTGTGTTTAAAATTAAATATTGGTTTATATCAATGTTTAATGCTTAGGACGGTTAACGACGGCAAAGTTTTCTCTCAAGATATTTTTTCTTTTGGACAGTTTCTCTCAAGATATTTGGAGTATAATGAACGAGTCGTGAGTAGAAGTTCAGTGTTATGAAAAAATCATGTTATGCAGATATACAACAGTATTGTTTTTTTTTTGGTAAAGAGAAACTTTACCGCTGCGTGAGTGAACCTTCTCAACAAAGCAATGTTTTTTACATAAATCAATACAACATTTTTTAACATCGATTACAGTATTTTAAAAATTATGAATATATCCTAGGAGTACCGTATAAAGCGCGTTTCAACTCTTAAGTGTCAAGGATTTTCTCCTAAAATCCACGTTTATTTAATGACTCTATTTCTGTTTCTCTTATTTTTTTTAGTAAAACATTTCTTAGTTTTTTATTTTATTTTAAAAGCCACGTGTCATGTACAATTATTTGATCAAAGCTTGACAAGTCAGAAAAAGACGAAGCACAAACGACACCATAAAAGTTTGTTCTGAAAATTACTTCAAACAATATATTATTTTAAAAATAAAACATACAAGTATTTTTTAATATGCATTACTGTCTCTTCAAGAAGATTAATGAGGAAAAGCACAATTTAATCATAGTTAAATCTCTTATTAAGTTAAGAATTTTAAATATTTTTTATCCCTGTGCAAAAACAACTATGTATAAAACAGATGAAATTCCGTGTTATTTCCATAATTTTTATATGAATATGGTAAAAAATACAGTAATATGATGCTTATATAACCAATAAAAAAAATATTCTTTGATAATAGTAATATCCTAGTATTTCATACCAATTATGATTAGGAAAACGTTACCATGCTACATCAAGTGCAACTTGTTTTCTTCTTTATCATCTAAGAAAAGAAACCCCTTCTTGGGTCTCAAGAAACATAACATGCCATGTGTCATTCTCATAATCATCTTATTTTCCGCCATTTTTTTGATTAATATTATTTTATTTCTGTCTTGCTGTCCCCCTTTTTTTTGTTTTTTTCTTACCCAGTTTTGTTTTGGTTTGAAACTTTTACGTTTGAGAGAAAAATCTCTGACATTCCCTACCTTGCACACTTCACTCTTTGTTTTCATCTTTACTCATTCTCTCTCCAATTTCCTCTCTCCCTCTCCATTTATTTCTCCCTCATCGTTATTCTTCTTTCATTTTGTCCCTCTGCAACCCATTCTACCGTTTCCATTTTCGCTTAATAGAAGATTTGCAGAGGAGTTGATTACCCCCATTTTCAACTAATCGGGTATATTTTTTCACATTTGGCGCTGTTATTTGTTCCATTTAGGGTTTTAATCATGGTTTTTTTTTTTTTTCTAATCACGTCTCTGTTATTTTCATTTTGGCAAAGCTTATTAACCTTGGAATTTCTTTGAACGGTAGTAAAATTAGGGGAAAATGGTGTCTTTTGCATCCTCTACCTAGGATTTCATATTGTTGAATGTTTTTTACCTGCCATTTTCTTAAAATGGTGGGAAGAACGTGGCAAAGATGTTTTCCCTCAATAGTTTGTAAATGTGTGTGCTTTAAGTCATGTATTTACGATTTTAGTTTTTGCAAGGTTTGTTTGTAGTCTATCTTATATTAAAGTTTTTAGCTTTAGGTTTAAGCTTTAATATACCTGAATGTTTTTTCAGAGATGCCAAGATTGGTGAAAGCAGAGTAGTGTACCTTAATATTAAAGTTTTTCTTTGAATATTATCTTAACCGAGCTTGATTGAAGGTTGGTGGAGCTTTGAATTAATCAGGTCTTGATTTTGACACTTAAACTCTATTTTCTTTCTAATTTTGTTTTTCATTTTGTTGTCTGTGATTTGAGAACTAAGGATACACAATGCTTGCACTTAAAGCTCTGTTAACCGATTGGATGCGTCTAGATGACCACCTTTAGCTTTCCCTTTCTATTTTGAATCATATGAAGGTAAAGAAAATAAATCATCCCAAATTTTTATCTTTTCTATTTTTTGAGAATATTTTCTCTGTTAATATACAGTTTTGCATAAGTTGTTTCCTGTTTTGTATTTTTTTTTCTCCTTCAAGTTGTGGTGTTTGTTATTTTTAGGAGCCAACTGCTATGTCAAATTATGTTGGATATGGAGATGGAGGTCATAGATGGTTGAGGTTAGTATGCACAAAAGATGTTTGATATAATGCCTATTTATATAATTCTTTCCCCTTCTTTTGGCTTGCTTTCCCTTCTATTCCCTTTTTTCTCTAAAAAATAAATTGTTACAATAGTGATTGATGATCATTTTTATTTATCTATTTTGAGTATCCTTGGCCTTAAAGGTTGAACTTTCTTATATCGCATTTTTACTTATCTATTTATCTATATATCGCATGGTGTTTGAGTGGGAAGAATCATGACTCATGATGAGGATGTTTAGGAGGAGCTTGGGAATTTTGGTCGGTATAGAAATTATAATTTTAAATAATGCTAATCTATCACTTAATGCATATACACTATGTCATACAGATACTTTTGTTTTTTCCCTTAACTTTTTGGTTATTTTAATGTGACTTAATATTCATATATTTCTTTTTAACTGCTTAAAGATTGAAAAATCATTTATACTTAAATGTCTGATAGATATAATTTTATAAATATTTGTTATTACATCAGGTAAGGGTATTATTTAATACTAACATTAATATAGCTTAATATTATTGGATAACATTTTTTTTTATGATAAACAAGGTAGTAGTCCGAATATTTAATAAATATAAATATGGTTTGTAAAAGAACTTAACAATTTTGCATTGTTTCAGGTTTTGCAGTAGTGGTCACATTTTGCTCAAGGAAATGTTATATCTATTGGCAATTTCTTTTTGTTAGCATTGTAGTCATGCAAGTCAATTGATGGCATGAATCTTCTGAGTCTCTTATCCAAATATTATAAAAATGTTTTTTGATTCCAATTTCTTTTTGCGAGTATTCTTCTGATGCAAGTCAATTCATGGCAAATAACTTTTTGTAATTCAACCATGTATTACGTGATCTTGTGACAGTATTTTTTTGAGAATGTTAATGTTTGATTCCTCATGTTATGGGTGATGATATTAAAACATGATCTTTTGCAACCCACAAATACACCTTATATTATTATTGATTTGCTATGCAACCATTAAATACAGTTCAATAGCTCACAATCGTAGACACGTAAAGGGAGACCCATGCGAACGCACGGGTCAGGTACTAGTTATTACTCAAAAGAATGCCGCTAGCTGTTTCACATTTGGACTATATTATTGTTGTTATATGTGTTAACGAGAAATAATAATAATATAATAAATTATATACTAGTTATGTAACCTATGTTTATTGGCAGAAGCGAAGAGCTTTCATTTAGCAGAGTCCCACCGTTTTTATTTGACCAAACCCTGTCTCCGTTTAATTCCTACCTTTGTTGACAAAATCAAATACATATTAAATTCAGTTTCATAACCTTCCAATGAGATCAGCTACTACTAGTTCCACCCTTTTTCAACATTCAACTATCCAACATATATAAAGCGAGTACACCTAATTTGAGCACACAGAACATCAAAATTCGATCCCTTCTACAAAGTTGTACCGAATCTCTCACAACTCTATATTGTGTGTGTGATGGAAAAACAACTTAAGCTGAAGAACAAGATCTTGAAAGCAGTTGCAGCAGTTAGTGTGACATTTCAAAACCCTCCTTTCAGCCCAGGAAGGGATCACAAATCAAGACAAGACAATCCAGCAGCCCGGTGGGCTAGGCCTCATGGTGTCAACAAGGGATTCTCAGGCCCAATCGTATCCATGATTCCCGATGAAGCCCGAAAAAAGCCCAACGAAAATTATTACCAGCAACAAGATCCCACATCGCCCAAGATATCGTGTATGGGACAGATAAAGTACAAGAAGAAACAGATCAAAAAATCCAACGCCAAGAGTAACGTTACCACTTCCAAAGAGTTAGAGGTAAAGAAGCGCGCGTCCACGTTTCAAAGGATGTTATTTTACACTGCGAAGCCCAAATCTGCAGGTGCAGGGAGAAGAAAATCAGATGCTTCGGCGGCGCATGTGGATGATAAGGATGCGCTTGCGAACAGAGCACCGCACGTGACTCAAATGAAGCGGTTCGCGAGTGGACGTGAGACTTTTGCGAATTTTGACTGGAAGGCGCGTGTGGAGCCAGAGGAAATAGATTTGGATTACTCTTCGGATGAAGACAGAGTGGTGAGTGAAGAAGAAGAAGATGATGAAGAATTCAGAATCCCTTTCTCTGCACCAATTTTAGTTGATGGTGGTGATGCAAGTTTGCTTAATTTGAAACCGCGAAAAGAAATCAATCTATGGAAGAGAAGAACCATGGCACCACCTAGGCCTCTTCAATTGGGATCCAGTGGTTAGAGGAAACTGATTACTCTGTTTGCTTGTTACAATGAAGATTTGTCATTCTTTCATTTTTTTTATTTGTTTTGGGTCATCGAAATGAAACATTTTCTGTGCAGAATATAGAGTAACAGATAGATCTAGCCATCTAGGTGCAACAAACAAATGTAATTGGCTATATCTATATGGCATTGATAGGCATGTATTTTAGTTTTACTGTGTATATAAAATATATGGCATGAAAAAATTACAATCTATACATATTTCAAAAAAAAAAAAAAAACAAAAAAATGGAAGATCCACCGAGCCATCGATGTTCGATAGCTACAGGACTACTTTGGAAGCAACAAGGATGATTGCTCCACATTGATAATTCAGACATGTATTATGTATTATGGTTAAAATATGATTATCAAATTATTATCTATGATATTTATTGTCATTTTTTTTTAAATTTATTTTTAATTTAAAAAATATTTTTTAATCAATAAAACTAAAGCATTAATATTTAATTATTATCAAAGTATTTAACAAAAATAACACTAGACATCTAGCAATAACCTCACCCTTTCCATTTTGTACTTTTTAAGTATAGATTTAGTTATCAAGAAAATTTAAACTTATAAAGCATAATACGTGACATAATAGTAGTCAATATTGTCTATTAATCACATCTGCAACGATTTGATCTCTACAAATAAAAATGAAGCGATATTTTTCACAAATATTCTGTGCAAACTTAACTTTTAAAATAAAATTAGTCACTTCTTGTTATTGTTATTGTTACTGTATTTATTTTTGTGAAAACGAGTGGCTAACAACCTAACTCTAATCCAAATTAAAATATCTGCTAAAAAGAGAAGCGAGATACAATGGGGCTTAGTTTTTTTTTTTTTTCCTGCAAAAATGGGGATTAGTAACACAGCCCTCGAGTTCGATTAATATAGTATTTTTTTTGGACAACGATTAATATAATATTAATTTTTTTTTTTTTATCAACCAGAGATATATTAAATAAAAAGCAGCAGAGGTGCAGAGTACAATAACAATAGAGTAATGTTATATCCTCCTAAAACATCCTCTTAAATATCTTTCTAATTAATTATTAAGTAGAGAATATATTTTATAGTTTCAAGATAAAGATATTTAATTTTCTCCTTCAATACATACTTTAAAAGAAATTAAAATGATATTTAGCAGAATATTTAAGAAGATAAATTATTACTCATAACAATACAAAGAAAATAAAAACAGCGCACAAGCTCCTTATTAAAAAAATAGTTAATAGCTTAGAATTATAGTGCGATCAAATGATGTGGGTTAAGCTCCTTATTCAATAAGTCTCAACTACCAACTAGATCAAGCATAGTTGGTGACACTGCTAAAATTGCAACATAACCCTACTTTTCATCAAGTGCCAAAAGTTGCGACACGAAATCTCATAAAAAATAGAGTATGGTTACTCCAAAAATTTGTATTCTCACTTTTCCAAAAATATTTTAAAATTAAAAATATATTATCTAATCAATAAAATTAAAAGTTAATCCTTTTATTATTAAACGGGTTCAATCTCTGGTTAACGTAATTTTCTATGAAAAAAAATATAAGCAAATCTAACTACCTCTACTTACATTTAATAAAAATTTATCTAAAATAACCTTGACTCAATTTATTTCCTCATTTATTTCAATAGTTTTAAAGTAGAGATAAGTTAATTTAATTAAGAATATTTAATAAAAACTAAATATTTTTAATATAATTTTAAAAAAATTAAATGAGACTAACTAATTTTCTTAAAGGACGCGAGATAAGATTTTATTTTATTTTTTGCTTATATTCAGTAACGGAGAGAGTAATCTATAATCTATAAATGTTATTGAAATAATTTTTAAAAAATGACAATTAATTTTTTAAAGTGACGATAACTCTACTTTCAAAATAAGGTAACGTTTGGTAACAGTACAGAATAAAATGGAATGGAACCGAATAGAACGGAATGAAACAGAACAGAATTGTGGATTAAAATGTACAAAATATTTTATTATAAAACATATAAAATTCTATTTACTTGATAGAAATTATAAAATTAAAGGAAAAATAAAATAGTATATTTTTTAATTTATTTTTTAAAAATTATGAGTATACCTAAATTATAATTTTAAAATAAATTAATTTTTGTATTAATATTTTATGAAAAAAATAAATTATTAAATATAAACTTCTCTCAATAAATATAATTATTAAATATGTTTTTAAAATTAATTATTAAATATAAATTATGTTAAATATATTTTTATTATGTAATTTTTTAAAAAAATATTTTTTAGTTGGAAAAAAATAATATAAGGCTTAAGAAATTTAAATATATATTATTTTGTTAATAAAAATAACTCTATGAAAATAATAATAATTCTTTTTTCTGTGTTCTATTTTCTTCTACCATTTTCAGTGGAACCAATCTATCTCGTTCATTTGTCTCAGTGTCCTGTTCCGTTCTTCTTAACTGACGTATCAAACGAGGAACAATACACAGTGTCCTATCCTGTTCTGTTCAAACACATCTGCCAAACGCTACCTAATACTCGAAAAGTGTATGGTAAGAACCTGAATCCTCGTTGTTCATTAGGAGAAAGGGTCCAAGTTATTAGATTGGTGGGAAGGGGAGAACCTGACACAGGAAAAGTGAATATAACATATGGTCCTGTGTGTAAGAAATGAGATTTTTTTTATTAGTTGCTTGTAGTTTTGGGTCTTTGACAGAAAAGGAAAATGTTATTGAAATAATTTTTAAAAAATGACAATAAACTTTTTAAAGTGACGATAACTCTACTTTCAAAATAAAACTCAGAAAGTGTATGGTAAGAACCCGAATGCTCGTTGTTCACTAGGAGAAAGGGTCCAAATTATTAGATTGGTTGGAAGAGGAGAACCTGACACAGGAAAAGTGAATATAACATATGGTCCTGTGTGTAAGAAATGAAATATTTTTTTTTTTGGTTAGTTGCTTGTAGTTTTGGGTCTATGACAGAAAAGGAAAATGTTATTGAAATAATTTTTAAAAAATGACAATAAATTTTTTAAAGTGACGATATCTCTACTTTTAAAATAAAACTCGGAAAGTGTACGGTAAGAACCCGAATCCTCGTTGTTCATTAGAAAAAGGGTCCAAGTTATTAGATTGGTTGGATGAGGAGAACCTGAAACAGGAAAAGTGAATAAACATATGGTCCTGTGTGTAAGAAATGAGATTTATTTATTTTTTTGGTTAGTTGCTTGTAGTTTTGGGTCTGTGACAGAAAAGGAAAGTGTGTGCTTTCTTTCTTTCTTTTAAGTATTCAGTGTCTTGTGTTGTGGCCTTTGGTGGTTTATCTATGGCTCTCCATTGGGTAAATTCTTCAGACCAGAAAAAAGTGGGTGAATTTCGGAGAAGGTAAAGAGGCCGTGGTGGTTGGGAAGCGGTGGAAATGGGAGGAGAGGAAGGTGAAAGGAAAGACTGGACGGTGGTGGATGAATACAAAATTATGTATCCATAAAGAAGAAGCCTATTGGTATCACCAACATGAGTGAAATGGGCATTCCTTAGCAATAGGAACACTAGATTCTTCCATGAAGCCACATTGGCCAGCAGGAAACTGAACTCAGATTGATACTCTGATTACATCAGAGGAGACATTACAGAAGCAAAATTACAGATCCATGCAAGCTAACTTTACTCAAGCGAATATCAATTCAACAAGACCAAGTGGTCACTAGTTACCGCAGTGTTTATTATAAGTAAAAGCCAAGCCACGTTGTTTAGCATGGGAAACTATAATGCAATGGGAGGCACTAATCACCTTGATTCCCAGAGTAAAAAGTTTCCAGAGAACCACTTAATATCGTTCGGTGCAATGGAGTAAGTTATACTCAAGTTTTTGATTTAGTAATACAAATTCAAAACTATCTTTCAATACCAATAAAGTTTCGAAAAGTGGGAAAAACCCTTTCCAGAAGACTAATTTCTATAATGTTTATAATATTTATGGTTCTTATTATAACACACATTTTAAAAAATTTTGTAATCCTTTTTATAAAATATTGCACAAATTTCATAAAGTATTTATAGTTATTTTCTTTATTTGCCCCTATTAAATGTCTTAACTTTATTATACCAACTATTAAACACAATATTTAAGAAAGAGTAAAATTGATATATTATCCCACGAAAATTAATGCAACCAACTATTTTTATTGGTATGCGTAATTGAAGTATTTATGCCTTATAATAAAGACAAGAGGAAATAATAAACTAAAAGTTTAACACATCTCCCAAAACAATAATATCGTTTTAAATAAAAACAGCAAAGCAATTTATGAAGTGTTAATTAAGTACTACTATCTATTAGTAAAAGGAAAGTATAACGAATTATATACTAAAATAGTTCATGACTTTGTATTTTATAAGTCAGTTTAGTCTCTCGCGAAATCAATTATTTTAGTCCCTGACTTTCACTATTATTGGTCATTTTAGTCCCAAACTTTCACTACATCATTCATTTTAGTCCCTGACTTTTCAAGGACTAAAATGAATGATTATATAACTCAAGGACTAAAGTGACCTGTAAAATATAAACTCAGGGACTAAAGTGACTTATTTGCACAAAGTCAAGTTAGGGATTGAAACGGTACATCACTCAGATAGTTATAACTATCTCTTTGGTTCCGTGTTTGGATTAGATTACGGTAGATAGTTGCATTTTGTATTTGAAAAAACAGCTTAAAATTATTTTAAAAAATTGGTTTTAATGGAAAATATATCTAAACAAAAATTGATTGTCTCACACAATCAATTCTTTTTCATAGCTTATTTTTACAATTAATTACAGCTAATCCAAACACACTTTCAACGACGACGATATAGGCTTGGTAAAACTAACTTATAACTTATAGCTTATGACTTATGACTTATAATTGAGTAGAGGTGTTAGGTAAAATTAGCTTATTAGATAATTTATATTTATTAAATGACTTAAAAGGACAAGTAATAATTATATATAATAAATTATTTGATAGAGTAAACATATAATAAATTACTTATAAAATAAAAAAGAATTATTGAAAGCTAGTTTTCATAAGCTATAAGTAATTTTTCATAAGGTAGCTATAAGCTTGTTGTCATCAAATACTTCCACTTGACAATAAACTACAAACTATAAACTCCTAAATAAACTATAAATTAGTGTCATCAAACAAACTCACAGTGCAAATATAGGAGATATGATCATTAATTATGGTGAAAAAAATCGGCCTCAATTCTCCAGAGAGTGAAACTGAAAAGGGGAGGATGCGTTGTTCTATTTTGTCAATACTAATACTAAGAAGACGATAAGAAGAAAGACTTAAGATTGAGAGATCCAAAGCAAGTGTGGGGCAAATGTCGTGGCATGTGTGGCCCGTTGGCCTTTCGGAAGTAAAAAATCCACGCACAAAGTGACAAAAGTAAAACCACAAAAAAAGCATAGCAGCACACATCAAGCGTCAGATTCAGACCCTGAAAGCTTCAACCAAAACCACGTTACGTTACAACCAGGCCAAACACAGCATTAGTGCTAGCCACCTAAGCATCCGCTAATGTTGCCATCTAACATGTGCTGTTCTTTGTACCACTCCCTCCCACATCTCATTTTCAACTTTCTTTTTTTTTAAAAAAAAAAAAAACTCGATGCGTTTGGAAATTAAATCCTGTCAAAAGAAACGCCTTTAACCATAAATTAGACGAGATACTTTCGTCCGTGAGATCTGCGGATCATTCAATTAGCCCACAAATAAAGGAGGAGTCACCTTCCATGTCTGTTTTCATAGCCGAATTAAATTCAATTAAATCAAATCAAATCAAATCAAATATCCTTGTTCCCCACTGTTTTCCAGTAATAGCTGTAAATATTACTAGTAAAACAAACAATTCAGTCCATCAAAACCTCTCTTGAGCTAAAGAACTCCCATCCAATTAAAATTATTAAAACTATAATAGTAAATCCAAATGAAAAATATCAAGACAGACATACAGACATCCTTGCGAATCAATACAGAGACAGACAGTCCCAGCAGAAGAAAATTATCAAAATTTAAAAAAGGAAAAAAAAAAGAGGCTAAATTAGAAATCTCAAAAACCAGGTAACATCCATCTAGTTGACATAATAATAATAATAAAGTTAAATCCAAAATAATTAAAATGAAAATTATAGGGTAAAACAAAATGAGAAGGGGAACGAAGGGATGGAAGCGGAAAGTACCGGAAAAGGAAGGGATTGAAGCAAATTTAGGGTAGCACCTCAATTGTTGTGTGCGGTGTCTTTGGGTTTTCTGCAGAGAATCATGTGCATCGGAGAGAAAATTCCAGTGTCACCCCCTCTGGTCAAATAGTCAGCGGTCTTAAATAGCATCTCATGAACATCCACCGTTCCTTTTGGTGCGATTCCCAAGGCTGCGAGTACAGTTACCACAATGTGGTTCCGCCAGTAGGCGATCCTACCCATCTTCAGACGGCTCCACCATGGCGCAGCCGGCGGCTTAGCCAGATCCCGCTCCTTCACCACCTCGAACCCCACTTTCCTAGCAGTTTCGGCTATGTCCGCGTAGCTTCGAAGCCCAGGCAACGCGTCACCTCTCTCAATCCCTTGAATAATCTCCACGTGCTCGGCGTCATCGGCGTTGTACTTGTCCGTCGTTACCCACTCGTATGAAACGTAGAGAGACCCGGGCTTCAGAACTCGAAAGATTTCCGCGTACACCTCATCCAGCTTTGGCGCGTGACACGTGGCCTCGATGGAGTACGCGCCGTCGAAGGTGTTATCGGGGAATGGCATCTGGAGAAAATTCCCGCACACCACCTCGCAGAGAGAGTCAAGACCTGCCTTCTTATTGTGCAACTTCGCTCGATTCACTTGGTACTCGTTGATTGTGATTCCGACGACATTGGCTCGCGAGTGGGCCGCGATGGCACGCATGGGCCCACCGACACCGCATCCTACGTCTAGGATTTTGTCACCGGACTTCCCTTGGATGAGATCCACGGCCATCTCTTCGTGGACGCGCGTGGCTTCGTGGTGGGATTTGCCTGGAATGGAAGGAGAGAAGTGGAAGGATTGGCCCCATCCCCACTCGTAAATATCAGTAACTAAATTGTAGAAGGTGTCGACAAAGTCGGGGACTTTTTCGGCTTTTTCGATCTCCTTCGGGCGGCGGAAGAAGGACCAGTACTGCTTGTAGTTGTCTTCGACTTTCTCGGCGGAGATGGAGCCGCCGGACAGATCGGTGGCGCGTTTGCCTTTCTGTTCGGCGGGGCCGAGAATGCAGACGAACCAGTAAAGGCCTCCGGCGAGGAGAGCGCCGGTGCAGAAGAAAGAGAGGGTGTCCATTCGATTAGAACAAAGAGATGTTTTTTTTTCTCTTCTGTGCTCCTAATTTGGGGGCTGGGCTGAGTTTGGTTACCCCTAGTTACTAGTTAAGTGGAGGAATCCATTGGCTTTTCTCTCTCTCTTTGATTTTTATTGTTTGTTTTTTTCTTTTTCTTTGTGTGGATCACAAATGCTTCTCTCCACGTGCCTCGCGCGTGAATCCAGCTTACATTTGTTATTTTGTTTAAGTGCACGAGGACAACTCAACTCAACCAAGCCACACCCCTTGCCTTGCGAAATTCGTGCATGTTAGTGACACTAACATTTTATCAATGAAAAAAGATTTTTTTATTCATAATTATCTACGTTAAAATATCTAATTACACATAAAAGTTTGATTAGATTTTTATTTTTACTTTATAATCACATATTTTTACACGTGTAACTATCAAATCCGAAAAAACACTGTAACAAAAAAAACTAATATAACTACTTTTTTTACGTACGTAACTAATATACACTTTAACAAAAAAAATAACTAATGTAACCACTTTTTTAAAGTGCATAACCAATGAATACATTGAATACACAAAACCGTGAATACAAAATCAGGACTCTTTACTAAAGTAAAAAATCATTTAATAAATATTTTATAATAAAATTTAAAACATTAAATATATTTATTATATGAATTTTTTTAACAGTTGTAATATTGCATATATTAAAAAATTAAAGGTGACAAAACTTTTTATTGTGTGTAAAATATAATCATATTAAATTTTTATTTTTTATAATAATTTTTTATCTTTAACTTTTTAACATATTCATTAATATACAGGTTAAAAAAATTGTATTATATTATAAAAAGCTTAAGTCATTTAGCTCAATTATAAAAAATAAAAATATGCGTGTGTAAATATTTAAGTTTGATTCTTAATTATTTTATGTTCTATAAACAATAAAAGAGCATATTTTAAGTTCTTAAAAAATGTTTTAAGAACATTTTTTAATAACAGTTTTTCAAATTTTTTTTTTATTTATAATACAAGTTTTTAATTTTACTTATGTTTCGCGAATTTTACTTACCATTTGCCCAGTAGTGTAGATTTAATTTGCTTGTTTTGAGGTTTGTTTAATTTATGGGTTAAACAAAAGAGGATAATTAGATCAAGTGATACTTCCTCATTTTTTTTTTAAGTGGTGTGTTTAAAAAAAAAAAAGGAGATAAATTATTTTCATTATCTTCGAAATTGAGTTAAATTGCGTTTCAATTTACTCTTGAGACAAAATTACAACCCACTCCATTTCATTAATTATAGTTAGTTTCTTTTCTCTTATAATAATTAATTGATTTTTTTATACACTAAAATTGTTAGTTTTTAGATTTACATAAGTTTTAAATTTCAATAATTTTTATTTTTCACTTTAATTCAAATTAATTCAAAAATTTTATTTTTAATTTTCAATATTATTGAATTTTTTATGACCCTTTTTAAGGGACTAAAAACAAAGATAAATTAAATAACAATATGAAAGTTTAAAAAAAAAGGACCTAATTCATGAGAAGGACCCCGCTGCATTGTCTCGGACCTTGTGTCGCAACTTTTAGCATGTTTGTTTTAGCGTTCATTCTATGGGAATTTGTGATTCTTCGTTTCAAAGCTTCAGAAGTTCGTTGCTAACAATAAACCAAACATGCACTTTCTATTTTAGAAAAAAAAAATCTTTTTTTCTTCAATGGGCAAGTTTTCTTTGGTTGAAATATAGTGTTTTTTTTCTAGATTAAAAATAGTTTGCTTGAGGGTTTATTTTTGGTCGAAGCTAGAGACTATTTGTGTCTATTTAGGAGCAAGTTCAATCATGACGCTAACTGTAGTGAAATTAGGAAAGAAAGAACTGAGCTAAAAATTTGCCATAACTAGAGACCATTATAAGTCCATCTAGCGCTATCTCGTAAATGCCCGTTCTATTCACACCACACTTTTCTGTGTGTATTATATAGAGTAAGAGATAGTACATGTCATTCAGATTAGTCTTTGAGATTTTAAAAATCTCAATTTCATTCGTAACTTTGCAAAACTTCATATATTTTAGTCCTTTTAGCTATCAAATGACATTAAAAATTAAGTACAGAAAAACTAAAATAAATGACTTTTTTATAAAGTTAAGGACTAATTTAAGGTTTTTAAAATATCAAGAGTTGTACTGTTTGTAACATCCCCAATTTACTAGTGATGATATTTAAAGCTAATTAATTGTGGAATATGATTAATACAGGAATCAAGTACCAAGTATTAGTAATTGGGAGCTAGTGTGAATTAAGGGGCAAAAAAGAAGGGAAGACTTACTTGCAATTTTTGAAAAGTTGCTAAGTAGTCCCTCCCCAAACTTTTGAGAAGGGGACAAGTCCACTAAAATTCTTCACTCTTTTCCCTTCCTCTCATTATGTGCCCAAGCTCTCACTCACTCTAAAACTTCATCTTCTCCCACTTCTCTCTAGAAACCCCAATTTCTCCTCCTTCTCTCTAGAAGAGCTCCTCCTTCCTCCATGAAGATGGCTTGCATGTTGAAGTCTTGGCCTCCAAAACTCAATCCTTCACTAGTTTAAGAAATGAGTGAGTCTAATTTCTCTATCTCTTGCTCCTTCAATGACTTCCTCTTTCATTCTCTAATCTTGTTCATGTGGGTCTCAAATGGGTCTTAGAGACACAATCACTCAAGGGACATGCAAAGGAGAAAGATGAGGAGGTGGTGACTTGGGAACTAAACCTAATGTTGGGGAAAACAAGCTCAAAGGCAAAGGAAACCTTTAAAGGTAACCCCAATAACTCAAATCCCCATCTAGAGTAGTTAGATAATCATGTGGATATTAGGTTTTGAGTCTTGTGAATGAAATTGATTGTGTGACTTGATGAGAACCCCATTGTGTGTTGATTGTGAATGTGATTTTTGAATGTATACTTGATGTTTGATGAAATGATTTACATTGACGGGTTTATGATTTTGGAAGTTGATTTGGGTTAAAGATAGAAGTTGATTGGAAAGGGGGAATAATTTTGATGAAATCTTGAGTTTTACTACTGTATCTTTGAAGTGAATTTCGAACTATTTCTATTAAGAATTGGTCATTGTGGTCCTCACAAGAGTTGTAGACAATTCTCTTAGCTTTCAAATGCCTTTAGTTTCACTTAATTTGGAGTTCTACAACTCTAGTTATGACCAAATTACTAAGACAGAGTCTATATTGAGGTATTGGTTTTGTTAAATGTACATCCCTGTCAAAGATGACTGTTTTTGACAATTAAATTTTTAGAATTGGGTTTTATGGTCTTCACAAGAGTTGTAGATAATCATCTTATCTTTCAAATTGTTTTGGTTTCACGCAATTTGGAGGTCTACAACTCTAGTTATGGCCAAAATACCAACATGATATAGTTTTGATGAAAACACGAAATTGGCTACCCGTGACTGGCGCCCAGGCACCAGGACCATGTGATTTGGCAGAAATGACACACATTCTGGCGCCCAGGCGCCAGTGTCCTGATGTTGTTGACCCATTTTAGCTTCCAAAATGCAATGAAATCCCAAAGGTTCCCTTCCTAGGATTGGAATGGATGAAAATAGGTTCTAATGTTTTAGAAAACATGCAATAGGACCTTCGAAAGGTTCACGAAAAGTGTTGGATGTCTTTGGAATTTTGGTTAAATGATTCATAGTGTAAATGACTTACGATAATTATCAAGATGGATTGAATATTTCAAGATTTATGTTCAAGAAATCAAATAGCTCTCATCATCACAAGGGTATGTTTTAAGGCCTTGTATGAGGAAGAGAATGAGGTTTGACATGTAATTAACATTGTCGGCACAATCAATCATTAGAGTTTAATTGTGTGATGAAACTTAGTGATTACGTGACTGATTGACTGTTTGACTGTTGAAGGAACTTGAGGTTTATATGGATGATATTAGTCTTAAATTTAGGAGGGGATAGTTTTACAACTTGTTGCTTGCAACACTGTGAAAACTTTTTTCTATAACCGGGAGTTACTGAGATATATGTGAATTCATATATCTCACGGTTACAATATTGCAAGTGATGCCATGGCTAGAGATGATTGAGCAAATGAATGAAGACTTACATTAGATGTTTTGTTATATATATATATATATTTGTAAAGCTAAATTGTAATTAACTGATTATGATAGAGTTACTCTTTGGAATTCACTCGGACTTGTAATTTGAGACTCTAGCCAAGTAGTTTATGTTGACCTCTCACTAGTATAGTTATGTATTTATGTATTTAGGATTTCAAACACGGTAAATTTTCATAGAATCATTGACAAGGCCACTTAATTAAGTGAATAGCATGTATGTTTCACATGATAGGTTATGGTCATTTTATTAGGGTGTTACATTGTTTCGGCAATGTCTGGCCGCCTCACTCATCACTACTCCTTAAGACCTACACCCCAAGACGAGATCGACAAACAACCTACTAGCCCGTCTTAGGACTTGCAACCCATGTTGCAAGTCAGTACACTAGCCAGTAGACCATTGCGCATAGACCTCAGAATAATTCGAGTTAACCATCCACTACTCGCAACAGTTACCCACAACCTCTCACCCATGAACAAAGAAGCGTGAGATCCTTCAATGTGTGCATAGATACCCAATCCTCAGAGCCAGATAGACATGTCACAAAAAATAACCTCAACTTTCATTGATAATCTCCCCGGAATCACACGACTTAGGGTATACCTGTTAGTCTGACATGAATCAGAACTAATCTGAATGATATTTATAATCTCAAGAACAAATTTAGGAATTTACTTGTATTACATAACTTTTTTTAAATCAAAATTAACCTTTTTTTATTTTAAAATCCAAGTAAGTTATATATCAGACACCACACATATTTATCTATAATGAAAAATCTGCTTTTTACTGTATTCTAAAACATTTCAGAAAGTTTGCTAACGAATTATGTAATCGTAAATTGTCTAAGTTGTATGTTTTTATTGCCGAATTGTACAGAATCAAGTAATTGCAACAACTAAAATCCTACATTTTCTAATTCTATGTTCTTACTACCGGATTTCTAAAATCCAGTAATGAAACATATTACTGGGCAGGCCTACCACCAACCTTAGCGAGGATTTATAGTGGAATTTAAAGATCGCCTATCAACGAGAGCTAAATTCAACAAGATGTGACTCAAATCCATGACTTTGAAGTCATGGGCCTAAGCACACACCATCTGAACCAACCCCCGTTGGCTTTAGTTAGACATTAGAATTCGGTAATAATTTCTACTTAACTTCTGAAATTTTAAAATTATAAACACTATCGAATTTTATAATTCTAGTGAGGGTTAATTTTTGGGAGAAATTAAATGGACCTATGGTGCAATGAGGAATAGCTATGACGCGCACAGTAAACGACAACTTAAATTCACTTTCACTTCCTCCCTTGAGCGTTATGTTATTCTAGAGCTGGTTCAAGGTGTATCCTACATATTCAATAGTAGTAATATTGAATTTTTTTGGACCAAAGTAAAAAAAAAAAAAGAATTTTATTTGACAATAAAACTATAAGTTTTTTGTATTTTGTTTTTGGGCTTCCAGTCCTTTTTGTTTTTGCTGATGATTGGGCCTCGCTATCTCTACGGCCCATTCTTGTACATGCTTATAAGAGGCTTTTATTTGGTGGGAGGGATTGAGATCACCCAATTTTAAAAATTCCACCATAAGAATCATTAATTTATATACTAAAAAAAATAGTGTCATTCCCAATAAAATAGTGCTAATCTCATTCACCCTTTTACCTCTTGTTTCATCAATAACACATTTCATTTTTTTGGTTTTCACTCTTTCGTTCACCTCTTGTTCCTACTCACTATCTATAATTGTAAATCATTTTTTGTCTATAGGTAGGATCCTTAAACATGAAATTCAACTCCGTTAAGAACGAGAAGAAGTTGAATAAAAATATTAGAAAAATTGAAAAACCTTTATCTATTATCCATTTGAATTTAACTCTTAACTCTAATCACTTTGATTCGCGTTAAAAACAAAAAAATTAATAAAAAAAAAGGGTTAAAATTTGATGAGTGATTTAATTCAAAAACATGCCTGATACACGGAAAAAGAAGTAATAGTTGAACTCCCTAACCCTAACATTTACTGATAGACCTATCGATCGATTATGTCAAGTATAATCCGATTAGAGCTGTCAAAATAGGTTGGTTCATTAGCCCGACATAATGTATGAGTTGGGTTAAGAAATAACGGTCCAAATAACATTTAGCCCGACCCATTCTAACAAAAAATTTTAGTGGCCCAACACGAGCTGGCCTGTGATGGGCCAGACCAGCCCGTTGGCCCAAACTGTATTTCAAAAATAATTTAACGTAAATAATTCATAATTGTGCTTGAAATAAATTATGAGACTTAGAAGAACCTAATACAAGTAAATGATACTTGAGCATAGGGATGACAACGTAATTAGGCGTGTACTGGTTATTTATATGAAAATAATATTATTTAAATACATTATATTATTTAAATGTGCTTTATTCGTGTTAGATTTATAAATTAAAATTTATATGGGAATGATTTTTTCTTTTTGTGTTGTTTTGTGAATTTTCACTAGAGAAAATTTATAGAATAATAGCATCATATTTTTATGGCTAAATTTATATTTTAGTCTCGTAACTTTATCTCAAATTTTAATTTGGTCCTTTTATTTTTTTTCTTTATAATCTTAATTTATATTTTCAATATAATATAATCGTTTTCTATTAATTTTTGTTGGTAAATAATAACTAACAAGAATGTCAATAATAAAACTTTGTATCATTGTCTTTTTCTTTCTCATATCCAGTAACTATTTTAGACATTTTTATTAATTATTTAATGAAATAAAATAAAGCAAAAATAAGTAAAGAATCAATATGAACAAAAAAAAAGAGATCAAAACTGAAATTTAGTCTAAAGTTTAGGGACCAAAATACTACTTTTGCCTTATTTTATTTATTATAATATTTACCATTAATTTATTTATTCTTCAACTATTAAAAACTCTTTTTTTTTATTCATTAAAGCTCAAATACACCTTTAATAATGTAACCATAATTTAAGTATTTGATATTTTCATTAAAAAATGGACTTAAATAAAAACTAAATATTAGATTAAAAAGCAAAATCAAGTTAGTATCTATCAAATCTAAATGTTTTAATAGGGAATATAACTTTATTGAATTCTGATTGTCTCATCTCAATTTTTTTATTTGATTGGATAAGAGACCATGGTATCATCTTCATAGAGATGAAACCATAGAAATACTTATCAAGAAATAGCAAGAATAATTAAGAACAGCCATGAACGTTATAGCAAAACTTGGACAACTAACACATATTTTACATCAATTTGACTTGAAGAATTTAAATATAACATCGAAACAACATAAAATAAAAATTACAAATCACATATTAAACCCAAAAAACGATCAAACCTTGTGCTAGAATTGTATATAATGTATTCCTAATAAATACTTGTGTTTAATTTCAATTTTAGTCATAAACGTTGCATTTTAATTTGTTAAAAGATAAAAGAATTTTAAGAAATATTGTGCTTAAACTAAGAGCAGATGTTATTAAAAGAGAGGATTATTTTGCAATATTAAAAAACTATATTGAATTAGATGACGTGGATGAATTACAACAAGTGTCATTATTAAATGGAGCCACATGGAAGAACAAATTTGTTCCTTATTTTGAAGAAACACCGGAGAAACCACCTTTATTATATTATAAGTATTATATTTCATTTGTAAAAAAAAATCTGAAACATAATGTTAAATATTTTTGAGTGATGCTGTTATTTTTTGTATGTAGCTCTTGGTTATTAATTATTTGTAAAATGATGAGCTGATATGACTTTTATTTAAGAAGTTATTTGTCATGATTTTTTATGAATTCCACTAGTCCAGTACATAAATTGTAGTTAGTACATGATTTTTTTAGTGCGTATTTTAATCAATTTGATTTTTTGGTTTAATTTGTTTTTATAAAACAAAGTAAAAAACCCATAGACTGGCCCGCTTGGCTGGGCCATACATTTTGCAGCCGACGACAAAGTTGACTTGGACCAACCCGGCCCGAAAATATGCTCGGCCCGCCCCGTCCCGAATTGACAGCCCTAAATCCAATAACTGGCTTTGCTATTAATCATTAAATATTATTATTGATATATCTAATTAATATCTTATATAATAATGTTAGACCATTGTGCTGCTGAAAGTTCTATCTTTTTGACCGTATATGACTTGTAACAATAGATGATGTTCGAGCTATAGGGTAATGTGTCCTTAAACCTAGGGAATTCAATATCGTCAAATAAGGACCATCTTCTTCAAGAAGAGGGATGGTGTGCAATAGTGCAGCCATACATAAAATTGAATTGTATGTTACGAAATAAAGTCATTTTGATGGCACAACAAAATAAATTAAACATGCATTCAATCATCACATGTATCATGTATGTTAATAATGGCTGAAAAAACAAGAATCAATCCAAAAGGTCATCAGAGTATAATGAATTTGAAGGATCGATCTTTCTTTCTTTTTGAGACAACTGCAAGAATCTTTCATGTTACTATTCTTAACTACAGTGGCTCTTGATTTAAAATATGGTCTTTGATATCTAGTGTCCTTAGGGCATTAGATAAAGTTACTAGAAATAGAAAAACAATCATAAGAGCACATTGTTCCGTCTTTCAAAAATATAAAAAGCTACACATTTCAATACATTTTTACTATATTTAGGCTCTTAAATAGTGCCCTTAAGACACTAAATATCATTTGCTTTTAGAATATCCAATCCATCAATCATGAGTTTCACCAAGTCACGAATGAATTAGGCCCACTTGGACGATGCCTGTTGATGGAAAAATGGTGTAAAATACTTGCACGCTTCAAGGCGTAAGTTAATATATCCTCTCGTTATTTGTATTTTCTTAGAAGCTACGCCTCCCTTTCATAAGTCACTACTTAACAAAACAAACTTCAAATCAATTAAAATAGCGCTTCAGCTACAAGACCAAAAATCTTTGTCTCACTGTCACTAATCAGTGTCTCAAAATATAAGGCGTTCCCACAAATTAAATTTTAGTTCTTGCAAGCAAGGGATAATCAAAAGCAATTTCCCCCTCCTTTTATATCTCAAAACATTTTTATATACTTATTACAAATTCTAAAATCAATGGTTGGATCTTAGCCAAGTAGATAAATACCAGCAAATTAAATAAGCCAAAATTAATGTTGTCACCATGTTAATTAAATAATTATTGCTAGTATATTAGTTAGATAATTATTTGAAATAATGCACAAGTGAGAGAGAGATATCACGTAAAGCAATCGCAAGAGGCAGACTACGCTTTTTCTTGTGATTAGCTTTGAGGTCCTACTATCAGTTTTCTTTTTAATTTCTTTTTTTTTTTTTTGTTTTTGACAAACAAGGTCCTAATGTGTCCCACTCATTAATTTATTTATATATATAGGAGCTTCTAATTGAATCTTTAAATAGAGAGGAAGGTGGCTTCCAGTGCAAGAGAAATTATTAGGAACTTACTGAGGATTGAAGCTAGATAGGTAGCTATGTTTCAAATAAAAGAAAATTGAGAGAGCGAGATCATCGATCATCAGTAATTAATTATGGAGAAAAAGTTGTATGCGTTGAGCCATCTGTTCATGACAGTGTTTCTTCATAACTTGTCGGTGTTCATGGTGGTTCCGGCCATCACCGATGTCACAATGGCTGCGCTTTGTCCCGGACAAGATCAATGCTCATTTGCCATTTACCTCACTGCTTTTCAACAAGCGGTCAGTTAATTAATTCCACCATTATAATATGTAATAGCACATTATATTATACAATTCTTCATAAGTAACACAACACCAACCTTCGTTACTACTCTGCTTTCTGCACGAGGTTTGACTTCCTTATTACTATTGTAAAAATACACTGATGATGAGTGATTAATTCGGTGCGTATATTACATTATATTATATTATATTATGTACATGCAAATTTTTACACAAATATTCTTTTAACATTACTCTTTTTAATTTTACAATGTATAATTTATATTATTAAATTTGCATCTAAAATTAATAACATGGAAAAATTGACCATACATAATATATTTGGGTTGAAAGTCACGTAGATGTAAATAACAAAAAAAAAAAAAGGTCACGTACATGTTATCATCTTTAATTAACTTTATACTTTTAAAGAAATCTGTGTAATGAGATAGTAAATTTTAGGAGAAATCAACGTATAATTTATGAAATATCCTGGTGTAAACTAATCAAATTTAAAGAGAGTTTAGTGTAATTTTCTCAATAAAAATATATTTTAACCTACTTTTTTTTCATTCTCTTTGTTGCTCTACTTTTACTTCTCGTTTAGGAGAATTCGCAGTACTTTATAGTTTATATCATTGTTCTTATGGGAAAAAAATTAAAAATAAAAAAAAATCTGTGATTGATGCAGATGATAGGGCTGGGAACGCTTGTGATGCTGCCACTATTGGGTAATCTCTCGGATAAATATGGAAGGAAGGGCGTTCTCAGTGTCCCCATGTGGCTCACAATAATTCCCTCGGGTAGTACTTCTGCCTTCAATTTCTTCCCTTTGTGTTATAGTTAGTTATTCTTTGGCCTCTTTTACATTTTTTTCTTCAGTATAACAAACATTAGTTGTTGAACCAAACAAAAACAAATAATAGTTTAAGTTATACCGGTTAGCTTCAGTTTCTTAAGGACAAAGTAAAATATTTTATTTAGTAATAATAAAATTGAGAAATTGAAGCTGGAGAAATTTGTTATTTATTATGCATATATATACATATATTATTAACTGTATTTTTTTGGTTAATAATTTGACATAAAGCGATTAATTTCTTATTAAGGCTTAATTTTATAAATAATTAATATGATTATATATATTATGAAGGTTAAGTTTATTCAATAATTTAGTAATACAAAATTCAATAATAATAATAATAATATATATTTTCTACATCGTATATAAGAAAATAAAAAATACTGCTACATTATTTTTGTAAGGTGAATCAGATATTTTGTATGTAATTATGCATCTGGTGCGGAGTTCAGTAAAGGAGATGTTTTGTGGCAAATTGTAATTGTAATTGTTGTGATGGCTGTTGGATAGGCATATTAGCTTACAGCAGGAGGAGAAAATTCTTCTACGCTTACTACGTAATTAAGACACTTGTTGCCATGATTTTCGATGGAAGCGTTCCTTGCCTCGCTCTAGCTTATGTGGTATAGTAACTCTTCGTCTTCGGTATTCACTATTTTTACTCTCAAAATAGCACTAAGTAGTAGTAGTAGTAGTAGTAGTATGTAGTAATGTAGATGTAGATTACACTGGCGATTGTATTCGTACCTATGGAGTTTTCATGCACTTCCCTCCAATTGGTTTTGGTTTTGGTTTTCAGGCAGATAACATTCCAGAAGATGGACGAAGCACTGCATTTGGAATTCTTTCGGGAACAGGGTCTGCTGCGTTCGTCTGCGGCACTCTTTCAACTCGATTCCTATCTACTGCTCATATTTTCCAGGTGCTTTCTTTGATTTTTTATTCTTTCTTTCTCTAATCACATCCTAATCTCAGTCTTCATTATCAATTGTGTTTTAATTGAATTAGGTTTCCACTCTTGTTGCGGTGATCGGAGCGGTGTACATGCAAATTTTCCTTCGGGATTCCGTCATCAGTGACAACCAGCTCTACACCCCAATCATTTCATACCAAAAGCTTGTGATTCCTAAAATTGATGGAACATCCAGAACTAACAAGCAGATCCTTAAAGCATTGCGTTCTTTGCAAGACCTAACCTCCTTTCTAAATAGTAGGTGCGCCACTTTTCCTTCCTCTGCTCCTGTCTCTACCCTGTCCTCTTTAATTTATCTATATATTTGATCTTAGAGTGTTGAATTTAAGACTAGTTTATTTATTTATTTGCATGTTCCGCACTAATGACTATAAACAGGAAGTGTTCAAGGAAGAATACAACCTTTCTGCAAATGATTAATCTATCTTAATATTTTATATTTCCTGTTTAACGTTTCTACTATTAACTAAAATTTGTGCAATTAGCAGCATTTTTCAAATGGCATATGATAACATGCTCAAACACTAGAACTGCTCCTCATCAAAGAAGTCTACTTCTGTATATTGGCTCCTTGTTTTACTTTAATACATTTCTTCAATGCAAGTTAAAATGCAAGTATTCATGTTTTGCTGCTCATAGAGTAGAACATTTATTATATATTGACAAAAGATAGTCTTGTTTTCAATGCCATAATTATACTTGTATACCCGAATTCACAGCTTGACTATTACTCAAGCAGCAATCGTTGCATTCTTCAGCAACCTTGCAGATGTTGGCCTTCATGGTTCAATGATGGTACTTTCTGATTTTTCTCCTTTCTAGTAATTATCCTTTTGAACTTTTTCTCATATTTTGATTCTATTGCATAGTTTAGATATCACACATATTTTATCTTGATTTAATTTGATTTCTGAGTTCCAGTGGACTAGTATCAATAAAGGCTTATGCATATTTAAATATAACAACTTCCAGAGCATACATTAACTCTTAATTGTATTATGAGTATTTTGATGAGGATAACACACAATTTTTGGTCAATTGTTTTTGGTGTTTTGGTTAATTAGGTTCAAGCTGACTTGTCCAGTATCCGAGTTCCAAGCACATACTGACTGTATATATGGAGCCATCGTATCTCTCATATATGTTTAAAGTCACATTTTGCCATAGGCTTCTGAATTTCTTTTAGTCAGTAGTTTAGTGACGTTTAATTTCTTACATCTCCCAACGTCTTCAATCTTCATCATGGAGTATTCATGTCCATTTGAATTTTACCTTTACACCATGTCTTTGGGAAGTTGTATTTGTGTACCTGTATTTATATATTAACATAGAGTTGAACTAGTTGTTAATAAAACCTTGTTTTTACCAATGCAGTATTTCTTAAAAGCTCGTTTTCACTTTGACAAGAATCAGTTTGCTGACTTGATGGTCATTTCTGGAGTTGCAGGGACTGTGTCACAGGTAATTTTACATGTCTATATTTTAATGGTAAACTGTATTCATTTTTCCTTTTACCCTTTCATAGATCTTCACTTTGTTTGAGTTTATTATGAATCTAAATATCAAACATTGATTGTCACAGCTTCTTCTTATGCCTGTCTTGGCTCCTACTCTGGGTGAGGCAAGGTTACTTTCGATCGGACTATTCTTTCATTGTGTACATGTAAGTGTTTTGCTTTTTGTGAAATACTAAAAGAAGTCGTTTATTTATAAAGTTCGAAAATAACAAAATGAATTGAATGAAATTGAATGCAGATGTTCATTTACAGCATAACATGGTCCTCGTTGGTATGTATCTTGCAACTCTGTAGCTAATGACAAGTTCATTTCAGTTAATCATTTATTCACTATATGTTATATTAAAGTGAAACTAGCAATGATTTTTTGGATTCATGTAGGTGTATATACATATGCTCCCAATGCCCCTACCTCCTTTTTTATGTTGTTCAATTACTAATGCATGAATGTTGACAGGTTCCTTACGCTGCCGCAATGTTCTCGATTTTGTTTGTTTTGTCACAACCTTGTGTGAGTTTCTGTCTTATTTTATCTTTCTATATTATCACGTAAATGGATAATCAGCTATTTCCCCTTGGCCCTCAATCAAGTATTCAAAACATAAATTTTAGTAGTTTATTTTTGCATTCTGCAGATACGAAGTATTGTGTCTAAACAAGTTAGTCCCCATGAACAGGTATTTGTCAATAATACCAATAATATTTCCATGTGAAGCATGCGGCTATTTCATCATTCCTTTTGTTACCAACTGATAGGGGATAATGTATTCGGTTCCTTCTTACTCTTAGAGTTGGCAAGTAAATCATAATACATTAGTCAAATTTTAATAAATTTATCTTTGTTTAGCATGTTTCCTATTTTTTCTAGACAATTCCAATTTTTTCAGTTCATTTCCCCCCTTGTTTTTCTTCTTTTTTCAGGGGAGGGCTCAAGGTTGCATCTCAGGCATATGCTCAGTTGCACAAATTGTTTCTCCTTTGGTTTTCTCTCCTTTAACTGGTGAGAAGAATGTCATTATATCATGTTAGATTTAGATTACCATTTAAATGTATTAAATAAGCATTCTTTCTCAATTTTCAGCACTCTTTCTGTCTGAAAGGGCACCTTTCGATTTTCCTGGCTTCAGTATAATGTGCATGGGACTTGCTTCGGTAAGAACTTAACTTTAATGACAATGCCTATATTCTTCGTTTCCAACATTTGAGTTCAGATTTCTATTGTTCACCTTTGTCTCAGGGAATCTCCAAAAACGATATTCTGACTACATAAATAGTCTAGGTCTGGTATATACCATTGAAATTTGGTGATCCATTCAGATAATACATGAAAATAGCATGAAATAATTATCTTCATGTTACCCTTCTAGCGTTGGAACTTCTAATCTTCCAACAATGGCTAGGACCTAGGACCACACCTCATGTCCTTCTCGTTGTACATATAATACAATTCTCTATCTAATTCATCATCTAATTGAGTTCTGTCGTTTAGGATTTTATTAATTCAAGCTTGGTGGCAGTAATTTCAATTTGTTCCCGTATAAAAAATATTGTATTTAATATTTTTTATGATAGTTGAAGCATATTTTGGACAAATTTACGTTATTTTCACATGTATCTCTCCCATACATACGTACTATCTTTCATTGACTTTTATATTGATATTTCTATATGGCTCACTTTACGAATGAGTTTTGTTTTGCAGATGGTGTCTTTTGTTCAGAGTATGATGCTTAGAGTAGTGGTTCCCCCCATTTTGAGTTAGGCGGATAAAAATTGATTGGAGATCTGATTTTAGAGATTGTAAGTATTTGCTAAACGTAGGAACATTCCTTATCTTCACGACTTCACATGCTTTGCCGTCAATCATGCTTCTGATAAGGAAATAAGATATTGAAGTCTATTCCTACTAGATACTAGATAAATTCGTCTGTATAGTCTTTTGTTTTTTTTTTGATACAATTTGTCTGTATAGTCTATAAATTAAAAGAGTACAAGGTTAAATTTTGATTTTTACGGGCATAGACATTTTGTTATGTTATTGCAATTTGGAAGCAGTTATTAGACGTGCAATCGCAACATA
This sequence comes from Cyamopsis tetragonoloba, assembly GCA_037177725.1. Taxonomy (NCBI): domain Eukaryota; kingdom Viridiplantae; phylum Streptophyta; class Magnoliopsida; order Fabales; family Fabaceae; genus Cyamopsis; species Cyamopsis tetragonoloba. The sequence continues at coordinate 85,082,564 of CM074119.1, forward strand.
GTGTCCCCGAATGCTACTCTTGGTAGGGCACCTCTTAATGAAGGAGTACCTTCGCTTCAGGGATGATACAAAGTTACAAACGCAACAAATGAAAATATCTATTTGGGGGAGAAAAACGAAGCTACGTGTAAGGATCTTCACCAGTGCGTGACTCTGTTAATATTCAAAACGTTGCCCAAGTCATTATCACAAAACAATCTTGCATCTCCCTAGTTATGAAATATATAGTCCACATAATCATTTAGAATTAAATAAAAACACGGTAAATTAACTAATGTGTTTTAGATTCTAAGAAAAGAAAATCACTTATTAACCCTTGCTGAAATCTCATGGCAAATTTTCGGGGGCAGTGTCAGCCACGCAACGCAAACGAAATTAGTCTTATTCTAAAGGTGAGAAAACTCGGTATTATATCAAAAATTATAAGCTTAGTTGTACCTTTTGTTTTTCAAATATAATTTTCTTAGTTTTTTTAACACTTTTCTCTTAGGCGTTATAACATGCAGTTCCGATAATCTTTTTTAAAAAATTTGAATGCATTATATCGAGAACTAACATTTATTTCTTTACTTCTTTTTTTTTGTTGTAATTTTAAAAAGAAGGGATAATTATACCAATATTTTCTGAAGTTTGTCTATATTACATTTATCCCCTTCAGTTTTCAAAATTACACTTATCCCCATAAAATTTCTACATTCATTACATAAACTCCCCTAATGTTAATTTTTTCAATGGTGTTGTTATGCATATTTTGCATTTTTAAAAAAAAATATTCTACCATTTATTATTTTTATTACTTTTATTTTATCATTTTTGTAATAAATGTAGAAATTTTAGGGGGTAAGTGTAATTTTAAAAACTGGAGGGGAGTAAGTGTAATATAGACAAACCTTAAGAAAAGTTGGTATAATTATTCCTAAAAAAAATGATACATGATCGTTAGAATATGAGAAAAACGGTATAAATATATCATTTTTTCTAATTTCTATAGTTATGCTTATACACAAGTCAAACCTTTCTCTAGTATGATTTTTACATCTCTTAACTTTCCTTATAAAGGAATATGATAATTAAAACGAAATGAAAAAAATAATCATATGATCATTTGCATCCACAAGGTTTATTTTTTTTTATAAATCAAAAAAATATTATTACTCAAGCATAAGAAATACCGAAGAAATAATACAAAAGACATGACAATGGACAAACAAAGCAAACCCAACAAACAAATAAAGAAAAAAGAAAGACAACATAGCCAATGACACCACAACTTTCAAACATGACAATTACATGATGAAAATAAAACACCAACGTCGGTCAAATAATATCATTAGTAAGTGTGTGTTTAGATTAGCTGTAATTAATTATAAAAATAAACTATGAAAAAGAATCGATTGTTTGAGACATAGTTGATTTTTGTTTCGATATATTTGCTGAAGCGATTTTTAAGATAATTTTAAGCTTTAAAAAAACTATTTTGAAGCTATTTTAAATAATGTCCAATTTTTAGCTGATGGACAAACAACTTTTTTCTTTGTTAAAAAATAATCAAAAGTTTTTTAAGTGCAACATATAACTATCCAACAAATGTTATGAAAAAACTATTTTGAAGCTATTTTAAATAATGTCCAATTTTTAGCCGATGAACAAACAACTTTTTCCTTCGTTAAAAAATAATCAAAAGTTTTTTAAGTGCAAAATATAACTATCCAACAAATGTTATGAAAAAATCTCATCCAAGCATACTCCAAACCAATTTAACATAGAAGCATAAAATCTACGTTCATAACCAAGAGCGAACCTTCACCAAATCTAACATGCGAAACATGCGATAAAATTTCAAGATTCATTCTTGAAAATAACATTATTATGAACTATGCATATGTCCCGACAATAAAAAATCAAATTACAACCCACTTTCTCTTCTTCGACAGCTTGAGTAAACTCTAGAAGTGTAAATAATGAAATAATATTATTGTGTAAAACCGAGGACACTCTAAATCAGCAAAGAACATGATGTTCATAGCCATTGGTCTAATAGTTGAGAAGTAAAACTTTGAATAACAACTCTTCAATTCGAATTTCTATGAATACATTTTAGCCTTTTAACAAATATAAAATCCTTTACATTTTATAAAATAATGATAATTTTTTTTATAAATCAGAAAGAAAAAAAAAAGGTTGGGAAAAATAATCACGTACTACCTTTTTGGACTGGACGTCATTTAACGCAGTACCTGCCCTGTAGAGCCGAAAAGAGTCAACGATCCACAAAACAAAAGATTGACCTTCATACAAAGTTGTTGTACTGTGTAACTTAAAAGCTGTAATTTCCCAATCGTGGCAACTACATTACATACACGCATTTTCAATCATGTTCAAAAATAGACGTCAAAACAGCAACGGAACGATTGTCCAATTCTGCTAGCTTACCTTGTCTTTCCCGCTAGCATACCTGTTCTTTTCTTTCTTTCTATTCACCATCGTATTTATTATTGGACATTGCCTTACCGGAGACACAACCGTTTCTCATTCGGTTTCGCCGCCGGGGGAATTAATTTAAACGAAATAATGCTGTAGCCTCTAGGCGTCCGTAACGCCGATCTGTGATAGAGGGCGTTTCGTGCTACGCATTATTCAACGCTCCCTATCACTCTCCCCTCTTCCCCTGCTAACTCCGTTTCAACAATGGTGGTCACAATGCCTCATAAATCGGACAAAGTGTTTTACCTTCACGGAAACCTCGATTTGAAAATCGTCGAGGCTCGGTTTCTTCCAAACATGGACTTGCTCTCCGAGCGCGTTCGCCGGTTCTTCTCCGCTCTCAACACCTGCGGTTTTTCCATCACCGGTCAACGGAAACACCGTCCTCCACACCACCATCACCGGAAAATCATCACCAGCGATCCTTACGTCACCGTTTGCCTCGCCGGTGCTACGGTAGCACGCACACGCGTCATTTCCAACTCGCAGAACCCTACGTGGAACGAGCATTTCAATATCCCTCTCGCGCATCCGGTTTCGCAGGTAGAGTTCTACGTGAAGGACAACGACATGTTCGGTGCTGACTTGATCGGAATCGCCACCGTCTCCGCTGAGAAGATCTTATCCGGCGACGCTATCAGTGATTGGTTTCCGATCATAGGTTCGTTCGGGAAGCCTCCCAAGCCGGATTGCGCCGTTCGCCTCGAGATGAAATTCACGAGATGCGTGGACAGTCCTCTGTTCCGCTCCGGAATTGCGCCGGATCCGGATCGGTTCGTCGTTCAGGATTCGTATTTTCCGGTTCGGCGTGGAGGTTCAGTGACGCTGTATCAGGACGCGCATGTTCCCGATTCGATGTTGCCGGAGATTGAATTGGACGATGGGGTCACGTTTCAGCAAGGGAAGTGCTGGGAAGATATTTGCCACGCGATTTTGGAAGCGCATCATTTGGTTTACGTTGTTGGTTGGTCCATCTACCACAAAGTGAAGCTAGTCAGAGAACCTACGAAGCCATTGCCTAGCGGTGGAAATTTGAATCTGGGGGATTTGCTCAAATACAAGTCACAAGAAGGTTTGCGAGTTTTACTATTGGTTTGGGATGATAAGACTTCGCACAGCAAATTTTTCATTAACACGGTATTTTTTAGTATTTGTTTTTGTTTTTGGCTTTTACCTATTATATTAAGATCAAAATAGGATAGGTTGAAGTTCGTTCATGTTTTTGGGTTTTCATGACTTTCTTCTTTGTTCTTTTCATGACACTTTCGGTTAGAAGTTAGTACGGCATTTTACTGGGACCGAGGGGAACATGGGATGATAATACCAAGTTAATTTGGTTAAATATTTAAGTTAGCGAGACTTACTATATAATTCTGTACTCTTTCTTGTGTGTTTAATGAGTTTCGTTACCCAAAAAGCATGCTCTGTTCCGCATTACATTCAGCTTGGCAGCACCAATGGGGTGATGAGTTTTATTGTATAAATTAATGACTACTACTTAGAAGTTTTAATCTATTTATATTATTGCTAATTATTTTGAATAATCATGTGAGAATGTAAAGACAGTTTCTGACTTTGTTTGAGCTTACTAAGTTTAAGAAATAAGGTGTAACACACTTTGTTTAACCCGTTAAGATCATTTTTGTATGAGTTACATGGACTAGGTCCTTGGAACATGCTTGTAGCATGTTACTATGACTTCCACCTTCTAGGAATGATTTCATGATCTTCCTTCACTAGTATCGAGTTTCAGTATCCAAATTGGATCATACTGTGTTCCAGCTCTTCAATTTAGATATAAATACCTACTGACATATTCCAATTCTAGTTATGATGTTTGCTTTCTGATTTATAGAATTCACACTTGATTTGGTGTTCAAATTTCTGATATAGGCTTCTAAGAAATCCTCATTCAGCTTTTGTTGCCATTATTTTACTGCTGCCGAGTTTTGTGCGTGCAAGTTACTCGAACAGAGATACTGATCTGTGCAGATTAACTTTGTTTGGTTTTCTGCCCAGTTACATGTGGTTTTTGCTTATCTTCATAAGCTTACAAATTAGTAATTTGGTTGCAGGCTGGAGTTATGCAAACTCATGATGAAGAAACTAGAAAGTTTTTCAAGCATTCTTCAGTTTCATGTGTGCTGTCACCTCGATATGCCAGCAGTAAGCTTAGCATTTTCAAGCAGCAGGCATGCTTTATGCTATTGTTTAGTGGCTTTCACTGATTTTGTCATGTTATTATTACAAAGTTCATTCTTTATCATTCTTGCTTTTCATCCTTTCATGATATCACTCTAGCTTTTAAAATAAATCACTGGAGTAATGGATCCTTGCATGTGAGATTTGTACAGTATAAAATTATATGACAATTTTGTGTTTATCTGATTATCTCTCCCTTCATAAACTTTAAATAAGTGGGGTCCTATCAAAATTTTTTAATGTCTATAAAGAGAGAATGGGCATAAAGATTTCACATGACAAGATCACATGGAAACCTGACATGGATGGATTCATTTCAATGCACAGGATAAAATTTCTTGAATCTTCACATTATGTGTTGCTGGCTTACTGCATTAGTGGGGGCGTCCTTTCATTTTTAATTAATGGCTCCAACTGCATAGCTAGCATGTATAAACTGTTTATGTAACAGTTGATCCAGGAAAAGAAAAATCTGTTTCTTTAACAATCAGTAATTGAGTTTTTTTGGATCCCAACAGGGATTTTCTTAAGAAAGAAAATTTGTTTTTAAAGCACTGGAAAACTTATTGACTATATTATCTGGAACCAAACTTCTCAGGTTGTTGGAACTCTCTTTACGCATCATCAAAAATGTGTCATTGTGGATAGTCAAGCTCACGGTAACAATCGGAAGATAACTGCATTCATAGGTGGTCTTGATCTTTGCGATGGCCGGTATGATACACCTGAGCATAGAATCTTACGTGATCTTGACACTGTTTATCAGGGTGATTATCACAACCCCACATTTTGCGTAAGTTCATAACCTTTGAGGATTGTTTACATTACTTATAAGTTGTTAACCTTTTCAGTTTAACATATTACACGTCCATTTTTGTTTCTTACTCTAACAACCAAAACTAGAATTGTTAAGTTAGATGAGTTAATTATTAACCACATGTTCCTGCAGTGATTTCTTGGTCTGAAGTATTGAATTATTTACATTCATATGGACAATGTTTTAGCATGTGTCTAATTGTTACCATGTTAAAGTAGTGACAGAAAACTCCCCTTTCCCTCCTTCCAGACAATCAGCAAGTTTGACATGTTAGACATACAGCAGTGTTAATTGCCACTTCACATTAGTAACTTTGTAAACATAATAGTTGACTACGGTTTTGTTCGATGCTGAGATTGAGATCGGCGCTGCACTCTTACCAAGTGAAATTTATCTTCCATTTTATTTATAGGCGGGAACCAAGGCTCCAAGGCAACCATGGCACGATTTACATTGCAAAATTGAAGGCCCTGCTGCATATGATATACTTACTAATTTTGAACAGCGCTGGAGAAAAGCCTCCAAATGGTCTGAGTTGGGCCAAAGATTCAAAAGAGTATCTCACTGGCATGATGATTCTTTGATTAAGTTAGAACGCATCTCATGGATTCTTAGTCCTTCTGAGTCAACTCCAAATGATGACCCTGAATTATGGGTTTCAAAGGAAGATGATCCTGAAAATTGGCGTGTTCAGGTTACTAGTTCACTGTCTTAAATGTTTTTTGCTTCTTTTTCTTTCGACAGAGAATTTGTTTACTTATATTTATTGATGTTTTTCATAGGTTTTTCGATCCATAGATTCTGGTTCTTTGAAAGGATTTCCTAAGGATGTATTGGAAGCTGAGGCTCAGGTAACTTTAAATGCTTAATAGGATGAAGTTTACCGACATTGTGTTGCTCTGTAGATTAATGGTATTCAACCTTTGGATTTCCCGTGTCACTAATTTCTATTTTATTTCCACTGCAGAACCTTGTTTGCGCAAAAAATTTGGTCATAGACAAGAGTATCCAAACAGCTTACATACATGCAATCAGATCTGCTCAACATTTTATTTATATCGAGAATCAATATTTCATTGGATCATCCTTTGCTTGGCCATCTTACAAAGATGCAGGTTTTGGAAAATTATTGCTATCTACTCATGTAACTTGTTGCATCTGCTTACAACTTTTATTGCTTATAATTTCTCTGTAAGCATTAGTTTTGCTACTTTTAGCTCAGAATACTTCGGAATATTGTGGTACTTGCAATACCATGTTTTTTTACTCGCGTTGTGTAAATTGAATAATTGGTACAGATTATTGGAGGAAAAAGTACTCAAAAGTAACTATAAGCTATGGAATATCTTGAAATGGACATTTTTATCATTGTTTTTTCTCAAAGCCCATATAATGGGTTGGATAAGGCTTGGTTTTTGTTATTGATCTTTTTCATTAACTTTTTACAAAAACCTGATCTAGTTGTCTAATATAAAAGTTTTATTCTATGATCAGGTGCTGATAACTTAATTCCTATCGAGTTGGCACTAAAGATAGTCAGTAAGATAAGATCCAAGGAGAGATTTGCAGTGTATATTGTCATTCCAATGTGGCCTGAAGGTGCTCCTTCTTCTGCCTCAGTGCAAGAGATTCTCTTTTGGCAGGTAATATAGTGTGATATTCGTAGATAGCATACCGTATAAAATTTCAAAATAGTAGGTAACGTGTTCTTCGATCAATTGTAATTGTAATTAAACAGGAATTCACAATTTCAGGGACAAACTATGCAAATGATGTATGAGATCATAGCTCGGGAGTTAAAATCTATGCACCTTGACAATATCCACCCACAAGATTACCTGAACTTTTACTGTCTTGGAAATCGAGAGAAGTCAACGGCGGTAGTTTCAAGCCCAAGTAATTCACCTTCCAACAATGGCGACTCGGTAATGATTCAATTTTTTTTCTTTCTGAAATCTGGGACATTGTTAATGGAATTAATCAAACAAACAATTGAAAATGCGTTAGGACCTTAATTTCATAAGTTTGCGTCCACTAAGATACATATGGATATCGTAGAAATAGAACTTTTCCTCGACTCATCTCAGCCTAAAATATATGCATGTTTTCGTAAATGTATTTTTACGTTAAAAATGGCATTCTTAAGGTCCCATTTAAGACATTTTATTTAACGAAATATATGAAATTCATCTGTTACGTTATTTGTTCTAGGCTTCTAGCTGTTCATATTTATAAATTTACTTTGCTTCTAGATCGCTACTGATCCTTGAGCAGGCCTTCAATACTACCATGTCTTCTCCCTTTTAAAGTCATCCTCGAGCATTTCTTAAATAATTGGTCTTTGAGTTGCATGATCTAAGTTTATGTCACTCTAAAAATTATTTTTTTAAGTAGAGCATATTTTTCAACTAATAAAATAAAAGAACTAATATTTAAATACTATTAAAATATTTATAAAAAATGACAATAGACTTATAGAAGTGACAATAGGATTCGCGATCACCCCTAAATTTAGCATGAAAATTGAAGAATCGTATGAAAAGTAATAAGAATTTGGAACGAATAAAGAGATAAAAAAAAAAGATTGAATGTTGTAATTATAGATGAAGTTATTGTCACTCTATTTGATTTATTATCACTCCTCTTTAAATAATTTTTAATTTATAATCAAAGTACTATTAATTTCTAAATATTATTAAAATGGTTGATTAAGAATAACAATAGACAAAATAGAGTGTTAATAGCCCACTCCGTAATTATTTCTTAAATGTTGATTTTTTTATACCCAAAAATCATACACAAACCTTACACCCTCATTATTTTATTATTTCTTAACTCCTTTAGTATCCTTTATTTTCTTAATTTTTAATTTAGTTAAATCAAATAATAATATTATATTATGGGTGTAAGAGGGGTGTAAGCTTTTTGGGTGTCAAGAAAATATTTTCTTATTTCTTAGGTCTTGTGTCCAACCAAGTTTAAATAGTCAAAGCATTTGATGTATCCATATCTCTTCCTGGTTCGGTTTCTCTAGACCAGACAATTGAAGCGTAAATTTGAAGTAAAGACCAATATTAACTTGTTGGTACGGTAGATGTTTTATTAGTGAACAGTGTAGATCAGCCTTAATATTCTTATTTTTCTGTTTCATACAATGATTTTTTATTAAGTTAACATCTTTCTTTCATTCTCATCAGGTTACAGCTTCACAAAAGTTCCGACGGTTTATGATTTATGTACATGCCAAGGGGATGATTGTAGATGATGAATATGTGATACTTGGGTCTGCCAATATCAATCAACGATCTATGGCCGGATCAAGAGATACTGAGATAGCAATGGGTGCGTATCAACCCCATCATACTTGGAGTAAGAAAAGGGGACAGCCACGTGGACAGGTTTGTATGTTAGTTCCTTAAATATTATATACATTAATTCTAACTAAATTGAGTATGTAGTCGATTCAGTTCTGGAATTTACAGACGGTTTTTAATCACTCCATCAACTAAAAAAAATTCATATTGGTCCACCACTTGAGAATTTGTTGGGCATACAATATGTTTACTGGGAATTATAGGAGAAGATCTTGGTACATGAGTTTCTTTAGTTGGAAGACTAATAAGAACTTTGTGCACAAATTCTTCAGTTTAAATAGTTCATAACATTGGCACTGTTTGCAAAATCTTGAATTCACTAAAGTCACCCTATTCCTGACTATAGGAAATTGAGTTCCGCCTTAATTAGGTTTGGGGGAAATTCCCCACTACACTTTGACGAGTACCCACTTAATTTGAGGTAATTTGCAGGTATATGGGTATAGAATGTCCTTATGGGCAGAACACATGGGGTCGATTGAAGCTAGCTTCAAGGAGCCAGAAAGTTTGGAATGCGTGAATAGTGTGAACAAGATCGCTGAAGAGAACTGGAAGAAGTACACGACTGATGAATATAGTACCCCATTGAAAGGTCACCTTCTGAAATATCCCGTCAGGGTAGCTGCAAATGGGAAGATAAGCTCCTTAACTGGGTTTGAATCTTTCCCAGATGTTGGAGGCAAGGTTCTTGGCTCCAGGTCTACCCTCCCTGATGCTCTAACTACATAAGCACACACTCTTGTTCTTAATCTCTACGAGTAATTGACGTGCTTGAAAAAGATATTTAAATCTTGTGTTTTTTTGGTCATATTTATTATATTATGAGAAAGATAGTTACAAAAAAAAAAAAAAATCTTAGTAAATGATAATAAGTCATATTATCATTTTGTTATGTCTCTATCTCTCATTGATGAACATGACCAGAAAAAATCATAGGAGGATCCAAATTCAGAACTTGATATTTTTTCTAGCCATCCACGGTATATAATACGTAATTGGTTGCCAAGAGCACTTACTAATAATCAGTGCATTGCGCTCCACTCACGTTGTATATTTTTTGTATCGATTATTTGCTGAATAGAGGTCAGAAGCGTAATATAAAACATTGATTTATTAAATCATTCACCCCATCAGTTACTCGCTACAACTGTTCCAGGGCTAGCTAAGTTTTTGGTTACACAGTGCCAGCTAATTTAACATTTCAGTAGGATTTTTTTTTAAAAAAAAATGTTATGCTTCCTGAATAATAAGAATAATGTTGATGTCCATCCTCTAACATATTATAGATACCAAAGTGTTCTGTCATTATTGATATATCGAAGTAGTCTATTAATATTTAACATTAAATTAGTTCTCAAAATGCCAAAACGATGTATAAATTTGACGTTGAAATATTATTTAAAAATATTATAAATAATTAATCGTTTTAATTAATTATATATCATACTCTATTTTAAGTTTTAAAAAATATACTCATATAACTACTCTTTACATTTTACAACTCACAAAAAGTTTTATTAAAGTTTTTTTTTAATACAACTAGTTATATTAGAATTGTAAAATGTGAATAATAATCATTGCTAAAACATTACTCTTTTAAGTTTACTACTTAGATGCAAAAAGAAAGTAAATGAATTATTACACATGAAAGCACTGATTATATCGGTTTACTGCATTTGCATACAATATCCGAAAACAAGAAGGATGAATTAAGCTCTTCTACAAAAACAGAATTGATTAACAAGAACCATGTGATGAGGAAAAGACGAGATGGCCCATACATGAGAGACTTAATTAACAGTAACTTTTCCCACCATACCAGCTCCTTGATGTGGAGAACAGTAGAAACTGTATGTTCCCTTGGCATCCAAACTCACGGTGTAAGTCTCACCAGGTCCATTGAGCAAGTCTTCTTCAGGCATCGAGATCTTCGACGCATCAACGCCGCTAGGAATCTCGTCCTCGTCGAACACAACGTTGTGAGGGAAACCAGCGTTGTTCTTGAACACGATCTTTTCCCCTGCGGCCACCGAGAAATTGTTGGGAACAAAAGCCAGAGACCCGTCATCACCGCCAAGCAAAACTTCAATGGCCATTGCATTGCTAGCTAGCACCGCGCTTGCGGCGGTTGCAACCACCGCGACTCCGACGTCTTTAAGTGAAGCCTTCACGCCGAACCTTGGAATTTGCGAAGTGGAAACCTTGGCTGTGACGGCGCTAACTTTGGTTCCACTCGCCTTAAGGCCAGTGAATGATGGAATAGCAACGGCGGTAGAAGTCACGGAGGCCATTTCTGAAGGTTAAGTCTTCTATACTGAACTTGTTTGCGCTATGTGTTTGTGTTAGATGGGAATCGAAGGGGAGGAACAGCAGGGGTATTTTTTTATAGAATGAAAAAATGGGTGAAGGTGTGGATTGGATTTTGTGTGGCTCAGATGGGTTGAGGAATAGATAAGAGAGATGGGCCACAAGCATAGGTGTGCTCGAAGTGGGTTATCTGATGAGGATTGCTGTGATTGGTTGGATTGGATGTTATATCCTCTGACGTGGCATGGATTTTTTTTGCCAGTGTGAGGTAGATATGAATTCAAGTTGTAAGACTGTAGGAAAGAAAAAAAAAAAAGTGTGAAAATGTTGTCACATGTTCATATCTTATGGTTGATGATGCATGGGTTGAAAGTGGTTAGATAGCCATGTAGTATCTTTTTTATAGGCGCCATCGTTTCAAGTTTCAACCTGATAATGGTTTTCATCAGTTTATAAACGTTGAGTGTAACTTGCAAAACTCACGGATTCGGTTTGGATGTGAGCAAGTAAAATGCTGTCATGTTCACGGACCTATTAAGCTGGGTTCAATTTGATTATTTTATGTTTGTAATTTTTTTAATTAATTTAAAAAAAAAACACAAATAAATTTTATAAAATTATTTAAATTACTTTTTATTAAAAGATAATTATTTAGTAAAATAAACACTAACAAATCCACTATAGCCTATCAAAAAAACAAATCCACTATAGCAAAAATCATTACAAGACATTTATTGGTCATGTTCTTACTTTGTGGGTTCTTGATAGCGTCCGCAGCGAAAATCATTAGAAGACGTTTATACAATTTTACGGGGTAATGATTGGGGTACAACCCTAAATATGTATGTACTCCTTTCGTTCTATAATAAGTGTCATATTTGACATTTTAAAAAATTTTATATTATATATCACTTTATAATTTTAATGTAATATTAGTTATCAATTCCTCATTTCAATGCCATATTATAGGTCATTTTATATTTTCAATGCAATATTACTACTACTTTTTATAAAATTAAGATAACTAAATACATTTCTTATATTGGAAATAAGTCTCACATTGTCTGCCCCACTCTTCGTGATGCGGTTTAAACACATGTTGGGTTACTCCTCATATTGCCTATTGGTTTTGTGATGAAACCTTAACATGGTATCAGAGCCAAAGCCCAACTCTTCGCCTGTTCCGTTAGACTCCCGATTTGTATGGGTCTCCGATACCCTTCGTCTGGCCCGGTAGGCACGCCTGTTCTAGCCGGCTCTGTTAGAGAAGGGGTGTTGAAAATAAGTTCCACATCGCGTGCCTCACTTTTCGTGGTGCGGTTTAAATACCTGTTAGGCTACTCCTCGTATTGCCAATTGGTTTTGTGATGGAACCTTAACATCTTAATCTGTGTGAAATACTCAAATGTAACACTTTTTTTTAGAACGGAGAGAGTACAATTTATACAAATCACCTTCTTCTTATTGTTTCCTCCAATAAAAATAAGCAAACCAATTTTTCTCTCAACAAAAATAATAAAATAAGTTGTATAAATTGTACAAACTTTGAGTTGTACACTAAATTTTATTAAATTTCGATTTTGATTGGTATACAACTCTTTTGTTATACAAACTAGTACTTTACCCGTGCATACGCACGGGTTGATGTAAAGCAATTTTACGTCATTTTATTGTTGTGTATAATTACAATAATGCCAAGTTAATTTGGGTTATAACATGCATATATTAAATAATTATTGTAATAATTAACTTCAAACAAATATTGACTAATTCAGAACAACAAAATAGTATGAAGTTTTATTGTGGTTAATTGTAAGTAAATGTTTTTTGGTAAACAGGCAAAACATATAGTATAAAATATATTAACACAAAAAGCAGTTGAACATGCTATAGCATCAAGAATGCTATAATATTATAAAAGAAGGATGAACAAAATATAAATACAACAAAGATAGTAAATAATTAATGTTTTAGGATCATTGCAACATAATTAAAAAAATGTTGTAACATAGACTTTATACAACATTTTGGATGAGCCAGATTCAGAAAAGAAAAGGGTATCACTTAAATTAAAATTCAAAAGTTCAATCACTTTGGATCCAAAATGATACATGGGCAAGTTTAAGGCTAAATCAAAGAACACATAAATGAACCATTCATCTGCATTCTACATAAATATAAATACATGAATCATTTCTTTTGCGAATCATTAATGTTAACACATCATTAAGAAACAAATTTATTTTCATTCAATGATGATCTAGATATAAAAACGAATATTGTAATATACTGAATTTCATAGTTTTTATGTCATGCTACTTATAATTTACAAATTGAAGAAACAAACACAAATTGCAAAACATAGGTGCAGAGTGAATACAAACTGGTTGTTCACTTCTCTTAAAACTAAATTACAGGTTCTTCACTTATGTTGAATTCTCTTGAAAGAAATCTCATTGATTTACTATGATCCGGATATATTACAAATCTTAACAAAAAAAGAAGCAAAGCAAGATCAACCGATAACAAAAAAAAATCATATAATTATCACCAATATATAAATTCAGTTCTTCATCTTTTAAAAGAAGAAACCATACTCCCCAAACCATATAGACAAATGACAAAGTGAATCTGACCACAAAAATAAATAAATAAAAATCAAATATTAGGTTGACTTCATGTAGTCCTCTATGACATGCATGTGATATCCTTCTTTACTCTTTTAATTTTTTTTTCCTTCCCACAACTTTCCTCAATCAATAAAAGAGAATTTTTCTTTTTCAAATAGAAAAGAACACGGACCATAACTTGACCATAAATAAAATTGTTTATAAGGTTTTTCAACACTTTTAAATGCTTTTCAATATTTTAAATGATTAAATGATTAATGTTACTATAATTGTGTAGAGAATTGCTTTTCAGTGTTTTAAAATCATTCAAATTGACCAAGAATTGAATGTTGATGAAAATCAAAAATAAAAAAATAAAGAGAGAAAATGAACCTTACTAATATAAGAGAACAAAGGATGTTTATGCTATGCAAGATAGAAAGACAAATAACATAATATACAAATCAAATTTGTATGTTTTTTCCTATCTTCACAATCAAATCATATCAATTATAACATAATTTCACGATCAATCAAATAACATTGTATCTCAATATGCCCTCATAACTTGATCGTAAATAAAAAAATTTATAAGACTTTTCAACACTTCAAAATGTTTTTCAATATTTTAAATGATGAATGATACTATAATTGTGTAGATGATTATTTTTCAGTGTTTTGAAATCATTCAAATTGACCAAAAATTGAATGTTGATGAAAAAGTCAAAAATCAAAAAATAAAGAGAGAAAATGAACCATACTAATATAACATAGCAAAGGAATGTTTATGATATGCAAGATAGAAAGACAAATAACATAATACACAAATAAAATTTATATCTTCACAATCAAATGATATCAGTAATAACATCATTTCATGATCAATCAAATGATATTAGTTATAACATCATTTCATGATCAATCAAATAACATTATATCTCAATATGCCCCCATAACTTGATCGTGAATGAAATTATTTATAAGAGTTTTCAATATTTTAAATGATGAATGAACCTATAATTGTGTAGAGGATTATTTTTTAGTGTTTTAAAATCATTTAAATTGATTAAGAATTGAATGTTGATGAAAAATCAGAACATAAAGAGAACCTTAAGGCCGTAATAGAACAGAGGAATGTCTCGTTACTGCTAACAGTGGTATAATCTGCAAGATATAAAGACAAATAGCATAATTACACAAATCAAGTTTATATGTTCTTTCATATTTTCACAATCAAATCATGTTAATTATAGCATAATTTCAAGATCAATCATATAGCATTATATATCTCAATATGCCCTGTGAATAAAATTATTTTTAAGGCTTTTCAACATTTTAAAATACTTTTCAGTATTTTAAATAATGAATAATACTATAATTATGTAAAGGTTTGCTTGTGAAAGCGAAAAAGGAGGGGGGAGGAGAGGGAGAATGAATGACAAAAAAGAAAGCTAAGCATTTTTTTTCTTTGTTGTTACCACATTAATGAAAAAGCCTCATGAAGTATCAGTAGTTGAATGACTGAAACATTCAAAAATAACAAATTTAAAAAAAAAAGGAAATAACAAAAGAAAAGCCATTAATTCTTGCAATTGCAAATCCAAGTCACCAACAATGCACAATTAAATAGACGGCCTAAAAGAGAAAAACATCAAGTCCTGGTGAAAAAACATATAGAACTATTAACCAATATTAACAAATATGAATTAATGAAAACAATTGTATCAGAACGGGTAGAAAACATGTATTGATAAACATTGAGAAGATATTTGGAGAGTAAATAATTTTGTTTGAGATATTTAGATATTTAGAGATAATGTTAAATAGGATATTCATGGAAGCTATTATAATGACTTTAGATTTTATGTTATAGCAATTTTTGTCATCATTTTTAGATTTTGAGAATTTCTCTTTCACTAAATCCTATATAGTATAAAATCTCATATGGCATTAGATATCCATGCTCCAGCTTGCGGGTGGTAACAACAGATGATCCCAAGCTTCTTGTTGATACTTGACCATTAATTCTGTTACTTCATCTCCAGCTTAGACCCTTGTTAGCAATTTCTATGTTTTTATCTAACAGTTTAAGTTCCTCCTTTCTTTTCGTTTTTTGCTCCTTCGTCCCGTTGCTTTGTATATATCAGTTTCAGAAACAATGTAATAGAAGAGTTTTTAGTTCCAATTACAGAAACATGTTTTCTCCTTTAATTTCCTTCTCCTTCTCTTCCCTTTCTTCTTCCTCGGGGTTTCACACCCCTCCTTTGAGTTCTGCTTCAAGAATTCTGTTAGAAGGTTTTTTTTTTTTTGAAAAAATCAAAACTTTAATAAGACTATGTATTACATACATATGTTTTATTTCTTCTTTTTTATTTCTTAAACTATGTAATATTGTACGTTAGCAAAATCCATAATCAAAATATAAGATTATTAACATAATTAGTGTGATGACTACATGGTAGCATTATCAAAGTTGAAGAACAACGTAATACTATTATTATTGCAGTAATATACAACAGAGAGGTAAATTATATACTCAAAGATACTGTTTGTTTCATATTAAAAGAACATACTTTAGACAGTACATTTTTAATTTTTTAGTTTTTTATAGTATAAGACTTTTTGTGAGTAATTTTTCTTTCATGTTTACCCTTTATAATAAATAAGTTTTTTTTTTAAAAAAAAGAAATAGTAAAATAAAATTAATATAATAGTAAAAAAGTTGTAACTCTAATGTGTTATTATTAGTAAAGAAAGTAACTCTACTGTGTTTTAAACTCTAATGTGTTATTATTAGTCAAGAAAGTAATCGTATTAATTGATGAACACAATAAATAATAGTGTGTAAGTCTTAAGTATGTTCATGATGAGTAACTTGTGTTGTCACTTGTACAAAATATGTTACTCTCCAAAAGGCTATAAAATTAACTTAGGGTTGGCAGTGGTATGAAAGGATATTAAGTTTGGATATTCTAACAAATTCATATTCATCCTTCCCAAAGTCTATTTTTAGAGGTCTTGCCTTGTTCCATTTCAATTTCCGTTAGTCAAACAGAAATTTTAAATGACCGACTAAAATACAATAACTGAAAGGAAATCTAATTATCCATGATTACTCTTATGATAAATTTATCAAATAAATTATAGTTTACTTTGCGTTGGATGATGAAATTACTACAAAGGAAAGAGAGTATATGCTAACTTGTGCTCTATATCACAATTCTTTGTTAGAGGAAGGAAGTTTTTCGAATGCTTTTGAATTGGTACAGATTACTAACCTCTACTGCCTAAACCTTTTTGTATTAACCTTTGCTGTGTAACAGACTATGACCAATTTATTTTGACATGTTAGGTTAATAGATTTTACTTCCTTGAAACATGTGTTCATTCAATGCAATGAGACTAACCTCAATATTCTAACATATTTAAATCCATGAATATAATTTCTCCATCTCCAAAATATTTGTTTGAAATGATTATTATCAGAAGCCAATATTTGAATTGATTCACATTCATGTAATTTAGTTCTCCTTTCTTATATACGCCTAATATCTATGATGGTTTTTCTTTTATAATATTTAGCTTTATTTAAGTATCAACATTATTATCTATGACATTTACTAAAACATATCCCATTTGCTGGCTAATCCATTTTGCTCGTTTTGAAAGCAGAGAATACACAAATATAAGTCATAAGAAATACTTCATATTTCATCTTTTTAATTAACATGTTCACGCATAGATAAAGATACATACATAGCAAGGTTAAATATAAACTACAAGGTTAAATTGTTAATTCAAAAGTAAACTCCTAATAGCTCCATTTTAGGAATCATCCTAGTTGTTCTAAAATATATTGCAGACAGTCACGATAGTTCCAAAATATATTAGAGAGGGAGAATGAAAATGCTTGCACATATGCAGCAATAAAAAAGTCGTAGTGGAGAATCATGTTAACTACTCAGACATGATGTGCTTTGTTGTGGAGAATTGATATGGAGTCAGTTGTTCATTAAGACCTTGAAAAGAACTGCAGTGGGTTGAAAGCCTCTTTGCAGGTGTGAGATCATCCACACCATGTCCTAAGGATCCATAATGAGGCAAAAAATTTCCAGGCGTCACTGTGGTTAGTTGATGTGGATCATAATCTGCAGAGACAGCATAACACTGCCACAATAATGATCAAAGTAACATCAGATGGCACTGCTTACTGAAAAGATAACAACATAGAAGAAGCTTGAAAACATGTACTCTAGTAAAAAATCTACATTAATTACCTCTGTGGTATAAAAAAAATCCAGTGAAACAATACTCTACTGGTTCTAATATAATAAGGATACATTGCTAAAGGAAGATTTTCTTTAGTAGTATGCATATCAAATAATACTAAATAATATATTTTCGTGCACACCTGAAGGTAATAGTTTTGGCCACCGGAAAGGATCTCTCCAATTAATCCATACCTTGTTTGATTAATAAATGAACAAACTTTAATCTGTTCAACAGATAAATACTACCAATCTAATCTGCCCGATTAACACCAATAATGCAGATCATGAATTGTGGAACAAACTAAGATTTAAATTGAAGCATGTGGAAAAATTTATGAAATGTATGAATTCATTCATTCAAAGCGGGATACATTTGAATAAAAGAGTTATTTGCATATCTAAGTATCCATCTTCTTAAAAACTTCTATTAACTAAAACTATATAATGAAATGAGAAGCAAACAATGGTATACTTGTAATGATCCCTATACTAACACAATAGATAGATCATAAATAGAAATAGAGATTTGAGAGAACTCCCAATAAGGCAACTTGTGAATTGTGTTACATACACTTTTGGCTGATGGAAAATCCCAGTAAGGCAAATCCAGTTGAAAAAGTTTGAGCATTCAGTGGGTTCATTCTTCTCTTGTTCCTTGGGTGTTAAAGTCGCCCCTAGTTTCAAACACAACATTTTATTTCATAAATAAAATTTCTTCTATTTGCTAGTTCCTAAAATCTAAAAACACTCACTTTGAAAGATAAATAAATAGATAAAACTCAAGAAACAAATAATAAGTTAATGTCAGTAAATAAAATTTTGACAATAAATGCAAAAAGCATTGCACAATATCCTGCGATCCGTTTTCTGAAGCTATATAAAAATCTAAAGTCCTCATAAATTTAAATCCCAGTTCAAATTTCTATTCTAGCTACTTGGAGTCGGATATACTGTAAAAAAATGCATAGTTAGAAATAAGCTGTGCAAGACAAACCTGAACATCAGACGAAGGGAGAAATCTCTACACAAAATTTCAATAGTAGTTTCCAATGATTGAAAGTTAATCTCTGCAAATGTAAAAGGCTTGCTTGGTTTGATACACACCTGAAAGAGATAATTTCTGGGTCAAGATAACATGATTGATGAAGCATATATGTAAGAATTAGTGTCTATCGAAGGAGAAAAATGAGTTACCAATGTAAAGCTAACATAGGGCTAACTTATATATCACACAAACTAAAAAATAGAACTAACAGTTTACCGATAAAGAAACATCCCTAACTAAAATCTAACAATTATTCTTCTATCAACTTTAGATTGAAGGTTTAGAAAGCCAGGAGCTTAGGAAAAGCAAAAGAAAAGAAGTTGTGCACGGGTGTGCCTCTTTGCCATCTGATTCTTCGCCTGGGCAATAATTGTATCAGTGAAAAAAACTTAGCATTTAGCATTATATCATCATTGTTCCAACGTTATACAATTTCCTTCTATATATGAGGTTTGTGCACATCACTTAGCTCTATTCTCTAATCAGAGTTGAAATAAACATGAATATTAACTACTGATGCATATTATGGAGGTAAACTCTGACCACTCTAATTGAAGAATAGCGACAACCACACGTAGGAAACTGCATCTAAATTTTGTATTTATGATATATGATATATTTTTTAGATCAAAAGAACTTACTAGAGATGAGAGCATTAAAGAAGTCATCGTTCTCTTTAAGTTAATCTGCAGATTTACCTTTCCACTGCTGCAAGTGACTTACTACTTCAAGATCCAAATAAACCCCAATTGAATAGAAATTCACTTGTAGAAAGTGGATCTCCATGTCCGTAATCCCTAATCAAATCATGCAACCAAATGATCACTACTTGTTAATACTATCTTTGTCAAGTCAAAGAAAAAACAGAACTAAAGTCTAATCTCTGTGATCTAAATCCTTTGCAATTGTAACCTTAGTTCATCACTCCAATGATCTTTAACTTGAAAAATTAGGTTAAAGGAACTTCAAAATCTAGACCTCACCCTATCTTCAAAATCAAATCAAGAAGATGCAAATTGAGAAAAGAAGGAACTGCAACTTACCATGACCAAGCAAAGACATGGGATGCAATTTCTTTCACCTGCAGAAACACACTTTATCAAATTCAATGACCAAATAAAATGGCGAAGTTGAGTTCGCACAAAGGAATAGTGCACAAAAGAGAGGTACGCAAAAACAAAAGAAGAAGAAGATCGCACAGAGTTTGTCGGTAGAGTCGTTCTCCCTACATCTAATGGCACTGCATATCCAAAAATTGCTTTCACAACCAAATAAATCCAACCAAAACAAAATAAAGTAAGAAAGAAGAATGTGTTACCAGCAGCAGTGAGTCAAAGACAGCGGTCTGAGGCAGTTTAAAAAAGCAACGTAGAAGAAACCATTGAAGAAGAAATCATATGATCCAAATCCATATTCAACCTCTTTCAGCCATAACCATTTAGACAATTTCCAGTAAAATTGCTATCGTATTTTACCCATTCTAAAAATGAAGAACCCAAGGAATAAAAGTATGAAAAAGAAAAAAAAATATTTAAAAACATTACATTTGAAGGAAAGAAAAGGTATATGGTTAAGGGAGAAAATAGGGAGAGGGTCAACGGAGAAATCATACCTCACCTGGGTATATGTCATTCACCTTAAATCCAACGCGATTATAGCTTTCTTGATGGCAAAAATCCTGGGAGAAAAAAGAGGGGAGTGAGGAGCCATAGTTAATGCAAGAGATAGAATTACCTACACATGTTATCTCCAATAACTTATATTACAAAATCCTCAAAAACTGAAAATCATAACAAAAAATATACAAATTGAATCAACCAAAGGTGCAATTGATACCCGCCGTGAAGATGAACTTTGAGATGCTAGAACACAAAAAGAAACTGAAAAAATGATAGGTTATTGAGACAAAATGAGAAACCAAAGTAAAGAAGATACGAACCATGAAGGTAGAGAAAGGGCTACAGTCTGCATGAGATGGAGAGGTGAGAGAAAGAAAAAGAACAGAAAAGAAAAACACAACAATGGAAGTAGAAGAAAAAGGAAAAAAAAAAAAGAAGAAAGAGGGAGAAGTATGCGAACAGGAGAGAGAGAAAAGCAATTTTTGAAATTTTGAATTTTGAAAAAAGAGATCAGAGATGGGACCAAGGAGAGAGAGTGGGTGACATCATCTAAGGGGAAGCTTCTCTTAGAAGCTTTGTTTTTTTCCTTTTGTTTTTAGTTTCTTTTTAAAATTTAAAAAATTCTAATTTCTAATGGGCCCACATACTACAGTAGTGAACAGTGTTCCAAAGGACTGAAGGAGCAACACGTGTCCAGGCAAAACATTCTTTTCTAACCCGAGTTTTGGTTGTACAACTTGATATTTTAATAGTTTACTTCTATTTCCTTCACTCTTTCTCTTTCATTTTCCTTTTTCTATTTTTAGAATAATACTCACTCCGGTTCTATTTATAAGAAATAAAAGGTGATTTTTTCTTGGTCCTAATTATAAGAAACTTAGCATATTTTTTAAGCGTATTAATTGTTAAGAAAAAATAAAAATACTTTGTTATCCTCAATTTATTATGAGCAACTTACTAATTTCCTATATAAGTAAATACATTGATTACATGGGCAATTTAAAAATAAAGTTTAAATTCATCATTTTATTAATTGATAAAAATATTATTAAATATATTTTATTGGTCTGTGTGAAATTAGTCTTATATTTTTTATAAAATAAACCAAAGAAAATAATTAATATAATAGTGTGTTGTAAAGTTGTAAAGCCTTTGAGTTGTACACAAATAATTATTGTTTTCCATCCTTCCATTTCCTTTCTTCTTCTTTTTTCTCAACAAAAATAATGTAATAAGCAATTGTACAAGTTGTATATATTTAGAGTTATAAGTCTTACATAGTGGATGGGATTGAGACTACCCAATTTTAGAAATCTCATCATCCCTTTATATATAAGAATCATAGATCTATATATTAAAAATAATAGTGTCATTCTCAATAGGAATGATACTAATCTCTTTCACCGTCTTACATTTTTTAGGTTGTTAAAACATTTTTGTAATATGGCTTTTTTGATAAAATTGTAACATGGCCTTTATTTGGTATTGACAAAAACAAAAACTTGGAGGATGAGATTAGTATCATCTCTATTGAGAGTGACACCATCATTTTTATATGTAAGAATCATAAATTTATATATTAAAAAGAATGATGTCACTCCCAATAGGGATTGTGCTAATCCCATCTACCCAAAAACTTACAACCATGATTGGATCGAAAACCAGCTATGGTGCAGACAGTGATAACGAGTCTTATGTCCCAATTAAGAGAAAGGACCAAAATTGCGTGAATTTATTGTGGTGGATGGGATTAGCACCATTCCTATTGAGAGTGGCACCATCATTTTTAGTATATAAATTTATAATTCTTACATATAAAAAGGATGGTGTCATTCCCAATAAAGATGGTGCTAATCTCATCCTCCATTTATTGTTGGGTAATAGGATTGACACCATCTTACTTGAGAACGACACCATTTATTTCTACTATTTTATGAATTCTAAACTCTACTGTTTGAAAATTGTGGTGTCGCTCCCAAGTAGATAGTATCAATCCCTTTACCATTTATCGTTGGAGAAAATATGCTTCATGAGACTTGAAGTAACGTTAGGAAAAAACAAAAAAAATACCACCAACATAATTCCAGTGTTTTGGCTTGTCCTTTGCTTAAATAAAAAAATAATCGTTCATGTTGTTTTGTTACCTAACCTAACAGCTCACAATGTTATGTTTTTATGAATATTCGTATATCAATGGACAACAAATAATGATTTATGTGTTATTATTTATTTACACTCATTTTATAATTTTTTTACATTTTTAAAAAAAAATTTCTTTATCTATTACATTACTTTTAATATTTTTTAAGGTAAAAAATAAATAAACTTCTTAAACTTTAGTGTGCATGTAATTAAGTGTAATTACTTTTAAATCATATATTTTGGCCCTCTATATTTTTCAAAATGTGTACTTAAAGTATAAAATTGTATTTAGTGAAGATTTTAACAATTGTTAATTATGATAAAAAAACCATCACTAAATATGATTTTTGAACTTAAGTGCACGCTTCAAAAATATGAGGGACTAAAATGCACATAATTGCACTGAGTGCATGTACACTAAGGTGCGTTTGATTTGTAAAATTTTAAGGGATAGCAAATAGTATAAAATTATACGTCCATTGTTTGATTTAAAAAATAAAAATACAACAGCACAAAACCTCTATTTTTTGTCCCATGAGAAACCACTGCACAGCTCTCTTGTTCCCAGCACAAGAGTTATGAAAAGTCAAAAATACTCTCCCATTTTCTCAACATTAGTAACTGTTCTGGCCCTATACACGCATGAAGTTGATAAAAACTGTTCAATGCGCATATTAATTAAGCACGTATTATATTTTATATATTATGTGTATTTTGAATGTTATTAATTATTTTCTTCACTTTTTTATTTATATTGTAACTCTTATTTATAGGAGAAAATTTTTAGTAATATAAAAAATAAATCAATTTATTAATGCAAAAAATATAAATTAATGAACAAATATTAAAAAATATCATAAATTTGTATAGTGATATGTAAAAAAAATGGTATAACACAAAGGGTATAATAGTTAATTTTACATTGTCCTGTACTATTCATATGCATATCAAATGTAGCACAGTATAAATTTTCTTGTTCTGTGCATGGACAATCAAACAAGAAACAATCCATAGAGTTGTCCAATAACTCTACTCATTTGCACTGGGCTGTGTTATTTGTGTTGACATGTAGATGTATCAAACAAACCTAAAACTCATAAGACTTATTTGCTTTTAACTATTTTTTTTATTTTTTATTTCTTTCTTTCTTTTTTTTTTCTTTTATACAGATCTTTCTTTCTTTATAATTCTACAACCCAAATTAATTAAGTTTTACATCAACTATTATTCATGGGCAATATAATGCTATATATCTCCAAAGGTGCATCATTATCTTGAGGGGTATGCGAGAGACAAATTTTTACATTACACCAAATTTCTTATCTAAATAGTAATTGTTTGTTTTTCTTTTACAAATTGTTTGAGTTTATTTTTAACTTGTACTCATAGTCATGAGTACATCTTAATAATAATTAAGTTTTAAATAATTTAAATAATTAAAACTTTAATTAATGGAAGAAAGAATTAATAATAGTAGAAAGGCAAAAGCAAACGTGCACTACTTCATACATAACTCTTTTTTTTTTTGTTTTTTTTTTGTGTATCCAAAGTGAAACCTAAAAGCAAACACGCATTAAAATTTAAAAACTCACACCTACTGGCCATCTTTGTTTTTTTTTAGCAATACTGGCCATCTTTGTTAGGACTGCTCGGCAGCATTATTACTGGACCAAAAAGAGCTCAGAAAAACATATTTCGAAAATGGCTTTTAATCACTACAAAATTGATATGTTTTTTAGCTCTCACAAAATACTTTTTTCTTTCATTTTGATTCAATTTAATTCAAGATTTTCATTTTAAGTCCCTATTTTAAATAAGTACAAATTTTTAATCCTTATAGTTATTAAAATTTTATTTTCGGTCATTGTAACTTTATTTTTTTTATTGAATTCATTAAAAAAACTAAATTAAGTTGGATTAAAATAAAATAAAATATCTTTTAAGAACTAAAATAAAAAAGTTCTAATTTTATATGGACTAAAAACAAAAATTTTAAATTAAGTTAAAATATAATAAAAAAATATTTTATAAAGATTAACATAAAAATATTAATTTTGTAAAGACTAAAAATTTATTTAAACTTCCAAAAAATTTTAAAAGGTGTTTCTGAAATTAGTTTTTCAGAAAGAAACACTTTCGGACTAACAAAAAAGAAACGCTGTCAATTGACCTTTCAAAAAGAATATTTCTGAACTGATCCATAAAAATCAGGTGGTGCATTTCTCGAAAGTGGTGGTGTAAATCCCAGCCACTAAGTTCAAATTCAATGCGTAAGAGATAATGTTTAACTTGACTTTTTTTTTTCTTTCTTTTCATCATCTCCTCCTTTACATTCAATTGGTTTAAAGAAGTTTAAGAGAAACTCCAAATTCTAGTTTTTCAAGAAATTTTTTATTGTAGATTATTGTTAAAAAATAACTTTAAAAAAGAAGTCTTAATCTTAAGTATACACATTAAAAAAAGTTAAATAAGTTTTTATTCTCTATAAATTTTTTTGTTTTAGTCCCTACAAAAATTCTAAATTAAGTTGGGTCAAAATGAAAAAAAAAAAGTGTAGGGATTAAAACAAAAAATTGACCAATTTTTTATGAATTAAAAACAAAAAATTTAAATTATGTTAGACTAAAACTAAAAAATTATTAGGATACATGAGTAAAGAAATACGTGTTAAAGGTGATCTGGAACTAATTGTATCACTCTGTATAGAACATCTATTTAGTCTTTATATGTTATTTTTAAGTTTTTTTAATCATTTATAATTAATTAAATTTTTGTCTATAAAATTATTTAACTGATTACAATCAATTAAAAAACACCAAAAGAAAAAGTGTACATATATACAATAAACACAATTTATTACTTTATTACTATATTAGATGTTTTCTATTAATTTATGTACATATTTATTTAATAGTATATCATACACCCCATTTAGAACATGAAAAAAAAAACTAGAAAAAAAAAAAGAGATAAGAGGTCAAAAGGTTCCAATCTCAAAGCTTAACTCCAATTTAAATTGAGAATCTCGCTTGGATTGAAGAATGTTCATTCTCATGCATTTCCTTCTACTGCCTTCACATTCCCATTAGTAACCTGTTAAGAGATGAGTTTTTTTTTAAAATAGTCTCATCGTAATAGAAGCTTGCTTCAATTTTTTAAATGTAACACAAAATTAGTCAAACTCTCCTGACATACCATCTTGACCAGCTGCACCAGAAATTCCAGAATTTCTGAAAAATTGGGTCTCAAAGATGGATCTTGATGCCAACCCCAGTGAAGCAATTCCACTAATTTTGGATGCGTATGCCTTGGAATTTTTGGCCTTAAACCCTGCAATGCCATTCATATATGTCCCCAAATCTTATTCAAATTCACAATATTTTGAACATTTAATTTCCTAGTGAAGGATTCAGAATATATACCTTCTGTACCACTCCAATTGCTGCTTGCAATGGGGACAAATGCTCATAAGGAATCTGTCATTCAGTCATAAAACAATATAACATAGATGAAATGTGTTTTACCAAAATAGAGAGAAATCAGTTTTCAACTAGACACGAGAAGGGGTGTGTTTAATTCATTCTTGACTCTTATTGAAATCCAACCAGAGAATAAATTGAGAAAACATTACCTTTCCTGTGAGAAGCTCCCAAAGAACAATGGCAAAGCTGAAGACATCAGCTTTGTGATCATACGGTTTATGTTCAATCACCTTTCATATGTTAAAGGAATCACAGGTTAATTATAATCAATACAATAAACAGCAAAGTTAACAACAAGAAATATTAATTTCTTTTTAAATAAATATACACAAACCTCGGGAGCCATCCACCTATAGGTTCCAGTTTCTGCTGTCATAATACCAGATTGATCATGCACTCTAGCTACCCCAAAATCGGCAACCTTAACTACCTGTTGACAAAATTTTACAAAAACAAGAACATTAGCTTAAGTTACACACAATCACTAGAACAATAGCAACTGCAATCAAAAGTGAATATACAAATGATGTAAACTTTACCCCGTTCTCATCGATCAAAAGATTAGCGGCTTTGAGGTCACGATGTATGATATTATTCTGATGCAAATATTTCATTGCTTCACAAATATCAATGGCTACTTTGAGCAAAGATGGAAGAGCAAGAACAGTCTTCTGTATATGCAGAAAATCATACATACTTCCACCAGACAAGTATTCTGAGGAAAAAACATAAAATGCATTCATATTGGCAGTATTTTTCCCATTACATTATCATACAATCAATAAGCAAAATGCAACTACGAAAGACAAATTTTACCTGTGACAAGGTAAAGGTTTGGCGGTTTTGTACAAGCGCCAACAAATTTGACAACATTCTTGTGCTGAATTTTACTGCAAGAGTCCAATTTAAAAAGGCCATAATTGGATACAGATTAAAATTTTTAATTCAACCGAAAGACTTCTAAAGACACCTATATTGCATAAAAAGAAAAGATTATTAATAAATCCTCTCTTTTTCTCTCCCACTCTACAATTTCAGCTATGTAGGAGGCATTTAGATATCATATAGTAAAAGATTTAAGATTAACCATGAATCTTGAACTTGCAGTTCAGGACAAGAACCTCTTAGATGGACATTTTGATTTTTATTTAATATGATTGAATGATTGACAGAAAACAATAACAGAATAAACCTTAGGATATAGACTTCCTGAGCAAATTCCCTTTGTACATTTTCATTCAAATTCTCATTCTTAAGGACTTTGATAGCTACATCTTGATTGCAGAACGTACCTTTGTACCTGTGTCAACAAATTGGTTACTCAACATTTTCTGACCCCATTAACAAATCAACAAGATTTAATGATATATAATACTCACAAATCACTGAAAGGTCCTGATGCAATTTTCTTTTCATATCTCAAACACCTTGCATCGATTTTCCAGACATCATTTCCACAAGTAAGTAAATTTACATGTCTAGGAACACAGTCATTTTCATTTGACTGAAGTTGCTTCTGGATTTCCATCCAAAATATAACATATAAATGTAAATAACTTATTAAAGTGAGAGAGGGAAGATAATGTGTAAACAAGATATAAACATGTAACCAGAGGTGGCATACAAAGGCCATTGCCATACCTCAAGTTTCTTAATTTTCTTTGCTAGTACATGTTTTAATTTCTCTGTTTCCTGAAAATTTTAAGCATAGACAGTGGTCAAGTAAATTTGTTATGAAGAAACGAGTGACAAAAATAGAGCTCAATACTATTTTCTCCCTTATTTTGAAACAAAAATGTTAATAGCAGTTCATCCTATTAGAGAGCTATTAAATTTTCAAACATAAAAAGGGATATATGTGCATGCAATTTGGTCGAAAACATAAAAGGATTAAACTACTGAACTGCTATGAACAAAAAAAGGGGAAAAATACCTGAATAGGGCAGCCTCCAACAACAAAAACATCCAATGAATAGCCATCTAATGTGGAAAAAGCATGTGCTTCTTGAATGTCTAGCTCAGTCTCAGATAGTAAGGAAGTCAACTGTAGTTGCAACACAAAAGCTTATACTATTAAATTTAAAACCTTGATTTCTGCGCATATCTAATCAAATAAAGGAATAAAAATAAAAATGTCATGCATTTTTGGGATGGTCCGAAGCAAACTGTGTTACTTTTAAAAGTGCATGATATTTTTTATTGCCTCCAAGGCCTCATGATTGTTAGGATTGTTAATGCAAATACATAAACATAGGAGTATTGCACAAAAATTTCTGTAAAATCAAAAAGGAGGGGCATAAGTTTTTTCAAGTTAGAATTATTTGCACCAAGAAAATAAGATGGGCTACCTGACTGAGAAGTTTTGGCTTGTCATTTGTTGAAATTGTAATTTCATGCATATGCCTGTCGTTAGTAGTAGATTCAAAAGTGATAATTAGAACAAAAAAACAACTGCTTGTGCTAGCATAAAATAAAAAGGCCTCGTTAAGCACGAAGAAATAGAGATATGATACTGTGTACCAAAAAAAAAAAAAAAAAAGAAGATGAAGAAGAAACAGTACTGTGTTTATTTACAAAAGAGAATGGGCAAAAGGGGGGGGGGGGGGGGGGAGTTATAGATAAAGGAAAGGTACAAATATTGAAAAGCAAGGTTCACTTAAACAAATGAAAAGAAGATTAACAGTAAAAAGTAGTAAGGAAAATGAATGATGAATGATTATCTTTTAAGATAAAGTTTTACCCGGCATAATGTGCATAAAAATTGAGATAATCACGATTTTTTGAGTGTCTCTGAGTGTCACGTTGAAGAGTAGTTGATGAACCGAATGCGAGGGGAGGGTGGCAGCTGAGAAAGAAGGCAAGAGTTGTTGGAAATTTTAATAAACGTAGAATCTATAAGAGTAAGAGAAGAAAATGAGTAGATTAAGAATATATATATAAATAATGGTGTGAAAAGAAAAAGGAAAAGAAAAAATTCAGACGATCATGCCTCGTGTTGCCTGGAATACCAGAATCTTTGGGACTAACTGTACCAGAAGCAGAACGAACCTGCATAATAAACATACATACATTGCCAACAAGATGTAAATGAATTGGCTAATGCAGGCAGCAGGATGATATCATCAACTTTTATGTTATTAATAAATAAAAGTACCTGTACAAGACGGACTTCAACTGCAGGTCCAATTGCTGAAGATGGAGCTCGTGCGATGTCAAGTAATCTTTTATGCATAACAACATCTTGGGCCCTCTCCACGTTCATATCCAATGCATACCTAACATAATCCAAAATCCATATTAAAAATTAATTAACAACTCCCTGACCCTCACCAACAAACAACAGGAGGATTATATATACCTTGTGGGAAGACGATAGAAGTGATCCCAAAGTTCATCCTCAAAACAAGGAACCATAGCTTCAGGGACATTCAATTCTTTCAGTCTACACACAATTTCCTTGTAAACTCCAATTTTTTGCCTCTGCTTTCGACTTTGATTCCACCCTGAATCCAACACTCTGCTACTGCAACTCTCTGTATCTCCCATATATATATATATATATACACGCAACAGTACACTTGATTCAAATTAAAATTAGTTATTCACATGACACGAAGAACGAAAGTGTTATCAAAAAGAAAGAAAGTTCTCTGCGTAGAAGAAAATTGGCATTGGCATTGGCATTGTGAATGAATGAATTGTAATTCTAATAGTACTAGTTTCCCGGTCAAGTGGGTTTAATTAAATTAAATTAAGATTAAAGTAGTGTGACGTTAATGAATATTGAGGGGAGCGCAATGCGCACCCCTAGCTAATAAGCACAATACTAGTACAACCAAACTTTGCTTTGCATTGCATTGATTGTACCACTACCACCACCACCGAGTCTTCTCTTATCTAAGAATCAACCTGTACGTGTTTATAATTAAATATGAACTATAAACACGATTATATATATTTTAATAATCACTTTTTTATTGATACCATCAGCCACTCACCAAACCTTCCCTTGTTAATCTCGCTTACCAAAACGTCACAGTCAGACACAACTAGGACTAGTAGTAAATTAAATTACTTTCAACTTTGTTCCGGCAATCATTCGTCACTGCTTATGATCCTTCAATTAATACTATTTTATCCACTAATCATTCAATATCTCTATCTTTTTCTTCCTGTCCTTATCTTCTTTCTCCCTTTCTTTTTTTTTTTTTCCCACAGTAATATTCTTTCTCTTTCGCTTCATCCACAATAGTAAGTAATTAAATACTTCCCTATATGCTTGCTTATCCAAAAAAAAAAAAACAAAACTTTTCTATATGACCAAAAGATGAAATACTTCCTTGTAGCATATTTGTCCAGCCAGATCCATGAAGCTTTAGGTGTTATACTCTTTCTAAGACCCAACCTAGCGCACATGCTTTTTATGCCTTCTTGGGTTTGACTCAAGGCCTTTCGGCCCATATTTCTGTCATCTCTGGAGCCTTAGCTTCTTTTTGCAACATTTTATTTTTTTTCGGTCACAGCTTCTTTTTGCAAAATGAAATGAACAGGTTGACATTCACAAAAAATCACAATTGACAAAAACAATTAACTATTGACAAAAAAAAAAGTTATTAGTGAGTTTCAACGAGAGCCGTCAAAACAAGCCATGGCTCACAAGCCAATTCGACTCAACTTGATAGTGGGTTGAGTTAGAACAAATACTAACTCGAAAAATTTTGATTAAAAATTAACTTACTTGCTTATCTTGCAAAAATTGTGAATAGAGTAGAGTTGGGCTCACAATTTTTTTTTGTTTGTTTTGAATATTCAAACCCAATTTTGGACCAAAAACCTACAAAACCCAAAAAATTAAATAAAAATACTCCCAAACCGAAAAAGAAAGTGAGAGTCGTTGACTCGCTGCTTTTAGTCTTTACTTAAAACTTGAAAGTTGAACCCTAAAATTTCACTACTTTTCTCTCACTTTGCTTGCGCTATTCAATGCTCACCATCTTTCTCTCATAACTTCATAGTCTTATTGCTTACAAGTAATACTGAATCGTTGTTCATTGTTTTGCTAATATACATTCTCCTGACTTTGCTAAATGATCATAAAAACATAAAATTATTATTTTAATGTGCGGTGAATCATAAATAATTTGATTTTTTAATGGATTATAATTTTCCAAGAGTAAAAAATGTCATGATATTTTTTTTTAGTTTTTTTTTAAATATTAATGTAAGCCAGCTCGCTTAACTCGCTCGCTCACGTGAGTAGAACTGTATATTTTTTTGCTCGAAAACATAGCAAATCCAGTTGAACTAGCTAGCTTTTAGGTCAGCTTGATCATTTTGATAGCTCTAGGTTCAGCAATAAACACATTTATGTTACCATAGTTACTAATATTTACACCATCCTTTTTAATAATAACGATGCTCCTTTAAAAAAAAATTATCTGTTCACTACCAAATGAGTTCTTCCAAAAAAGAAGTTTATATGCTTATTAAAAAGTGTGATGCATTTATTAATGCTCGAATTTTTAGTGTGTTAGAGTATCACTAACAAAGCAAATTACGTAAATTGCTATAGTAGTTGGTTATTGTTCACATTTCTTAGCTTTCATAATTTAAGCAACTCAGTTTTTATATATTTTATTTTTCCTAAAATTTTCTTGTATATTCACGTTAAAAATATTTTTTTAAAAAATTAAAAGCCTCTATTAACTCACTTTTTGAATTATTAGAGGGAGAAAACTTATTTTTATGAACAAAATTAAGTGTTAAATTGACTTTCGTTTAATAATACGTGAGTAATGTTTTCATTCAACGCCTAGTCAAGATGTTTATTTTTAGTCAAATGACTTTTTTTTCAAGTCAAGATGTTTTTTTAGTCAAATGATCCCCTTTTCATGATTCAAACGCATTATATGTAATTTAAAGCGTCATTTAAATTTTAAATATAATCTCCAACTTTTACCTGCAAATCATTTTTGAAGAAAAAAGAAGTTATTCATAATCATTTGGGCCTCACTATATTCTCCTCCTCCGGACAAGTTCTTAAAAAAATACTAATTTTGATGTTTTGGATGAGTATAAAGTAATCTACCAAGTTATTGACGAATAGATAGTGTGACCCCTTCATCCCAAGTTTGTTTTTATTTTTTTATAACACGATTATTGTCACCTTTTAGGTAAAAATAATCTTGTTCACCCTACATGCTTGGTGGCCATAGAGAATCTAACATAAATGAGATTTGGATATGAATTTCACTCAATGATTCATCTTTTCTATGAACTTAATAAAGCTTTAAACCACTAAATACATGTTTGAATCCAATTATAGGATTAAAAAAACATGATTTTGCTTTAGTCTAACTTATTTTTGATTAAAAAAAATATTTAGTAACATACAACTTAGTAATTGATTCTGATTTCTAAACCTAAGTTTTGTTAAAAGTCACTTAATGTTGCTTTTACTTCGATGAGAATCAATTTCAGTAAAAAATAATTATATAAAAAAACATTTTTATTCAGAATAAATCATAGTTTCACAAATCTAAACACACACTAAGGTAATTCTAAAAGTTGATATGTAAGCCAGTTTATGAAATTGAATCTCTAAGGATTTTTAAATCCAAGACAATCATCTTAGGACATTTTTTTTTTTTACTATAATTAAAATTAATTTGGAAGGAAATAAAAAAATTGAAATCCCGGGAGATCTGTACGAAAACTCAAAATCCCTATAAATAATTAATTTTGATGGTGTAAAAAATGTGAAACAAAGATACAGTTAATCCATACCCGAGTCTCCAAGGAGGGACCTAATCTGAAGATAGCCGATTGATGAAACAAAACGAAAAGCTGTGACAATAAGATCCATTTTTTTGAAGGAAGAAAAAAAAATAAAAAAGAAAACACTTGTCCTGCAATTGAGTGGACCAAGCATTATCCACAAACCACAATAATAATATGAATGTAAAAGTCAACAGATGACCTTTACCCAAAAAAAAAAGAAAAAGTCAACGGATAAGAGAGGCATTGTTTTACATTGAAACGAAAGAGTAGCAGTAAGATTTTATGGAGCTGCATCTGCCTTGGCCTTCATCTTCTCTTTGTACTCCGTCAATTCTCTCTGGTACCTTTCTTTGTCTCTCATGCTAATCTCCTGGTAAACCTGAAAGTGAAGCATTATAGTATTCCGTAACCATCATTATAGTTAATTTGAATGAATTAATTAATTAATTACCTTTCTTTGTTGAGGGCTGAGATTGTTCCATGAATGGGCAATGATTTTGGTAAACTCCCTTTCTCTGTTTGGGTAGAGAGTCTTGAGTGTGTAATGCTTATCAGCAAAGAAGAAATTATAGCCACTCCTATTTGGCTTTGGATAGTTTGGGTCCCACCTTCTTTTGTTCCTCTTCCTCCGTCCGCCTCGCCGACCTTTGCTACTCATGGCAACCTCATGTGCCGACGGCGGAGGACCCAATCCCAATGCCTCTGCCTCTGGATAGTAAAGCACGCCTTTCAGAACCTCCGAACCAATTTTCACTGACACCAAATAACCACAATCGAATTTTCCATCTATTGTTCCCTTTCCTGTAAGACACGAAGAAGAAGAAGAAGAAGAAGAAGCAGCAGCTACGCCTACACAACAAAACAAATAGCTACTCAAATTGATCACACACACAATACACATGAGAGAGAAACGAATTTTATTGGTTAGCATCATGTTGTAATTACCTTGAGCATGAGATTTGGGTGAATATTTGACAAGAGCTAATTCAGGTCTCCACGAGTGGCCGTTGCCAGAAACTAAAGGGGAATTAAATAATGGTTCCTGAGGTGAGATAGCAGTACCAGTAGCAGGTGATGGTGTGTAGAGAGGAGCTGGAAGTTGAAAGAAGTGAAGTTGTTCGTAATGGAAAAGGAGACTGAAATAATGCTTCCTGAGGACGAAAGATGCGCTTGTGGTGGTCGCTGAGAACTTGAATACACTTCCCACTTCCCTCCATTTCTTCTCTGCAACCACCTGCACTTTTTTTTATTTTTCAAATCCAATTACTATTATTACTATTATTAATAACAATCCTTCCTGACTACTCACCTTCTCGTAGCCACTTCTCCTAGTAACCTCCACGTACAGAACGTGCAAATCTAGCTCCTTCCCTCCAATCACAGGAATCCTTCATCATCAAAACACAAAAATGTCACATCAACTTGGTACCCATAAGAATAAGAAATTAAATAAAAGAAAAGAAGCTTACATGAACTTGGTACCCATAAGAAAATGAAAGCGTCTGAGAGTATCCCAGAACACAGTGGGGTCCCTGACCACTTCGTCGTGAGAGGCAAGCGGAGGAGGGTACTGCTTCCCCTCTTCATCACCGGCGCCGCCGTTCCTTCTCGCCGCCGATGATGACGACATTCTAACAAGTACTGAAGGACTGAAGGTTGAAGAAGAAGAAGAAGAAGAAGAAAGGGGGATTAAGAATTAAGACATACAATACAAGTACATATATATATATAAAATAAAAAAAGGGAGATATTTGATGTGACTGGAGTAAATTAGTAGGAGTAAGAGGAAAAAGAAAAAAAGTGAACGATAATTCCAAGATGCGAAACTGAGAATAGCAATTAAGGAAAGGGAACTGTGACCAATGGAAAGAGAATTAAAGAAGAAAGGAATTCATTTGCCGCGTGGGGGGAAACGGTTACTCAGCACCATAGGAGTACTTTGCAAACAGGATTTAACTACGCTCCAAAGTCCTATGCCTCATTGCTTCAATTTTTTACTTTTTTATACTACAACGTAACTTTGCTATCTACTTTTGCAAAAAAATTTATAAATCTTTTAATAAAGTATTAATTATTTTTTTATTAATTTTACTTTTATTTTTAATTAAAATATAATTAATGTTCTACTATCTAAACAATATTATAAAAGATTCAAAAAAATATTTTAATAATTATAATTATATTTTTAAATATGCATAAGTGTACATATGTAAATAAAAAGGAAGATCTCAAATTGAAACCGAAAGAAAAAGTTAATTGAAGAGATAAATAATCTTGTAAGAATAACTTGGATAAAAAAAATGACACTAGTATATTGAAAATCAAACCCCATTTAATTTGATCGTCTCTATTCTTTGTGTTGTGAAATGAGATGAGATGTTATTTGGAAAACCTGACACTGTACTGCTGTATTAATATATACATATGAGTTGTCTGTTTGTGTGCAGGTTCCAAGTGAAACGTTGACATGCACTTGTGCTTCCTTCTGACTGCTCTGCGCTCTTTCAATGCCTGAAACGTATCTTGCCATACATCAAAGAATCAATTGGTTCATGAGAATGATGCATACATACATCTACACCCTTTTCCCTTTATTACACCTTGCTTTTTAACTCATTTGTATATGTATATTTCAATTCTTAAATACTAGTCTTCGGACCACATAGCCAAATCAAAATTTAAAAAACAAACTAGGTAAATGTTATTTAAGTGTTTGTTTTAAGAGTATTTTTAATGACTTAAATATAATAAAAAAGTAAAAATTATTGAAGAATGTAATTTTATTTTGTATTCTTAAAAGATATTATTATTTTTAAAATCTAATAATCTTAATAAATATTCTAAAAAATTGTTTAACAAGACAAAAAAAAAACATCAAATATAGGTTTAAATTTAGGTGAGGTTATTGTCACTCTTTTTTATCTATTGTCACTCTAAATTTAAAATTTATTTTTATAACCAATAAAATTTAAGTTTTAATACACAAGTATTATTAAAATAATAAATTAAAACTGAAAACTGATAAAAAAAAGTAACAATAACCCCACAGTTCAAATTTTTATGATAATAAAGGCATTCAATGTTGAAATAAAAGAATGTTGTCATATAAAAGTATTTTGTTTTTGCTTTCATAAAATATACTATATTAATTTAATGGGAAATATTGCATAATTTAATATTTCTACAAATTAATATTTAAATACCTATTGATTATGGTTCATGAATGGTTGTTTGAAGGTAATGATGAAGATTTAGGGCATGTTTCGGACAAATTATTTTTTAACATATGTTGGATAGTTATATTTTACACTTAAAAAAGTTTTTGATTATTTTTTTAACAAAAGAAAAAGCTTTTTGTCCTTCAGCTAAAAATTGGACATTATTTCAAAAAACTTCAAAATCACTTTTCAGATCTTAAAATTATCTTAAAAATCGCTTCTGACAGCAAATATATTCAAACAAAATTTGATTATGTCTTACACAATCAATTTCTTTCACAACTTATTTTCACAATTAATTTCAGCTAATCTAAACACACTCTAAAAGAATTTAGAAACGACTTAAGATAATAGATATTATCATTAATAGGTCATTCAATAGCAATTATCATTAAATTTTGGAAAAAAATAGTGAATCTTAAATATTCAATTTATGAAAGTAATTAGAATATAAATATTATTAAAGCAATGAATGATGAACGTGATGTTTTCGTTGTCACAATCATGTAGTTTAGTGAGTGAACTATTAGAACATGTCAATATAATTTTTTATGAACCAAAATAAAGATAACTTTTTACTTCACTAAAATGTCTTATAAAAATATACTAACAAGTGTCTTTAAGGCATTAATTTGTTACAGATTATAATTTATTAAAAACGAAAGTGAACCAAGTTAATCTCGACTCGAATAGCTTAAATTGGGTTGGCCTAAAGGACAAGGCCGATCATGAACACCCATAAAATAGTTGGAAACAAATTTTTAAATCTTTCACCCAATTTCATTAAAAAACACATTTTTTATTGAATATCATCCATTAATTAAAGAGGTACAACTATTTTACCAAAGAAAAAGAGGTGCAACTAATGATTCATAAAAAAAAAAAATGTACAACTAAAAATTAAAAGAAATTTTAAAAACAGCCCTGTTAATAGAAGGCAAATAAACATAAACATTTTATCAAATTTACCAACAGATACGTAAAAGGTAAATAAACATAAACATATTATAAATTTACCAGTAACGGGATTTTTATCTACAAATGCAGGTATTTTTGTCATTCTCATTCCTAATTTCCTATATTTGCTATATGCTTAAATAAAAAAATTCTGACATTAAAAAATATTGTGCAGAGGCATATTTTTGGTCTGTCAATATATACCAACCTTATGTATTCACAAAACAGAAAATATATATTAATATAAAATAACTTATTTAGATAAATAAAACAATAATCGTAAATTTTTTAAAAAATAATTCAATAATTTTATTCATAAAGAGGCTTATCTCCACTTTTAGACTCTTGGTCTTAAATTTTGTGTGCGATTTTAGTCTCTAACTTTTAAATTTTAATTGAGCGATTTTAGTCATTTATTAACTATGGTACAATTTTGATTATTCTGTTGATTTTCAATGAAAATTGTTAGCAATCAACTAGTATCAAACTTTGATAAATGTAATAAAATAATAAGTAATAAATGATAGAAAATAAAACTATATTTTATAAAATAAATTTAGAATGTTGCTGTCTTCCTTTTCTGATAAAATATTTTTTATTTTATTATATTTATTAAGGTTTAATTGTTAACTGTTAACAATTTAATAAAACATACTAAGGACAAAAAATATACAATAGAAAAAGTTAAGAAATAAATATTTGATTGATTTTCGGTTCGCTAAACATTGTTTACATTCTAATAATATATCAGCGATTACAATTTATTTGTATACAAATTTTAATTACGTTCAATGAACCGAATAATTTCTAACTTTTAGTAAAAGTATTTTTACTTTTAAGTCAACTGTAAACAAAATACACATTAGAATTGTACAATACAAAATCAAAAGACCATTAAAAAAATAAAGTTAGGAAATCAAAACTCTAAGTTTAATAAAAATTAAACAAATAAAAAGTTTGATAAACATATTTTAATTGCTTAATTTTTTCAAAATTTTAAACCTTGGACCAAAAAAATAAATTTTAAACCCTAATTTTATTTATTTATTTAAAAGAAAAAGATTACAG
The DNA here is from genome assembly GCA_037177725.1 of Cyamopsis tetragonoloba. NCBI lineage: Eukaryota > Viridiplantae > Streptophyta > Magnoliopsida > Fabales > Fabaceae > Cyamopsis > Cyamopsis tetragonoloba. The sequence goes on from CM074119.1 coordinate 85,120,939, forward strand.
CCTCCAAAACACACTATCCAGAGCTTATCCTCCGACCAAAGCCAATTCATGTGTTAGCAGGTCATCGTCTTATCCATTTAAAAATGTTTCAGCCCTCCGTCTGCAACCTGAACTGGGTGGTCTATTGTTGTTGACCTGGCAAAAACAACAATATTTCATTCTCACAAATTAATAAAATTAATTAAATGGAATAAAACCCACAGCTCGAGAAGACGAGATCTTTAGAGTATTTTATTTTCTTTCTTTTATAGGTGTTTAGTTTAAAGGATAAGCATGGAATTAAGAGTTGGCAAAAGGGACTAAGTCGTCTGGTCGGCCTATTTAACCCACAAAAAAGGGGATTGGACTGAGGTTTTAAACTCAATAACCTACCCTACATAATCTGGGGTGAAGGGAATGACACTACCTCACTTGGGATCAACACCATCCATTTTCGGATAGTAGCGTTCGGAAATGTGTTTTCGGATGCTACTGTCCAGAAAAACAAAGGTGATTTGCCTTTTATTTTTATTATTTTATGAATTTCGGATGTTACTGTTTAAAAAATGATGATGCCGTTCCAAAATGGGATGGTGTCAATCCCTTCACCCCATAACCTGCCAACAAAATGGGTCGGGATATGTTAGTGGCGGACCGGCCCGTTGGGCTCACTTTTTCCTTTTTTTATCACAGTGGATATGTGAAATCTTTTTTTTAATGATTTTGCTTTGTTGGTTTTATATAATTTTGAATGTAACATATATAATAAATAATTTAGTTAGTAATTAATATATATAATGGGTATCCAACAGGTTGGTTGGATAGTTGAGGAATACTGCTTTGAGTAGCAGATTATTGATTCGAAGCTCTGTAGATGCACTTTATCCTATAAAAAGATTAATATATATAATAGATTAAGAAAAAAAATGGATTATCATTTTTTTAATGTATAGGCGGGCTAACCCGCCAACCCACCCAAATATAAGTTGGGCTAGGACTTTCAACCCATATACAAATGCAAGCTGCACTGTCTCGCCCTGTTTAAGGCTGGCCAAAACAGATCGGGTCAAAACAGGACGTGCTGGCCCATTTTGCCAGCTTTGGCCGGAATAAAAGAAAAAACCTGTTTAAGGCTGGCCAAAACAGATCGGGTCAAAACAGGACGTGCTGGCCCATTTTACCAGCTTTGGCGGGAATAAAAGAAAAAAAATTATTTTTATGTTTATTTTGTAAAGAAATAAGAGAGATTTTACAAATGTCATCATATTAGTACTTGTTTTTTAATCTTAATTTCTTTTTTTAAAAAATAAAAGTTTCAAATTAACCACAAGGTGTAGTGTGATAGTAAATTACTACGACCACATATGCATGGAGTATGATCCCTAACTAATGGGAATAAAACAAAATTTTGTGACCACTTGATAATTATTTCGTATGAATTCAACTTTAAGAAAAAAATTTGTCACTGCATTAGATAGTAAATACTTTGGGAAGAGACCAAACAAAAATCTCAAATCAATCTTATAAGATCTTTTTTTAAAAAAAAAAATTACCTTGTTAAATTAGTAATAAAAATAAAGACCTAGTTTTGAGTTACAATTTTAAAAAAATGTCATAGACCATAAAATTAGGTTTTTATTTTTTGCTTGAATGAGGTATTTTCGACATGGACCATAAAGCAAAGCCCAAATTCTACCAAAATAAAAAGGCCAAATCTTATGCAGATCAGAAAGCCCGGTGGATGACCATCTACATGCCCTTTTCCTGAGGAACTGCATGTTGACATAAAAAAAAAAAAAGGCAAAAACAAAGGGGAATCGCATACCCCCCATAAAAAAAAATCAAATATGGACGAATTCTTAACCAAATTTCAATAAAAAACGAATAGATTGAGAAAAATATCTAAATATGATTAAGAAAATCTGCACTCTAAATTCTTAATTAATATAATAATTAAAAAAATGTTAAAAGAACAAATGAGGGCATTTGGTCTAGTGGTATAATTCTTGCTTTGGGTGCGAGAGGTCCTGAGTTCGATTCTTGGAATGCCCCCATAATTTTTCTTTTTCCTCAAGCATTAGTCATGGCACTCCACAATTATGTTATGTTTTTCTATTCTCATTTCTTAACATGGGAAAACCATTTTCCTGAAGCAGGAGTCGTAATACTCCACAAATTTTAGTCTTTTTGTCTCTCATTCCTCATCATTAGAATAACGAAAACTAGTTTTGCGTATGAAATTGAAACCAAATCAGAGCTAGTTCAATCGAACAAACATGTATCAAATAAGATCATAGATCATAAAAGCCACCTGGAAATGAACTTCACACGTTTACATTCGAAATTTAAAATTCCATGCTTCCATAGGGTATCTTACAAGAACATAGACCATTCAGAAACACAAGAAGCTATGCACGATTATAAGATGGTAAATTTTCTCTGTTTAAGAAACCCAGATACATAGTTAAAGACTTACACATTGAGATTCTGAAATTACAAGGGATTTGGTGAAACCCAAATTGGTAGCGGCCAGGCAATTTGCGAGTATGAATCTGGGGGGAAACAGGGCAACGGTTCAATGCTCTTATCCCTTAATTTATAGATCCCTAAATCAAATTTCCCATAAGCATCTTCGTGATTAGACTCAGAGTAATCGTCAGTGAAATAGATACTATCTGCAGAACACCCAACAATTTCAGAAGCAGAAAATGAAAGCGAAGAATTTCCACCAACAAACAACACGCGATCTCCCAACGTTTCAATTCTTTCCCATTCCAATACATCCCGACCCATCCTGAAAACCTCGAACCCCACTGTCTTGTACACCAGATTCGATTCTTCCCCTGCATCAGAAAACTCGTGTTCCAGAATCCGCATTACCAATAACAAATCCTCACCGGAAAACACCGCGTAGTGAATATCACCGGAGAATCCCATAAAATCACTTGACTCTATGAACGCGTTTCGCGGCGAACGAGGACGAGCAACATCGCAAACCGCCAGCTCTCCTCCCTTGCTCACCACATAAAACAATCCATTTTTGTGCACAACATCTTCCCAACAGAACAATTTAATATCTTCACCCACGAGAACCCAAGAATCAAAACCCTTTCTGCAGTAGAATAAACCATCTTCACCGACAATAGCGAACGCGGCGAAATCGTCGCTTTCCGACGACGGGCTGGACGACAAGACAACCTTTCTGATGAAAGAATTGCACATCTGCCTCAAACTGAAAGGTTGGACTTCGCCGTGACGGTTACTGATGAGATACTCTCTCCCGACGTTAGAGGGATTGAAAAGGGCGACGTTAGGGAAAGTGTGAAGAGGAGGAAGATGAAAGGTGGCGCGTGTGAAGGGGTTTAGGAGAAGAACCTGAGGAGTTTCGTCGAGAATGACGAGCCAGCCGTGAGAGGAACCACAGATTCGGGTGCGGTGAGAAGAGAGAGGAAGGTTGAAGAGATGAGTTTTGTTGGTTGAGAGGTCGAAGAAAGAGCGGCGAGAAAGCATGAGCCAAGGGAGTTGAGGGGGGAGATGGAGAGGGGTTTCGGCGACGGAGGTACGCCAGCTGCGACATACTGATCGGAATCGGAGGTAATCGCCGTAGAGAATCAATCTTTCCGATATGGACTCTAAGATTTCCGTTGGGAGTTCAGCCCAGTCCACGCCCATTCTTCTTCTTCTTCTTTTTTGTTCTTTTTGCGTCTCAAATGTAAAAGCACTGTGTTCGTGTGGTTAGTGAAATAGGTGGCTATGCAACTTCCACCGATGCAACTCATCATTACCGTTTGTTGTCAATATTTTTACGGTCACCAGATATTATTCTCACTCATTTTAATTTATTATCATCTTTTATCTTTTATTAATATTTACTAAATTTTATTAGTTATAAAAATTATATTTTTTAAATTAAAAAATATTAAAAATATGCTGATAATAAAAAAAATGTGACAACAACTCCACACAACAAATAAAATATCATTTTTTTCCTTTTTACCCCATAAAAATATTGAGTAGAATAAAACTTTTCTTTTCATTGAAAATTTGAAGACAAATGTTTAATATCCTTCAGAAACAGGAATTAAATAGATGCGAAACATATAAAATGTCCTGTTGTGCAACAAGTTATGATTGTGAAAATTGATGAATACTATATATAAAGAAAAAAGTGAAACACCAAGGCTATTTATACTACTAATGTATATAATTTCTACTGTATTCATAATTCATAGTATTAATAAAAATAATAATTTTTTTAATTTATGCAATATTGCACAGAATAAGAATCCTAAAGTGAAAAAATTAGTAGATAATAAATACATGTTTAAACATAACTCAATTAATTTTTGTGTTTCCCCATAAAAAATTTCTCATTTGAGAAGTATTACGGATAATGGACCTCTCCATTGGGCCTATTGGACCAGTTAGCTACAACAACCCAAAAGACTGTATTGTTTATTTTCTGTTCAGTTAGTTAAGTTAAAATCGGTTTTTGGTTATTCGGTTATCCTCATCTTTTGTACTTAAGGCACATAGCCATTATTGATTAATTGAGTTGATCATATTCCTTCTGAGTGTTTCTGGTGTGAAAACTATGCTTTCCTCTTCCCTTTTGGTGATACCTAAGATGGTATGGGATTCTCCTTTGCATTGTTTTCCCAATTTCACTGAAATTTCTTGATCAACCATGGCTACCTTTACTCAATCGAATGCTCCGAACCAGAGCTCAGATCACCTCATCAATCCTTCGAATCCCCTATTCTTGCATCCTAGCGAGAATACTTCGGTTGTGCTCGTAACTCCTCTACTTACCGAAAAGAATTATCACGATTGGGTCAGAGACATGATTTGCGCCCTTGAATCCAAGAACAAGGAACGTTTCGTCGATGGAACCCTTCCTTCACCATCGCTCTCTGATCCTCTGCGTGAATCTTGGAGAAGATGTGATCGTATGGTAAAATCCTGGCTGATGCGCTCGATGACGACTTCAATTGCTCGATCGGTCAGTTGGTTTGATACTTCTGTGGAAATTTGGAAAGATATCCAAGATCGATTCTCTCACGGTGATAAGTTCAGAGTCGCTGATTTGCAAGAGGAAATCCATGCATGTAAACAAGGCAATTCTTCTAGTTCTGATTACTTCACTCGCTTGAAAAATCTTTGGAAAGAGTTGGAGATGTTCAGATCTGCCTTGATTTGCACCTGTCCTATAGCTTGTGGATGTGGTATCTTGCTCACCATCAGAAAAGAAAGAGAGGATGACTGCATCATCAAATTTCTCAGAGGATTGAATGAAGAGTTTTCTTCAGTCCGATCACAAGTCATGATGATGGAGCCCATGCCATCCCTCTCCAAAACTTTCTCCCTTGTTCTTCAGCAGGAAAGGGAATTTGGTAACCCTACACCTTCTATTTCCAATACTGTTACACAATCTGTTGCTTTTGCTGCTATTTCTAATGAAAATTCCAAGCCACAATCCTTCAATAAAGGTGGACATGGCAATTTTCGCGGAAATAATCAAGGTAACAGAAATGGAAATAACGGTCGTAACAACAAGTTGTGCACTCATTGCAAAAAGACAAATCACACCGTAGACACATGTTTCTACCTCCATGGTTTTCCTGAAGGATACAGAACAAAGAACAAGAATCCTTCCAAACCTTCGGTTGATATGACAGAAGTTTACTCTACTGTGGTCACTCAGTGTGTGTTGCACCTGAAGGTAATACTCAACAAGACCAGCTTAATTTCCTAAAAGAACAGTATCAGCAGATCATGTCCATTCTTCAACAGACCAAGGATCCTTCCTCTGTCAATATTGCTCAATCGTCCCTTTGCAACTCCATCACAGGTACTGATTCTCTCATTTCTTCCTGGATATTGAATAGTGGAGCCACTGATCATATTTGCCCATCCAAACATCTTTTTAGTTCTCTTAAACCTATTAATCCTGTTCCCATTCGTCTTCCTGATAAAACCATCACTTATGCAAAATTTTCTGGTATCATAAAATTAGGTGATTTGATTCTCACTGATGTTCTGTATGTTCCCATTTTCGATGTTCATTTACTATCCATTCCAAAATTAACTGATGATTCCAGATATGCTATTCTATTCTCCAATAATCTTTGCCTTGTTTTGCAGCACACACCTTTGAAGATGATTGGTCTAGCTAGCAAAAGACATGGTCTCTTCTATTATTCCAAATGTGAAGATTTGAATACTGCAGTTGATTTTAAAATACAGAATTCTGTTTCTCAGCATTGTTCTAACAATACTAGTAATATGAATAATTCCCTTCTTTGGCATATGAAGCTTGATCACCTTTCTGATAAAGTCATGCATCAAATTTGTTCCCAGCATCCTCATATTGCTTTTCACTCCTTTGATAGCTGTGATATCTATCATTATTCGCGACAAAAACGTTTACCTTTTCCACATAGCACTAGTAAAACCACAAAGTTTTTTGAACTCATACATGTTGACATATGGGGACCATTAGGGACTACATCTTTAGAAGGCCATAAATATTTTCTAACCGTAGTGGATGATTTTAGTAGATACACTTGGACACATCTTTTGAAATTGAAATCTGAAGTTAGAGTTGTTCTTGAGAAATCCATTTTGATGATTAAAAACCAGTTTGAAACCAAATTAAAAAGGATTTGTTCTGATAATGGCAAGGAGTTTCTTATAACTGATTTTTTCAGCAAGAAAGGCATAGTTCATGAAACAACCTGTTTAGAGTCCCCACAACAAAACGGGATTGTTGAATGCAAGCATCAGCATATTTTAAACGTTGCTCGTGCCTTGATTTTCCAAGTAAATATTCCCGGACATTTCTGGTCACATGCTGTCCGTTATTCTGTTCACATTATCAATCAACTCCCTAGTTCTGTTTTGTCCCAAAAATCTCCATTTGAAATAGTACATGGCAATAAACCAGATTTAACAAAATTGAAAGTTTTTGGGTGCCTTGCATTTGCCAATACTATTTCTTCTGGAAGAAACAAACTTCAAAGGAGGTCTTCAAAATGCATTTTCCTTGGTTTTCCAACTAATACAAAAGGCTACATTCTTTTCAACTTGGATTCTCGTTCTCTTCTTATTTCCAGGGATGTCATGTTTTATGAATTCAATTTCCCTTATCATTCTCATGCTTCTAACCTGCATATCTCTGATACTTCCATCTCTGTACCTCAGCATGCAACTTCCTTTTTTGATCCTTTCCCTGTTCCCCACATTCATTTACCTGCTATGACTTCCGCATCTGTCAATGACAACTTGCAAGCTGATGCTACAGAACCTGCTATTCCTGTTACTACTGATACTATTGTTACTATTTCTGACAATGCAGAGAATACAGATAACAACACTACTGGAGAAACTCAAATCACACAGCCCATTCGTTCTTCTACTAGAATTAGGCAACCTCCTGTCAGATTCAAAGATTATTACTGTCAAACTAATGCTTGCTTAACTGATATTTCTGCTTCATATTATCCCATGCAGAATTACCTATCTTTTACAAATTGGTCTGATTCTCACACTTCTTTCTGCATTTCTGTCTCTTCTAATATTGAGCCATCCACCTTTAAGGAGGCCAATCTGCAGGAATGTTGGAAAAAGGCCATGGCTGCTGAGTTACACGCTCTTGAAGTAAATGACACTTGGACCCTTGTTGAGTTACCTAAAGGACAACGCCCTGTTGGTTGCAAGTGGGTCTACAAACTGAAATATAAACCGAATGGTGAAATAGAGAGATACAAAGCTAGACTCGTTGCGAAAGGCTATACGCAAACGGAGGGTGTTGACTACTTTGAGACTTATTCACCTGTTGCAAAGCTTACCAGTGTCCGCATCCTTCTTGCTCTTGCCAGCTCACAAAACTGGTTCCTTCACCAATTAGATGTGGACAATGCTTTCTTGCATGGTGATCTCACCGAGGAGGTATATATAAAACCAACCCCGGGTTTATTTCTCTCCAAGTCCAACCTTGTCTGCAAATTAAAGAAATCAATCTATGGTTTAAAGCAGGCTTCTCGCCAGTGGAATCAAAAGCTGACTGCTGCTTTAATATACATGGGTTATTCACAGAGTTTCTCCAATCCCTCTCTCTTTGTTAAGAAGTCATCAACCTCCTTCACAGCTTTACTAATCTATGTGGATGATGTTGTCTTGGCTGGAACACATTTTGATGAAATTTCAGCAGTAAAGCACTATCTTCATAAATGTTTTCGTATAAAAGACTTGGGTCCTCTCAAATATTTTCTTGGCATTGAGGTAGCAAGGTCCAAAACTGGAATTTTATTGAATCAACGCAAGTACTGTCTCGAGCTCATTGCTAAACATGGTCTCACCGGCTGCAAGCCTGCATCTACTCCTATTGATCCATCTACTAAGCTCCTCCTTGATGATGGTGAGCTGCTTTCTGATCCCACTTTATACAGAAGATTAATTGGTCGTTTGTTGTATTTAACCAACACACGTCCAGATCTCAGTTTTGTTGTTCAGCAGTTGAGCCAGTTTGTCTCAGCTCCTAGACACCCTCACATGATGGCTGCTATGCGTATAATCCGTTACCTCAAAGGAGCTCCTGCACTTGTGTTATTTTATCCATCCAAATCTGATTGCAGAGTTCAAGCTTTCTCAGACTCATATTGGGCCACTTGCCCCAACACTCGTCGATCCATAACATGTTTCTGTCTATTCATTGGCAAGGCTTTAGTATCCTGGCGCTCCAAGAAACAGACTACTGTTTCACGTTCTTCTAGTGAGGCAGAGTACAGAGCCTTAACTTCCTTGACATGCGAGTTATAGTGGCTTCAGTACATGGCTGCAGATCTGCGCATTCCTCTCCCACGGCCTTATTCTGTTTTTTGTGACAACCAATCTGCGATCCACATTGCCAAGAATTCATCGTTTCATGAGAGAACCAAACACATTGAGGTTGATTGTCATCTGATTCGCATCAAATTGCAAGAAGGGCTCATTCATCTCTTCCATGTCAAGTCTTCCTCTCAACTTGCAGATTTGTTCACAAAGGCTCTTCATGCTCGTTTTTTCTCTGATGGAATCACCAAGCTGGGTCTTCTCAACATTCACAGCACACCTTGAGGGAGGGTATTACGGATAATGGACCTCTCCATTGGGCCTATTGGACCAGTTAGCTACAACAACCCAAAAGACTGTATTGTTTATTTTCTGTTCAGTTAGTTAAGTTAAAACCGTTTTTTGGTTATTCGGTTATCCTCATCTTTTGTACTTAAGGCACATAGCCATTATTGATTAATTGAGTTGATCATATTCCTTCTCAGTGTTTCTGGTGTGAAAACTATGCTTTCCTCTTCCTTTTTGGTGATACCTAAGAAGAAGTTTAACTTGTGCAATATTGCACAGGTTAAAAAACTTACCTATTTCTATTTCAAAAGAAAACATGTATGATTTCCACTTTTCAAAATCCTTCTCTCATGCGTACATCGTCTTTCGTTAGTGAGCCTAGCTAGAATCGGAAGGGTTATCATCGAAGGTAGAAAGTCTTTGTTTACTTGGGGCAATATTTAACAGCATTATTTAAGGAATAAAAATGTAATAAAAAAGTGTTGGATAATGTAATTTTTTTTTATATTTTTGAAAGATAGAATAATGTGTATTTTATAATTATTTTTCTAATTCCATTAACTTTGCAAGTGCCATAAAAATATTGTTTAGTCGCTTCCTTAAAAGATGATACTTAACCTTTATTTGGTTTGAGGAGAGAAAATGTGAAGAAAGAAAGTGTAAAGAAAGAAAGTAGAGAGAAGAGAAAAGTGAGAGAAAGATAAGAGAAAATAAATGTGTTTGATTTGAGGGAAAATAGAGAGAAAGATGAGAGAAAATAAGTGTGGAACTCATGAATAGTAGACATTCACTCTTACACATCAACTTTCTCTCATTTTTGGAGATAAAAGTTTTTTGATGGGACCATATTTGATTTGACATTTTTCTCTTATTTTCTCTCACAAACCAAACGAGAGAAAATTATGTTTTTTACCCACTTTCTCTCCTCTCATTTTTTTCCTTCCATGTTCACCCCAAACAAACATAAAGTTAAAGAAAACCAAAGAAAGAGGCTCACCGAACAATCAAGAACGAGATTGACATGAGAAATTAAGGGGCTGATTGGTTTGCATTTTCATTTTCTGTTTTTTTCTAAAAGTTTACAAAGAAAAAACTGAAAATACTAGAAACAAAAATATGTTTTCAACATTTTTAATTTTTCTTTTATAAAATTTTAGAAAATAAAAAACATAATTAAAACAAAAAATGAAAGAGCACCTAACATACCATACAAAATTTTAAGGGTTTTTTTTTTCCAAAAAGTTGTAAGAAGAATGTGACAAATTTTATTCTACCGCGGGTAAGGCGGCAACAAATAGAGTCAAACCCAAAAGATTATTTCAAGTGTAGTTTTTTCAATTTATAGCTATTCAATTAGCCCTTGGATACCAAGAAGTTTATACGAGGAAGGTTACCCACCACAAGCAATTTTAATAGCAAAGAGAGATTTGAACTCACGATATTAGAGAGGCCTTTGTGGTTCTGTCTATAACAAAAATATGCTGTAAATTCAAAATCGAGCTTTTTGACACGAATACAAAATGAATATCAAATGCAATAAATATCAGATATGGTGATACATTTTTTTAAAAAAAAAAATATAAAATATGACACATTTAAGATAGAGATATATAAAATTTAAACTTTAATAAAAAAATATAGTTTTATTTTCTTAAATCTAAATAAATAACTATAAAATATAAATTATAAATTATTTATTGTAGGCTATAAATTAAAATAGTATTTAATCTATTTGTTTAATTTAATTTTTTCTCAATATCAGCATGTAATTTTTAAATTTTGATAAATTTTATTATAATATTTTCTTATTTAAAGTATCTGAATAAATTTTACAAAAAATATATTTTTCTTTTTTATTAATGTCATAAATACTTTTTGAATATGTATAAAAATATATCAATGTTAAATGCGTATCTAATACCAATATAGGAGTATTTTCAATTTACGTTCACAGTCTCCTAAATTCCTTCTAATTAGTCATCTCACTATGCAAGTAATAAAACAAGCTTTGGTTCAAAATTCGATAAGTGAAGCCAAATAGTATATATGTACACAAGAAAGCTTAATCGTTGGTCACTTGGTTGATCCCCTTTTAGTAAAAAGAAGCTAAATATTACCTACAAGTAGGAATGGAAATAGGTGAGATTGTTCGAGAGACAGTGGCTCAATAAAGTATATAATAGGTTCAGGTTAAGACGGTTTAAAAGGCTTATTTAATTAAACAAATTAAGTTATAAGTTTTTCAAAAAGTTTTATAGATTTAATAGGACAACCTATTCAAATAATTATAACAATATTAGAAATTATATATTAAAATTGTCTCTGAGTTTATATTTTATAAATCAATTTAGTCTCTCACGAAATCGGTTATTATAGTTTCTGATTTTAAGTATTATTGGTCATTTTAGTCCATGACTTTTACTAAATCAGTCCGGGATTAAAATGAATGTTCGTATAATTCAAGGACTAAAGTGACCTGCAAAATGCAAAGTCAGGCACTAAAGTGACTTATCCGCATAAAGTCAGGGATTAAAGAGAATTATTCTCACAAAGTTAGGGACTGAAATGATACATCGCTCATAATATTCAGGGCCGACCCAACCAATTTTAAGGCCTAAACCAAATTATTGTAATAGGCATTTTCTAAATTAATAATAATAAATATTTTTTAAAATTATTGACATTATTGAATAAACATTATATGCGTTTTATTTAGGAGAAAGAAATATTTGATTAGAAAGAATGATAACTTTTATAATATACAGTAATAAATATTTAATATATATATATATATATATTCAAAAAGGGCCTAAATATATTAATAATTTTGTATATTTTTTGGGGTTTAAAGTAAGGGCTTGGCTGGCCTTACCCTTGGGCCGGCCATGATAATATTAGTGTTAATAGGAATAAATTATAATATGATTACATATGTTATTATGTAAAAATTTTAGTGTTAAGTTTTATTGTTGTATATTTATTGTGTTAAAAGTAAGTTTTTTAAATAATTTTAAAGAATTTTATTATAAATTAGGTTTTTAAACAGGTTTTTCAGGCCTTGAAAAAAGCCTATGACAATAATAGGTCAGGCCTTTAATTTCAAAAGCAGGCTCAACCTTAACCATCCAAAACCTACTTCGGTGCAGCCTATTCCCATCTATACCTACAAGTGCATGAAAAAAAACTAATTGTGTTGAAGATGTATTTTTATAAGAAACAAAATTAATTCATTTATTTAGTTTTTTAAAATAAAGGAATTACTTTATAAAATTACTACTATATAGCAAAACCTCAAATTGTGCATGACTTTCGTCACGAGGGAGATAATTTAGATCACGAGGGGGATTACGCTTACAATAACTGCATAAACTCCTACAACAATCTTTACAAAACACGGTTTCATCCGCATCATTATAATTAAAAAGAAAAGAATAATGTATGAATTAAAAACACTAAAACATTCAGAAACAACAATAAAGAAAAAAAAATGTTAGCTTAGCTTATAGAACTCATTAAAAGAAAAGACATTCCACCATTCACCATGAATTGCCCTTTGCTAATTCCAAATTTTAAATACGTGTCTATTCAATAAAGTTAATTGACCTCTAAGTAGGCATAGTAAAATTTAAACACATATCGAAGTTGGAAAGCAAAAGAACAATTAATGTGTTTTTTTGGGACAAAATAAAAATACATAATTACCATTTTTTTGGCTTATTATAATTTAAAAGATTGAGATTTTCGTAAAGAATGAGTATTTACAATTATTACCAAAGTAATATTATTGTAGCTATTTATTAAACAAGTAAACCATGCAACAAAGGGTGTTCGCGGTTTGGTTTGGATTAGTTTCGAGGGGTTACGTGATCCGATCCGATCAATTTATTTATTTGCGGTTTGGTTTGGTTTAATCTACGAAAGAAATCCGAACCAATCTAATCAGATAAATTTCGGTTTGGATATGATCAGTTTTCGATTTTAAGATTGTGTCAATTGTAAATTAAATTAAATATAAAATTAAACATTTGAATAAAACGTTAAAGATATAAAACAAAATATATATTATAAATTTCATCATATAAAACTAAAATTTTTGAAATTCAATTTAAAATTATTAAGAAATCATAAAATTATAAATATATAATATTAAGATGATGTTACACTATAAAATTATGGGGAAAAAAAGTTGGTATTATTTTTGTTAAATATTTAGTAGTATGAATATGAATTATGTTATAATTTTGTAAGAAAATTGTATTTGTATATAAAAGTTTGATTTGTTTGGCTTGGTTCGGTTTGATTAAGAGGATCCGAAATCCGAACCAATCCAATAAAAATGTTGGTTTTCAATTTATTCGGTTTTCGATTTGCTCGGTTCGATTACGTCGGTTTAGATCGGTTTGGATTGGTTTTAAAAACCCCTAATAGCTATGACCAAATTAAAAAGATATTGGTTAATCAGTTAAGAAAATAGGGAAGACAGTCTTTTTAAAATATATATATATATATAATTTTGGTTTTTTTGGTAGAAATTATTTAATTTATTTGTCTTATATTTAAATTTTATTGTATTATTTTTTATATAAAAATGTCACCTTAGTTATTTCCTTTAAATTTTGGATGATAACTTTATGAAGGTACCAATTGCAACATTTGGGAAAAAAATTCAAAGACCCTATTGACACTATTGGAAGTAGGGTTGTTGCCTTGTTGGAGATCAAAATTGTATAATTATAAAAGTTGAGAGAATAAGGCACTATTGGATTCGACTTATTTGAGCTTATCTTCTACTTATAAGTAAAAGTCGGGCCAAACAGAAATATTAATAAGCTCTTAAAATTTTAAGTGATTTTTTTTTTAATGAAGGAAAAAGAGTATAAAATAGTTTTAAAATAAGCACACAAAAGAGTTTTTGTTTATTTTCCAACTTCTTATTTTCATTAAACATCCACCAACTACCATAACCAAGACCGGACCGCCACCCACCACCACTTGCCACCGTACACGCCCACCCTCCACCACCCTCTGTCGCCCGCCGACGCCGGACCACCGCCGCCGGTCAATTTTTTTTAAAAAAAAAAAAGTATCAAACAACTTATGACTTTTTTTTAAGGCTTTTATTTGTAGCTTTAACTTAAAAGTAACTTTTAAGAAGAAAATAAGTTAGGCTAAACAACACCTAAGATTATATTTAAGCTTAATATTTAAAATGAATAACCAATTAACATGATAAGAAGAGAACAAACTCATTAAAAAAAATTTGGGTAAATAAAATTTATTGTGAGGGAATAGTGCTCTAGTCCAAAGTTTTAGGGCTCAAAGAGCACTTACATAAATACTTATATTTACCTCACTCAAGAAAATTTATATTATTTATCTGATAATACATGAATTTAAAATTTAATACCAATAAATTGCTAGTCACACATGTTAAATTTAAGAAAATGGTGTGAGAGAATTATCTAATTGCACATAATAGAAAGCTAAATAGGATTTTTTTTTTCTTGTTTAGGTATCAAAATCGGCCTTACCCTAAACTTGAAAACTAAAAAAAAACAATAAAACTTAATATGTTTCTCAAAATAAAATGGAAAATGGAAACGTGTCCTATTATTAGACAATACTGACAATGGGAGTTTTTTTTTTTTTTTGTCAGCAGCTTTTTCCCCTTATTTAAACTTTGATTTTAGGTACATCAAGTTTACCTAGAACTATTTTGGGGGTAAGGATTGACACCACATATTTTGGAAAATGCATTATTAATTTATTTTTACCATCATTCCAGAAGTTTAAATAAAATTCTCAATTGCAACCTGAAGTGCAGGCCCAGTTGTTTTTGGGACAAAATAGTCCGAAAGAAAAAAAAAGCTTGCTTTCTACGGACATTAAAAATGATTTACATTTCAACCCAAAAAACGCTTGCTTTTGGCACCACGATAGTGCAATAAGTCATTTCTTTTGACGTCATATTGTTTTTTTTATTAATCCCGAGTGTAAGGTAGTAAACTCTTTTTCTTTAATTTTACTCGAGGCACTTATTTGTAAATTGTAAGCAACAAATTAACTACTAAACATTGCACACATCTCATGAAAACTCTATTGTTGTGTTTTTTTTTGTTTGTCCTTATTTTGATTTTATTACATTAACTACTAAACATAATTTTAATAAAAGGTAAAATTAATGTATCAGACGTTTTTTTAAAAAATATTATATAAAAAACTAACTATTTTTTATTGATATACACAATTTAGATAAGAAAAATACTAAATAATGTCTTAAGGATACATTTTAAGAAGTCAAATGAGGCAAAGAAAAAATTAAAAAATATAATTTTTATATTCTCAAAATATAAAATTAAATGATATACACTTATAATTATTTTTTTAATTATAATATATTTAATAAATATTCTAAATATGATGTCATTTTTGTCGTGACCCCGACATAATGTACGACATAAAATGTGTAACTCATCATTGTTCAACGACGTTATCCCGTAATCTTATCACAGAATAAATCGCGAAATGTGCCCATATCAAATACCACCACTTAACAAGAACAAATAGATAAATATACCCCTAAAGAGTATGCAGTAGAAACTCTTTAAACTAATAATGTCAGGACCGGAGAAATTTATTAATTTAGAGAGTTATTAATTTATCGATAAATTAATAATTATTAATTTAAAGAGTTTTTAAGTAATTACATACTGTACATACCAAACAAAAAGGCAAATTAATCTATGCCTCTTAGAATTACGTTGCAGCGAACCTTGAGACTCAACGTAAATTAGTAATTACATATGCATTGGAAATTAATAATGACTTTAAAAGAAAACAGACAACTATTGAATCATATTTCAATAGAGTGTAATATATTTTTTTTCAGTTTCTATGAATTATTAATTTATGATTTTTGGACCGAAAATTATAAAGGGATCTCCCGAAAAATTATTATCTTATTATTTTATCGAGTTTTTCAATTTTTTACATTGGCCCAAGTTAGGACCAGACAAATTTATTATTTTAGAGAGTTTATTAATTTACCGAGTATTAATTTAAAGAGTTTCTACACTAATACTATAGTGTGGAAACCTGAATGGAATGATTAGTGGATTTTGTTAACGAAGTCTAAAACTCTAAAGTATCGAATGAATATAGTCCTAGTTAGTATTAGTAATAATGAGTATAAGTGGCGTGGCACATATGCATAATAATAATAATAATAATAATATAGTATACTTCTTTAATTTATGGGATAATTACACCAACTTCTCTTGAGGTTTGTTTATATTATACTTATCTCGCTCCAGTTTTCAAAATTATACTTACCCCCTGAAATTTCTACATTCATTACAAAAATAATAAAATCAAATAAAAGTAATAAAAATAATAAATGGTAAAATATTTTTTAAAAAAAAATATAAAATATGCATAATAACACCATTAAATAAATTAACATTAGGGAGGTTTGTATAATGAATTTAGAAATTTTAGGGGGGTAAGTGTAATTTTTAAAACTGAAGGGGATAAGTGTAATATAGACAAACCTTAGGGGAGGTTAGTGTAATTATCCCTTAATTTATTTTATTTTGTATTTTAAAATCCGACTATAGTGAGATTCGCAATGCCGCCTAAAATTAAATAGATACCATATTAGACGAAATTAAAAGAGAGTCGCGGTCACGTGACATCGGAGCCGGAAATTCACCCGCATCATCAACATCAAATAAATAAAAATATAGGGTAAAATGTATTCATATCTCTTAAGATATGCAAATATTGCACTCACCCCCAAACTATGCAAAAATTAGTATTCCACCTTTTTTATTCAAACGGAGTCTGACGGTGTTACACCTTCAACTTTTCTTTTCTTTTTCTTTAATAAAAACTTCAATTGATAGAAATAGCTGGTTGAATCATGAAGCAAGCTTTGACTTCCCTGCCATTCACCTCCACATCATGCCGCTTTTGCTTTTTCGTGACTGCATCCATGGTGAATTAGCTGTTGTTCCCTTTGTGTCGTTATTGTATTCCCTCTCCGAAGTCATGGATCCCATCGTCGATTTGGTTCGATTTCTTGTTGTGGGGCTGCGTGAAGAGAGAGGCTTAATTTTGGAACAGATCCATCAAATACTGGTATTGAGACATGGATTGGATGTGATACAATTGTTGGAATTGTTATGGCTGTAATTGTGACATTGTTTAATGAGTTTTTGAGTTTCGAGAGGAAAGCAATTACCATGAATCATTTTTAACTTGATTAGTTTTCGTAAAATTGTCGACATAGAAATCATTTTGAGATTTGTAAGATTCTGAATTCGAAAATGGAGGTGTAGAATTCAAAATTCCAAAATGGAAAAAGTAGATTTTTGGATGAAATATGCTGACCCAAGTGAAATTGAGATAATGGATATCCAGAAAATAAAAGCTTGAACCAAGAGTGAGTGAGTGTGATTACAAAGATGTGAATTGGGAAGATCTTGTGAAATAGGGCCCTTAATACAAAGAAAATCTGTGTATTTGGTTTGGTAATCAGATCCACCAAAAGCTGTATTTCTATCTTATTCAAGTTTAAGCATGGACCTTTGGATTTGTCAATCTCCTTCTGCGCAACAACCACCCACTCTAGTTCTCCCTGGTTAGATTTTTAGCTAACAAAAATAATAAATATTGAAGTTGATTTATAAAAAAAAAAAAAGAAAAAAAAAAGGGAAGGATGTAACACCGTTAGAGTCCGTTTGAAGAAGAGGAGTGGAGTACTATTTTTTTGTGTAATTTGGGGGTGGGTGAAATATTTGCATACCTCAAGGGGTTACAATGCATTATACCCAAAAATATAAAAGGTTTTGCTATTCATTACTTTTAGGGCAATATATAAGCACTTTATGAATTAAAATTTTGTATTTAAAATAAATTGAAAATAATTTCGTAATATTAAATACTCTATAATTTTTAACACAAAATTTTTATTATTAGGTTGCTTAACAATTACCCTTAACAAAATAAATAACAAAACTTAAATATAAAATATACTATTATATATAATATATACGACATACATACATATATTGATACATACCTATATCCTCATATTATATATATTAGTGTTTAGTATAGACTTGATCATTTTAGGAACTACTACTTTCTTATGTAAGGGTCGACCCACCAAGGCCACTACTTTCTAGGAACAACATTTTTCTTTCTAAGTGGATAAATTAAGTAATAAAAAATAACGAAATTATTTCTTTCAAATTATGGTTTTACTACCACTTTAAAAGTACAGTAATTCCAATTAAACACACGCATGTTGTTGGCCTCTGAAATTGCTTCAATATTCAAGCACTAGTTAATAAATGTTCTTAAATTAATACTAGCACTAATAGCCTATTGAGTACTTTTAGACCAATTTCCATTATAAATCTTTCGTGTTTCTGATTAATCTATTGTTTGAATTTAAGGAAAAAAATGGAATGGAGAGAAAATAAAGAGGAGAACAAAATTATTAAAAAGAACACTTTGATTTTTTTTTTTTGGAGATTTAATTTTCCAATCATTTTTATTCTATTTTTCATTGATTTAAATTGAATTTTTGTAATTTTCTCTCATGTTATTTTCTTTTTCTAAAACCAAACAATCTGTAAAAAAAAGAAAGAAAAAAGAACTTCCGTGTTTGAAAAGTAAAAAATTGAAGTGGCAAAAGAAATGAAAAAGGGTAAACAACCCTTTTGCCTTTTTGGTTGGTGTCTCCTCGTAACATTTAAACCTTGGACATCCCCATTATATATTATTAGTTGGCAAAATAGAAATTTAAGTCCCCACCGTTGAGTCACCCCTTTTAATAGTGCATTTCAGTAAAGGAATTTTAGTGGTGGAGAATAGGTACTCAAAACTTCATTTTTTAGTTATTTGATTAAGGATTTTTTAACCCTGTAATATTATATAGGTTAAAAAATTAAAATTAAAAAGTTATTGTTGGAATAAATGAAAATTTAATGATATTATACTTAATTTATAATAAATGTTGTACTTTTTTCTATTTATAGTTTTTAAACTTGCACAATATTGCACAGATTAAAAAACTCATTTGATTAATAGCATGTTTAGTTTAGCGTTGGAGTCACGTAACGAAAAAATAAGTTTTTTTTACTTTCACGTTCATTCTATAGGAATTCGCAATTCCTTATTCCAAAGCTTCAAAACTCATTACCAATATCAAACCTAACATGTCCTAACTTGTTGGATTGTTTCTTGAGTATTATGTAGGGGTTGGGTTCAATTTTTGAAGTGAAAACAAAACGATATTACAATTATTTTGGTGGGAGCTCAATATTTAAAAAGAAATTAATTAGTATTTGGAGAGTTGTAAACTCTTAAAAACTAAAGAAAAAGGAAGAAAAGTTGAGGCTTAGGGTGCATAGAGGAGAGGGAGCAAAGCGCATGTACCTTTTTGAAAGGTTAAAGTTTAAACTCAAAGTGGCCATTACCCATAATCAAAGTTGTTTCTTCTGTATATATATCTATCTCCTTTTTGAATTTATTCTTCTTTTCTGCGCACGCACCTTTCTAATTATATTGCTTCTTAGCTTCCTCTTACTTCATAAAATACTATATATTTACTTTTTACAAGCTAAGTCATTCTAATTAGCAATCAATTTAAGATTCAAAGTAATAAACAAACATTGACTTTAACTATATATATAGCTATGCATTTTGCAAGTATACATTAGAAAATAATATATAAAGAATAAGAATATCGAAATTTGAATAATAAAGTGTAGACCTCGATTACATCTGTTGGAGATATATAGTACCAAGCTAGCTGCTAGCTTCTCATTACTACTTTTTTTCCATTTTTCATATCCATCATTACTGCCTAGCATACTACTCTTTCAATTCTGTTTTTATATATATATGAAGATATATGCTAGTAATAAGTTGGTTCAATGACAATATATATACTAGTATTATTTTTAATTCATTAATTCCAGTAAAAGTACCAAATTAAAGCAGTGGATGGATGCTCTGGTTTTCACTTTGAACATTATCAGCTTTTTCCTTTTTGCTTTGCTTACTTTTACTATTTGTTGGATGACTAACATTGTATTAGGCTTACCAAGCAATTGATATATGGGTGGGATCTACTCACTCTAAGAGTAAGTCTTGGACACTTATTTTATTTAATATCTCTTCACCCACATTGAATTTTACTAATCTAATCGTTGAATTACATGATGATATCATGATTGTATATATCAAATTTTAGAAAAATTCAACATTTCTAGATATGCCATATTGTATGCGAGATTTACTTATGTTTTAAAAATCGTTTTATTCATTAAAATAAATTAGATTGATGAAATATCAACAAGTCTTAAAATTATGTGAAATTTTATATGATTGATCTATCCACTAAAAATTTATATTTGATGGTTTGATTGATAAAATTCAATCTGAAAGAAGAGATATTAAGCGGAATAAGTATCTCTAGACTTACTCTTGGAGTAACTTGGAGTAAGTGGATCCCCACTATATATATTTAGCACAACTATATATGATTAAAAGCTGTTAGTTTTTTTTTTTTTACATAGGATAAGATAGGAAAGGAAAACAAAAACTATCTATCTAAAATAAACTTTTTTCCACCTTAAGAGTGTGTTAAGCTGAAAAACCCAATCTCTATCCAATACATTCTTGATGCAATTGATAATAATATATATAAAATTGTTACTTATAATAATAAAGCAGCAATTTTTTTTCTTTCTTTCACTAATATATACTCTCCCATTCTCTCTCATGAATAACATGCATTTGGGACTCATGCATACTATATTATTATTATTATTATTATTATTATTATTATTATTATTATTATTATTATTATTATCGTCGTCATCAAAGGTATTTTTTAGATAATGACTCAAGACAAAAAATAATAATAATGACTCAAGATTAATCTATTTAAAATATAAAAATTATTAAAGTGAATTTTTTATATAAGTTTTACAAAAATTAAACCAGCTCGTAGCCTATAGTCTTATGACATGTGGTTTATAGAGTTTGAAAAGTTTATGTGTATTTTATAAATTATTTTTAATTTATTTTCACAAACTTTTTATGTGTTTATCTTGTAAAAAACTACGGCTCATAGACTTTTAATAATAATAATCCATGCTTGTTTATAGAAAAGGTTTTTTTTTAGTTTATTGAAATAAATTTTATAATTTTATTTACAAATAAACTCTTTTACAATAAGAGTTTAGTATATAAATATATCTATTTAATTAGTGAATATAACGCATGACTTTTAGTTGTGTAAGCATGTTTGGTAAAATTAGTTAAAAAGCATTTTGGTACTAAACATATCATAAATCAATTGGAGGTTAAATAAGATTAAATTATTAGAATATATAGCTTTTTATAAATTATAAGTTATATATAAAGAATTTTTTAATCTGTACAATATTGCATAAATTAAAAAATTTAAAGTAAAAAGTTATTTCTGACAAAAAATTAATGTAATTATATTTGACATACAATTAATATTATATTTTTTTTATCTTCAATTTCTTAATTTATATAATATTATACATATTAATTCGAAAAACTCATATATAGACTATTTAAAGTAACTTTTTATAAAACTTGCATATAAAGACTATTTGAAGTTACTAACCACCTTTGTAAGGTAATAATAAACTATCATCTATAAGTCCATAAATACTCATATTATTCTTGTTGAACGTAACTTTTGAATGTATTTGGTAATATTAGTTTATAGTTTATTGCTGTAAATGTGGTAAGTACAAGCTTATAATTTATAACTTATAACTAGCTTTTAATAATATACCCTTAGGTAATTTATTACGTTTTATTTTTTCAAATTATTTATTATATGTAATTAATGCATGTCCCTTTTTGTCATTTAACACACTTTTAATTTATCATAAGCTAATTTTACCAAACACCTCTATAAACTAATCTCCCAACAAATGATTTTTATATACACAACTATAATTAGATTCATTATATTGTAAGCATGGTTAAAAACTTTGCGTTTTTTACACGAAAGAAAACGAGTTTTCCTTATGTGCACCTACACTGCAAATTTTATCAAAAACACCTTAATAAATACTTTGAATTATTTTGAGGAATGGACACTAAATTTATTTTTTATATTTTAGAAAATAAATACTACTATTTTTCTTAATAAAACCTTTTTTTTAGTGTGCCGCAAGTAACTCAAAAATAAGGTAGAAAATAACTTCAATCTTTTGATCTACTAATCATTATGGAGGTGCTTCTTCAGTTCTTCCAATTTTAAATAATCACTTTAAGCATTTAGGCAATGGATATAGTTAAACATATAACATTTTTTTTGGATGAAAAAAAAAAGACAGCAGAGAGTACCTCTTATGCTCTTAACCTAGGAATAAACTAATAAAATTGTTGTAAATATTTTTTTTTAGATTTGACAATCAAATGTTTTTTTTTTTTTGAATTAAGCATCAATAATTTGAATTAATTTGAGATAAGTTGAACTCAAAGAAAGCGAAAGAAATGTTGATCGCAATGGAAGTGCTTAAAATTTTGCATTGTTCCAATGATTTAATCATAGCTCTGACAAGCCAACTGGTATGTACTACTTCACAGCATTTGTAATAAGAAAAATTGATTGTGATGGGTATAATTAAGTATGCATGTTGTTGAATTCCTGGGAGGATCAACAGATATATACTACTATATATCCTGTTTTCTTGTTGTATGGCTTTGTTGTTTGAAGTTCAAAAGTGTGAAAGAATTAAAGAAATTAAATTGGGTGAACACGAAAGTTGGAGGGGTTAGATTTGAAGCAATAAATAAGGTAAGGTAAGTAAAAAGGGGAGGTTGGTCTAATAATAAATGCGCATATATATATATATATATATATATATATATATATATATATATATATGAGATTTGTTAACGTACACCCACCTATTTTATAGAAGAAGTACATTAACAAACTACACTTTTTGAGTGTATTTCAAAAAATTTAGTTATAACTTGCTAATACACTTTTTCTATAAAACAAGTGGGTGTACGTACACCCACTTGTTTCATAGAAGGAGTGCGTTAGCAAGTTACGGGTGTATTTTAAAATTTCAAGTTATAACTTTATAAACACACTCTTTCTAAAAAGCAAGCGGGTGTACATTAGCAAATCCCTATATATATATATAAATAAATAAAAAAAGAAAAGAAAAAAGACATGGTAGTAATTATTTGATTGTGTGGTGAATGAATGAAGTAAGTAAGTGAATGAGTATTATTGGGGTTTGGTGTGGTGAGTATTTCAAAGGGCGTGGTGTTTGTGCTTGTGGGCGTGATGAGTGCGACGTATCGGATGACAAAAGGAAATAAGATTTTTCATATTACTATCTCTTTTCCTTTTCTCACTCACCCTACCTCATCAATCAATTTATTTATTTATTTATTTATTCAATGTAAAAAGGATCCTCTCTAACTTACTAATACTACTCCTTTATTTACTTTATTTATTATTTATTATTTTAATAAATGAAAGTGCGTCTATAAAAATTTTAACTGAGAAACTATTACTCAAAAATTCACTCCTTAACCACTAGATTAATCTGTTGAATGCTATACTTTAGTCTATTTGACTATAATATAGGATTCGTTTGGTTTATATTTTAGTTAAATGCGAAGTGAAAAACACACAAATAAAAATAAAAATTAATGATTAAAATTATTGATGTACAAAAATAAAAATAATCTAATAAAAATAAATATTTTTAATTTTAATTAAAAGTAATTTTGACCAAATCATAATCATAAACAAACATACCCATAATAGTATTAGAGACGGACTAAGTGAAACGAGGACATGCTAGTAGGATAACTTCTTCGTTTGGGAAGGAGTAGGGGTGGGTTAGTTTTTCATTATTTTGAAGCTCAATTCAAACTAAATGGTTTGGGTTAAGTTGGTTCGGTTTTTTGTAGTAATTTTTATTTTTTGACTCAAATCAATTCAATCCAAACTTGATTGAGTTAGGTGATTGGGTCTATCTAATTAAATAAAAAATTGTATTTTTTTGTAAAATTTATAGTGATATAATATTAACTTTATACAAGTTTAGTGATTTTATTAGTTAAAATATGAGGAGACAGTGTTGGCAACGAATAGGTCAAAGTGACAGCTACTATTAAAGTTCTGAATCTAATTATGCTTCTTTTGGAAAGAAATTAATTAGTAAGAATAAGTCGATTACTGGATGACCGAGTATGGAGTCTAGATTGAAGTCTAAAGAGAGTCAAACGACATAGAAAGTTAGTCATTTAAAAATTTAGTTTGGATTGAGTTGGGTTAATTAATTTTTTAAAATGCAATCTCAGTATCCAACCCAAATTGGTTTGGGTTCACTAAAAAAATACCCAAACAAACTCAATCATCCAACCCCAAAAATACGGTTTGATTTGGTTTTGATTGTTTGGGTTCGTAAGTTACCGTTACTCACAGCAAGGAGTATTGAATGTATATGGTTTTATTAAAAATAAAAAGAGAGGTTGTTGTCACTTTTATTCTCTATTATTACTTCAATTGAAGTATTTAATAATAATTATATATTAATATTTTAATTTTATTGATTAAAAAATATTTTATATTAAAAATAATTAAAAAAAAGAGTGACAATAGATATATTTCAGTTGTAAAAGCACTACTCTAAGAAAATATTTAAAATAAAATTCTGGTGCTTAATAAATTAACAAATAGAATATATAAATAAAAAATCAATTTTTAAAGGAAAAAAAATTAAATTAGCTCAATCAATAATAAAAACAACATTATAGTACTATCTGTTTCATCCTTTTTTTTTAATAGGTCAAACACACACATCCCACACTATACTACTCCTAAATTTACTCCTACAGCTCAATGAACTCCTCCTTATGTCACTAGAGCTATAAGTTCTTGACAAAACAAATTAAAGGGGATGGACTCTTGTTATGTCTTAAATGTATTTCTTTTGTTTCATATTATAATATCCTTTTTAAATATTATTAGTGTTTCATAATATAAATTTTTTTATGAGTTTTTATTTATGAGCATTTAATAATTTTTTGTATGTCTATCCATTTAAAATAAATTAATGAGTTTTTTAAAATGATAATAAAATGTAATTAATACTTTAAAAAAAGAGATAAGAATAAATTTGAAAGATTATAGAATTTTTTTTAAAATCTAATATATTAATTAATATTTTTTTAATAAGCATAATTATGTAAATACGACTATGATACGGAGAGAACATTACTCCCTGTAGGTCAAAAGCATTTTTGTTTTCTTTTAGTGGAAATTTTAAAGGTGTCGAGTTGAAGAGGGAATACCTTGGATTCTTAACTAGTGGGAGGTAGGTCCATTTAATGAAATTAAAAGGTACTCTATGTTCCATAACGCTGCTCTGTCTCTCGATTTTCTTCCTTATATATATTTAATTTCCACATACATATATACATTTTTTTATTTGAATAAATATAATTTACCTTGTTATAGCTAGGGAGTATAATACAATTGAAATGATACAATGAACAAAACCCATATATTTTTGGATGAACCAAGAGTATCTCCCGATTGATAGCCGAAGACTTATCTCCTCGAGGCGTAGAGATCATCAAAGTGGGCATTGTCTCTTCCAACAAAGCCTTCTCTATACACACCGCCAGGATTCGAACCCCTGTCAGATGCTTAAAAGACTTAACTATCTACCAACTGTGCCGGACTTTGTTAGTACAAAACTCATATATTAACGGATAATTTACATAGTGTATATATATGTGTGGTGTAATAAAGCATATAATAATAAGCAAGTGAAAATACGATATTATTGAAACTGTCTTTCCTTGTTAATATTTGCAAACACTTTTAAATACGATTCACTATGAATTTATTTATTCAATGGAAAAAAAGTAAACTTTTGAAGAGCATAGTGTGAAGTTAGTTTAAATTATTGAAGAAGACATAATTGACCATTTTGTTTTAATACACTTTTTATAACCAAAACAAAGAAGACACTATACTTGTTATGTCTAGAATGTAATACCTCAAAAGCATACGGTGTGTTTGGAAAAGCGTAGGAACCCTTTAAAAATATGTTGCGAGTGTGGAATTAATTGCTTTTTGGCAAATTTTCAATGATTTGTTTTTGTGTGTTGGGTTTGTTTTTAACTTGGAAAGCAGAAACATATGTTGTTGAGTTAAAAATTTTATACCGAATTTTTATTGTAAACTTATTTTTAAAAAAAAAAATTTTAAATATAAATCACATTACTTTAAAATTAATTTTATAATAAATCAATTATATAAAATTGTGTTGATCTGAAATTATTTCTATCACCACATACAAAACCAAACACACGCATCATTATTTGGGATGATACTACTCCATTTTTTATTATAAGCAAAAATAATAATTTTTACACTTATTAAGAATGTTGGTCAACCTTATTTAATAGTGTTAGTTCCAAGTAAAAAAATAACTTATTTTTTTATAATACCCCTATCAAATTTAATACTATATAGTAAAAAACATGTTTATCACAATTAACAAGAGAATTAATTATTAATGATAATTTAAAAAAATGTTCATTAAATACAATAAAAATAGTTAAATTTTCTTATACTAATCAATAACATATTATTCTAAAAAAATTGTATAATTTATAATGAATAAACCATTAAATTTGTTTTTCAAAAATTCGTTTGTCACTAATTTAATCATTCAAAGATTTTTTATCTTTTATTTTTTGTATTTTAAGGATTAATTTGATGATGTTCAAACATTTGGAGAGACTAATTTAGTAGCGTTTTAAATTTTTGAAGATTAACTTAATAATATTATAAATATTTGAAAGACTAATTTAATGACAAAAACTTTTAAAAAACAAAATTAGTGATAAATAAAAATTTAAAAAACTAAATTAATATTTTACTCATTTATAATTGAAAAGAGAGAGTAGACGTGAGAAGGTTGACAAAAAAGGATATATACTCATAGTTGACCATAAGTGGCAAGTCGTTTTACTTTCAACAGTTTGTGCTAATTGGACGGGCGAAACAATGTAACTTACGGGTATATTGATTTAGGATTGTGTTGGATTTTAAAAGAATTTTTTCAGGTAAAAACGTTTGTTGGTATTTAATTATAATTTTTTATCATTTAAAAATAATTTTTTAGTATTTAATATAGATTTTTAAGACTTTAAGAGTTTATTAAAATTCATTGGTATTTATTTGAGATTTTCTAAAACTTAAAAACAATCTATAGATATTAAAAAATATAAAGATTTTAAGAAATTCTTTTATTAGATGAATTTAGAATAATTTTTTAATAAATAACAAATCCATTAAATAATCCCACCCAAATTAAAAGAATGATTGAACTTCACTTTTTCAAGTGCTTGTTCTTTAACAAGCACTTTATCTTATTATGCAAATGTTGCGAATATTTTTCTGCTGAGGACATGTTCATCAGACATCATCACAGCTATTTTCGGTTAAAATGATAAACAAGACAGTACAAAAATTAACGCTATCATGTCGACATTTTTTTTCTTATATATATATATAATATATATAAATATATAATATTGTTTCTGAACATCTTGTGTCCATTTAATTTTGCCATGTACTTAAAAAAATAAATTAGGATTATATATTAATACTTAAATTTGAATGTAAAAAAAACTGTTTTAAATTAAATAATATTTTAAACAGAATAATAATAAATAATAAATAATTAAAAGTGATAATGATTACACCGTAAAAATTAACCTTTCCAAAGAAATAGAAGATAAATATGATAAAAAAGACAGATAGAATAAAAAAAATATTACCAATAAAGTCCAGCATAGTTGGTAGATAGCTAGGTCTTTTAAGTATCTGATAGGGGTTCGAATCCTGGCGGTGCGTATAGAGAAGACTTTGTTGGGAGAGACAATGCAAAAGAATTGTTCAATCTTCATCATGTGTCTTTAAGGAATGTAATTGAGAGAATATTTAGTATTTTTAAATCATGGTTTATAATTTTTAAGTACATAACTTTATTCGGAAAAAATGTTGTTTAGATGAATTTCCAATTGAATCGGTGGAGGAGTCTTCATCTTTAACATTACCGGTTAATTAAGACCATAATATTGAGCTTATTATTCAAACCCAAGAGCAAGAACGAGAAGACGGTAATGCTTGGAGAATTAATATAACTATGAATATGTGGATGAACGCTATTTAGGAGGACATAATATTATTGTGAATTAACTAATAATTGTATTATTTTTACTTTTATTTATCCCGACGTTTTTTTAAATTATTTTTGTGTGTTTTATCCTTTTTTAAATTTGAATGTATGCAAAAGAATATTGAGTTTTTATCATATGTAACAACTTCATAAAGTCTTGCATAGTCTATAAAGTCCTATAGAGTCCACAAAGTCTCGCAGAGTCTATGATATAAATCCATTAAAATCCCGACTTAAAAATTCTTGAAATTCTTGCAAAATCCTTAAAAGTCATGAAAATCCTATAAAGTCTTGCATACTTTTTTCAGCAAAAAAAAATCTTTTAAAATCTTAAACCAATACACTCCCTTTAGTTTTAAAGGAGTTCAGTGGTCCTATAAGCCTGCACAATAGATAAGAATATGTGCGTGTGAGTGTGAGGTACAAGATTCAATTTTGGTGTCATTAATTTTCTTGTAAATAAATAAAAAAAGCAAAATGACACTTTTGATCCCTTAACTCTTTGTGTCAATTCTCTTTGGTTCCTTAACTTTTTTTTGATTCATTTTGGTCTCTTAACTTTTATTTTGGATTCAACTTGTTCCCTACCATTCAATTTAGATACTTGTCTTATGACTTGACGGAAGTAACAGTATGGAGTAAATTGAATCCAAAATAAAAGTTAAGGGACCAAAATGAATAAAAAAAAAGTTAAGAGACCAAAGTGAATTGACGCAAACAATTAAGGGATCAAAAATTTTATTTTGCAAAAAAAAAAAAAGGAGTTGAGTGAAATTCGCACAATATGATTTTAATTTGTTATATTATATATATTATATTCTTGGTTATGGCTGAAATTCAAGGTCATGGATTTTTCATGCTCCTTATTTGAATGG
This sequence comes from Cyamopsis tetragonoloba, assembly GCA_037177725.1. Taxonomy (NCBI): domain Eukaryota; kingdom Viridiplantae; phylum Streptophyta; class Magnoliopsida; order Fabales; family Fabaceae; genus Cyamopsis; species Cyamopsis tetragonoloba. The sequence continues at coordinate 85,150,208 of CM074119.1, forward strand.
AGAAATAGACTAGTTATGTGTCTTTGTCTTAGAAATCAAACTTCAGTTATGTAACAGTGGGGATGTGATAATGGTGTTTGGTTTTGTATTCTGGTTGAGTATTTCCAGTACTCCTTATTTTGGTGTTTGTTATTAATTTATTTTTACTTATAAACAAAATCGTAAACATATCACATAATAGAAAAACGAACGCTTAATTATGTTTTTAGTGGTGATAGAAATACATGACACCCAATGAGTAAATAAATAATGATACTTTTGTTTTTTTTATTTTCATATATTGTTTCAATAGATAAATATAAATTTATAAAATTTTATTTATTAGTCACTACAAATAAATTTTTATTTATTAACATTTTTTGTTGGCTTCCGTTAGATTAGATACCGTTAGTATAGATGTTATGTAACATATTTATCCACTAGAATAGCCCTTAAATACCCTTATTAATAATTTGCAAATCGATAATATATATAGAGTTCAAGATAGAAATAAAGCATAATATTAATTGTATGTTAAACCAAATCACATTATTTTTTTATGTTTTCCAATAATAACTTTCTACTTTAAGTTTATTAACTTGTGCAACATTACACTGGATAGACAATTATTTATATATATATATATATATATAAAAATTATTTATATTAACATATTTATTCATCGATAATTATATATTAACTAATTTAACAGAGGTTCGAAAAAAATTAATAAATTGTAGTACTAATTAATAAAGATATGTAATTTATCACAAAAGTAATGAGTATTTATTATATTTTTTTCTTTAATTTAATGAGGATAGTTAATTTATTTTAATTAATAAAGATAATTAATTAACTTTCAATAAGGATAATAACGAAAAAAAATTGCTTTTTAATGTTCCATTTATTTTTTTAAAAATTATTATTATTTTTAATCTATGTAATTTTTATTTCTATTTATATGTGCATTTAAGACGATATTGCACATACTAAACAATGTTATTGTTGTTGTTTTTTTTCCATAAAAATAATATTTGAACTCTCTATAATATTTTAATTAAATAAAGATCAAAATTAAAAATAAAATATTAATTAATACTTTAATTAAATACTATTCTTTTTATTTATCCGTCTACTTGCGATATATTACATATATTAATAAATATAATCATTAGTCTTATTTTTATCAAAATATTTTTTGAACTTCCTATAATATTCTTTATATCTCTTTATTTTATTAGTTGGATAGTAGAACATTAATTAATTATTTCTCTAATTAAAAATAGAGGTAGAGTTGATAAAATAATAATTTATGTTTTATTGAAAATATAAGTGGATATTTAAATAAAAATAATTTTTTTAAGTAGATAGATAAAAACAGAAAGAGTAAAATGTAAAATTAATAGGAGTAATTTTTTTATAAATAGTTAAATCATAAATGTTTTTTTTTCTAGTTAAGTAGTCAAATAGTAGTAAAAAAAAATCTCTGAAAATAGTAATGGTATAGTTACGGACAAACACGCATCATTAACTCTATGTTTAAGACTAGGGAAAATAGTCCTATATGAACTAAAAAAAATTAAAAAGGAAATTAAACTTTTATTTTTAAAGGTCGTCAAAATTTCCTTCTATTTTTTTTTTCTCTTGAACCAAATAAAAAAATTACTACCTCTAGTCTTTTTTATAGGATTCTCTAACTAATTCACACGAATTAAGAAAAATACTAACAACCTTATTTAATATTTTGTTTTTTTAAAAATAGTACAATCTTTCAAGTTTACCCTTAATTAAAATTAAAATTTTAACAAATGCATTAATTATACCAACTATTCATTTATTTATTACAAAAGATAAAAAAAATATTAATAATTATCTATTAAATTTTATAAAGAGTCTTATATATGATCAATTTTTTTTTAAAAAAAAGTCCTATAAAAAAACTAAAAGTAGTACTTCATAATTCACAATTTTCATTCTTTTCATTTTCTTTCTATCTAACCGATCAAAGCATAGGAAGGTGAAGTAGATAGAGAAGCGGGGTTATGTTGACATCAGAATCGAGGATGGATGGATGGAGTGGAGAGAAAGATGAGTGAGTGCGTGGGGGTTTCATCAAGAACGACGGGAAAAAAGAAAATGGGAATTAAGAACATCAACTATGACTCTCATCATCCTTCCTTTGATCTTTCCAAATAAATACTCCATCCGCTTTTTATTACTATCTCCATTTCATTCATAAAATATTACTCCCTCAGTTCTTATTTACTGTAGAAATTCTTTAAATTAATATTCGGTAAATTATTAAACTCTCTAAAATAATAAATTTGGGCAAAAAATTGAAAAACTCGATAAAATAATAAGATAATAATTTTTAGGGAGATCCCTTTATAATTTTCGGTCCCAAGAAAATCATAAATTAATAATTTATAGAAACTGAAAAAAATATATTACACTCTAAATATTATGAGGCATGAATAATCGAGTAATGATTTCCAATGCATATGTAGTTATTAATTTATGTTGAGTCCCAAGGTTCGCTGCAACGTAATTCTAAGAGGCATAGATTAATTTGCCTTTTTGTTTGGTATGTACGGTATGTAATTACTTAAAAACTCTTTAAATTAATAATTATTAATTTATCGATAAATTAATAACTCTCTAAATTAATAAATTTCTCCAGTCCTGACATTATTAATTTAAAGAGTTTCTACTGTATTGTTCCCTTAGTTCTTATTTATTTATAAGCACAACAATTTTAAAAAATTAGTGTTTTTTATAAGAATTTTTTAACTTGAGCAAATATTGCACTAAACAAGAAATAAAAAATAAAAGATTTTTGTTAGAAAAACCAAAACTTTAATAAGACTATGTGTAACATAACGTACAATAAATGGTTTATTTCTTTATTTGACTTCTTAATTTATACAATATTGAACATCTTAATTTTTTTTTCTTTTTTATAAGTACTTATTGTTATTCTCTGAAGAGCAGGGTAAGGACACGGTTGGCAACGAGGAGATGGGGCTTCAATGGAATCTCCGGGAAATAGCTTGTCTCCAATGGAATCTCTGGTGATGTCTCTGATGAGATGGAGCTTCAATGAACACGAGAGGGGGTGTCACCTGCAAAACCACTCTAATGCTTAAGTTAGTTAAGGAATAGAAAATATGCAGGAATATTAGAATGATAAGGTTACCTCACAAGTGATGTCATTTCTTCCTTATATAGTGTTACTAGGTAGGTGGAGAGGAAAAATCCTTTCCTTGGGGCCCAAGCCCAAATATCTAGAAAACGACCCTTTTGTACTGTATGGGGAACAAGTTCTGCAAGCGTGGCCTCCTTTATACCTTTCAGTCAGTATGACATGTCGCCCAAAAAGGCCAACGAACTCTATGTGCGGGATGTCCTATTATCTTGTGGGATCGGTGGATATTAGTAGCGAAATGTGACAGTATGCCCCCTAGGGACAATGTCTCAAATATTCTTGGCGTGGGATCCCATCCATAACACTTATTACAAAAAATGAGAAACATTTAATTTATTTTTTTAATTATGCCCTAAATTAATGAGGATAAATGAATTTTATTTTAAATAATATAGATAGTTGTGTTGACTTAGATAAGGATACGTACACATGTAAAGAGACTATTATTTGTCTTGAAACTAATGTATTTGATATTAGTTAACAATATTTGTGGTTTTTATTTTAAATGCTTATAAATAAGAACAGCTAGAGTACTAACTTTTTAAAATATATGAATTAATAAATAATTTTATTCTTATATATTCTCATGATATTTATTGACCTTACAATTTTAAAAAATAATGTCATCAATTAAATAAGATTAATCTTTAAAAATTAATGTAAATAATGTTAAACTCGATACTATTGAATAATCTTTTAAGAGATATTAATTATTTACAAGTGGCTTATAAATAAGAAAAGAGATAGTATAAGATATATTAATAATTTTTTACATTACACAATACACATTATTACACGTACCAATAAAAAAAATCACTGTCATATGTTTAGTAGGAGTATTTTATAACGAGCACAAATAGTATTTTTGTGTTTACTAACGATCGATGTACATTATGTACAACCAATCAAATATAAAAAATTATCTAATTAAATTTATACATTATTTAGTTAATTATTATATAGTTATCTAATTACTTATTTTTTAACATTTAATCATATATTCTTATATGCTTAATGGTCAATAAATATATCATTAAAATATTATATAATGATTTAACTAAATCATATACTGATTTAGTCACGTAATTTTTAATGTTTAATGTGATTTAGCCACATATTTAACCTTCAATAAATATTTGGTTAAAATACATCATGGACACTACTAATTGATGTACATACAAAACTATTATTTTACAATAAAAAGTAGCAATAGTTAAAAGAGCAAACATGAATTATACAGTGCCTTTTAAAAATGATCGTTACAACGTGTGTTATAAATAGGACTTAAAAAAAAAACTCATTTTAGTTTCATTTATAAGTTGTTTTTAATTAAATTATTGGAATTAAACAGTAATAACCTATTAAATTTATTTAAAAATATAATATTTTTTAATTATACTCATTATATAAATATTTTAATAAATACTTAAGATTTAATGAACATCTCATTTTCTTTTATTTTAAAATCTTTCTCAACTTTTATTAATTAAATTATTAAAAATTATAAAAATGCCATAAATAAAAATTATTTATTATGTATTAGCTAACGTATCATAACAATTTTGTAAAGAATAACTCCCTCAATCCCTTTTTACCTGTCTAAAGAGTATTTTTTTTTAATTTACCTAGTCAGTTATATTTTTAATGTAACATTAATTGTACTTTTACTTATTCTAATCTTATATTTAATTGGATGTTAATAAATGTTTTACTATTCAACCAACCAATCAACAAAAAAAAAATATTAGGGACAATTCAAAATTTATTTTAAGAAAAATCATAACAATTATTACAATTCTTAATATGTGTGTTTTTCTCTCTCGGTACAGTTAAATAGAAACAAAGTGAGTACTATACTATTCTTAAATATAAGCCCCTTAAAAAATATTACATAGATTAAGAAAAATATTGACATTCATAAAATGCATTAATATTTTTAAAAATTATCATAGATGTTCAATTTTACTCTTATTTAAAACATATTTTTATTTTTAAATCAATATTCTTTATCTTTATTAATTAAGGGTAAAAAATAAAAATCATAACAAATGACCTGATTTCTTATGTTAGGTGCTTATAAAATGAAAAGATTTTTCTATTATGTGCAATGTTGTACAAGTTAAGAAACCAACAAAAAAAAAAAAGAAAATACAACATGCATTTATTGTGTATTACACAGTCTCATTAAAATTTTAGTTTTTCCCATAAAAACCTTTCAGTTTTAGTTTTTTATTCGGTGTAATATTGCACAAAATAAAATTTTTTTAAAAGAAATACTAACTTTTTTAAAAGCTCAGCCGAAGGTAATATTTATTATTAAGCAAAATGGTACTTTTGGACCCTTAACTCTTTGCGCCAATTCACTTTAGTCCCTTAACTTTTTTTTGGTTTCATTTTGGTTCATTAACTTTTATTTTTGATTCAATTTGGTCCTTACCATTCAATTTGGAGACTTATATTATGACTTACACAAATAACTGTAGTGACCAAATTAAATCCAAAATAGAAGTTAAGAGACCAAAATGAATAAAAAAATGTATAGGACCAAAGAGAATTGACGCAAAGAGTTAGGGATGAAAAGTATCATTTTGCCTTATTATTACTACAAGTGTATTTGATTTTTTTGGATAATATAAAAATATTTTTACTTGATAATAATTTAAGATTTTAAATAAATATGTTGAAAATGTAAAATTTTTAATTCATCTAAAAAGTGTTTTTACTTTTAGATAATAAAAATATTAAAAAAAGAGAGGCCTAAAAAGTATGAGGAAATATGGCATCTGTTGTGAGTTCTCACTTGTCAGGAATATATATTGAATTGAAGCATCCAATCTCAGGATTTCTTGTCAAATCTTTTTGAGTCTGCAAACCATAATTTCCCTTCTGTCTTTCTCTCTATCTCCATCTCTAGTCAAGGAGCAGTAATAATAAATTAATTAATTGAAGAATTAATCACACCCACCTCCTCCTTCCATTCCTCTCTCTCTCTCTCTCACACACACATTTATATTGAGAGCTGTGTCGTATCTTAAATACGACAGCACATGTCTTCCTTCCTTCCTTCCCCCTACTCACTCTCACTTGCTTCTCTCCTTTCTTTTATTCCATTTCAAGTTTGAATTGATTGAAGGGTGAACCATGGGTTTGACGTACAGAGTTTCAATCGCGAGGGTTTAACAAAGGGTTTCAAACAGAGTTTCTTGGCATTCTGTCCACCTCCATTAATATTATTATTATTATTATTGTGTTGTGGTGAATTGTGTTGTGGTGAAGGTGAAGGTGAAGGTGGAGGTGGGCATACTGCCAATAGAACTGTGTTCGCTTCTCTTTGTAAAATCCTTCGCGATACCACATATGTACTACTATTTACTTAACTTACTTACTTCCATACATACAACACCTTTAATTTTTCTCATTCTCATTCTCATTCTCACTACCAGCATAACCTACCTTAGCTTCTTGCTTTCGTTATTTTTTTTATCATTCAAAATACTCGATCTTTTACAGTATTTATTTTCTTCTGTTATCTGCTTCACGAATTGCAGAGATAAAGGCGAGATCTAAACAAACACTGGCGCTGAGATTGGAAACCCTATACTGCTCTTTGCATCTCATAATATAGCTAGGAGCCTTTTGACGTTGATCTGTGTAATTCTAGGGTTTCAGGCTGAAGGATGCTCTCTTTCGTATCGTTCTGGGGAGATCGGAAATTAATTAAACACACTAGCTAGTTTTCTACTGGTAAGTATATATAGTCTTAATAGCCGAAGGTCTTCATGCTTAAGAGTTTCTCATTTCATTTCTTTTTTGTTTTTCCAATTTGATTTGAAGTGATGTTCGATCTGTTATGGCGATTCTTAATCATAACCTGCGTTTCATGGCTTCATGCATATCCTACACTGCCAATTTGAACTTTGAAAAAGAATTGATTTTAGATATTAATTTATTTTGATTTTTATTATGATAATGGTTTGGACGGTGGTATTCAGGTAGCGGAGGACTGGAGGAGGAGGCATCTCTGTTTTGTGAACGTAAAAGGAGTAGAATAGGAATAGGAATAGGAGGAATAGGGATAGGAATAGGGGGGGGAGGCTCCTCATGATTGAAACTCTGACATTAGCCTCTTGCATACTTCATTACTACCAGTACATTTCAAAATCAATCGAGCACACACACACACACACTCTTTCATGGCGCGGGGGCCCAAAACATCGAGGCCAGATGAGATGATCATTTATAACGCTTATCCACTGTTTTCTCCCCAACCAACCTTCATGCTTTTTATCCGTTTTCTTTTCTTGCTGGTTTTGCTCTTTTTAACTCACTCCTAAATCCTAATAACCTATCTGGTTTTGCAATATTTTCACTTTCACGGACCAAAATCTAAATTCTAAACCAAATTTAATATACTAATAATTTAAAAATATTCTTTACAATGTTTAAATGTTAAAAATGTCAAAATTTCAAATTATGATATAATTGTCTTCATAAAATAATATTATGAAATTAATGTTTATTATGCTTTAAATATTTTACTATGCATTAAATGTTCTACTTTTAAAAAAATATTAATATAAAATTTTTAACCTATGTAATACTACATGATGAAAAAAATTATTATATCAATTTGATTCTAGATTTGTTTTATTAATAGTACATCTTATACTTTCTCCATTCTTTAACTATAGTCATTTTATGTTTTTTTTTACGGAAATCATTAATATTATTAAGTTTTTAATATGAGTGGGTTAATGTGTCTAATTAAAAACTAAAGTGGTAGATAAAAGAATTAAAAAGAGATGGTGATTGTTGGTGAATAAACGGGGTGACGAGAGAGAAATATTAAAATATGTAATTTATTGCATCTTGTAATCCTAAAATATCAAATGTTTTAAAACAAAATTTTAAACCTAAAGTAATTATAGTTTTAGAATAGAGGTGGTATTTTGTTTCATTTAATTTTATTTTTCTCACTTTATTGACTTTTCTGTTTTGTTTGACTACTAAACATTGTTATTTTTATTAATTAAATTTTCTTTCCTTTTTTTAAGAGAGGAATTTGTTTGACGAAGTTTTTGTATATTAACACAAGGCAGCATAATTGGCAAGGATATGTGTGTGTGAGTGTGAAGTACAAGGTTTAATCTTTAATGTCGTTAATTTTCTTGGAAACAAAAAAATACGATTTGATTTATGTACTCTTACATAATATTGTAAAAATAATTCTCTATGAATTTTTAAAAAAAACTAAACATTTAAATTTTTTAAAATAATTAATCATTTTGAAACATGGTACTACTATTTTATAGGCTAAATAGCTCTTTTGGTCCCTTAACTTTACATAAGGTTTTCCTTTGGTCCCTTAAATTTATTTAGGTTCAATTTGGTCCCTTAAGTTGTATTTTTTGGACCACGTTAGTCCTTTTCTTCGACACCGTTAACAAATTTAACAGTGTTCCGTTAGTTTTCAATTTCAAATCAATGGCTCACATTACTTTAAATCAAAGGTTGATAATGAATCTGGAAAAAAATAAATAAAAAAAAAGTAAATAAGAAAGATATTGTTCTTCGTTCATCTTTCTTGTTCTTCGTCCAATTCCCTTTCTCCTTCTTTGCTCTTTTTCTGTTTGTGGATTTAAGTATTTGTTTAGTTAAATATATGTGGTAGATGGATGATCCCTTTATTTTCTTAGTTGGGATGACCAAAATCTAAAACTAAAGAGAAGAAGAAGCTAGGAAAGAAATAAAGGGAAGGTGTAGACTCTAGAGAAGAGTTAGAGCAAGAAGGAACATGGATTTAGCAAAATATCGAATGGGATAGTGCTTACTTCCAACTGATATCTTTTATTGTGTTCCTAAAAATTTTTGGGTCAACATACCATCGTCTCTTTTTCTTCTTCGTGTTTGTGTCAGTGATTTTCATATGTTCATGTTATGTTTGCCATTCATTTGTGAAACAAGAAGCAAAATGGAGATTAGGGATTTTGGACTTCTTGGTTTTGATTTGGGGATTAGGGTTTTGAACATTGGGGATTTGATTTTTTTTCTTATTTAAACTTGTGTCTTTGATTCTGATTATTTGATTCTAGATTTTATGGTTTGTCATTCATATTCTGTTTGTGTTTATCATTCGGGTTTAGAGAGTTGATTTTTCATTCTAGATTCTAGATTTTTTGAATTATTTGATTGTGTTTTTTATTCTAATTTGAGAATTAATAAAGAAGATACAACAAGAACAAGATGAAAAAAGAAGATGCAGCAAGAAAATGAAGAAAAAAAGTACAAGAAGATGCAACGAGAAGAAAAATAAAAAAGAAATACAGAAGATGGAGAAAGAAGAACAAGAAGAAGCATTAGAAAGAAAATGCTGAGAATAAAAGAAAGATTATTAAAGATGATTTATTTTTCCAGATTCGATATCAGCCTTTGATTTAAAGTAATCTGAGCCGTTGATTTAAAAAATAATTAAACACTGTTAAATTTGTTAACGGCGTTGACGAAAAGGATTAACGTGGTCAAAAAATACAACTTAAAGAACCAAATTGAACCTAAATAAACTTAAGAGATCAAAGTGAAACCTCATATAAAGTTAAGGGACCAAAAGAGGTATTTAGCCTATTTTATATTAGTGTGTGCTGTGCATGAGAACAGCTAAGCATTCCATAGACATGGCATGGCTACAACATTTGTAGTAATTGGAAGCAGCGGTGTGGTATTTGTTTGTAGGAGTCAAATTGTTGATCGTTGAATTTGGTTTCAAGTGTACGACTCGCAGTGCTACCTACGAATTAGGCTTCATTATTGGGACCATCCCATAATTACAGTACTGCTACGCTTCTCATAACGTATACCGTTCCCCTCAGAAAAAAAACATGTACTGTATTCCCTTCCGTTCCGTTTGTTCATACAGCATAATTAGCTAGTAATTCGTAACTGCTTCGCTTTTCCGAAAATTCAAACAAAAAGTGTATCAATATCAAATGAACAAGTGGTCAAAACATGTGAACTTGAAACGTGAAAATCGCAATCTCCACAGACGCTGCATGAGGACTCTGGAATGTATAAAAAATGGATCAAGAAGCTGTAGAGCATTCACTACGTACATGTTACAAAAAGGAAAATAAATTCTTTTACAGTTGGTAGCCAGTATTAGTATCGGACCTGTTTGTTTTTACTATAGAACAACGTAAAATTATTTTTATTGGTAATAATTTCAGCTTTCAAATATATCCATCATTCTTAATTACCTTTGTAGTTTTTTATGTAACTATTTTTACAAAACTTAAAATGTATTTTTTCATGTGTATATTTGGTAATTATTGAATTTTCTTAAAATAGAAGTGAGATACTATAATATAATGCATGGATGAAAAAGTTTTACTATATGTTAAATAATAAAGATAAATTTAAAAGATAATAAATACTTTTTAAAAAATTTATTATGGTCAACAATTAATCAGGATAAATAATTTTTTTTTGAAAATATTCAACGGGGCATTAATAAGGCTCAAAAGAAGAAATAGCTATGAGATCAAGCACGCGAAGGCAAGACCATAAGCATCCTCTCTCAAAGGAAGGATTAAACATGAAGGAGGTATATTAAAAACAACACTGTCCAAATTCTCTAGCTAAACAATCAGCACACCTATTAGCTTCTCTAAATACATGAGTAAAACTAACATAGCTCATTGAGGTAGCAAGATCCTAAATTTGCTTCACAAGCGAGTAACAGTGATGAGATGAGTCACACCCATTTTGAACAAGCAATTTAGCGACCATGGAATCCATTTCCACCAAGCATCTAGATATTTCTGTTTATGAGGATGGTTAAGCCCTCCCAAAGGGCCTAGAGCTCAACCACAACAGGAGTGCAAACACCAACTTTTATCATAAAGCCAAAAAGAAACTCACCTGATGCATTCCTAGCAACACCACCACATGTTGCATACTTTAACTAGCAATGAACCGATCCATCCACATTTAGCTTGATGATTGAGATTGGAGGGGGTTTCCAAGAGATCAGAACCTCTGCCTTGGAGGTTGCCTTGAGACACGCGCTTGGGTTCCGTCTTGCTTGCATTTGCAAGTTGATCATGTAGTCCAAGCGCTGAAGGGACGCCTGATTAGAGGTTCTCTCGTCCTTGAAAATCAACTTGTTATGGTTATTCCAAATGATCCAAAGAGTAACGCCAAAAGTCATAACCCAACCAGGATCATAGTCACAATTTTGTCAATAGCCATTGATAAAGCCCCATACTAAAGAAAGAGCTCCATCTATCCTTAGGTACCAGGAGAGACCATAAGTTCGCAGTATCATCACAATCCCGCAACACATGAGAGAGCGACTCAGTACATTAATTGTCATACTTGTTTTCATATTGCGATTCTTGCTAAACAGTATTCATTATGATGATATTGTCACATTAGTTAAGATGTAATACATATATATTCACTATAAAAAGTTTTCATTTATTAATTTTTTTTAAATTTTTGTTAGATTAATTATTGTTGATAAAAAATTTGTTTAACAGATTTTTTCTGTTACTATATAATATAATATTTATACTAACAGGTAAATATATAATTACTAATAGATAAATATATGTTAGTATAAATAATTAACATATATTATCAATTTAGAGACTATTAGTAAAGGTCTTTAATAACTAAACTAATGTCTAAATTTATTAAACAAAATCTATATTAATAATAGTTAATCTAACAAAAATTAAGAAAAGATAAGTTTTTTAATTTTTTTGTTTGTTTAACTAGCATTTTCCTTATATTACTATTCTAACTATTTTAATATATGTAAAGAAGAAATTGACACTCCATAAGTTGGTTCAATTTTCTCCTCTACCTTGGAGCATATATTGCTTAGACTCTCATTTTTTTTGGTAGCTTAGTCTCTAATTTGAACCCCTCTTGAATTTCCTTGCCCATGCATGCTGACATGTGGTGGATTTCTTTTCCTAGTCCTTGATCTTGGGTTGGGCGTTTTGCTGGGCCTTGAATCCAGCCCATATTCTGTGTCAAACTTCTGTTTTAGTACTTAATAATAAATAATAATAAATAGTACTCTTTCTATTCTTATTTAACTGTTCGGAAAGAAAAAAATACACATATTAAGAAATACATTAATTATTATATTTTTTTAAAATAAATTTTAAACTCTATAATGTCCCTAATCTCTCATGGTATGATTGATAAGATAATGAGCATTGATTAACATCTAATTAAAAATAAAAATAAAATTAATAAAATTACAATTAATGTTGCATTGAAAATATAAATAAATAAATAAATAAAAACAACAAAATTTTCTCTCTCCGAAGAAATAAATAAGAACAGAGAAAGTGGAGTAATAAAAAACATTGAAACTTGTATCTTCATATCAAGGGTGTTTAATTAAAAATACGAATTACTACTAAAGCTATATCTTAATTAATATTCACTAAATTTATGATTAATTAAGTATTGAGAGAGAAAAGAAGACAAAGGAAAATTAAAATCACAAATGATATTTAGTGCCTCAAATGCAATAAAAATGTATTGGAATGTGTAGTTTTTTTTGTATTCCTGAGAGATGAAACAATGTGCTTTTGTGATTATTTTTCTATTTCTAATAATCTTAACTAGTGTCCTTAGGGCACTCGATATCAAGACACAACTAAAATATTATTTCTTTGGTTTCTTTTTATTACATGCGTCTTTTGAAGATAAATCACACATATTAAAAAAATTGATTAATATTCTTGTTGTCGTTAAAATTATTAGGTAATTATCTTTTATACTCTTGTCAGAATTTTAAAACTATTAATTATCCACTATATGATGAATGTACATGATAATAAATAAAAATGGTAGTATAACAAAAAAAAAAAGCTATAAATGCTCTCTTGACTTGCTAGTTAATGCATTGATTACATGAGCAATTTAAGAATAAAGTTCAAATTCACCATTTTATTAGTAATTGATGAAAACATCATTAAATATGTTTTATTAATTTGTGTAAAATTAATCTTATATTTCTTATAAAAAAGATCAGAGGGAGTATTAAGAAAGATACTCCTTCTAGACTCATATATAAGAAAAACTAAATATTCTTCATCTTATTTATTGCAAAGTTACATTCTTTATTTAATTTAAAAATAAAATATCTTATTAAATAACAAGCACGGTAGGAAGAATAACATTAAATAAAAATAATAATTAAAATTAACTTATATTTTGGATCAAGAAATATAAATTTTTTATTTTTACCATATATTTAATAGAGTAAAAATAAAATAAAAGAAAGTTATGGAAAAAAAGAAAGAAGAAAAATTTATTTATTTTTTTCAATAAAAAAGTTGTATCGTTATCTATATTTTTTTTCATCTAAATTTCTTTCTTTCCAGCCAAAGATAATCGGGAGAAAGACGTTATAATGAAGTGTTTTGTCAACAATTTATCATTTAGTAAAATTGAAAGTCAATTAATTAATTAGATTATACTCTATTAATTCAAACTAATATGATTGGAATGAAAGACTTTTCTACTTAAAATGGATCCGGGCAAAGACGAAAGAGGTGAGTGTTAGAGAAAAACAAAATAGTAGTAGCTTTCTGGTCCTTTTGGCTAAGATGAAAGGAGAATCGAGAAACCAAAGAAATGCAGGTAGGCATTCGATTTGGATCCAAAAGATTAGATTAGATTAGATTGAAACTAACTTCACTCTAATCCCTAACACACGCGTTCTTATCCTTAACGGTCCATAAATGTACTCTACTTACTACTTGTATCTTTTCTTCTTTAATTTCTTCTCATAATAATCTCATTTCATAAGCCAAACCTGTCACTGCTTCCGCACTACTTTGACGTTTACCTATTCACTTCTCTTCTGCTACACCTTCTCCTGCGATTACCACCATGGCTTCTGCCCTCTTCCAACCTCTGCAATATCCCTCTGCTCGCAGAGACGACTCTATCGTCGATGACTACCATGGCGTTAAGATTCCTGACCCTTATCGATGGTACTCAATTGTTGCTGTTGCTCTATTCCGATTAATTTCCTTTTGTTTCTTCACTTGAACTTGCATAAAAAAAAAAAAAAGTTATAACTAAGCTCCGGTTAGGATATTCTAGATGCAAATTCCGTAGATTCTTTTTCTTGTTTTAGGCTCGAAGATCCTGATGCGGAGGAAGTGAAGGACTTTGTAGCGAAACAGGTTCAATTGACGGATTCCGTAATTCAAAAATGCGAAACTAGATCCAAGCTCAGCGAAAAGATCACCAAGCTATTTGATCATCCTCGTTTCGATGCTCCTTTTAGGCGAGGCAATAAGTACTTTTACTCTCACAACACTGGGCTTCAGCAACAAAACATCCTATATATGCAGGTTCGGTGACTAATTATGCGTCCATGAGTTGTTAATTTTTTTTTTCCACGGTTTTGAGGTTCCCGGATTCAATTATTTGTTATTTCTTTTCAGGATAGTTTGGAGGGAGAACCAGAGGTTTTGCTTGACCCCAATGCTCTCAGTGAAGATGGTACTGTTGCATTGAGCTCATATTCTGTGAGCGAAGATGCCAAGTACTTGGCCTATGCGCTTAGTTCTAGCGGTAGTGATTGGGTGACTATAAAAGTAATGCGCATTGAAGACAAGAATGTTGAGCCTGATACTTTATCATGGGTGAGTTTCACTTTGTCCCTTTAATAATAGAATTGAAAACGGGCATACAAAAGAAACATTGATGGTTTTAATTAAATGTTTCAGGTCAAGTTTTCCGGAATTAGTTGGACACATGATGGCAAAGGTTTCTTTTATAGCAGCTATCCAGCACCTGGGTAAGTGATCTCCTACGCTCATGTTCTTTACAGGAAATTATTAAATTTCTATTTCTCAAACTCATAAAGGAAGATCTAAATTGGGAGCTTGCCATTCTGATTTGCAATTGCCATCAAACAACATATTTGGCAAAATTTAAATATAGAGTGAATGGTCTTGAATTTGCTTGCCTGGTCAAGATTGTTTGAATTGATATTATTTCTATGTAGATATTGTAAATAGCTTTTCACGGGGATGATGTTGTTATGACCAGTTTTATGTTTTACACTGTAGAAATGGAGAAGTAGTTGATGCTGGGACTGAAACAAATTCTAACCTTCATCATAAGCTCTATTACCATTTTTTGGGTACAGATCAATCCGAAGATCTTTTGTGCTGGAGAGACCCTGAAAACCCTAAATATTCGTTTGGAGGAAGCGTTACTGATGACGGCAAGGTATGACAGTTTTGCAGTTGCTTTAGATCATGTGACATTACATGTTTTCTTTTTATGTGGACATAAAATTAGACTATGTGTTATAATGACTTTGTGCTTTTTGAGACTTTAGACTTTACTACTGTCAATGTTACTGATGCTTCACTGTTTCATGTCCTGCCTTCTATATAATGTTTAGGAGGTATCTATATAGAATTAAGATCTGCTTTATTTTGGCATTGAAAATGTCTTGCTTTGGGAAACCTGTTACACAGAATATCACTGTGATAAAATGCTAAATAGAAATCTGGATTTCTTGTAGTGTCTTCTAAGCAGGAAAACCCGGAGCTTTACTCTAGTGTTTTTTTTTTTTTTTTTAAATCTTAAATCAGAAAAAAAGGTAAATCAACACTTTTTTTATGAAATTTTAGTATATCTACTGCTGTGAGAAGATATACCCACCACATAGCATTATAGTGGGGAATGGGCGTCTGAAAAATTTTTGGTAGAAAGAAAAGAGAGTTTGTTTCGCCTTTTTCACATCTGGTAGCTGAAGTTATGCATACCGCCAGTTCTGAAATGTTGTTGATTACTTGATTGTGAATTATGGTGCTAATGATGATGCAGTTATATATGTTGTTGTTCATGCTCTATACTGATTGGTTATAGGATATATGGTTCAGTTCATGATTTCCCAGGCATGATAATGAGTTTAATTTAATTTTCTTTGTTTAGTACAACATTGTAGCAATGCCAAAATGAGTTTTATACATAAGAATTCCTTTGAATATGACTCTCAGTTTTTGTGATTGTGCAGTATGTCCTTCTCTATATTCATGAAGGATGTGATCCAGTTAACAAACTTTACTACTGTAACTTGTCTGAACTTCCCAATGGGCTGGAAAGCTTTCGGAATGAAAATACCCTCCTCCCATTCGTCAAACTTATTGATAATTTTGATGCACAATATGCAGTCATTGCAAACGATGACACCATGTTTACATTTATAACTAATAAAGATGCTCCAAAATATAAATTAGTCCGAGTAGATTTGAAAAACCCAACTGCTTGGGTTGACGTTCTCCCAGAGTCTGAAAAGGATGTACTTGAGACAGCATGCGCTGTAAATGATAACCAACTGATAGTGAGTTACTTGAGTGATGTGAAGTATGTTCTTCAAGTAAGAGACTTAAAAACAGGTTCCTTGCTGCATCAATTACCAATTGACATTGGCACAGTTTCTGAAATTTCTGCTCGACGTGAAGATAGCATGGTTTTCATTAGCTTTACAAGCTTTCTAACTCCTGGTATAATTTATCGGTGCAACCTGAGAACAGAGATTCCTGATATGAAGATATTCCGTGAAATTGCAATCCCTGGGTTTGATCGTTCTGAGTTTAATGTTAATCAGGTAAAAAGATGTATTCCCTGATTGTGCATAGTTATCTTATTTTTCGGTTCACATTATTTGGAGTTAGAGTACAGTCATGTTACATTTTGGAATCTGAATTCTTGTGGCTTGTTTTCTGACTTTTTTTTTTTTATATTCTTTTGATGTAACTTTTCACATTTCAGGTTTTTGTGCCTAGTAAAGATGGTACCAAGATTCCAATGTTCATTGTTGCCAAAAGGGATATTATTTTGGATGGTTCACATCCTTGTTTGTTATATGGATATGGTGGTTTTAACATAAGTATTACACCATCTTTTAGTGTCAGTCGCATTGTACTCACAAGACATTTAGGTGTTGTTTTTTGTATAGCAAATATTCGTGGTGGTGGAGAATATGGGGAGGAATGGCATAAAGCAGGCTCCCTTGCAAAAAAGCAGAATGTCTTTGATGACTTCATTTCTGCCGCTGAATACCTCATATCTAGTGGTTATACCCAACCCAGAAAGTTATGCATAGAAGGCGGAAGCAATGGGGGACTTCTTGTTGGTGCTTGTATAAATCAGGTTTGATTCATTTTTCTTTGTCTTCCCATTGCCAGTCTACACTTTCCCATTCAACAGCTCTATGTTTATGATGGATTCTCCCTTCCCCCATTTGTCTGTACAGCGACCTGATCTGTTTGGCTGTGCGCTGGCTCATGTTGGTGTTATGGACATGCTACGCTTCCACAAATTCACCATAGGTTTGTTTACATTTGTTGTGTCCACTATCTAGTAGTTTGTTTATATGAAAGTCACGTATTGATTTAAATTGTTATTCAGGTCATGCTTGGACATCAGATTATGGTTGTTCAGACAAAGAGGAAGAGTTTCATTGGCTAATCAAGTGAGGTTTATCTTATCTTGAAATATAAAGGATAAATTTCTGCTTTACGATAAGAGTTGATATGTATAATTACCTTATTTTGATAGGAATGGTATCTCATGATTTGTTTTCTGATTTATTTAGGATTGAAAGTCTAGTACAATTATAAATAGGGATTAGTCTTTTACCTTTAAGGCTTTAAGGCAATAATAAGACAACTCTACGAAGTTATTAATATCAGTTTCAGAATATTCAATCTCTATTCTCTCTATTATTCCTCTCTCAACACCTAGAACCACATAACTTCACCATGTTATGAGTGCGATACCATTCACCATGACTTGTTCTGTCATAGTTTACTATCGTGTTCTCTCTCTCTCTCTCATGTGCAAGCCACCACCAACCATGCGTAAAGTTTATCGGCTACCTGTCCGTGCATGTGCTTGGACATGCTTCCCTTTGTTTTGAGCCACAGCTTTACAAGGGGGCATAAATCTATAGATCTTGCATCAGTTTTGTATATTGATGTTGAGGAATTGCTAGGTTGTTGTAATTCAAACTTGCACATATTCTAACAGCACGGTATTTAGAGTTCCTTCCTGGTTTGTTGAAGTTGAGGATTCCTTTTCTCATTTTTATTCTCATATTTTGAGGATAATCAGGGAAAAAATAAATAACTAAACAATATTTATCCTATTGTTCTTCAACCGTACTTTGTATACCAGATTGCTTTATAAACTCCTGTGATTTCCTACTGTTTTGAATTGTAACTTTTGTATGTTCTGTAAAAATGTGATGTTATATTATCCACTGTTCTAGGTACTCACCATTACATAATGTCCGGCGACCATGGGAAGAACATCCTGATCAGTCAATTCAGTATCCACCAACAATGTTGTTGACAGCTGATCATGATGATCGTGTTGTGCCATTGCATTCATTGAAGCTATTAGCGGTTTGTCTGCTTCTCATTAATGCATGCATAGATTGAAGATACAAGTTAACTTCTTTTTATTGAATTATGTTGCAAGCTACAGAAAAGTGGTTATAAACTAAATATATTAGCAAATCCCTGTAGCATATTGGGGGTAGCTGTCAGTCACACTTAACCATAGTGTGGGTGAAAAACTCATGCAGACAGTTCCCCACCCTGTTTCTTTTACTTTCCCTTGTTCACTTTTAACACATTTTTCAACTATCAGACCATGCAGTATATCCTTTGTAGCAGTTTAGAAAAATCTCCCCAGACGAACCCTATAATTGGGCGCATTGACTGCAAGTCTGGACATGGAGCGGGCCGTCCAACACAAAAAATGGTAAGAATTTTTTGGATCCAGGCTGTCTTTCCCCATTTCTTGGTTTTGTTATGTCTTAAGTTGAATATATATATATTTGTCAGATCGATGAAGCTGCTGATCGGTACAGTTTTTTGGCTAAAGTGTTAGAAGTGCATTGGATTGAATAGAGCCTACTGAATATTTTCTTTCAGACAATGCCCGCCATGTGGTCAATTCTCCGGAGAAAATACGTTGAACATGAGATAGTAGTGTGGTCAGTATTGTGTTAGATCTCAAGTTACTAATGCTACCATCCCCAATTGAATTGTCAATAATTTGTTTGGCATTAGGTTCACCAATGTTTGACATAATTATTAATTACTTCCTAGAATTTTGATACTTTAGATCAGAGAATAGCGTCCGTGATTGACTTAGAGTAAGTTAAGCTTTTAATTTATTTAAAATGTTGAGACTGCGTTTTGGAAGCGTTCATACTTAGCTTACGATTCTAACTGTTTTCAAGCTTATTTATAAGCTTTATGGAATAGCTTATCAGAGTAAACCATTTTTAGTTTATTAAAATAAATTTCATAATTTTATGTTCTCAAGTGCACCCTTGATAAATATTCAAAAAGGTAAACCCAAAAATTTTATATTGTGCCGATCTAAGGGGTATGATCTATGGGGTGTAGTGCAATGTAAAAAATAGTTTTTTTTTTCATGGCGATACCCTTGTAAATCTTGCATACCACTGTCTTCCGAAAAGAAAAAAATTGTCAATGATTTTAACATTCTCCTGCTGTCTTTACCATGACGCCATGATCAACGAGTTCATGTTGCAATAGAATGTATGCAAGGTTTTTCTTTTATGTTGGTGAGATGAGGCAATGGGGCATGGAGAGAATAGAAGGGTCCTTCTCTAATTTAAGCCATTTAATGACATTGTTGTCTGTTTGTATGTCTTCGCATAATTGCATCTTTGTTTCCATCAACTCAAGTGTGGTGTAAAAAGAAGTTGCTTACTTTGATTTTAAAACTAGTTCAGCTGAACAAAAGAAAACAGGTGGTTGTAAACGTGGGCAAACCTATTTGGAGTGGCACACCCAAGAAAATGACAATTCTGCCATCTCAGACAAACGTGATACAGAATATTTTTGGACAGGCTTTTTAGAATAACGTAGAGTCAATTTTATTTTTTTAAAATTCTGGATAACATGAAGTTTTCGGATCACATTTTTTAAAAAGGGAAATTTCGTCAACGAAAAAAAGGTGACACCATTAACCGTGCCCAAGAAAAGATTGCCAAACTTTAGTTGTATAAGAAAAGATATGATATTAAACTGAATGACCAAAAAAAAAAAAAGATGAACAAGTCTGCTTTTAGCTAGTATTTTATATATATATATATAGAAACCAAAAGTTTAAATTTATACATTAACGAACATTTCCTTACATTTAAAATTCAGCTCTTGTGCATATAGACATTATTGAATACATACATAATTAACTTAATGACAAATCCTCCGAAAATATTGCCGAGCTACATGCAATTGAATTTCTTCACAGTGACGACGGCAAACCACGCAAATCAACGTAGCCAGAGAGGACTGTCCGCTTTCGCTCTTTCACCAAAGTCCGATATATAACCCTGCAAATTGTTCAATTACTATCTCAATTCTCCAATCATTTTGAATAGGACACCTAAGACTTACTTAATGTTTGAATTTCCGTTCACTAAACTAAAGTTAAAATCAAATGACGTTTGTCCAACGAAATCAGATATGTTGGTTCAACACCAACTTAAAGTCTATTTTCTTTCAATCAACTAACTTTCATCTGGTAATCCATGATCGTATCACATTGTTACACAGAGATAAAAGTCATTTTAGAGAGTTTAACGGAAATTCAAACATACTCAGTTTTACCAAACACATGGTTTAAGACAACTGAGTTTACACACTTCAAGCTACATGCTTTTTAATTAATTAATGATTTAGACAACAAAAACATGTTGGAAGTGGCAGAAGATAATATCCCTATCGATGGGGGGAAAGTGAATCTACCTCAAGCCTTCAAGCCACATCTCAGTTACTAGAGTTTCACCAGGGTAGACGTGCAGAAGAAAACGGCCCGCTATGCATTTTATTATGTCTGGATCTCCTCTGCATATGCTTTTGATGATTGCCCTAACCGCAAATCCTAATGTGCATAGCCCGTGCAATATTGGTTGCGAGAATCTTTGCCAATCAGTTAAACAAAAATAGATTAGCTGAACAATTGTTTAAAATCCAACAAAAATATTCAGTGGCTGAAAAAAAAAGAGGGAAAATTCACTTTCATCTAATTCAATACGTATAAATAGTCATTAATCGGTGGGGGGATACTAACCCAGCAACCTTTGCGATCATGGGATCTGAATGCAGAGGATTGTAGTCACCGGATAGCCTATAAAGCAATGCCTGCCAAAAGGAAGAAGAAGAGACATTCAGAAATCTGTGTAGAATTTCAAAAAGAAGAATATCAGAAGTTTTCAAAGACAAAATAAATAAAAAAAAGTCACTTAATATGTGAAGAGCATAATAACTAATGGAGTTTGTGCTTTGTTCGCGTGAAGCCTGTGGGAGGCCGAGCAAAGGAAAGTGGTTCCCAGGCTTATCTCCTAGAGTGCGTCTGAAAAGATACCCTTTCTTTTCTCCTAACTTGGGTATATATTGCCAGGGTGCCTTTATGGCAGAGTTACTGTAGTGTTGAATTCTTGCCTAGCTTAATTTGAGGAGTCTGACGTTACTTAGCTGTCAAATGACATATTGCAAAGTTAGGCTTATCTGCCTGATATTTGTCAAAGGCATATTCTTGGCATCCTCTTGTATGCCATATATAAGCTGACCATTAGGGTTTTAGGTTGGATGATGATGATGTTATCTCAGCTCGAACACTAGTCGGACACTATACCACCGCCTGCTTAGAGACTTTCAAAGGAAGCCTCTGAGCTTAAGTCAGCTAAAAATAGACAATAAACCAACCCCCTGAGAGACTTGTAGAGGAAGTCTCTGAGCTTAGTATAGTGTTGATGCAGGATAGATTTAACAGTGTGTTTGAAATTTGGAGTAAATAGGTGGTAATCAGTTACAATTGGTTCTATCTGAAGTTGAATAAGACAAAATTGTTAAGGAAGGTACCGTGGAGAAAATAATACAAACTGAGTTATTCTAAAGAAAAAAAGGGAGACACCACTTGTAAGAGGATTCTACCTCTTGAATTTCAGTTCTAGATGACAAGAACACTTGTTTTCAAATTTCTCTATCTAATCTTTCTGTTTTTGCTTATTTTTCCTATCATTACTACCTCACAAATTGAGAACCTATCGACAACCAAGGGCCCGTTTGGTTTAGATTTTAGTAGAATGAGAGGTGGAAAACACACAAACGGAGGCAAAAATCACTGGTTGAGATTATTGATGCACAAAAACCTAGACGATCCAAATGAAAATTTTAAACAAACAGGCCCCAAATATCTACGTAAGGTACTAGCTAGAAGTTGATAAGATAAATGAAACAGAATTAAGAAACTATGCAAATGTTCGGAAAGGCTAAAGGGGGAATCAAATATCATGTAATCTATGATTATGCTATAATATACAGCTTCAGAATACAGGTTTAGAACTGAATACACGGACACCCTGAATTGCTTTCCACGTAAGTTACATAGAGAAAGACAGAGCACAGGCAAGTAAAGGAGGGAAAGAAAAAACAGTGATGTGAATGAAGAAGCCAATTTATTTCAAGTACTATTGTAAAGTATAGCATGCCTGAGATGGTTGTGTATGATCCTCAAACACTGAAAAAGGTTTACTTTCAGGAAATTTCACAGCTGAAGTCTGGTTCAAAGGATAGTTTGAGTAAGAAAAGGGGTTAGATGATTTTGAGAAGCCACCAGCACCACGTAGAAAGATGGTTGACCTGCAAGTAACTTGCTAGTTCAGTGTGATGATAATAAAGCATTAAAAGGAACACTTTTAGTCTTACCTGTTCATGCACAATAAATCACCAGACTCTTTCTCATAACTTTTGGTTTCAATCTCCAAAATTGCTGCTTTACCTGAAATTAAAGAAACAATATCCCATCTTTAAGAAGCAGAACAAAGGAGTATAAGGAATAATTAAAATGTGCCTACATGATATATTATACATAAACATTTTCCACAGATGTGAAAGTGAAACTTTACAGCAAATGCATGCAGAACCGATCATTAAGAAGAAAATGATTTTGCAATTCAACCTTTATCATGTAATCCTGCAAGACAGACCTTATTGTGTATCTGTAACAATAACAACATATCATGAGCACATCTACAAAGAATAAGAGAAGAAAACACCATAATTAGAAATTAAACCTTAACATGCTCATGAAAATCACTTTGAACTATTTCAGTTTAGATTATCGTGATTATAAAGGTCCTGTGGGTTGGGGACAAACTGGGTAGCATTCATGTTAAAATGAATCAGGTGCAACTCATATAGATGTTAGATTTAAAGATATAAAAGAATCCCATTCTTTATCACTACCTCACGTCAGATCTTTCTATCCTCTTACTAACAAAAACCAATATCAAATGCCCATTCTTCTCAAGTAAATATGGTTTTCTGAAGTTGTTCTGACTGTAAATCACATTGGAATAACAATACCACAGAGCATACTTGGCTATTTCACATAGGTAAGAAAAAGATAGTATGCCAAATGATTGAATTCCATAAAGGATGTCTCAATTCCTTAAGATGGCACATGGCACCCTGTCAGAATCAAACTACCCTCAATATTTTCCTGCATATTTCATCTGACACATAGGTGGATTGAGCTAAAATTGGAAAAAGAAATCATTAGTTTGGCAATTCAATCTAAATGTGCAGTACACCAAATTTTCATAATAAACCTTACATGACAACTGGAAGGAAGTGGTTTGTACAATTCTATGTATTGTTGTCCATGCAGCAAAAGGCGTGGATCATATCTAGCACCCATAGAGTTTTAGATTTGGTTAATTATCAGGAAGGGGAAAAATAGAAAGATCAACATGACAAAAGATGGAATGAAAATGTGAAAGAATTATAAATTAAAAAAAAAATGTCGTCGGGATAGTATGTGAACAATAAGCACATGGATGATGCAAGTAGTGAGCAACACTCACTGTAAACCCGGGAGATCAAATTCAAAACCATTACGCACAGATCTGAGTGAAAGTATAGTAGCAAAGGTAGGCAAGACCTATAAAGCAGAAAATGATAAGTCAGAAATATTTTGCAATTATTCAATGTCAACAGGGACTGATAAAGGGAAAAGAGTTGGTTGAAAATATAGTGGCATAAGTTATGGTTGAAGCAGATTGTTACACTGAACATCTACCAAGAACACCTTAGAAAATAACAATATTCATTCATACCGTTTTTGTGGCAAAAATATGTACCATATTTATAGAAGAAGAAATATGTTAAATTTAACATTTTCCAATAATATTTAAAAATAAATAATACCTTGATAAACTGCTGACCATTTTCATGGTAAACATATTTAAGCTCACCGGCATCAACAGCATCTGATAAGCATGCCCCTATTCCCAAGGCATAAAGTGCTGCATCTCTGTTCAACATGTATTAATGGCATGTTACTCATACATTTTCCTTTTTGCATGAAATTAAACAGGGGTGAATATTGCTTAACGGAAGGTCTTACCTTTCAGTATAAGAGTATGTAGACTGCAGTCCATCCCGTGCAAACAAGGCAATAACAGAAGTTAAGAATTCAATTTTGTGACAAGGAAATTCAACTTAGAATGGAATATTACACAAAAGATACCACACTTTTCTTTTTCTCATGTATATGTGAGTATGGCATTTCTACAAACACTTAGTCTACCGAAAACAAAAAGGAGAAATGCTAAATGAAGAAAAGGGAAAAAGAAAGAGACATCAGGGAACTTGTGAGAAAGCGCAAGCGCAGGGTCGAACTCTGGTTTACCCGCCATAAATCCCGGTAGCGCAAACTCTGCTAAAAACACGCAAATTAAAACAGAGGCAAGCTCAGAATCGATCGATATTATTTAATTGAATATGATTAAGACAATATTAGATGGAAAGTAACATTACATGAGAGAAATTTGTTCGTTGTTCTTGGGTCCTCGCAGATCAAGATAAAGCTCTTCCAAAAGTCTCAACTCGAGGTTGGGAAACGAATATAAAATTAGTTCCTTTGCTGATACAGTGATACAATGTATTTGGACATTTAACACCGTCTTTTAACGTGAGTGCTTTATACTATATAAGGTTGAAGGTTGAAAGTCAAGTGTGAAATAGGATATGAAGTCTTATATTGAATGGTTAAAAGCTAAGTGAAGGGTTTATAGGTGAAAGGGCTCTTGCACTTAATATCTTAAGGTTTTGGGTTGCATTGTGGTGTCCTTCACTTATATTCTTCCTCTCAGAGTCAGGTCGATTAAGAGACAGAGCTCTGATACCACTGTTGGGAATGTATATGAGAGGGGTATAAATGAAAGACACCACAATGCAACCCAAAGGCATTAGGTGTAAGAGTCTTTCTACTTATAAACTCTTTACTTAACTCTTAACCATCCTATGGGACTTCACTCTTTCCATTTCACACTTGACTTTCAACATATACATCAATGGTCAAATAGTTCGTCAATAACTTGTACCTCAAATGATAGAAATTTTTTTTTTTAGAATTTAAAGAAAGAGGTTTGATCTCCAGTAAAATAAATGTATGACCCACAAAAAAAAAGATCAAATAGGTTGAAGTGTTAGCACTTAGCTGTAGGGTTGCTCAAAAAGACAAAAAAAAACCACACCAAATTGATAATAATACTAAACCGCACCATTTTAAAGGGGAACTATTTCATAAAAAATCAAACCATAACCAAATTTAAAAACTGTTTCTAAACCAGTTTGAAAAAATAAAAATGATCTAGGTTCGATCCAGTTAAAAAATTGGTTTAAACTGTTCGAACCAGTTTGAATAATATATCGTCGATGGATAGATAAATAAGAATTAAGTAATTATATTCTAATGTCCAAATGATTTTTTTATTTTCAGAAAAAAAAGTCTTTTATCAATTTCTTATATTTATTAGGTTGTTATTTTTGGCATTACAAGCTCGACTGGATTCACCGCACAAAAAGTTCACCTATTTACTAATTCTCAGACATATTTAATCCTGATTTTGAACTCTCTAAAATAAAATAGAAATCCAGTTATCTAGCATAGCATGTAATGTTAAAAGTGACACCCTCTTTATTACTCCCTTAGTTTCATTTAACCACTTTTAATATTGTTTAAGAAAAGTGATAAATACATTAATTTTAATAAAATTTATTGATATTTTATAATTTTACCTTTAATTAAATATAGGTTACAATGCACTTTTGGGATTGTATATTTTTCAAAAGTTCTACTTTGGTCCTTTTTGTTTTTTTTAAGCAAATTTGAACATTATGTTTGTTTTTTGGACCATCCTTGGACCAATAACAGAATCCGTTACTCTCAATCCTACGTGGCTCTGAGGTGGATCTGAGGTGGACTTTTATTGATCCTTTATGTTTTAATTTTGTATTAAAATGGTCTCTTATATTTTAATTTGGTATTTGAATGGTCCCTTATGTTTTCAAAGGTATCAAAATAGTCCTAATTTTATCTGTACTTTTCTGTTTATCAATAATACACACTCAGAAACACGTTACCCAATGCATAATCCATTACAATACTTAGTGCATAATTCCTACACTACTTTATCAACACTTCTATCATAATACATTCCAAGTTGTTTGGTCTTTCTTCAACCTAGCAGAAGCAACATCAAAAGGACCACATTCACACACAAACTTATCATCAACAATGCAATCAATACTCTGTTCCACTTCCCCTACTTCCTCAAGTTCAATTGCAGAGTCACTATCCTTCTACTCTGTCTTAGAAGTATCTATTTTCTTTCATCATTCACATCAAACTCAACTCACTCAAAGAAACCACATCCTTCACTATAACGATAGTTGTTGCATCCCAGAATTGGCTCCCCTTGTTGACTATGCACAAAATTGCCCTTTCACCGCAACGATAGAAAAAGGGTGAGGGTTGATAACGTTTGTTAGGGTTTTCATTTCCATTTCCATTTGACAAGGAAGAAGCCATGGCTAGTGACAAAGTGCTGTGATTGAACAATTACAACAAACAATTGAAGAATTAGAAGGAGTAGATATCAAAATTAGACAAAGATTGTAATTTGGGACTTTTGTAAACCCTAATCACAATAGATCTATTCCAATGTTCAATTGGTTTTTTTTAATAATATTAATTAATTGAAAAAGAAATTTCATGTCACAAAAGAGGCTTGGGAGCAGCGAAAGATTAGGAGTAACAGATTTTGTCATTGGACCAACGATGATCCAAAAAAAACGTAAGGTCCAAGTTTGCTTAAAAAAAATAAAAAGGACCAAAGTAGAACTTTTGAAAAACATAAAGTCTCAAAAGTGCATTTTAGCCCAAATAATATTTAACGCCGTTTGTGCTCTGTTAGTCCACGTAGGATGAATTTGAGACAAAAGTCTTAGTTCGGTCCAAAAAACAAACGTAGGGTCTAAGTTTGCTTAAAAAAAACAAAAAAAACCAAAGTAAAACTTTTAGAAAACATAAAGTACCAAAAATACATTTTAGCCTTAAATATAATAATCACTATTTCTACTGATAATAATTTATTATGTTAAATAAAAGTAAAATAACAAAAATCAATAAATACTTATGTTTTGTGAAAAGCTTTTAATATAAAATATCAACTTTTGATATAAAAACTAATATCAATGATATAAAAACTATTATAAAACTGAAAAAATATCTAGTAAAACGTCAATTTGATACTCCAAAAATTTGTTACCCTAAAAAATTCGGTATATTTCATTAGGTGAAATGTTATGGTTTTGTCTCTAAATGTATATACAGACATAAAAATATAATATATTATATAATTATTTGTTTATTCATTTCAGTTAATAGTTAAGGTTATGAAATTTTAAATAGGAATTGACAATAATTTGGAAATATTGGCAAACGTATTATTATTAGTAGTATTATTGTAAGTATCCATGTACTTAATATTATAATAAAATCGTCACAATATTTTATGTTCATACTTGTAGTCCTGGAGCTTTTCTTATTATCATTATTTCCCATCCTTTGATATATTTTTTTCCGAAAAAAGGTCACCCGTCCCTAGTTCCTTACTTCCCATCGCTAATATCTCTTTCACCAAATGGAGCATGATAGATAATCTGTATTTTCCCAATAGCATTAACTGAATATGAACAGGAAAAAAAATTAAAAGCTATCAAAATAACATAGAAGAACAAAATTAGCTTTGGCTACCAAAATTTTCAAATAATATCAAACTGCATAGTGGTTCTGCCAATCACCCAAACACCATCCACTTTACTTAACGCTAGAACATCCAAAGCGTCATAAGTGAGATTGCTCTAAAACATTACATTCTATTTTCCCTCCTCCTTGGTGCACAAGTGATGATTTCGTCAACTCTAAGGATCATCTCAGCTGCCTCAGTTGCAGACAACAATACAGCCTGCTTGACTTTGAATGATTCAGATATTCCCAGTTCAGCCATGTCTCCAACCTTCAAGAATATCAACAAATACAGATCAGACCAACATGAGCCAAAAATATGAGAAGTCAAGGTAACACCAATTTTTTTTGGGTGTCAACTAAAACAGTTGTATTAGTATATCAACATTCGTATGGAAGCAGAACCAAACTGAGAATAAGTTAACGGTATTACCAAAGCTAAACATGTGATAAGGAAATAAACTGCACTTTACATATTCTTAGAAACAAAAAAACCAACGAAATTACATGTATGCATCTATTTATTTATTTTTATCATTAGAATAGTATTAACATAACGACAATGAGACAAAAATGACAAAACCGACCAAAAGAAGAAACATTCAAAATAGGTGATCTAAATGTTTGAAATGAAAGAACTTATAAACTACATCCATATTTACAAGATGATTAAAATCCTAATCTGTATTGTTTCTCAATAGCCACAATCCACACCAATAAGAATAGGAAGCACACTTCTATTCATCTACCAAATGAAATGAACCAGCAGGATATGTCAGTCATACCAAGTTATACAAAATAAGAAATTATTCATTCAAAGAATTATTGGGCATGCATCCAAACTCTGCGTGTTAGGCACATGTCTAGTCTCTAGTCAGGTATTACTTCTTAAAATGAGATGTCAGTCAGAGTACTGGAATTTTTTCAGGGACTTGCTATATAAAAAATCAGAGATAAAATTTATGAATGAGACTACAAAAACAGTAGGTAATAAGTATAAGGATTAAGGCATTTCATAACTTTAAATAAAATTCCTAGAGTTCATTCTTGTAAAAAAAAAAAAAAGAAGACGACGACAAATCTAGACATAATCATTCTCTTATGGATGCATCTGATAACAAGGCAAGAAATAAAGCAAACAATCCTGCATCAACACATGGCATTTTAGAGCAAGTAAACACCGACACGCCTTAAATAGATTCTTAGCTTTGGTACTTACAGATCCAGAGATGACATCAATTCCAGCAGTGCATCCTTCCATGTGGTGCTCTGCACGGAGCTGAGAAATCAACTCAGCACTATCCAAACCAGCATTATCAGCAATGATCGTAGGAATAGCCAGTAGTGCCCTGGAGAATGCCTCAATAGCAAGAGACTTCTTTCCAGGAGTTCTCCTTGCAAGTTCATCCACTTCCTTTGCCATCACCATCTCAGGCCATCCTCCTCCAAGCAAAACCCTGCTGTCATTAACAGTCTGAGATAGCACGCACAAGGCATCGTGCAATGATCTTTCAGCTTCATCAAGAACATGGTGACTGCCAAAAATGAAGATGCATTAGACTCAGAAAGCAATAATGTAAAAGTCAAACAATCATTCAAGTCTTTAAAATCTTGTGGCTACTGAAATGCATAAAGAACACTGGATCTAGAAACACAAGTACAAAATGTCCAGTTCGTGGAGCATTATTTGTCACAATAAAATCATCAAAATTCATAAAACCACATGAATACATATATGTGTTGTATCCAACAGTCCATAATTAAAAGACATCGGGCATAGTAGGTTTAAATTAAACGATTATTCAAAAAGGAAAAAAATGGAAAGTTACAATGTGTGTTTCTTAAAATAAATCAGCAATCAAGCACTGCAAGCTTCTAAAGGATCAACAGAACTGAATAACCCCTAATAGAAAGGAATTGACAGTGTTTCCAGAGTTAATGTGGTCAGCAACAAGTCAGTATAAACAACATGAGCAATTATGCAATAGCAACAACAACAACAACAACCCAGCACATTCCCCATTTCATGAGGGTAATGGGGGTCTAATGTACACAGCCTTACCCCTATATTAATATAGAGAGATTGTTTCCGAGTTGACCCAAGATGCATTGCTGCATTGACAGCATTAAAAAATGGTACTTTTAAAAATGGAAGAACAAGTACCTAGCACCTCTCAAGACTATAGTGCATGCCTGTCCCATTGCAACACCGGAAAAGTGAATCAGCTTATCTTCACCAATCATAATCTCCTCAATAAGCTTGCAGTGCCCAAGCTTAACAGACTCAGGATTGTCAAATGTTGAAGCAATTTCACCACCAGTAACCAAAGCGAGACGCTCAATACCATCAAAATCAGCATGCTCAATAGCCAATACTCCTGCATCAGCAAAGAGCTCCTCTGGAAAATTATATATCAACTGTCTATTAACAAAACAATTGATACCATGTGCTATGATCTTCTGAACTTTTTCTCTCATTTTCTCCTTTTCAGCTCCTTCAATCTCAGCAACCTTAGACATAGAATCAACACGAACACGTGCACCATATATCTTCACCTTATCTGTGTCCATAGCAGTGTTTGCAACTAGAATCTTTGCATCCTCTATGCATTTGGGCTGTCCAATGCCAATTTTCTTGTCAAGAATGAATCTGGCCAAACATATCATATGAGTTTAACTCAGAATACAATTACTTTTGGGCTTTGGCCAAGATTTTTAGACTGATGCAAGGATCAGCATTACAAGAATATAAAATACAAGAGATTTCAAATGCAAATATTTCATTTTGCAGGAAATTGCAGCGAGCAATTGATAATTGTGTCCATAAATTAGCAAATACTTTAAGACTGCATATACAACAGGCAGAGAGGAGATAAGCCAGAAAGCAAACAGAGCTGAAGCATTTGAAACATCCAATAAGAAACATAAATCATATAATACCATACCCTTCATCTAAAAAGGAATCTATTAATGATCCTCCAGGCTTTTTTATAATCTGAATAGCTTCTAAATTAGTGCTTCCCTGCAATTTGAAACATTTACACAAAAAGTGGGATGTCAGTGGTGGTAAAACCGTGAAAGCACAAATTAGCTTTTATGACACATGGGTAAAGAGAAAATGGTAAAGACATCTCCAATAAAAGCTATATCTCTTCCAAATAATCATGCGATATCATGGCCTTAAGATCTACTCTATTGACCTGACTGAACCAAAAAATAGCACACTAGGGAGTGAGGATCGTGCAAAAGATTTTTCTGGAGTATTCACCAGCTTTAGCCCAATAAACATAGTATGTTTCCAAACAAAGAAAAACATACTTTAAATTCAGTTGCAACATAACAAGTGTATAAAACAAGCAAGAGTATAGATTTCTCAACAATGAAAGTAGACTACGTCCAGAAAATCAAATCTATCAACATTTCCTGAATGGTATAAAGGAATGCTAGTGCAAAACTAAAAGCACGCACACTACAAAGTTCCAGATGCCTCAAGTCACAAATGGAGATTTCAGTTACTATCATTTTTGTCTTTTTCCTTTTGTTTTTAAGAAAATAAACTCCAATTAATCTTGAACTCCATATTCACCTTTAGCCTCATTACAGCATCAACAGCCAATTTTGCAAAATGCTCTTTATCCTGCGAGAGAATTTTGGAGCTCAAAGTGGTCATTGCTATGTTCATCAAGTCTGATCTGAATTTCTCTGCATAACCAAGTAATTCCACGTGTTACAAAATATGGTACAAGAAATTCCTTTATACTTCATTGCGGTTATTGCAGTTATACCATCAACACAAGAAGAAGAACAACAATCATAATGATAACAATGTTAATGCTGACAATAATTGCACAAAAATACTTTGTAACAATTCTTTCATAAACAGATCTGAGAGATTAATAAACTCTTCCATTTGTAGTAAAATTTAGAAGCAATAATATCAAAACAAAAAAAAAAAATACCAGCATCTGCTTTGTTATCCACAACTTTCTGTAACAAAGCATTACGAGCACATTCAGCTGCCATTCGGAAACCTGAAGATCATAACCAATAATATCATAGGTTTTCTATTAATAAAAAATTATCCATGAAGAAAAATCAATGAAAAACCCACTACCAGTTCACTTAAAATATAGAACTTCAAAGGGAAAAAAATCCAAGTACAGCTCATCACAATAAAGAATGGATGCATAAAGAAGAACAACAGAGTTCTGATCAAGACGTTGATGAACAACACATCCCCACCTCAAGGCACAGGTGCTATTTACAGCAGTTTAGAGCTTTATTACAAAAGTAAACCAAAAGAACCTATAATATGATATAATTAAATGCAAAGCAGAGAAAGTTTCTTTTATCAGATCATTCTATTACACACAACTTAACAAAATACACGATCATCTGTCACATAAACAGATAACATAAAATATGACAGTTCAGGAATCATAAAAACAATAATAACAACCAGGTTGAATATTAAAGGAAGTACACCTCCCAACGGAAATTAAGCATCACCACGAGATTAGAAAATCAGTTCGACACCGCCAAATAGAAGTCTGCTATAAAAATCAATGGTCGACAAAAAAATGACAGTTTTCTTCACAAAAGTTATAACTCAATAAGATATTTTAATAAAAAAAAATACTCATGAAGATTAGTTTTCTCATGGACAGAATGCAAGTCAGTAAAGAAATCATCCGGATTCCGGAGGTTGTCTACAAAAGTAAAAAAAAAAAATCAAGCTGAGAGTGGTTTCGGCAGTAGGAACATTGTTGCAAACCAAAGAAACGAACCTGATATTATTGTCATTGGGTGAATCTTTGCAGCAACCAGCTTTTCTGCCTCCCTTAAAAGCTCCCCAGCCAACACAACAACAGAAGTAGTTCCATCACCAACTTCATCATCTTGAACTTTTGATATATCTAATTCCAATTAAGGATGGTTATCTTTAATAATTTAAATGGTTATATACACCTTCCAAATAAAATTCACAACACTACCCAAGCCACTATTTCATTAATTATGAGCACCAATTACATCATAAGCTTCATGTATGCTAAAATATTTCTTCTTCTCTTCCTTTTTTATTTTGGGCAGTTACAAATGCTTAAATCACAATCCAGAGTACAATCGCCGTAAGGATAACAATGAAGCACCCAAATGATACCACATGCCACACTAGGTTAAAGAAAGAAAAGTAAAAGAATCTGGCATATACCAGATGAATGATATATAACCAAGGAAATTTTGCAGCAGCTTTTGAGCTAACTTCACTAGAACCAAACGAAAATGAGCAAATGAAAAAACTTAAGGATACCAATAAGGACTTTAGCAGCTGGGTTATCAATATGAAGGGACTTCAAGATGGTAGCACCGTCATTAGTGACAGTAACTTCCCGTCCTCTGCCAGTTGATTGCAAAATCTTATCCTGTGAGTAGGTATAACATTTAATGATACGCTAGTCAGTTATGAATTGAGGAAAAAAATCATTCATATAGTTATCAGCATTCTGAATCCGGGCAATCTATGAGTGAACAGGACAAATTACCATTCCCTTGGGCCCCAAAGTTGTCTTTACCAAGTCAGCAATTGCCATGGCACCAACAAAAGATGCCTGAAAAAATGAGACAAAAAAAAAAAAAAAATCCTAGTTAGAGTTAACCTAAGAGCAAATCTTAATTATGACGCAATTTAGAAGGGAGTTCAGCTCACCATTCTGGCTCGCTCTCCTTTCTCTTCGTTCGCTTCATCTTTAAATATTTTATCGACCTGTTGATTAAGTATCATAACATTCACGGAGACAGGTAAACCAATTAGCAAATGAAACAGAAGAATCAAACAAGTGGCTGTGATTTTTAGTGAAGAAGTAACATAACATACAGCCATTACAAAGGAGGAGCTCAAGCGATGTTACCACGTGCAAGGAGAAATAAAATCTGTAAAACGATCGAGCAGAGAATGGATGTATAAATCATTGAATTGAAACTAAATGATGGAAAACATGAAAGCGAAGAAGGAGCATAGAAATGAAGAGGTGTGTGTAGTGCTTACTAGGCGATGAACCCTAACTTTTGGTGAAGATTTAACAAATTAAAGGACGTTTCTAGTCACTTCCTTTCGTAAATCAGGGAAGAAATTGCAATGGATACCAAATGGAACTGTAGCCTATTCGAGTGTGTTCCGTATTAGCGCAGTCGATCACTGTTCGAGGTTTCTACTTTCTAGTCATTTTCTTTTTCTAAAGTTCATTCAAACGAGAGTTCTTTTTCTTTTCTGTAACATAATTAACCAAATGTTAATTTCTTTTTTTATACATGCCAAAGAAATACAGTGAAAAGGTAATTAGTACATAAAATTATAGATTGAGATGTTAATTGTTGTAGTATACTACTCCTATCAATCTCTGTCTTGGTAAAAGATAGACAGTGGGCTTTCCTTCTTCTTCTTTTTTTTTTTTTTGAGTTTTTTTTTCTTAGAATGACTTGTAAAATATTAAGTTTGAAAAATATATTTACTTTTTTTTTTTACCAATTATTCTTATGAATACAAAACCAAATGCATATTTGGAACTGTGAATAGGTGAAATTGCTCCAACCTATATCAGGTATAGAATAAGGTTATTTAAAAGTTTAATTTAATTAAATAATCGAGGCTTTAGATTTTTGAAAAGTCTTTTATACCTAATAATAATAAATTATAAATAATTATAAATGTTGTTATTATTATTATATGAAAATTTTAGTGTTATATTTTATTATTATATATTTGTTGTGTTAAAAAAACTTTTTTTTATTAGTTTATTTTTAGGCCCATTAATTTATTTAAAAGTAAGATTTTTAAATAATTTAAAGGAATTTATTATGAAATAGGCTTTTAAACAGATTTTTCAAACTTTAAAAAAAAAACATATAATAAATAACAGATCAGACTCATACGTATAGTTTAAGAAGTACACCCAAGTCTAGCTATTCAAAATCTATCTCAGCACAACTATTTCTCAACTCTATTTGAAACGATATTTTGAATGGGAACAGTCAATTATTTTTTAAAATATTCTTAGAAAGCTAGAAAAATGGATTTTAAACCTTGTTTAGATTGGCAAAATCCTCCACCTTCAATTTGAACAATTAATGATGGCTTACATGTGTATTTGATTATGCGAGGAAATAATTGATTCAAGAGTACAGTTGATTTTGTAAAATTAGTTATAAAATTATTTGATTTTTTTTTTCAAAAAATAAAATTAGTTTCATAAAAGTTATTTTTAAATATAATTTATTTGCATATTTATCGTCGAAATTGCTTTTAAAAGTAAAAGTAACTCCATATTACTTATCCTTCAACAGTGATTTTACCGTAATAATTAATTATGAGCAATTCTCTCAAATATGTTAAAATCAAATTAGACCCAATTGAATTGGACACTTCAAAATTAGTTCTAAACACACTTAGTAATTATATAATCAATGTTGAGAAGAATTTGTTTTATACAATTGATTTATTTTTTTTTCTTCTATGAAATCTAGGTTTGAATATCACTAATCAATTGGTCAAAAACTATCCAAAGAAGTTTGATCAAAGATCATAATTAGAATCTAAACCTTAAGATACAATTTTATTTTATTTTTCATTTTCTTGGTCTTCTATCATGCTCGTCAAAATCGAGATCCTTGTGGCAACTAATTTGGTTTTCAAAGGTGTGAGCTATTTGGTTAGGAAGAAATTGAGTTTTTCGCATGGTTCTAGTTCAAATAACCATGATATCTTTGACTTAATTGTTCTTCGGTCGTGGCAATGGATAAAATCAAATGTTCCTAGTTTTTCTTATCCTTTATTTATATGGAACATGAAAAGGAAAGACAGCAAACTATAAAGCATACATGATATAGGCACACATAGCAATTGAAAAAAAGATTTGCATTTTCAGAACAAATGAATCACAGACTCTGCCTAGCCAAGTACCAAATACTAACTTTAGCAATCTGCATCACCTTACTTTATAACAATAACAATACTAGTAAAATTCGAGACAACACAAAGGAAATAAATATATCATATGATTTTTCTTTTTCTTCTCTCTGCTGGAAAGAATGTGACCTCGAGCTGGGGTCATTTTTGGAGATAAAATCGTACATGATCAAAAACCACTCACCAATAAAATTACAAGTAGATAAGTTAACTACTACTTTTCAAATTCTAAAGCTAGAAGTATGGAACTTTTGAAGCCTTTGTTTGATCAAAGGGGTCGCGTGTGTCTCCTGCTTGCCTTGCCACAGAGAAGAGCATTCTTCGGAACAGGAAACTCATCCCTAATCGAGTTGGATGTTGTATAAACGCGCAAATAGAACTGTTGGCCAAGGTACTGTCGCGCCCAAAACTCAGACCTCAAGTTCCACATTCCCACATTGTCAAGAGCAACATAGATAGCAGTCCATGAATAGGGATACACCTGAACAAAAAAATTAAATCAAGAATAAAACTCTTGTATACCAGCTATAGTTCCTAGCTCAAACAGAACTGCCTAGAAAAAAAACCTAAACAAGCAACAAAGTAGTAACTTGTATATGGTTAGTTAGGCCACAAAGGAATAAAATGGCAGAGTGATTCTCACCTGAGTGGTGCAACGCGCAATTGCATCTCGGAGATTGTATTGGCTCCTGCTAGCAGTTGTCCACTTTCCTCCATCCATACTACATTTACAATTGAAATCTTTTTAGGCCAACAAGAAATTGACCAATTTCAGAAACTCAAACACAAACCATATTACTTATGCTATTTGATACTTTTATATGAAATCTGCTGTAAATGCCTCATAAACTATTATTCTTTAGAGAAAAATGTAAACCTTAAAAACACAATAAAATCCTATTTTACTTCTGTTCCAACAAAATATTTTTCAAATGCGCATTCATATCATCTAGTATTTTTCAAATGTGCATTCATATAATAGATGACTCAAGCCTGTTTGGATGAACTTATCAAGAAGTGCTAATAAGAACAAAATTTGTTATGTTCAACCAATTTGATGCACAAGTAGGTCAACTTAAGGATTCAATTTAAGATGTGAAGTTGTATGAAATGTACTGACCCAACAACAAAGAAAGAGTAGCCATCAAGATGATAGCTCTGAAGGATGTTTTCGTCGTTTTGGAAGACAATCTCAACGAAGGATCTATAGTCAGCTTGCATTACAGAAGTGTCAAGGTAAATGCCACCACCGGTGGGTCTCTCAGATATGCTTCCCGACCGGAAAACACCTGAGATTTTGAAGAAATCTGCGAGCTTAAGAGGTGTGTCTGGAGCAACATATGACACGCTGTTAATCGCGTATCTCTGCTTCCGATTTACTTGACCAGCTGAACTGGATAGTATGATGGTCTTGGTTGTGTTTATGAGACCGTAATGGTAGGATCCTTGAGGGTTCGGTCTTGGTCCACTTGCTGTAAGGTTAGTCCTGAAATTATTATTATTATGTATTAGAACTTTAGTTATTATTTCATACATACACTGCATAAAATCATTAGGCTAGAAACTTTAATATCATGATAGTATACCAACACTTAGTTTCGTCAATTTCATTTCACAAAGCTAGAATCCCACCATCTAAACAATGAAACTGAATGATATGCTTACATGATGGAAGGATGAAGATTCAATCAAATTGACAAAAATCAAGTGAAACTCTGATTTTTGAAACATTCTTTTTAATATTAAGTAAAATTCAAGTGAAACTCTGATTCGGATTGATCGATCATGTTATTATGTGTAGTGTCTATTTCTTGCTTAACATGATGAAGAGGAGCATGAGAGGATCCAAAGCCGATGAAACACATTAAATTACCTGAACTTCATTCTATATTGCCAAAAACAATAGGAAGTAGCTAAAGAAAAATACCTGATAGAGCGGGCCTGGTTCAAAGACCAATCAATTTGGATGGTAGGGCCACCAGGGAGTGGACTTGAAACTGGGCCTGCGGAGTTGCTATAGCGAAGAAGTGCAGTGGTGGTGAGAACCTTATAAGTGAAACGTGTGGAAACAACAATGGAGTAATCATGAGCAGGTTGATCAGCAGTTACAAGAACCGAATAAGATTGGCCCACATGAACGTCAAGAGAAGAATAGGAAGTTTGAAGGGTGTGTGTCCCTTCCACTTCCACTAGCTTCATCTTGTGGTTCTGGATCCTAAAGTTAAGGGAATGTTGCAACCCCACATTTGATATTCTAAGCCTGTATGTCTTCCCTGTTGTAGAAAAAAAAAAAAACGAATATATATATATAAGATTCTTTTTTTTTTTATCAAAATTATTACTTTTGTTTTGTTTTTATGTGTACAATTTATTTATACCTTGTTCTACGTTAAAAGATACACCATTAGGTCCGCGACCATTGATGAGGACTCCATCAGGGAACGGAAGCTTCTTGCCTCTATCAAGATGGGCTTTCAAAGTCTGCATGTAATTCATACATCTTTTACTTTTAGGGAATAAAATTCGATAAATATATGAGTATCGAACTAAATAATTAACATTCAATCACAGAGTTAGTATTGTATAATGTATAGAACAGAATCTTTTTTTTTTTTCTTGCTGAATTGTATAGAATAGTACCTATGACCGGTTTGAATATCCAAATTGAAGGTTTATTTCATAAAAGTGGAATATTCAATGATGGATATTTAGTTCTAAATATTACTAATTAATAAAAATATTTAAGGGCTTCAACTATCAACTATCAACTATCAACTAGTATGTTTAAAAAGTATCCAATATGAGTATTCATTAAAAAAAAAATCTAATATGAGTAAAATTGTACTTACAAACATTTAATAATCTCAGCGGAATAAATAGGAATATTCTTCTTAAATTAGTAAATAGATAAAGAGAAAAGAGAAAAAGAGTATAAACAAAAATTTCCTATGAATGTAGGTTCGTTGAGACATTTTGTACAGAAAAATAGTCTAATTAATCAATTATACAATAATTTCTATTTATAAATAAAATTCTAAAACTTAATATGAATAAATTAAAATCAGTTTATTCTATCAAGTTATTTCAAAATAAATTAATAAGAAAAAAAAAAGTAAACATTTTTGCACTAATTAGGATACTACTGTCTTCAGAAATTTGAGTGAAACACAACATCAAAGTGAACTTTTATGATCAAGTGAATGACCTAAATAAATTTTTGTATAATTCAAAAAATTATTCTTACAAATTGGTTAAGCAATAGAGAAACTTTATATTTAAAATAAATTAAAAATAATTTTATAACATCAAATACTTTATACTTTTTAATAATAATTTTTTTTATAAATTATTTAATCATTGTCTTAAGAGTAATGAATAACAAAACCCTTATAAATTTAAGAACTAAATTAATAATTATGTCTCAAAAACGAACACTTGCCCTTTTTGCGAAAGATCACAGCGATTGAAGATGAAGGTTATCTGTTGGTTGGCAGTGGGCACACAGATCAAAAAGTAGAATTTCAAAATTTGAATTGTTATGTTATTGTTACTCCACTAGTCATCAATCCATGAATGCATAATTGATTAACATGTAACCCATGGGACCCCTACGGCGTTGCCACCAAACAATCACAAACAGACCACAGTTGAAAAACGAAAGTTCTAGTCCATTTTCGATTTTATAATTTCTTCATAAAACCAGGAAATATGGAGTACCATTTATACTCCTACTATATTTTTTTATTTTTTATTTTTTATTTTTTGAAAAAAAAAAGGTGTTGCTATGCTCATCAGTTAACACTTGATTCGAAATGGAACTAACACAAAATTTTTTGGGAGCCAAATATAAATAAATAAATTGATCAGAATTTTGAAGGCTAATTATTTAGAATGCTACTAATTTTTATTTATATT
This sequence comes from Cyamopsis tetragonoloba, assembly GCA_037177725.1. Lineage (NCBI taxonomy): Eukaryota > Viridiplantae > Streptophyta > Magnoliopsida > Fabales > Fabaceae > Cyamopsis > Cyamopsis tetragonoloba. The sequence continues at coordinate 85,190,467 of CM074119.1, forward strand.
TTAAAAAATTATATATACGTATTATCACCACCCCTTACTTGATTGGGAGATGAAGGAATGAAACTGAAATAAAATCAAACTCCACTGTCTTACCACACATACAGAATTTGCACTGTTACCAGTAATAACAAAGTCCAAAATTATGCAAACCACTAGTTGTTCCTCAATACGCAACATTTTTCCAATATTAAAATCGCCATTCACTTTAAAAAGAGGCCAGGGGGGCTCACCAAAAAGAAAAAGTGGCTAGGTTATTTTTTTTTTCGTTTATTAACAATTAAGGTGGATCGGGATCATTCCTTGCTTGAGTGAATAATGTTAAGAATTATATATATATATATATATATAAAATATAATATTCGGTTAAATTTATGAATGCAGAAAAGTAATTCTGGATGCTTCATTCATGCTAGTGTGATCTTCTTTTATTTTATTTTTTTACTATTAAAATTAGGAGAGATTTGGTGTAAAATAAGGAAATAGGTAGGAATAGATTGATATATAGGAGTACCGTGTGGTTGGATTTGTACCAATCTCCGATGAGAAGGGTGTAATCGCCGGCGGGATCAGGGAAAGGGACTGGAATTCTAGGTCTGCTTAGGATCCTAAAGCCTCCAAAAGCACCTGCTGCTTTGTGGAATGCAAGTGATGGGAAATAGTAAAAGGTCCCTATCTGATCCTTCACTTGCAATATGTATGTGAAATTCCTCCCTGGTGGAATTGGACACGTCGTTCCCGAAACACCGTCTTCATATGAATTCCTTCTCTGCTGAATCCCATTCCTGTAATGCACTCACTAGAACTAATCATCATTATCAATAGAGCTAAATCTATCTATTTTAATGTTACTATTTACAACACCAACCATTCATTACATCTACCTAATAAGGAGAAAAAAGGTACGGTAATATGGCCCCCACCACATTCATCACTACACACTTTCCTCTTCTCATTTTTGTTTTTAGGAGTATCTTTATCCTTTAATTCATTCATTCAATTCTACTACAAAGAGAAAACCAACAATATTGGTGGTTGCTTTCTACTAATTAGTAAGTACTCCATGACTTTGAATTGAAGCTCGTTCTGATACCCCATTGCTATTGCTATACATCTTCCTCCACCGCCTCTAATTAACTTCACTTAATTTATTCCATTAACGTTACGTTGTGTTGTGTGTCCTTGCACTATAAGCACGTGTCTTTGCCCTTTTCAGTTTTCAGGACCAATAAATATTTAATTTAATTTTATAAAAATGAAAACATATGGAGTGCTACTCATTTTAGTAATTTTTAAAATATGACCCAGATCTGGATCTACGTCGATACATTTGATCCAGCACATGGGAAATCTCAGTGTTTCCAATTTGCAACCAGAGAGTCACATGATCAATTTGACAAACATCCAAAATGAAAATGTGATACCGACCGGAGCATCAGACATACTCCTCAGTCCTCAGTCGGTCAAATAAAATCTAATCACATGCTTAAGTCTCACTAGTGTTAGTATAATGCTTAATTTGAGCTTGATGATTGTTACAGTCTAAACCAGAAAAATAAAATGGCGGCAGATCGAAGGGATTCGCAAAAGCAAATGCTTAAACAGAGGAAAGGGAGAATTAATTACCAGGAGAGGAGAAAGGGCTCATCCAAACTGTTGAAGACATTAATAATGAGGTTGTCATTGGTAACCGAATGCATGTCTGGACCAGGAAATTGCCCGTTTATAAGTATTCCCTGTAATAATAATTAAGAAACAGATCAATTTATATTGTGAATTACTCCACAATGATTCGAATCCGTGAGCACTACTGTATACAGTGATGTTGAAATTGAAATAGAAGAGAGATTCAGAACCCTTTGGCGAACTCCGAGAGGGTAAATGTCACCAAAAGTAACATTCCAGTTGAAGAACCTATAGGGATCTTCAGCCACAACGAGGTGAAGAAAAGAAATAGCTATACCGAAGAACAAGAACAGGGTGCCAATAGTGGCTTTTCCCGCTAACTTGAGCGGCATTTTTCACTACACCTCTCTCTATTAGTTGAGTTGAGCTAATGGGAGAGAGAGACAAATTTTAAAAGGGGAAGGAAGATCGAGTTGAGAAATTATTTGATTAGGGTCTGGATGTAAGGTTTGTTTGTTTAGGTGCGGTACTAGTACAGTATATATAGAGAGAGAGAGAGAGAGCCATGAAAGTGAACGGGTAAAATAAATAAATAAAAAAGAGAGGGAAATTTTGAGGGATTTTGGAAGCGTGTGAAAAATCACAATGTTTTCTGTATAAGGGTAAAATAAAAGAATTTAACAGGTGAAATAAAAAAATGGAGTGTCGGTCGTGGGGTCCACAAAGGAGGTTTAATAATTATAATTGATAATTGATAATTGAAACTGTGGGGGATTATGTATTGCACATGGCCATGGGGTTGGGTTTTGGCGCTTACAACTTACAAATAAGGGTTGGGTGGATGGATGGTGGAGATTTCGTTTTGGTGCTTACTGACTGTCTCACATCACATGTGCATTTTCTAAACTCAGTAGTAGGAAGATGGAGCCACATTTCTAGTTCTAGGCACCATCCACTTTTTAATTCATGCACTTAATACATCACTCCATATAGAATGGAGGACGTTTGTTACTTTCTTTCAATGCTCCAAATTTAGATACTAAAAGTATAATTAAATCTTATAATTATTTATAAGAAAATAAAAAATTAAATCACAAATCAAACCAAGTCCTAATCAATGATATTTGACTAGATGTGTAACAGTTTATTAAACATCAAGCTTTATAAAATGTCGTGTGTGTTATTTTGGATGTATATAAATTTATTAGACATCAAGTTCTGTAAAATGTTGTGTATGTTATTTTAAACGTGAGAGTGAAAGTGGTGGATGACCTATTAACTTGGTTAATATGTACGTCAATTTAATAAAAAAATAAGTACCAAGTTTATAACACACAATTTTATTTTATTTTTTGGTGGGTTATCTCAGCAAAAATTTATCTACTCAGGGTTCATCATTTACATAACACATTAGGATCAGTCTAGTGATAGAAGATTGAAATAATTTATATAAGATCTTAAATTCAAAGCTGATTGTTTTTATTATTAAAAAGTTATGATTTACATAATTACATTAGTGCATATTAAAAGAATGAACAGATAAATATTTCAATCTTCTATCACTAGATAGCGATAGTTCTATAAGGGCTTTGATAATTGATAGGGTAATTGTCAAAACTGAAAACTAAATTACTATTTCGATCTATGACATGCTCACATGCACGTGTTCACCACCAAAATGTATTGTTGTAGACTGTAGAGAATGGAGAGGATTTGCGTCACGAATTCTCTCTCGCGCCTAATTTGTCAAGAGTGATCGAAGAGATTAGTAACACTAGAAATGGCACATATTGTCAGGACTTATTCTGTATCCAAATTCAAAGGTGTTGCTTTTCGGAATCTATTACGCAGTAGTGCAAAAACAAACCAGGCAGTAAAGGTTCACGTGACCATTGACTCTTGCTTTTTATGCTGGAAGCTCAGCAAACATATTTAGATGTTCGTACTAATTAACCATCCCCACATTCATTATTTTTCATAAAGCTTCTGTCTGGTTGAATCACTTTGTTGAAAAAATATTCCCAAAAGCAGACGGGATGGGAGTTACGTTTGAAATTAAATGCATATTTGAAAATGTTTCAATTTAAGAAATAATCATTTAATTTAAAATTTAAAAAAAAAAGATTTTCAAAAGTTTATAGAAATAAATAACTATTTAGTTAAAATAAAATAAACTAAATACATATATTTTTCTTGTATTTTCTATTTACTTCTACAGATATGTTTTCATATATTTAGTAAAAAAACAAAAGTAATCCCATCTTAAAACTTCCAAAGATTTTTTTTCTTCAATAAATGATTGTCTGGAAAGTTAAAAAAAAAAAAAAACCCAAACATGCCTATCATTCATCATTGGTGGAAAATGTTATGGTTAACTTAAACGGAGTAATGTCACTCTATTTTTATCTAGAGCCATTCCTCTTTAATTTTTTTTAATTAAAAATATTATTTTTAACCATTAGAATCAACGTAATAAAAAGTAAATACTATTAAAATAATCTATTTAGAATGACAATAGACACTCCCTGTTTAAAATAGGGAAAATTACACTACGATTTGCATTTAATACACTTACCCTCTCCTAGTTTTTAAAATTATATTTTCCTCCTGAAATTTCAAATCACAAGGAGTAAAGTGTACTACTATCTTAAGAGATAAGTGTAATGAAATTTCAATCCTCATAGAGTTGTGTATTTTTAAAGTAAATTAACAAACACAAACCTCTGGAGAAATGGTTATAATTATCCCTTTAAAATAAGAATTTATCATACCTCAACCAAGAAATATGAGACTGAGAGTTAACATAGCAAACAGTCAAACACAACAATGAATCTGGATAATTACAATTAAAATAAACTACCTTTTCACACTTTCTCAAGCAGAGTTTTGAGCTTTATAACTGGCGAAATAAGCTTTGCCAAACACATTCCTGATAGAACACGCCCATCAATCATTTGACTTACAGATATTTCAAATTCCTAATTACTATCAACATAAAGGTTTTATGCAGACCATATAACACTGGACAAAAGACCCCTCCTCATTGCCTCAATGTTCAAAAGGCCTTGAAGTTTTCCCCAAGCCCCTCAGCCTGTTCAATCAGAGTCACTGAAACACGAACCAACCAAATGTTCAAGTCACCACCAATCCTATTACTACTAGTAAACTGTGAATCTTTGATCCAGCGACATTTGCATGACAAACAGCAAAATTTTCTATGCAGTGCATTAAAGTTCATGAGAACACTTGCTACACACAGCCAACTATAGGAACGACCCTAACATATTTCACATACATTGGAGCATGCCTGTGCTAAATACATACGGTCCCAGAAAATCTCTCTCTTAAGGTTTAAATGTTCAAACCTATGACTTAACATAAAACAGGGTTTTGCTTTAAGGTGACCTATGACATTTGCTAAGAAATTGAAAAATATAGTATTGATTGAATAAAAAATTAAAAAGAGTAACACTGCTAATATATTGAAAACTTAAAAAACGACGTATCAATTAACACTTCTTATTTAAAAAAACATTCCTTATCAAGTCTCTTTAGGACACCAAGCCTTGTAAAATATCCAAATTCACTCCCATTTGTTTAGTAGGCAGTAGCTAATACATAAATAAGATCTTATACTAAAGAGAGAATTGTGATCCCGAGTTACAACCTGATATTTAATCCTCATACTATTGGCATATTTGGGAAAGATCACTTTTGTAAAAACAATCGTTTATCTTTTAAAAGTTATCAATAAGAGCTAGCAAAGATAAAAAGATTATGCCTTGAAAATAAGTTAAACCAAACACACATTACATGAACTATGAAGAACCTTACTATTGATAATTTAGGCCCATATAAAAAAATGATGGTAACGAAATACAACCTGACTAAGAAGTAATCATTATCCTGTATGAAGTATCTTATAATTTATCTTCAGGGTTTTTACAAAGTAAATGAAAGAACAACACTGCTGGTTTAAATTGTTATGCCAAGTTTGTGTGTGACTGTGTGTAGCATCAAATAGCCACCCAGCAGGAGAAAATCAGAGGATGGATATTTGATAATTTGGCTTTTATAGTGTGCAGGAGAAAATAGTCACAACTGCAAAACCATCATGAAGAATTATCAAAATCCAGAAAACATAAAGAGACAGACTTAGCAAACTTTAAGAGAGGAACAAGGTAAGGTCAAGGAGGAAAAAATTGAATCCTGATGTATCCTTGATTCAAATAATTGTGAATGCATCAAGGCCAGATCCACTGAATGGTTTCAAACATCAACCAAATTAAATTGGTCACAGATGTGGATTGCTGTCTTGGCAACTTTTAAAGTTTGTACAGCCTGCTGCCTTGGCACAAAATCAAACAAACCCGGGGAACCATTACTTAATGAAGAAACTTATTGCAGTTGAGGATTGCTGTACGGAACAATGATTTCACATAGAAAAAAGATTTTCGTACTCACATTTTTCGTGTACGTTGTAATCACATATTTCTACACGTGTAATCGCCAAATCTGAAAAAACACCGTAACAAAAACAATAACTAATGTAACCACTTTTTTCAACGTACATATCCAATGAGTAAAAAAAAACTAGAGCACAAAAATCAGGACTCTTTGGCATAAGAACTTTAAGGGGAAAAAATATCAACGACAAAATCACTTCATATACAAACATAAAATTAACACACACGATTTCAAATCACAGAGCCTAGTTCAAGTAACAAAGTTATTTGATCATCAAATGCCACAAAATACTAGCTAGCCGGCTAGCCCATTTCCACGATTAAGTTAGCTTTCAGGAAGATTCTAATTTCTAGATGTAAAAAAACCACAAAACTGCTAGATATAAATAAATATGTTTCTGTAATTGTATCCCGACTATTTTTCCTCACTGGTCATTACATTTAATGCGAATTTCAAGTTATGCTTGAAGTACAAACACTTAAAGATCCTCAACAAGAACCACTACAACAGATAAGCAACAAACTTGATCAACGTCTTGTCCAATTTTCATTATCAGAGCACCATAACAGATACAGTTCGCAGAAGTCACTAGGGTTTACAATGTCTTATTAGGGAGATTGATTGAAAAAGGCGTAGCAAAGAACTCACAGAACAGAGAGGTAAGGATCAGTGTTGTTCGCCGAAGAGAAGACGGAGACGAGAAGCGAAGAGGCCGGTGGAGTCACGAGAAGCTTCGTGGAGGAGTTCACGCTTGATGTATTTCATGCGGTGATTGAGCGAATCGTTCTCCTCTCTGAGCGCAAGTGTATCCTCTTCAAGGCCGTGGATTCGGTACTTCTGCCCCAAAGATCTCATGCTTAGAAGCAGAATTCCGGTCATGGCGAATAATTGAATGAAGCTGTCCTTTCGTTTCATCGCGTTCGACCAAAACCCTAACTTCTTCGCATTCCAAGCGGCTGAGGAGGAAGCCATGGCCATCGACAACTAGGTCACACAATAGACACCCACTCAATCTCACTGCTTTCGAATTTCCACTGCGACTACAATCAAGTGCGGGGAAATGAAAACAGCATTCTTTTTTTTCAGAAATGGTATTTCCATAGCGTAAGTATAATCCCCTCGAAGGGTGGAGATTATCGAAATGGACATTGCCTCTCCTAACAAGGTATTCTCTATAAGCATCGTCAGAATTCGAACCTATGTTAGGATGTTTAAAGGATCCAACTATCTGATAACTGTGTCAGACTTTGTTAATTATAGTATACGTCTAGTTAAATTAACAATTAGTAACAATTAAGTACGTATTATATGTTACTTACTATTTTTTTTTCATTATACTCAATATTACTATGTTTTGTTTTTTATAAAATGAGATTTTTTTCATAAATAAAATTATAGAATTTATTTAAATAAATTAAAAATAGTTTATTTTAATAAATTACTACATAAAACTTATAAAAGTAAGTTGAAAATAGTTTATAAAAATTAAGTGTGTGTTTAGTTTAGCGGTGATAGAATTGATTTTGGATGAACGTGATTTTATAGAATTGATTTTGTGTAAAATTGATTTTAAAGCAACGTGATTTATGTTTGGTGATTTTTTTTCTCAAAAGCAAGTTTAGAGTAAAAGTACAGTGTAAAATTTTCAGCTCAACGTGAAAGCAAGTCTCACCTTGTTTTAGCCAAAATTAATTTTGGCAACCAAAAATCAATTTTGATTTTTTCCTAACTCATAACCAAACAACTAGTTTGTCAACCAAAATTGATTTTGACTCTCCAAAATCAATTTTAATCCAACTCAACATTTTTCCAAACACACACTAAACTGTTTTAAATAGGACTGTCTTTAACATTTGATTATCTTTAACTCACATATCCTTTTTAATTACTGATTATTATCATTTAAAGGATAAAACTAAAAATAATATTTTTTTATATGAAAGTAGTACAAATGGGGATCGAACCTTATACTCACTCACGTATGTTTCTATGCGCTCACCTAAACTATATGACTGAGACAAACCAAAAATAATATTGAATTTAGAGATAAATAAAAAAACATAATTAATTATATTGATCAAAATCAAATAATAGATAAGAAAACTTGTGATTATATAAAAACAAAATCAAATAATAGAAAATAAACATTAATGATAGTACACGTAGGGATTAAATTAAAATATTTTTTAGAGTAAGAACCAAAATAAAAATAAATGACATGAATAACAACTAATTTGATTTTTCATTCAAGAAAAATTGATAAAATAAATTATGTTGGTGTCTTGATAAGAAATTACACTTACTTTTTAAATCCCTAGCCACTACTCAAAATTGATGTTGGGTTTAGTCATATTAGTTTATTTCTATTAGATTATTTATTTAATAAAATTGAATCAAATTATTTTTAGTTTGACTGTGATATAGAATTTGGAAATGTGAGTTCGTAAACTTAAAAAGTGTGTGTTTGTTTAATGGTAAATAGATAATTTAAAATTTTGTCTTGAGAGATAACAAGTAAATCATTCATAGTAAAAAATTATTTGAATAATCGAATTAGTACACTCTTGTATGTATGCCATTTTGAGGGTTTGAGTTTGCTCTCATACAACGAAATTATTGGTTTATGAAGAAACAGGGAAAGTGAAAATGATGACCAAAGGGTTGTGGAAGAATAATAAAAATAAAGAGGAGATGGTAAAAAAAGACATTGGAGTGGTAACTAGAGTTTAGTTGAGTCTCATTTTATAAAGTTATTTTTTGGCTCGTTTTTTTGAGCATGAAGATTTGTCACGTGTTTCAATGAGAACTAAGCTCAAGATTGATCAGATAAGTGAACAAGGAACTAAGCGAACAAAAGGGATTGCCAAGTAAATTGGTACGGTAAAATTGGGTGAACAGACTAATAAAATCTCAAAATGACATAAAAAATCAAGTATTTTATCACTGATCTACCATGAATGAATGTGTTTTGTAAGGTATGAATATCTTATTTGCTTCGTTTTTGAAATCTTTCAAACTATATAATTTGATAGTTCCTAACTTTCAAGACCTTGTGGTACTACGAGTCATGAAAACATCATACCAATGCAGTCTAAATTCATTAAGCAACCGTAGTGAAGTATTAATTTACATTTAATGTTAATTAACAGTAATTAAGTAGTATTGATCCATAACAAGCCTCTATTAGTCATTCATTTGTAATCAATTAAAATTATGAAATTCTTATTATTATTTTTAGAACTAAAATTTGAAATCTCATAATTTTTTTTGAAAGCATTGATTTTTTAATTCGAAGAAAATTAGAGAACTAATTTCAAATTTATAGTTAAAATAGTATTACAAAAGAAAAATATACTTAATTTTCTCTATTACAAGATTTTTTTTGTTTCGTTTCATTTTATTATTTTCTATGTGGATTTTCTTGGATCGACATTTTCTTTTTTTTTTTGGGGCACGTGGACTTTTCCATTCTTTAGGCCTTGATCATGCTTGTTAACTTCAGCGATAATTGGGTTTAAATACAAGGCCAATTGACTGGGCTTGTATCGGCCCGTTTAATAGCTCAAACTATAACAGATTGGATGCTAGTTAATTTGTGCTCTGACTCCAATCAAATTTGTTTCTGGCTCTGAAAAGGTCGCCACAGTCGTCGTTCTCATCTTAGAGAGAGAATCAGAGAGTTTCTTCCTTAAGAGGAGAGAGAAAGAGAGAGTAAGGGGCTAATATGATAACGCGATCGAATCTGGCCGAACAGCTGCGTGAGTATCAGATTCGATCCAAGCATGACTGGGCCTCTGTCTCGTTCTTCTCCTCCACTTCTTCAAACATCACCACTTCTAGGTATGCCAAACCGAACATTATTTTATTATGTTTTTTTTGAAAAAATAATCAAATTATAAATATTTGCCCGGTTAATTGTCGAAATTCCTTTTATTCATTTTTTTTTGGTATCGTAATAATTGCACGCATTGGGTGACACGATTCGTGTTGCCATTTACTTATTTGAATTACAAACTCGGCTAGTTTACGCATGCCTTTTTGTTGTATGATGTTTGTTTGACGGGATTTTTCCTATTTCACTTCAATTTCTGCTATAAGATGGAAATTGTTGTTCATATGATTAGGAAGAACGTATTATGATCAATAAATTAGTTGGCAGGTACAGGGCGATTCGTTACGGTTTGGTTATTTGGATTACTATTCACTTTGTTCACAGGCACGCACCAACTTTTTGTTTTCTGCAGTTACCATTTGACCCTTTCATTTGGGTATTGTGTTGGTTGTGCATAATATTTGAGTTTTGGAAAGAGGGTTATTCAAAATACGTTGGGTTATCCTAACCAGGATATAGATGGTTAGCAACGGAAGACATGGTTTTGATTCATGTTACTTTCTAATCTTAAAAAGAGGACTTCAATTTCATTCTTTCACTTACCATGTATAATGTTGAAAAATTAGGCGGCAGAAAGTTGCTTCAAGTAATCATCAGATTCTTTGCTTAGTTGCTTACAAAAGCAAAATAAGTGCATACTTAAGTTAATTGCATGTCTGCTTATTGCTTACTTTAGGGAAATAAGTCTTATTTTTCTGTTGTGAAATCTCTCTACAGAAACTAAAAAGAAAAAGTTTTAGGCTAATCCAAAGAGGCAAGTAGTTACTTCCAGGGTTTGTCATGTATAGGAGAAGGTTGGCAAGTTATCGAATCAGATCTTGACTGTATATATCAGAGAACTTGTCTATTCAATTATTTCCAGTGAGTGTTGTGTCTATAGGCGCTGTCTGGACTCTGTAGTTTAGTTTCATGTTCTAGTTCAGTTGGTTAGGAATAGGATAACAGGTTTACCTTAATTAATCCAACGAAAAGTTTCCTTCAAAATTCAAATCACTAAGCAATATTGATAATATTCAATCTTGATCCCCTCTTCCCATACACTTTTGATGTCAGATATCCTGCTGCTTTTGAAAAAGATTTTGCTCATTTAATTTTAAGGGGCTCTTCAAAATATTTCTAACTTCAAACTGATAAATCCTTTTTCTTTTGTTCATGGCATATGTATTTGCTGATTATATTTATTGTTTTTCTGAGACTTTTGAATCACCTATAATCGTTAATCAGTACATTGTTGTTGAACTTAAAAAGGTGAAAGTTGTCAAATACAATAATGATTTACCTGTGCAATTATTGATTTATGGGTTGTGGAGGGTGAATGATATCTTTGTTTTCTCCAACTGCTGAAATTGGATATCCTAGCTGTTTTCAGATTTCACAAATGACTCGATGCTAACTGATACAATGGAATTACTTTAGTTGTGACATTTTATATTTTATGGCTCCGGATAATGGTGTTTACTTGTTTCAATTAAACAAGAAATTTAGTACATTGAACGATTCATTTTTAAACAAGATCATCCATGTTTATTCTATAAAAATAAAAGATAAATGCACATTCATTTCCTTATTGCTGCTAGTTTCAGGTTTTTTGCATCCAGTCAAATGACCCAGGCCCAAAAATGCTAATGAAATACTTGCAATGTGGACTCTCTTTAATTGGATGAATTGATCTCTGTTTATTACTGGTTTTTGGATAACATAATAATATGATGATAGTGATCTCTTTTGCTTCCTCTTTATTGCGGTGCAGGGTGGATGTGGTGGTCTTTGTAATATGGGAACTTGTTATTCTAGCTTTCTTGGTTTTTTCTGTAGTCTCTTTGTACTTCAAGCACATCCGGCTTGCATTTATATTAGTCTGCATCACAGTGCTATTGCTTTTATGCATGAAAATTACAAAGCAAGTAAGACTGGCAAGGAAAAAGAAACGAAGGATGCTTCTTCCATTGTCAATGTAAAATGGTATTAAGTCTTGATCTTTTGTCATATTTCCTTTTCTCTTACCACAATCTTACTGGAATAGGGACTTGGCCATTCTTGACCATTTCCATTGGTCTAGCTTCCTATTCATCACTGATTGTGTAACATCGGATTCCACATATAGCAAGTCAAGTAAAGTATATAATTGATGTTTTTACATCAACACAAGCTTATCCAATTGGTTGGTGTAGATCATTATTGGAGATGGTGTAGCTAAGTAGTGCTAGGGTCGTTTCCCTTACCAACATATTTGGCATTTCCTTTTGCTGTTTATGTTTCTATGTACGTAGTGCAACTTATGCAAGTTACTGTTGAGTTTTTGACCCTCGATAGCCTTATGTACTTACATTTGAAAGTTCGACAAATACCATCAGATGAATTCTTGTATAATGTCGACCTATGTACAAGATAGTTTTAGTGCTATGATATTGTGCACAAGGTGCTTATATGATAGCTGCAAAGTGTTGCAGCTATGCTAGCTTTCGGATGTAATGTCTGTGGTGTTGGCCCTGTCTGGAGAGTGTGATTCCTTGTTAATTTGGAGGATGATATGAATATATATCCTTATCTGTCTAAAGACCTGACAGATTCGTGATTTTGTAATGGAATATTTATTGGGCAGTTGCACATATAAGATATAACTTAAATTTTCCTTGTTGATACCATTCTGTACGTTACATTTTTATTTCCATACATTTGACATATAGTTGACCCGTTTTCCTTCATTGATATCGACAATTAGAATAGAATGTTTGTGAATTGTGATGGTTACAAGTGAGGCATTCTCACAATTTCATCTCTAATAGGTCACCAGTAACATTCCAAGTTGATAGTTATATGCTTGTCCATTAAAAACCTTGCAAATCAACTTCCTGGGCTGTGATTTTAGAACGGTACAATTTCTTGTTCTTATTCTGGATTGAAGAAGTGGATTTTTATGCCCAATACTACTATGCCCCAAATGGCTCCGGTGACAACCAGTACACTTAGAATCATCCCTACGGCTCCTAGTGTCCAGTTTAGGAACCAAATTATGCTATATTTCTTTGGTTTCTTAATCACTATCCACATGAAACAGGGATAAGCCAAGGTTATTGGTAGGGCGACGCCTCCAATCAAACCTGCCAAACTTGGTAAGAAAGGTAACGCGATGGCGATGAAAAATGCTAGGCACCCAAAGAGACCCCTGAACGCTGTTCGTAACCACCTCGGGCAAGGTTTGTTCTTCTTGCTGGTGTACTTGGATTCTAGGTTGTCAAATACTGGCATTGCGTAGATTTGGAAGGAACTTAGGCTGTTAATAACAACTAGCAAACTTGTCAAAGCGATAATGAACTTAGATGTATCGTGTTTGTGGTATTTGTGCAGAGCACTTAACATCCCTCCGTTTGATGGTATCTGGCATCATACGGCAAGAGCTATTAGCTTCTGTGGAGGGCAATCATTAAACCAATAATAATAATAATAATTGGAAACATAAGGCACTTACCAAATTTCCATATGCCCAATAACCACCTATAGCTAGGGGAAATAAACACAAGGCGATGACCAGATAAGCAAACATAACACCTTTCCACATCGCCAATCGTGAGGGTTTCTTAGCATCTGAACGCATGGTTCCCTTCAACAAATATATATTTTTTTTGTAAGCACGCAGATATGAATTCATTGAGACACCAATAACAAAGACTTTATCAAATTGTAGTTTATTTACAAGGGTTTTGCTAACTATTGTTGTTAAGCAACTTATAAATAAAAAGTTATTATTAAAAAATATAATATTAATGTTACATATACAACATCAACAAAACTCTATTTAAAAATATAGTAATAAAAATTACTTATTTTATGTCTTTAGGACAATTAATAACAAAATCAAGCTGGATGCTGATTTCAATTTGTTGTAGTCAATTTTATTTTTTATTATTGGACTTAATAGATCAGGTCAGGTCAAATGGAATGTTAACTTTTTTGACCTAGTAAATCACAGTTGTCTAATCTTAATTGAAAATTGGGATCTGTTGAACACAATTTTGTTCAGGTACCTACCTGTATTTCCAGAACAAGGTTGTGACCTCTGAAAGCAAAGGCAATGATACCGAGCGCATTGAAGACGCTAAAAATCCTGGTAATTTCTGATTGTCTCTTTGGTGGTTCATAGGATACATGAGCAAGTTTACCTTGTAATACAGAGACTACCCATATGAGAGTGCAATATCCTACGGCTGTGATGGCTCCGATGAGGGAAACACCGGCGATTGAATTCAAATTTGGAAGCTGTGCAAGCAAAATTGCAGCACCAATAAACACCAAATACCACTCTACGGTTGTGAGCAATGCTTCTCTTCCACACACAATCTGAAAAAATATTTTCATTGTGCCACCTCCGATCATGATTAGCGTCACACACGTTCCACCCGATAGATACATGATTGGAAATAGTGCTAGTAATTTTCCCACCTTTTCTCCTGCAATTTCGTTTTTAACTTTTGTCTTGTCAAATAATGACTCACATTTCTTTGACCAACCCGTCATAAACAATACCTTTGAACGATAATGATGATTAGATTACGTTTGGCAAGTTTGTTTCTAAATAGTTCATCGAACTAAATCCACCTTAAACTTCGCTAAATGTTTGTCATGATAAAGTTTGCACAAGTACATTCAACTGGAAAAATGACTATAAAGTTTGCACAAGTATGTTCAACTTTAATGAACAAATGACAACGTCGCTTTTTAAATTCGAATAATTATTCATTGTTATCATTTTTTTTTGGTGAACCATTTTTCCCCTTTATTTTCTTTCCGTACTAGAATAAACTTCTAAATGTACGGGCCCACGCGCAAATGAAGTAGGAGTATTTAATAGTGTTACAAGTATGGAACTATGGCAAATCAAAAACAAGTATGAAACTATGGATAATCGATATTCTTTTGGTAAAGGATAGTCGATTTATGTTGCGACTTTCGAAAGAATATTATATTATTTATTTAACAAGACTCTATCTACTATGGTTTAGTTTAGATATTTATTTATAAAATTTAAGGTTTCAATTTTGTTATTACAAAGTTTGTTACCAAAGATTATATATATATATATGGTAATATGGAAGTGAATTTTGTTTTTTCTAACAGTTTTTTTTTTTCATATATACAATTAGAAATTAAACCCTAAGTATTTAACCATATAGTTTTTTAAAGAAAGTTTACGTACACAATGAAATTAAACACCTGAAAAAAAGTACTATAAAATTCGACATGCATAAAAAAATTTAAAAAAAAATGTAAAACTCTAAAGATTTTTTCACAGAGCACATTATACGTGTAAATTAGAAGAAAAATGTTTAATCTTCTTACCCACTTAATTTTAACAAGTGTCTTTCATCTTTTACTTAGCAGAAGATTTATAGGAGGATTTAGTAGGAAGGATTTGAAATTAGAATATATATAATTAAGGAATAGTGGTAATTAATGTATGGTTACCAAATGCTGCCATAACAAGTGTGAGGTATCTGCTATGGCGAACCCCTGACTCTGATTCGTGAAGCTGAACCAGTAACCATAACGTGTATAGCTGCCATGCGAAACCCACGCTAAGAGATATCATTCCACAACTCCTGCACCATGCATTCATTCAATTCATTCCATTAATAAATTCTCCCTCCACAATTATTATAAGTTATGATAGCAGTAATTTTGTGAAAAATTCTATCCCTATAAACACTTGTTTAAGAAGCTCACTTCCAATTTTAGTTATATATATAGTGACATAAACTGACCAGCCAAGAGTGGTGAAGGCCAATGGAAGCACAATGGCTTGAAATCCGATCCCAGAGCTAAGGACATGAAACGCAGCGTAGTAAGCGTTTCCATTCCTTGACTCTGTGATTGGAAGCCAATCGTCTTGGGATTCAAGCTTAGTGAAGCGACCAACTTCTTCCAAGTAACCTTGCATGTTCTCAATGGCCTTCTTCATTGGGCTGGCTAAGGGAGTGTTCATAAATCGAGTTGCGAAAGGGCTCTTAGGAGTTTTAGGAACCGATTCGAATGAAGGAGAACTCTGATGATGAGTAGTGTCTCTGATTCTTGTACTACTCAAAATCTTCACTTCCACAAGTTCTTCTTCCTCCATAATTGTTTTAACTTTTTGCTTTGTGTGTCTCACACACACACTTATTAAATAAAGTTTCAAGTTGTGGGAGGAGATCAGTTTAATGTTAATTGGTACCCATATTTATACATAATACATGCATCATGGATGTGAAAGGGACGTGATATTCCTTTTTATTCCATTCATCTTATAAATTAAATTAAATTAAATTAATCATGCGGATGATTTCACTAACTATTGGTTGTTGGGTGTTAATTATGTATGTAACATGTTTCTTTGACCAACCCATCACTTGGATTGAAGTAGTTGGTTGTTGTATTTAAAATGCTTTAAAGTAACTTTTTCTCAATCTTATCATCCCTTTCTATTTTAAACAAATGGTATTTACCATACAAAAACTCCAATTTTTTTATATAAATCCAAAGGCTCACAGTGTATAATAAGATAGTTGAAGTGATTTTTATTTTTTAATTATAAATCAATAGTTATAAATTAAATTAAAGTTACTTGTATATTAATACACAAATTCTTACTTGTGTATTGTAAGGAACCACTTTAAAGGACTTAGTTCTCTAATAGTTTAACCTAAAAAAAAAAAATTAGCAAATGAGCTCTTATATTAATTACAATTTCAGGTTAAGCTAAAATTTTAGTTAAAAATAATGAAAATTGGCTATATTGAGTTTTATGTAAGTAATTAATGTAATCTTCTGTTAAAGTAAAATATCTTCAAACAACTCTTAAGGTTAAGCAACTCTCCATTTCAGATGATTTAATTAGACACAAGTCCTAGTAATAATTAATTAACTAGGCACAATCAAGAATAATTAACGTAACAGTGACAGATCTATATATATAGCTTGGCTGTGAGGGCAATTTGCTCCCACAAACTCTATTTTTTATTCATATATGATATATGATATATATAATATAATCCTTAAAAATTTGCTCTTGACCTGAATTCATATTTTATTTATTTATTGTTTTTTGACCTGAATTCATATTAATTTGTATGTATTGCCAACTTCAATTAAAATTTCTATAACCAAGTTTTGTGAAAAAGCAACCCTAGATACCTAAGTTATGCATGCATACATAAATTTTGGAAGTGAGGCATTACTATCATAATTCTATTTTCATGTTTTTTCTAAAAAAAAAAAAAAAAAAAAAAAACACGCACATTTTTTAGCTATCGTTAAATTAATGTAAAACCTTTGTATTTGAAAGGATAACAAATTATGGAAGCAATAATATGATCCCTATGCAACATTATATATAGCACCACGCAACATTACTCTCTCCGTTTCATAATAAATATCATTTTAAATAAATAATTTTTTTTAATATTATTATCATTTTATATTTTTGATGCATTATTAAATATTTTTTTTATTTTACCCTATATAATAATTAATGCTTAACTAGAAACAACACGAACTAGTTAAAGTTTTAATCCTTATAGGGATAGATTAGTAAACTTGTTTTATTCATTATAATATTTATTTCATTTTTTAATCTCCGTAAATCAACCTTAAACGACTGTAATTTTGAAACGGATGGAATATTTATATATATATATGAGGTAGAATTGTTGAGTTATTATTAAAAAATTTACTGTAATCTCCAACAATATGATCAATTTAATTTGTTGAGTGCAGCACTACACATATTGATTCCTATTACTCATATTTATTTTACATAATTGAAAATAGGTTCAAAGGCAAATCATATATAAGATTGTTCCTTTCCTAGTTGTTTCTCCCCTCAATTAATCTTTGTCTCACTGTTAGAATTGCTCTGTTTGAATAATCCCTTCTTTTGGGATCTTCACCTTTAATTTAGTTTCCGTGCATATTATTATTATTACAATTAAAAACGTGGCCATTATATTTTACTAGTTTTTAATTTCCTTTATTTCTCGACAATCAAGGAAGCCTCCAAGAAATAGCTAGGGTTGTAGGAACCCTTCAAAACAAAAACTTTAGGACTTTTGAACTTTGACGGGTAAGCGCACCATTTTCAATAGGAAAACGTTCTTTATATAATCATTTCTCCTATTTATCAATATAACCTATATATAGCTCATTGATCAGTTTAAAATAAATAAATTATTAAGTAATCGTCAATTATATATATATTGATGAATAGATCACAATTAAACATTTCAATATAATGGCTTAAACGCATAGTTGAATTCAAGTAATTAAGCGCGCATGTTTGTTTAATATTTTTATTTGGTTGATAAAATTACTTTTTATTAAAGTTAAAAATATCTATTTTTATTGAAGTGTCTCTGTTTGCACATCAATAATCTCATCAATTAATTTTTGTCTTAGTTTGTATATTTTTCATATTTTATTCTATTAAAATCTAAACCAAACCGGTCCTAAATAATTGCGGGTCTTGTAATGTGTGTTTAGATTTTAGTTGAGTACTTGAGTTGAACAAAAATACTTTTAACTGCATAGAATTATGCACCATCCTTTTTGTTTTTAAGCTGAGTCAAGTTATAAATATTGAGTTTGATATCAAAAGTGAGTTCAAAGTGTGTTAGACCGATGAAGCTCATAAGTTACTTTTTCTTTTGTTAAAAACATTTTCAACACTTTTTGGTGTATAAAAATACTTTTTATCTTCCTATATAAATAATATTTAGTTTATCAAACTTATTTTTTTCTAAAAATATCTAATTATACATAAATTTCTTCGAACCAAATTAATTTTTAATTCATCTTATTTTTATTAAATTTACTTTCAACCAAACTAAATTTTACTTACCAAAAAACAAAAACACTCGTAGTTGCATGCATCTTTTGGGAAAGTTGCTTTGGAGCTTTCTTTGACAAAAGTTTCTTGCCATCGCTTTTGTTTCCTTGTCTCCGTCTCAATATATATAGAGGTATATAAATTTGTTGTTTATAACTAAAATTATAGTAATACTTTTTATTTTTATAAAAAAAAAAATTAATGATCAACCGATGAAAATTGTGAACTGATCAAATTATTCGGTAATATTTTATATGAAATTAAATTCACTCGAAAATAGTAGTGTGAAAAAAATATTAATTAAATTATTTTCTCCTTTCGTAATAGTTAAGAAAGATAAAGTCATAAAGATATATGGATTTAATTATAATCATCAAATATATGGTTGTCATCATAGGTTTTAAGGGTGAAATATATATAGGATTTTTCTAGTCTGTACAATATTACACATGTTAAGAAATTAAAAATAGAAAGTTTTTCTTGAGAAAAATAAAAACTTAATGGGTTTGTATTTAATATACAATTAATGAAGTGTTTTTTTTCTATCTTTAGTTTCTTAACCTGTGCAATATTATACGGGTTAGAAAAACCCATATATATATATATATATACATGGAGAGGATGGATGGGAGACAAAAGAATAATTATTGTGGTCGTGTACACTTTATTTTGTTCACCTCGTTAATTAAACATGATTAATCGTTAATCGTTATCACTAATCCATTGTCCGATCCAATCACCTACCTCAGCTAATGAATCATCCACTCATCAAGCAACGATCACCAACATCAACTAAAGAAGTAAATTAAATTTAATTAAGAATGATACCTAGCTAGCTATACCTGTCGTAAAAGTTGGTCGATATTTTATCTCTATTATAAAAAAAAACGGTTACCACATATGTTTTTATAAAAAAATATATATGTTTTTAATTATTATTAGGACTGTTTGGTTTGTATTTTCATTTTTTATTTTTATTTTTTATTTTTTGTTTTTTAAAATTTTATAAAAGAAAAACTGAAAATACTAAAGAAAATCGAAAATAAAAATACAAACCAAACAACCCTTTAACTTTTCAATTTTCATTTTTATTGTCTGTTTTTTAAGGACTAAAATACTATTTTATAGAAAAAAGGCGATCGAAGACGAAAATTAATTGTTTAATGTAATTAGAATTATTTAGTCAGATAGAATGACTATTTGTAAATTGCAAGCACATTTTTTACTTATAAAAGAAAATATTGTGAACACTTTTTTAGGTGAGAGATTAGGATTGAGTAAGTGAAAGAAAATGTGATATGGTCTAAATTTGAACCTTCCTTTCAACTTCTCAATTGCAAATTAGTTACAAGTTGGCATAGTTTAATGTACCAAAAATTTGTAGACTCCACTTATAAGGATATATAAATGATAAAAGTTAAAAAAAATTCTAACTTTTTCTTTATTATTCTAGAGATAGTGATATATAGTCCCTAACTAATTAAGTCGCAGTAGGGCCAAGAAATCCATGTCATTATTAAATTGTTTTGCATTCCCATAATAATTTGCATTAAAAGGATTTTGTGGAGAGAAGTTATAATTATTCCGATGATGTGATCTCTTTGTCTTAAAAATATTAGTTTTGAGGCACACTTGCTGCATAGAAAAAAGTGATTAATTATTGCAATAAACTTTGGGTAGCAAGTAGCGATGCCAACTTAGGGAAAGGCAGGAGCAGCATCATACGGTATATATAATATATGTGAATATAGGTTAATAATGTTATATAGTCTTAGTGCTGGAAATCAACCGAAAAATTCGATATTCAATTTTGTTAATTAGTTCAATAATTTGAGCTAAGAATTAAACACTAAAACTAAATGAATTAAACTTGAGTTAAATATAATTCCACTTGTTTGATTCATGAACTAACTCGATAAATAAATTAAATAATAAATGCATATATAATAATAGACATAAATTTATTATATATTCATGAACTAACTCGATAAATAAATTAAATAATAAATGCATATATAATAAATTTATGTCTATTATTTTTTTTTTTTGATACATATGTCTATTACTTTAAAATGTAACTTTATTTATATTTTTTTTTGTTTTAGTGATGATTTTTAAAGATGATTTATTTTAATATTTTTATTTTATTTTTTACATTTATTTTATAATAGAAAGGAAGTAAATAATGATTTTATAAAGTCGAGAACTTCTGCTTGTGAACTCGTGAATTTAATCAAATAGTTCGTGAACTTTAAACGAATCAAATTTGAGCTGAAAAATTAGTTTGTAAAAAAACTCAATTCGAGTTCAACTCAAATAAATTCTTATTCGAGTTCAATCCGAGTTGAGGCAAGTTCGATTCGACTATTCTTATTTTCAACCCTATGTATAGCATTATAAAAATAATATTATTTTTTTTAAAATGGCGTTGTTCTACTTCTTGTTTACGAAGAATTGATTATTATTATTATTATTATTATGCAAACTTTTATTCAATGTAATCTGTTTTAATGTTACTAAAAAATTATTATTTTGAACAAGATTATTTTTTTGGAGGATATCAATGGTTAGAAAAAAAAGTTTAATTATTTTGAATATATTTTTGTGTGATTTTCCAAAAATAATCTTATGCTTAGTTATTACTATTCAATAAAAAAAAAGTTTTTCTTTAAAAGTTTTGTCATTAAAAAAACATCTTATTTAGTATCCATTGAATAATGATGATGATATTATTATTCATTACAAGTTCAAATTATACTTCTTTATATTAATCCAGATAAAAGATAAGTAAAACATTTTAACTTTGACATCATGAACATACAGCTGAAACACCAAACACAGATTTTGTTTTTTTGTTTTTTACTTAGCAATTATTTTGAGGGGAAAAGTTCCTTTTTTTTTTGTTGCTGATATCAGTAACAATTCAGACTTTCGAATTGCGCTGAAGGGTGAAGGGATTGACACCATCCCACTTAAGAACAATATTACAATTTTCGAAACAGTAGCGTCCAGAATTCATAAAATAGTGGAAATGGAAAGTAAATCACCATTGTTTTTCCGGACAATAGCGTCTAGAAATGGATGGTGTCATTTCCAAGTAGGGTGGTGTCAATCCCTTCACCCACGCTACAAATGCAGACAATGGTGTGAAGTTTTTATTTTATCCTTCTTTTTTATTTGTCAAGATTTATGTGGAGATTGGGCTTCAATATTTTTTCATTTTTGTGAGACGGGATAACAGCCCACTTAATGGAATGGGGGTTACTGGGCTTTTTTGTTGCCTGATAAGAGAATGTACTACAAGTATTATTGTCTTTTTGTTTGAAAGCATTTCTGTTCTTTTTTGTTTTGTTTTGTTATTTAAAAAATAAAATAAGCGGATCCAGTGTAGGCCACGTAGTATTATACTACTACTCGAATAAGCACCGCCCAAATATTTTTTATGGCATGGATTGAAGCAGCTTGCCTCTTGCTTCCTTCTGCTTCTAAAATCAACACATAATAATAATCTTCTGATAAATAAATTTGAGACTAAAATACCAATTCACTCTCTAAATTAATATTATTACTCATTTATTTTCAAAATTATATAGAATAGAAAGAGACCCAAAAATTTTTAACATGTTAAAAAAAAAAATTTAATTCTAAGTTTTAGTTAATTTAATCATGAAACCAATTGAGAAAGTTAATAGAAAACTAGAATCTGATTTATTAATTTATGATAGTTCATCTATTTGTTTTTATTTTATTTTTTCAGCAATATTGAATTTTTGGGGGTTATATTACGTGACGTGGTCAGCTAAGTGTCCATTTAGTGGATTTTTTTGAGGGCATTTTGTTATTATTAAGCCTCCTCCTTCTTCTCCTTGCTGTACAAAACTAGTATTTGTTTCAACAAATCGAATCGTAAATCGTAAATCAATTGTAAAATTGTAACCTCAGAATCAGAGTTGCACGGTAGATAGATAGATAGATAGATATCATATATAGCTCCAACGCTTCTGCATTCAATCTTCCCCACTTGCCACCCATGGCCTTCACCACCAACACTTTGCTTTCTTCAAATTTCATCGGAAGAAAATTGCTTGTTTCTCCCCCAACCCCCAAAACTACCAAACATTCCCTTCCTCTACCATTAATTCTGCAGCCAAGGTTTTTGAACTCTCACAACCCCAATCTTAACAATTCAGAACAACTCAAATCTACTTCTTCACAAGCTGCTCTAGCTGCTCTTCTCTTCTCCTCCGTCACTCTCACCGTAGCCCCTCAAGTTCTAGCTGCAGATAACATAACCCCACCACCCGTAATCGAAGCTCAACCAAATCAAGCTAATGCTTCCAATTCCTCTCCTTTTTCTCAGAATCTCCTTTTAACGGCACCGAAGCCACAAACCCAGAACACTTCTGACCTCCCCGATGGTTCCCAGTGGCGTTACAGCGAGTTTCTTAACGCCGTCAAGAAGGGCAAGGTCGAGAGGGTTAGGTTCAGCAAAGACGGTTCTGTCCTTCAACTCACCGCCGTCGACGGTCGCCGTGCCACCGTCATCGTCCCCAATGACCCTGACCTCATCGACATTCTCGCCATGAACGGCGTCGACATCTCCGTCTCCGAAGGCGAATCGGGTAACGGCCTGTTTAATTTCATCGGGAACTTGCTCTTCCCGTTCCTCGCGTTCGCGGGCCTGTTCTTGCTCTTCCGAAGAGCCCAAGGTGGGCCTGGTGGGCCGGGCGGACTCGGAGGGCCCATGGATTTCGGCCGATCGAAGTCCAAGTTTCAGGAAGTGCCGGAAACCGGCGTAACCTTCGCTGACGTCGCAGGCGCGGACCAAGCGAAGCTGGAACTGCAAGAGGTGGTTGATTTCTTGAAGAATCCTGATAAGTATACTGCTTTGGGAGCGAAAATCCCCAAAGGGTGTCTTCTGGTGGGGCCTCCGGGAACCGGGAAGACCCTTCTAGCGAGGGCAGTGGCAGGGGAAGCCGGTGTGCCGTTCTTTTCGTGCGCGGCTTCGGAATTCGTGGAATTGTTCGTTGGAGTTGGAGCTTCGAGGGTGAGGGATTTGTTTGAGAAGGCGAAATCGAAGGCACCGTGCATTGTTTTCATTGATGAAATTGATGCTGTTGGGAGGCAGAGAGGGGCGGGTCTTGGTGGCGGGAATGATGAGAGGGAACAGACTATTAACCAGCTTTTGACGGAGATGGATGGGTTTTCTGGTAATTCCGGTGTCATCGTTTTGGCTGCTACAAACAGACCTGATGTTCTTGATTCAGCGTTGCTAAGGCCTGGCAGGTTCGATAGGCAAGTTACCGTAGATAGACCTGATGTTGCTGGCAGAGTTAAAATCCTTCAGGTGACTCAATCTATTTCTGTATGCTTTTCTTTCAAGTTACAACATGTAACTAAATAGATAGGTGGAATTGGGAGATTTAACTAGTTTTTTGAGGTTAGGTGCAGCCCCTGATGTTATTGACTTAACGCTGATACATAGCTTAATTAATCATTAATGTGATAAGAGTTTTTGAATTGTGAACATATTTATATGTATAATGTTTAATCGTGAAGTTCACTGGAATACGCTAAGAAGGGCTTATTTTGATCAGTTTATCCACGTAGTTTATGGAAATAAGCCGAAAACTGATACGCGACACTGGATTGTTACAGCTTTTGTTTGCAGCTGCCTTACTATGTTAACTATGTGTTTGTGATGCTTTAAGCTTGATTTTAGATTATATTTATTTTGCAAAATTTATTTTGTTTGAATTTGAAGTAAAATTACCTGTGTTTAAATATAGTGAAAACTAGTATTGTTGCATCTGTTATTCATCACATTTGATCACAATTTTTCTATCTGAAATTGCCGACATTTTTTTCCCTAACGTGCGAAAATACCTCAAATCCCATATGGAAGCTCCAAATGTGGGTTCAGCATCTAACGTTTACTTGGTTGTTTATTCTAATATACATTTCTGTTTCTAAATTATTGAACTCTTCTTCTCTGTCAGGTGCACTCCAGAGGAAAAGCACTTGCAAAGGATGTTGACTTTGAAAAAATTGCTAGGAGAACCCCAGGATTCACAGGGGCTGATCTGCAGAATCTGATGAATGAAGCGGCTATTCTTGCAGCTAGGCGTGACCTCAAGGAAATAAGTAAAGATGAGATATCCGATGCGCTTGAAAGGATCATTGCTGGACCAGAAAAGAAAAATGCTGTGGTCTCAGATGAGAAGAAGAAATTAGTAGCCTATCATGGTTTGTATTATTGTATTTTAAACACCCAAGTTTCGTAGGTGTTCATTCCCTTTTGTGTATTAATCCCCTTTTTTTGTTTTTTTTTTAATCTCATTATTTTTCAGAGGCTGGCCATGCACTAGTAGGTGCTTTAATGCCTGAATATGACCCTGTAGCCAAGATATCAATCATTCCTCGTGGTCAAGCAGGTGGTCTTACATTTTTTGCTCCCAGCGAGGAGAGGCTTGAGTCTGGATTGTACAGCAGAAGCTACTTGGAAAATCAGATGGCAGTTGCTCTTGGTGGAAGGTCAGTGGATTCGCACATAACCGTATCTGATTTTGGGTTTTGATATTTGCATGATACGGTTACATCACAACTATACCTATCAATTGACTACTGGCATACTTCTAGGGGATCTTTATAAGAACTGTTGTTATTGTTGGCTGCTGTGGAATGTTTTTATGAAAGTTTAGATGTTAGATGCCAGAGTTTATATTTATATTATGTGACGAATTCCTTAACTGTATATCAAATCAGGGTGGCTGAAGAGGTAATTTTTGGCCGGGAAAATGTCACTACCGGAGCATCAAACGACTTTATGCAAGTTTCACGAGTTGCAAGGCAGATGGTTGAGAGATTTGGATTCAGCAAGAAAATTGGACAAGTTGCCATTGGCGGACCCGGTGGAAATCCATTCTTGGGTCAACAGGTACACTGTTACCTTATATAGGTTAATTATGCCTTTGTTTGACACAGTAAAACATTATTCTTGGTCACCAGTAAATGCCTCACCATTTCAATATCAAATGATTGTAATTGCAGATGTCGACACAAAAAGATTACTCCATGGCAACTGCTGATGTAGTGGATGCGGAAGTAAGGGAACTGGTAGAGAGAGCCTATTCAAGGGCAACACAAATTATCACTACTCACATTGACATCCTTCACAAGCTTGCTCAACTTCTGATAGAGAAAGAAACTGTGGATGGTGAAGAGTTCATGAGTCTATTCATTGACGGAAAAGCTGAATTATATGTTGCATAATGATACACTTAAGCCATAGAATCATGTTTGTACTATAAGATACGCAAGGACATGTACACTGTAAGAATCAATTAAATATTTTATCAAAAGAAAACATTGGTTCTTCCTCCATGTATCTTAACACCTCCCAAAAGAAATACATATACAACTTCCATGTATACTGTAATGTTGCTCCAAAATCAACAAAACGTTATGAACTTGAGGTTATTTCCATTGTTGCATTTTCTCTTATGATAGCACGTCATCTGGGGATATCACGCAAGATAGTTAATTAGTCTATTTATGCATAAATCTTTAATCTATAAAAGCTTCACTAACTATATAAACATATATATTTTCTTCCAACAAATTTATTTGATCTGTATACATAAAATTAGCTGCATAAAAGTTTAAGAGATAACTTCAATCCTGCGAGAATTATCAAATCTAAAATTGTAAAACTAGTGAATTTTGTTGGATTCTCCCAAAACACGGTCATGGTCATCCTGTTGCTTAATTTGTTGGTAAAGCTCTCCATATAATTGAGCAGTGGTTGCAGTGAATCCCTCCATGGCAACAAAGATCTGCGTCAAACCTGATTGCAGATTAATAGTATCAACCACGTCACCATGACACACGGCCGTGTCTCCTCTATCACTTGGAACCATCTTACTCTGTCGATCTTTCACCACTTTGTGCATCTTCTGCTCCTCCCTCTCCAACATTCTCACTTTTCTCTCCAATTCCTTATCCAATGCCATTTTTTGCTGTAGCTCTAAAACATGTTTTTCCAATAGCTCATTAACTTTGACCATAAATCCATTAACGGCTTCAATCACATTCTTCTCTGAGATATTATCCATTGCACGTGACCATTTGTTGCAGATCACAAACACAGGTGGCGCACCAATCTTTTCAGGGGAAAAGGGAATTGAGTTGTCGGAAATTTCTTCAGGTTCGTACATTAGGCACCTTACTAGCCAACCATTCAAGGCTTTCACCTGGGATTTCTGCGCGTGAATCCAATCTGAGAAGGTTAGGTTCCATTTATGTACTTCAGATTTGAGTTTTATTGCTTCTTCAATTTGAGTATTGCCTAGCTTTTTGTTGAAAGAAGAGACATCTATGGCTTTGGCTTCTGCAATTTCTTGATACTGGCTTTTGTAACATTCTTGCATTTCTTTCCACATTCTCAGAAACCTTTTCACAAATGGATTAATGATAGTCATTAGCAAGTGAAAGGGGAAAATGGGAGAAATAACAACCTGATAGATGCTTTTAACAGGGGACAAAATAGATGCATTAATGTTAAATACTGCTTTCAAAAGATATCATATCATATTTATATTAGAGTTAAGTTATCTTTACTCTCTGACTCTTGAAGACCGAGTTAGAAATGGGATCTTCTCTCGACTTAACTCGGCCATCAGGAGACTTGTGTGAACACTTATATTGTTCCTTATCATTGTCTAACTATCAGGTTCAAGTTTCATTGAAGATCATTTTGTTACAGTAAAATGGATGGTCTGCTTACTCAATAGGGCCTCATTATTTTCTTGTTGTAGCTTACTAATCATGCTTAGAGCAATCAGACCATCAGTTCCTTTTCTTGGTTGTTGGCACAGTAAGTTGTAAACAAGATTAGCCATCAAAAGTAAAAATACTAATTATGACTTTATGGTGGCATTGTTCATATTTCAACGCTTTCATAAAAATTAAAGGTGAATGATAGCAATATAATTATTATCTATTTTCATGGAGTGTACCTGCCAACTACAGATAGAGATTCAAATAAACAGTTCAGAATTGATTGTTAAAGAAACTTTAGTTACGTTATTGACTTACATGAGAATAAACCTGTTGATCTGCGGCCATAACTCCTCTTCCGTCAACTTAGAAATCGTAATAGATATCTTGTCAACTACTTGGATAGAAATTTTCATTTTTGTTGCTAAAATCCCAATAAATGTTTGAACAGCATCAATTTTGACTGCATCGGCATTCTTTTTTATCATACGATTCAACTGCTTACACTTCTTCTGGTGAAGCATGCGCAGTTTCTCCTCAGCCTGAAAAATAAGAGAAGAGCCACACTATTCACCTTCAATCTCTGAAACATATTCAAGCCTTTTATTTATTTTGCTAAACTCCCAAAAGAAAAATGATAACAATTTGTATATACATGCACGACCAAAATTATCGAGAGATCATTACCAGAAAAGAAAAAAAAGGAATTTGATTGAACTTATTTGTGGTTGTAGTTAATACTAAGAAGTAATTTCATCATGGTAGGCACGGGGATATTCTTTAAAAAGTGAAAAACAAATTATTTCACAAAATAAAAATTGTGGAGATAGATTTTGCGTCACCTAATAAAATATTTTTACTTCGAATTCTGTCAAATGCTCTTACATTTCTTTGTTATTAATATTTTTGTCATTGAGCTCAATTATCTTGAAGGAGGACTTTTTTCTGCATTTTTCATCTGCAACACCTCAAGAACTTCATCTGAATTGTTGAGTGTTGACTGTATTTTTACATATCAACCAAGTGAGAAAGAGAAAATGATGAATAACTTAAATCTCTTCTCAAAACTGCTAGACTGTCCGGTAGCCGAAGAGGATAGACCGAATTTTCTCACTCTCCAAGATGTGTGAAGCTTTGATTTTTGTTAACTCTTTTCAGTTAAACATTTCAAAACAAAAAAAATGAAATTATCTTTGTGTAACTAGTGTTCATAAAATACAACTATAATCCCTCTCAATTAAAAAAATGGTTGAATTATATTTTGTGAATAGTGGTTGTATGCTGATTTCAAAATCTCATTAAGATAAATGAGATGTGAAGCAGACAATTTCCCTAATCCCTGCTCCTCGGCATGTCCATCTTTGTAACAGAATCCTAAAATATTAAAATTTAGGAAAGTAACGGCTTTTTCTTTTCAGTCTTTTTGTTTGTTTCATTTTTTTCATCTTAACAAGTTGGTCAGTCTATGGAGGAACCAAACAAAAAGAAAATGAAAAAGTGGGTACCTTTACTTCATGATATAGCTTCTTCTCCCACATACAAAGCTTCTTGAGAGTAGAGCAGAGATTCGCGTAGCAGAGCTCTTTCTCTTTATAAACTCCTTTATGAATATGATTCTCAGCTCCCATTCTCCCTCCAAGTAACGGCGATTCCATGCATTTAACCGTCATGGGATTTGACGGAGTCAACACTCGCATCATCTTGCTCGAAACTGATCCCAAAATTCTCACTTTTCTTAATTAATTTTAACCAAAATGTAAAAAAAAAAAAAAAAAAAAAAAAAAAAAAAAAAAGTGAAAAGAAACGGACCCGGATTGAGGTCAAATTTTGTATGGTAACGGAGTTTCCCAACGTCTATCATTTCCAAAAGCGGGTTACCCGAATCCGATGCTCTCTGAAACAGAATCTGAATCTCTTTCACTGCCTCAGTGAAACCTTTCGACGATTTCACTTTCACAGCAGATTCGCTGCATTGCTCTGTTTTCCGTTCCTCATTCTTCGCTTCTCCATTTTGTACTTCACTCACCTTAGTATTACACTTGGGAGGAGTCTCGTTACTCTTGACCTTCTCCTTCTCCTCCGTTACGTCGTGTTCGCCAATTCGAACGTACGGAACTTGGTATTTCTCGTAGGGCTCGAAGAAGTTGAAGAAATCCCAGGCTGAGTTGGTCGGAGGCGGCGGCGACGGCGGCTTCGAACCGGAGTAAATAGGGTGCACGTAATTGAAGAAAGAGACGTTATCAGGAGCAGGGTAATCATCGTAACGAGTGTGAGTGAAAAATTGGGAGTCTTTATGAGTGTGGTCGGTTTCTGATTCGGAGTGTAAAACGAAGTGTGAATCTGAGTGAGAGCTGAGGGAAGATGGAGAGAGAGGGGGTGGTGATTTGGCCGGAATGGGTGGATTAGTTTCGGCGGAATGTTCGAAATGGTGGAAGAAAGAGAGGAGGGCAGGGGCAAGTGATTTGAGGGAATCCATGTGTGCGACGTGGGCGTCGGCAAGGGCGTAGCTTTGACGGAGAGCTTGGTCGAGGAATTTGCAACGTTGACGGCAAAGAGACACCGCGGGTAGCCGGTCAAGTGTGGAGGTGTTGCAGCCCATGATTCCGGCTGCAAATTGACAAGTGAGAAGTGAGAAGGATGGAAGAGAAGAGAGAATTAGAATGAAATGATAAATAATAATAATAAAGTGATAATTTGGTGAGTTAAACTGAAACTGTGGCAATAAAGTGGCGGGTAGTGCCAGCCATAGCCATATAACGTCTCTTTGCTGTTCTTTTTACTCATATCAACATCAATATCAATATCAATATCAATTTCAATATCAATTTATTGTCTTTTATATAATGCTGCGTTGTTATCCTGAGTTAACTCACACTCACACTCCCACTCATCTGTAACTGTTACTGTGACTCACTCTTTGGTGTTATTCATATTCATTCACGGAGTATGTACTAGTACTGTTTTCAGTAACAACTCATAAAAAAAGCACACACACACACTTTAGAAATCTTTTACTTTCTTTAACTGTTTTCTTTTTCTTTTTTTTTATAATCCAAACAATATACTTTAGGTTACAACTCCCTATATGAACTTAACTGTATCTATTTTTAGGTGCAATTTATTTTTAAAGTTTACGTTTAATGTAATTTTTAAAATATACACTTAAATATTTAGTTATAAAAGTTATATTTAATGACGATTTTTATCGAGATTAGTAACAATTAAAACTGTTGTTAAATATGACTTTATATAAATGCAAATTTTAAAAAGTAAAAAAAAATGTTAGTATGTTTGGATGAGCTGTGATTAACTAGGAAAATAAGTTGTGGAAGAATCAATTGTTTGAGATATAATCCATTTTTGTTTGGATATATTTGATGTTAGAAGCGATTTTTAAAATAATTTTAAGTTGTAAAAAGTAATTTTGAAGTTTTTGAAATAATGTCCAATTTTTAAGCTAAAAGACAAAAACTTTTTCTTTTGTTAAAAGATAATGAAAAACTTTTGTAAGTGCAAAATACAACTATTTAATACACGTTAGAACCTAATCTAATCCAAACCTTTAGATGTACCACTCAAAACCTATACAACTTATACAACCGCTTATTATATTATTTTATCTTTTTTCAGCAAAGAAAAATATTAAAATAATATGTTGTAAAAATAGTAAAATGCAAAATTTAAAAATAATTATACCTAAAGTATATCTACACTAAAATTTAAAGGATTTGTTTATTTTTAACCTATTACTTTATTATTAAATGGAGTGAGCAACACTCCGAACACAAAAATTGTAAAATTGTGCTTAATATATAGATGTGAAAAACTTAAATTGTGAAAAAATAATTTAAGTTATTTAAAAATAAGATAAGAACCAAAAAATAAGATAACTTGGATTTTGATTCCGGATTATAGGAGTACGACTTAATTGGAAAATAAAAATAAAAAATTGGAAATTAAAGAGAAAAATAAATAACTTTTTCTTATGAGAGTTACAGATGAATTTTAATTTATATCTAATAAGCTTGAATTTTTTTATACATATAATAATAAGCTTAAATTTGAGAAGTTGAACATGAAACTTTAGATTTAATGGTGCAAAAATATAATATGAAATATGTAGAAAAAAATATTATAAATATTATTCGTAAATTTTCAAATTAAAAGGGTCCAGCTCCACCACTAATTTCATTTATTTTTTTAAGAATAATATATCAACACTAAATGTATATAAATTATAACACGCTGGATTAAGAATTTTAAAGCTATTTTTTATTAATATGATATTTTCAAAGAAATAAGATATAATTCATAATTCAAAGTCTGATAAACAAAAATGATAATGTTTCCAAAAAAAAAAATCACAAGGGAAACTTATGAAAAAAAGTCCGATAAAAATAAGTTTCTTGTTTAATCTTAGATAGTGTTTAGCTCAACTTTTTTTTAGCTTTTCTTTCTATTATAAATAAAAGTTGGGCCAAATAAATTTGTGGTAGATATTTTAAATTTAAGTTGATTTTTTTTTTCTTATACAAAATGCAAAAACTCTTGAAATATGAGCTTTTTCTGAAAAGAAAACTAGCTTATTTTGTGGGTCCATCATAATTAATATCCAAATATTCTAATTAACACTTGAAATCTTGAATTTTTTTTCCTTCTCTCTTATAAAAATAACAATTTGCTAAAACCTTCAAAAAATCTTCTTCTCATTTACCAATTATTAATTTCATTTTAATATTTATGAATTTTATTGCTATTTAAAATTTTACATATTTAAATTTTTTAATGTTAAATTATTATGTTGATAAATTTATATTATGTTTATTTTTAAAAAAAATTAAAAATTAGTTTTATCAAAGATTTATTTTTTACTGTAACTTTCATTTTAAAAAATTTATATTGATAATTTATTTTTTTATATCAAATAAATATGACAATTAATAATAAGTAACTTTAAAAAATTGATAAAAAATACTTTTATTCAATAAATAACTTTTAAGTAGTTTATAAAATACAAAATAATAAAATTGTGAAACAACTTTAAACTTTATTTTTGTAAAGCTCTTATTTTCAGCTTTTATCAAAAATAAGTCAGACCAAACAGAATCTTAGTTTGCTTACTATAAAACTTATAAGATTAAATTAGTTATTTGGTTCCTCTTTTATATTTTTGTTATAATCCTTTTAATTATACGCAAAGGATTTTTCTTTTAGACTATACACGTGTCTATTTTTTTAGATTGGTGACAAGTACCCTTTTTCCAGCTAAACAACAGTAGTCTTATTAGGTAATTAAGTGAGTATACGTAGCAAAACTTATGCAATATAATGGTGGACACCGTGATTGTTAATGTTGTTCATTTTAATTTCTATACAAGTGTTAGTAATTTGTTTTAGTTTTTATATAAATATTTATTTTTTGTTATTTTGTATTAGTCGGCGTAAAATCTATTCCCAACCTATTATGTTAGCAAGAACGAATGACAATAATATAGAGTAACTAAAGGCACAAATGGAAACATGTATAGATTTTAAAAAATGGTTTTTTACATATATGAAAAAAACATAATAAATAAATAATCTATTTAACCAACTTATCAAAATGTCGTGTATTTTTTATAGATCAAGTGTTCTATTGTGTACCAATGCACACACAATAAAAATCATCAACTAAAAGTATCTCAATATTTATCGTTGAATTATTAGAACTTAAGTTCTTTTCTTGAAAATGAGAATTTATTATCACCGCACCCTATAAGCTATTGATGATATTAGAACTTGTTTAAATTAGTTGTTGATGTTATAATCACATTCATTTTACATGAATCAAGCAACACCTCGAGCATCGTCTAGAATAGATGTCACTCAGTCCCATAGAGTGTTAAAAAGGGCTTATGGTGGCTCTATCGTCTATGTCCTCCTTTTAGTATTAGTATGTTGACATTTTTGAGTTATTTTTGTTTTTTATGTTAGTCTTTTTAATTTTTTTTTACCGTTTATTTTTAATAATCATTTTAAAATATTAGTAAATACTTAATGTTGTTTTTTTTTAACTTTAATCTTTACAATCATGTTTATACTTAAGATTTTTGTCACTAACTATAAGAGGTATAATAAAAAATTATGTAATGAATACTCATAAAAATTAAAACACCTAATCAACTTATTAATTCTTGTGCGTTATCTTAAATGATTAGAAAAACAAAAAGAGTACTATAATATTTGGTTTACTTAAAAATACCTCGATCGTTAACTAAGTCTAACTTTGAAGAGAATCATAAATTCGCGTGTGACTTAAGACTTTGTGCATGATGTGAAACACATTGATAGATGTTCAATCATTGACATTAGAAAAACGGTGATAATCATCTATATATTGTTGTTGAAACTGGAGTAATAATACTCCGTTAATTTTGTATAGTAGTACTCATTTTCAATCTGACCATTAGTACTAATGATGCCCACCAAAGGTGTAGGCAAATTAAAGTAGGATCCTATTTACCAAAAAAAAAAAGAAAAAAAACTTTATAAAGTAAAAGCAAGTAATAAGTAAGATCGTAACTTTTTGATAGATGATGAGGAAGTTGAATGAAAGAATCCAAATGTTATCATCATTTCAGGTCATTAAGTTCAAATTGATTTATAATGACGCATGAGGGGATTTTAATTTTAACGGGTGGTATCCAAGCAATATGATGAACATGATTAAAATGGGAATGGGAACAAAAAGTTATAATATTCAGAAAAAGTTCATAAATCATGACGAACGTTTTTTTACCCCTGTTGGGAAATTTAAATGTGTTTTTACATGAAAAAAAAAAAAAGGTTTTGGGTGGAATTCCAACTCACTGAATTGGCTGTTGACAGTGTTGAGAACAGTAATATTCTTGCAATTGTGTCATATCTTATAAAGTTTACTAAAATTTGACACAATTATAGAAAATAAGGTTTTTTTAATGAGTGATATACTGTTTCAGTCTCTAACTTTGTGAGAATAATTCACTTTAATCCCTGACTTTGTGCGGATAAGTCACTTTAGTCCCTGAATTATATGATCATTCACTAAAGTCAGGGACTAAAATGAATGATGTAGTGAAAGTCAGGGACTAAAATGGTCAATAATAGTGAAAGTCAGGGACTAAAATGACTAATTTCGCGGCTGAATGATAAAATACAAAGTCAGCGACTATTTTAGTATATAATTCGTTTTTTAATACTAAATATATCATTTATATTGTATGAAAAAAGGCAGGAAATTCGGAAATGGCAATTTGTTTAGAGACATGTTGCTTTTTTGGAGGGTCGTTGTCAGCAGATAAAGTCGTTATAGAACAATTTTTCACCCTCCATAACTTTATTTACACCATATTGTCAATTTTTTACTTTCAAATAAAATCAACCTCTAATTCGGTTCATGCTTTTTTAAAGTAAACAAATCTGTTCATAGTAAAAACACAAAGTGGAACGACCTCACCTATGCGTGTTTTTCATTTTTTGTTATATTCCGTTGTTATAATATGTTCTTTTTATTCACGCGTGTTTTTCTGTCCTCATAAATTCAAGCAAATGACCATTAGGTCATATTAAAGGTTTTTTTTTTTTTTTTATAAGCAATACAAATTTATTAGAGTGCAAGAAGTATTCTAAATGCATACATGCAACAAAAATTAGAACATGGGCTTTTTTTGATACAACGGAAAAAGCAGTTAAAACATGAACCAACTAAATTATTTAATACACACTACCAAATTTTGCTAAATAATCTGAAAATAAAAAATAACTCATTTTTACATCGTACAGATACTAATTTCCAAGATTTTATACTTAACAAAATCAACCAATCATAGTATCAAGAATTCTTGCATTAAAGTTATTATTTGGTGTGACAGAGCGATTGTGCATGCCTTCTACTACAAAATGGGATTTTGTTATAAAATTATATACAGAAATTTAGAAGTACTTAAAATTTCCAATGTCACGCTTCAATGGTCTATGGTGAACAAAGATGAGAAGATCATTCGCATTCAAACAAAACATAAAAAATATATTTTTTGTCATTGAAAAAAACATACATAATTAGTGACACTCCCTGAATTTTTGTCAACACCCACCACAATTTACAACCCAGAGCAAAATATGATTCATAAAGAGACGTCTATTAATTTTACAATCCATAGCATTGTCTCTTCTTTTTCCTTTTTGTATTGGGATTGTTACGTTACAAGAAAATTTAGGATTAATTACAGAATTAAGTTACAAATATTTTCTGTAACTAATCTATAGTTAAATTGCTATTGATTAGTTATCAATTAATTTTTTAAAACTAATTCATAAGTAAACAAATTTTAGCTAAAAATTAACTGTAGATTAGTTACTAATTTTTTATAATTTAGTTATGAAAGATTTCGTATCTAATTAGCGACTTGGGTTTAACTAGAAAATTTATGTAGTTAATGGATAATTAATATGGAGCTAATATGATTTGTTACTAATTAGTTATTAATGAACTAGTTAAATAATTTTTGTGCTGTGATTTTGAAAATTCATATCATGATTCAAAAGAAATGCAAGGATTTGCAAAAAGTATGAAGTGAGTGAGTTTTTTAAAAGCATATTCACGGTAAACATCATAGTTCTTATTAGGATTCAGATAATAGAATATTATCAGTGTCGGAACCGAAAACTGTAAATGAACAAAAAGTATAAATCTTTTTTTTGTTTCGAAAT
Organism: Cyamopsis tetragonoloba; assembly: GCA_037177725.1. NCBI lineage: Eukaryota > Viridiplantae > Streptophyta > Magnoliopsida > Fabales > Fabaceae > Cyamopsis > Cyamopsis tetragonoloba. Next base: position 85,226,811 of record CM074119.1, read on the forward strand.
ATAAAAAAATAGTCGGCTACAGACACATTTATACTATAAGTGCAGTTGCAAACTGCAACGAACACGAAAGGGACCACTCCACACCTAGTCATACCATAACGAGGGAGAGTAGTGATTATATACATCAAATTTAATCATTTATATACTCCCCCAAAACATAAGAAAAAGAGAGATATAATTTTTTAAAAAAATATTAAAAGTGACGTGATTAAGAGTAAATAGAAATTAAGATAAAGAGTGATATAATAGATGAGATGAATAGTAGTGATATAAAATATAAGTATAGAACAGTGATTCTTGTATCATTATTATTCATTATAAGTATAGAACAGTGATTCTTGTATAAAATATAAGTATATGAATAATAATGATAAATTAAATATTATTATTATTATTATTATTATTATTATTATTATTTCTGTATTTTTTTTATGTGTCTGTTGAGGGAGTATATATCACTTGAGAGTTGAGACGCTTAAATTGAGGTAGGAATTATAAATTTGGATAAGTAAAATTATTGCAGGAAGGGAAGAGAAGTGGGCCTGGTAGAAGGGAAGCAGGGCATAGAGTGATGAGCGAAGATGGGGTGTCAATGGCGGTGCATAAGAAAAATAATCAGAAATGCAACTTGAACCAATCATTATTTTTGCAACCATTCATTATGAACTTGCTATAGCTACTATCATTAATTCATCATCACTCCATTCATAGTAGTTAAACAATGCAAGTTTGTCTTCAACTAACAAAACAACAGTACGTAGGAGTATAATCAACGAATTAATGATTGACAACAATCTAATCCCCCCAGAACAGAACAGAACAGAACTACCTTCTAACTTTACAACTTCATCCTTTGTCAGTTAATTAATACCATATCCATCATGATTCATGTTAATGAAGCGTTTTTATTTAATTACCCAACCTTGGACCACCATTTCAGTGATCATTCCATCTCCAATACATTATTATAATTACTACTATTATAGTTTTTTCAATTAATTATGAAAAACAGTTATTAGTGATAAAATTTTAGGTTTGGCTGTAGCGTCACATTTGTGAGCTGTAACGTAACAATAATAAGAATAAGAACAAGAAAACAGTAGGCACATAAAGGTTCAGTATTTGGTAACTAATTAATGCAAAGCCTAACGTGCTACTTAGCTTGTATAATACTAATATACTCCTATTACGGATTTGGATTTATGCATTTGGCTAATGATATTGTTTGGTTGTCAACGTGTTTCATGTCTTATTCCTATCTAAGAACCCTCAACATGTCCATGTGCTTCACTAATTGCGCATCTCACAACTCCCCTTTTTTCTTTTTATTTTATTTTTTCCAAAAAAGGAATCTGATCTTACTCTTCTTTTTGTTTTTAACAAGTGCAAAGCTAAAGTCATTATTACTTAGTAAGGTCAAATAAACAGACAATTTATTTATTTTTATGTTCAAACAAACAATTTATTACTGTATTATTAGGGCAATTAATTGGCACATGATGCATGGTACTTAATTGAGGACAAATTACATTCATAGGCGCGCAACATTTATTTCATTTCAAAAATATTGTGCATAATTAAACTAAATATCACTATCCTCACAAATTCTGACAAAATAGCTTAAAAAATAACAGAATGAGGAAAACGGAGAATGAAAGATAGAGAAGAAAATGTTAGCTTAGCTATACTAGTACTCTATTTTTTTTTTTACAACTATTATTTATTCTATACAATCCATATTTAATTTATTTTTTTAATCGAATTAGTTATGTATCGTAAAGAGTAAAGAGTGAATAGTAGGTAGTTATAGATAAATAATAATTTTTACTTTTTCATCTTTTCTAGGACCACCACTCTACACAATCTTGCTCAATGATCTCTATTTTGTAGTGTGGATTGTAAAGTGGTGATAAATTATAAACGAAACAGGGGAAGAAAATAAAAATGAATCTGTATAACTCAATTGAATATAATGTCTATGTTTTGGTTACATGTATGTGTTTACATAAAGAATTTCTCCGTTATTACTGATAAAAAGAGATAGAGCCAGAGATATATAAATACATAAAAACAAAAAAATATGAAAATACTTGTGATTTTGTTGGATCCGTTGGGTTGATAAAAAAAGATGTATTCTAGTGGGTAAGGGTAAGAGTATTGAGGAGGGCAACACGAGAATTGATCAATGCTCGAAAGAGCTTGTCGCTAACACTTTGAATCTCACAAATACATCCCTCCAAATCCCTCATTCTCTTCAAAACCGTTCTCACTTCTTCATCCCCTTTCTTCTTCAGATTCCCATAACTTATTTCCTTCTCCTCCTCAAGTTCTTCAATCCCTTCAAATACATCCCTCTTTACACCTTTTCTAGTAATCGCACGCGCCCAGGACATCCTCCTTGACGAAAACGAGGTGGCGATCCCGTTAAACAGCGCAACCGAAACGGCAACCGTCACACTCATAACGTCCACAATAACACGCCTGACCTCGGTATCCGCAATTGACGCTAACGGCAATAACGAATCACGTTGATGTTGTGTGACGGTGACGCCTCTAACGGTACACACGAGGTTCTTCATTTCCTTTGATATTTTCTTCTTAGCCTTAACGTACACAGCGACTTTTGATTGGTCTCGTTTTCTAACGGCCATCTGAGCAGAACTATGTTCTTCCTTGAGGGACAAGGTTGACGTTTGGAAGATGCCGTAAGCGTCGACGAAACGGAGGAAATCTTCTAGAAGGTTTTCGATCCATTGAGGGTGAGAACGGAGGGTTTCTCGGGTTTGAGGGAGTTGGAGGATGTCTTGAAGGGTCTCGTGAGTGTCCTTGAGAAGGGTTAGTCCGTGGGAAAGGTTAGTGGAGGTTTGTGGGCTGGACTTGGATGTGGATGCCCATACCGTGAGGTCGTTGATCTCGTCCTTGATCTGGGAGATCAAAGGGTGAGATCTGCACGGAAGACTGATGGAACGGATGTGGTGCGATATGGCTGGTTTCTGCAGTAGTGGACGGTTTGGATTTTTGTTTGGGAATGAAAGGGAACGCCGGAAAACTCCTACCATTTCCGTAGGGATCGGATAAGAGAGAGAGAAAGAGAGAGAGATTTGTTGTGCTTTGGCGAATATGAAGGAAATTCGGTTGAAGTATTTATATAGTAGTTATCACACATGCACACGAACTAGCGAGCTAGGACATGGATGCCAAGCTGTACGTTCTTGTTTTCCTAACTACTTGGGACTTAGGAAAAAAAAAAAAGGTTGTATTACGTGTTTAAAATATTGCTCCATTATACCCCAACTCTTGCTTCAAATAATGTGGATTTTAAATTTTAAATAACTTTAAACTTTAAAAAATACATAATAAGGCACATTGCAAAGCAACGATATTATTCTTATACCTTCTCAAAAAAAAATACCATATTATTCTTATTATACTTTTGCTTTATACTACTATCCTTTTCACTTTACTCTTTAATTTCTCTTTTTTTAACAATAGAATTTAACTATTAAGTAATGATTTATATATAATTATTATATATCTTCAACTTCAGTTTTATAATTTTTTTATATGTTTCTTATTTATTTATCACATTACTTTTAATATTATGGTTGTGGACCGACATTAAAAGACATCTCGGTCATGAAGACCGATCATGTCGAGCACAACATGAAAGTTTTTATTGTGATTAGACTAGACCAAAGATAAAGTTGACAAGATTCAAAATACAACCTGCAAACTCTAGTTAATTAATTCGTTATAAATACAACACTTTATAATTAGTAAGGTATGTAATTTATTTTATTTTATTATTCCAATCCAAAATAGTCACTAGTTTGAATGTCAGAGTCTTTACAGGTCTCCCACCTACCATCTTGGGAGCGTCGCCATAACACACAGAGAACGTTTAATTTATAGTTGAAATCGTTTGAAACTTACTAATTCTTAATTATGCATATTAAATAACAAATAACGTTTAAAATGTTGTTATAACTTTATGTGGCTTTTATAAGACAATTATACTTTATAATTTATAGTTAAAATCATCTAAATATAATTTCACGTGACAAAACTTTTTGGTGCAACTCGTGTAACCACTAGTGGAGTATAAGATGTAAACATGAAACATTGTTGGGGGCGTGGGGGACAGCGGAAGTAGGGGTGACAAAACATGCTAGTCTGGACCGTTTAGCCCACTATCCATTTGGTCTGCCAAAAAGCGGGCTGGGCCAGGCCGTCATAGCTATACGGGCTCACTTTTTTAGTCTGTCCCATTTTTAGATGGTTTAGCGGGCCGCGTGTCAGCCCGTTTAGCCCTTCAAAAATTTTAAAACTTTTTTTTATTATAAAAAGAGTTTTCTCAAGAAAAAAAGTGTTTTATTAAAAAAATATATGCTTTCATTAAAAAAAAGTATTTTTATAAAAAAAAGTATAATTTTGAATTGTATTTATTTTTTTGAAATTTTTAATCTCTCTATGCATAAATAAAAAAAAAGTATTTTTATAAAAAAAAATAATAAAGAAAATGGGTCGGCAGGCTATTTCGTCCCGGCCCGTGCGGGTTACAGGGCTAGGCGGGTGGGCCAAATGGAGTTAACGGGCTCAAATATACAACTCGATCCGCCAATTTAAAATAGGTTAGCTAGCCGGTCGAACTGATCAAGCATGTTTTGTCACCCCTAAATGAAAATAGTAAAAACAAAACAGTGAGGATGAAAAAAACTATAAAATTGCAATCTGGATCTACCAATAGTATTTTTCTGAGCCAAGCCGAAAATGCATGTCACGATGAAAACTAGTTCTTCGGTCCCAACATTTTTTTTCAAGACTTGAACTATGTATATTGTTTGTAACAAATACTCTTGACAAGGGTACGTTTTAAAAACGGACTGAAATATAAGTTTTTTGACTTTTGTTTTAATTTAAATTTTTTTATTTTTAATCCATGCAAAAATGAAAACTTTTATTCTAGTTCCTATAATTTTTTTATTTTGGTCCTACTGAAATTAATATTTTTTTTTAGTTCCTGATGTAAAGTTTTTAATTTTTTATCAAAAAGAAAATAAAAAAAATAGAAATTTTACATAGAAAATAAGAAAAAAGAACTAAAAACAAATTTTTTTCGTAACTCTTAGAACTAAAAACATGTGCTTATAGTGAAATAAAATTGTAAGAACTAAAATCAAAATTTTTGAATTAAGTTTGATTAAAATAAAAAGAAAATATTTTTGTAGGGATTGAAACAAAAAAAAAATCAAATTGTTTTTTAAAAATACAGTGTTTTAAATTTTATAATCTTATTATTAAATATTTTTATAAATGTAATTTTAAAACTTTGCTATAATTATACAAAATTAAATATGTTTGTATACATATAAGTAGTTTGATTAATTAACATGTATTCTATAATCATTTAGTGTTTGTTATAACTTAACTTTAGCGAGGGAATTGCGAGAAGATATTCCCTCGCCAAATGATCACCATCCTCTCTCCATTCTCTCGCAGATTTTAATTAAATTATTACTGTACATATTGCGACAAAGTTGCGAGGGATCAATCCCTCGCTACACAAAATGATTCAACTTAGAGACGAAATTGTGAGGGATCAATCCCTCGCAACACGTGATGATTATTTTTTGTCAACTTATCAACGGATTTGCGACGGGCTAAATTCCCTCGTTACACTCTCTCACAAATTCCTCACTATTTCGTCGCTAATTTCCTTTGAAATCACATGTTCACTTTTTTTCCTAAAAATAGCGACAGATTGTAAATGCCTCACAAATCCTTCACCAATTCCACGCTAAATAGTGAGAGACGATTTCCTCACAAAAATCCCTCGCAATTCCGACAAATTCTTATAGTGTCTTGAAAATTGAATTTGCTTTGCAAAAGTTAGTTACAAAAGCCACGATCCCCTAGCCACAAGTCTTATTTTTTTAATTACCAAATAGGTTTTTTAAAAGATAAAATCTCCTAAAAAAAACCCAAAGTCTCATTCCCAAACATAACTTAAGTGTAATTAATTTATTTAAACATAATTATAATTTATTACTAAACAAATTACTCGCTCCTATATCCGATGTGTATATAGGCATAAACGATTCAAATACTTAAAATGAATTATATCAAATTTCGTTTTAATTTATATTCAAAATAATTTAATTAATGTTATTTGATAACTTTAATTAGTTAAATTTATAAATACATATCTTCATATTCATATTCATATATATGAAAAATTTCTCCAATACTTACATGGTGTCTTTTGTGGTGCGCCCAATGTCAGAGGGGGCACCAACAATTTCACCTGTTATGAACAATTTTAATTTTAGTTAGATATTGCAATTCAATCGTTGCAATTTTTAGCCTGTCTCATGGAAGGATTTAGTATTCAAGTCCTGCATCCGTAAATTATGTTCTTCGCTGCACTCATCCACAGATCCTTCTTCGAGGCATTTCATTTCATGAAATTTTGTTTCAGGAATAAAGGAACAATTAATTGGACATTGAATGGAAGAATACTAAATTTTTTTTTTAAATACAAAATATAACTAGCCATAACATGTAATAAATATCTTTAAAATATCATAAAAGTATAATTTTTTATTAGTATATTCAAGTATAAAGTCTTGTTATAAACAATGCCATAAAAGCACTTGTTAAGGTTACTAGGTTAAGAAAATTAATTATAAGTACACATTACTCTGTGCCTCGAAAGAAAAAAAATTACAATTTCTGATAATCTTTTAACATACTCTCTCTATTCTATAATATAAGTCACAACTAATATTTCTCACAGATTAAGAAAAATGGTTAAATTATTAGAATTAGAAGTATTAATTATACTACTAAGATATTACACCAATTAAATTTAAATCCAATTATTTTCTATTGGTTGGATAACTTTGAAAGTTAAACAATCATAATAAATGCTTTTAATTTTGTGTGTAGTAACTTATATTATGAGACAAAACTTTTTGATAGTTAGGATTTATATTATGAGACAAAGAAAGTATTTAGTTTCTTTAAAAGTGTCTGACATTGTTTAATATTTTTTTGAGAGTTCTGATTTTTTGACACCTAATTTTTTTACACTTAACTTACACATTCAATATTTTAATGATTTCTTTATTTTCTCTTGACTCCTTTTTTCTTTTTTTTTTAATTTAAATTAAAATATTATTATTATATTATGAGTATAAAGAGATGTAAGATTTTAAGGTGTTAAAAAAATATTTTTCTTTCTTAAAGTATAAAATGAGTCGGTCTTCAATAATAAGTCTCAAATGCCTTCAGATATTATTTTCCACGTAGTTATGTGAAGCTGCATAGGTATAATAACTTACCTGCGGAGCCTAGTAAGCTAAAGCACCATTAAATTTTTTCAATGGAAATCTCTTCAATTCCTGAAGGGGACGATGATGAAGATGAGCGGTGCTGGGTTTAGGGCTCTTTAACAACAGCACCATACTCGCAAAAATTTAGAAATCTGCCATGGAACTCTTCAACAGTTTTCCGGTTTAGATCTGGTCCGTTACTTTAGCCACTCCAAAGATCGAATGGTGATCGTTGGCGGTGCGCACCGGTGCGCTCAAAGTGGGTGGGCGCACTGTAGAAGCGGCCCACTTACATATCCAGCTGTTGCCTTTTGACGAATCATGTGAACAACGGAATGGATCGGAAGAGCTATTGGTTCCTTTTGCTGTCCTGTGGAGATGGGGACACCACCTAGTGTCATCCGCTGGCCTGCTTTCATTACCCCAAAACTTGTCTAATTAATTCATTTTCATTATATATTAATTATACTACTACAGCGCTACCTTCATACAATAATCACAACCAGTAACCAAGATTTTGCGCCGCAGTCAACCACCTAGTTGATAGTAATGTTAAATTCTATCCTAAAATTTTTTATTCACTTAATTTTAATAAAATCTTATTTAGTTTTTAAAAATAAATATTTAGTAAAAAATAGAATATACTTGTTCAAATTTAATTAAGTAGGTGAGAATTTAGTAGAAAAATTTAACATTTTTTTATTATTAATTCTCTTAATAACAGAAAGACAAGAAAAGATAAATAGAATTATCTACTATTCTCTTCGATCTTATATATAGGTTACTTTTTAGAAGAACTTTTTTTTCTTATTATAGGTCACCAACTAATTCATTGATGAATTATTTTCTTTTTTACTCCTCCTTTAATTTTTAAATATTCAATTAATAATAGAGTGAGAAGAAGAGTAAAACAAGAGAGGGAATGAGACATTAAATGACTTAAACATTTATTAACATATTTATATTATGGATATAATCAGGGTTGGTCGTGGTCTTTTTTAAATATTTTTTTATTAAACTATAATAAAGTTTTGATATTACATACGACCCTATCAATACATCACAATTTCTCAGGGCATAGCTTAAAAATAATAGCACTAACAACATCCACACTTAAAAAATGAGATTTTTTTTTCAAATAATAGCCACATATATATATTATGAGCCCTTGAACATTGGGTCCCAAGGCCCGACCCTAGATATAATTAACAAATATTTATTTTTTAGACAAATTTAATAAATTAATTGTGATTCTTTAATTTTGATAATTCAATTAGATTTAGAAGTAACTTATAAGATTATCATTTATCATCTCGGCAGAAATTGTAGGAAAAAAATATAGGAGTATATTCTTGATTATTCCAAGTCCTAAGAGTATGCATATGTTAGTGATCATATGCTTTGGTTGCCATATTAGACTGTCATTAAACGTAACACTAGCTAATTGGTTATTGTTAATTAATAAATCGGGACAAAACTACCAAGTACCAAGGATCAGCATTTTAAAGGAATTATGAACATGTTTTGATACTTGTTTATTATAAACGAGAAATGACAAATGCAAACAAAAAAAATTAAAATTTATAATCACAAACTTTTAAAAGGTCTTAACAAGATCTTCGCGTGCATGTCCTATATTGCTGGCCTAGCTGTCCCTTTTTCGGCACAGACTAACTATATATATTGTGCGCATACATATACATAATGACCAATAATATAATACTCCCTCCGGTCCTATATATAAGTCATTTCTAACCGAATCAACCAAATTAAAAAATGATAATTAGCTCATTAAATTAGTCTAAAAAAAAGAATTTTTTTTTAACTATATCCTCAACTTAAATGTGCTAGTAAATGCTTTTAAAATTAATATATCTTTCTCTTTCTTATTTTATTCTCTTTCTCACTCATCATTAATTAAATCTTTAAAAATTGTAAAATGGATAAAATAGGAAAACTCAATTAATGAGTTAGTTAGTAACTTATATTTAAGTCCAAAGATTTCTTCTAGAAAATGACCTATATATAAGACCGGAGGAATATAATATTAAACAATATGTGCCCATCCTGTACGCTAATTAAAACATAACACAATTCTAACCGATGAAATACTTATTATATTGTTAGTTATATATATGAAAAATGCTGAATCTTTTTACTAAATTTTTTTATATTAATCTTCTTACTCACTTAATTTTAACAATTGTCATTTATCTTCTACTTAGTATTTACTTTTTAAAAAATATATAACACTTATTAAAATTAACTAAATAAAAAAATTAGTAAGAAGATTTCATATGAAAATTAAGCATTACTTTATATATATCTATCACCTACAAGTTACAACTCGAATATCTGTATGTTTATCATAATCCTTAATTATTTAATCTTGTCATTCATACAAACCATGTCTTAATTGTGAGCAATTGTTGACCTTCAGTTGAGAGTCATGTCATGTCCATGAGGAATAACTAACTAACAATTACTCCAAACATAGCTCTCCCTTAGACTTGTTTATTTATAATTTTAATTTGGTCAAAAATTAAAAATATTTATTTTTATTGAATTATCTCAATATTTTAAACATCAATAATTGACAAATAGATATATAGGCATGCTTCTAGGTTCGTCAAAGAGTTGGCTATAAATCAACATTATTTAGATTACACTTTATTAGAGTCTTATACTTATTTATTTGGAACGATGGAATTAATGAAAATGAATGACAAGAAAATAAAAAAAAATGAAAGAAAATGAAAAAAAATATTGATTTAAAAAGATAACAATTTTTTTTTTCATTTTTCTTTTTGTCCTATTTTCTCTCCTCCTATGTTTTCCCTTCCATTTCTTTAAAACCAAACATAGGTTAAACAGATGGGTCTTTTTATAATAGCAAATTTTAGCTGGTCTCACGCACCAATAATCACATCTTATAAAAAAAATATAGGCTTAATTATCCTTTTAGTTCCTATAATGTATTGATTGCACAACATTTTTAAAGAAAGATTGTGCAATTTTAGTTCATATAATTTTGATTGAGTCATTTTAATCCCTTTAAAATAAAATAAAAAAATGTGAAAATTAGGTCACAAATAAAGTCCAATTTTTGCCCATTTTAAACACAAATTAAAAATAAAAAATTAATCACAATTCTTACTATAACTTTCACTAACGTCACTAAAGATTGTTTAATACCAAAAGAACAGAAATCGTTTAATTGAAACTATATAGACTAAAATTGCACAATTCACAAATTATATGGATCAAAAGTGCAATTAAGCAAATAAATAAATAAATAAAATTTGGTGAGCATCAAAATTAATTTTTCCTCTCTCAATGAAAGTCTTTCTAATGTCATGACCAAGATTTGAATTCCTATCTGTATATTTAAAAACCCAAATATCTATCAATTATGTCAAACTTTATTATATAAAGCCAAAAATATAAAAGATGCAAAAATTGATTTCAAGTCACTTTACACTCCGTTAGTATACCAGAAATCCTAATAATAATAATAATAATAATAATAATAAAAATAAAAATAAAAATAAAAATAATAAGAGTTTTGCTAACTATTGTGGGCAATGGATAAACAACTTATTAATAGAAATTTTGTATTAAAAAGTGTAGTATTTAATCTTATAAGAATATCTTCATTAATTGTAACTTTAGTACAAAATTTTTATGAATAAGTTGCTTACTATTGCGCGAAGAGTAATGGTCGTCAAAACTTTCAACTAACTTATGACTAGAATAACGGACACGCCAAAAGTGCTACATTAATTTAAAACAACTTTTAGTTTTTTAAAATTGAAAATACTTTAATATTTGCTTTTGGACATAAAAAATACTTATCGGCCCATATGTGCTGGGCTGAATTAGCGAGGAGAGATAATATCTTAATGGATCTCACTTAGCAGCCCATATTTCATAGGGCCTCTCCTTTCGACCAACAAAGCCCTTCTCCGTTTTCGGGCCCATCAATAGGAGCTGAATGAGATGAAAAGGGATAAGGATCCAAAATAAGAAAAATATACTCATACCATACCATTGTTATTCGCCTTTATCTATCATTTCGTTTTAGATTATTATGCCAATCTCTTCTAAAGATGTGTTTATTACACTTATATTCATACTAATTTTTAAAATTATATTTATTTTTTAAGATTAATTGTAGTAGAATTATTAACCTTTAGGAATAAGTATAATGTTTTAAAGAATAAGTATAATAAAATTTCAATCTTGAAAAAGTTTGTGTATTTTTAAAATTAAAGAATAAATAATAATAATAAGGATTATGCTAAACGGTGTCCTTAGGGCACTTGTCAAGGTGCAATAAATACACCTATGTTTGGAGTTACTATAAAAAGTATTCATTAAATGGTTTTCAAGTTTTGAAACATTAAATTATACTATTTTCAATAAATTATTGCTATTTTTATAATTTTAACTAATACTCTAAAGGCAAAAATACACTTTTCGTCCTCTAAGTTTTGTTGTTGATTCATTTTGGTCCTGTATCTTTTTTTTTATTCATTTTAGTTCTTTAAGTCTGTTTTTTGGTCCACGTTTGTCCTTTTTGTCAGTCACACGTTACAGACTAACGGAGCTGTCCTACGTGGCTTCTAACTCCATTAACGTTGCTGATGTGGATCCTACGTGTCCAAAACGTGTCCAGACATGGTGATTACAGTAAAACGACGTCGTTTTACAGAAAAGAAGAAAATCTTCATAGATTTAACATTTTGGCGCAAAACTCCAAACTCCCATTAACGTTGCTACAGCTTGAGGAAGAAGGAAGGAGGAATTTCTGTGAGGGTGAGAAGATTGAACGCCATTGTGGAACGAAGTGGAAGAACAAGAGTTACAGTCGATTATCGTGAAGCTCTAGGTAAAGCCACTTTCTTCTTAGGTTTCTAGCCACGATCTTTTTTGGGATTATTTAAAAAATAATTTTTTGATGGTTCTGTAATGGTGGTCCTCATATAGTGGGTCCTATTTTTGGCTTTTTATTATCTTGATTTTGTTGAAAGTGTTGTCGTTTTTATTCTAGGGTTTTGTCATTTTCCAACTGAAAATGGGAAGGTTTGCTATTCTATTGCATCACCGAGGTAGGTTCACTAGAACAAATAAGGGAACCAAGTATGAAGACGGTGAGGTTACTGAATGGGAGTTTGATGAAGACTATTGGTCATATTTTGAATGCCTTAGTGAGTTGAAGGAGTTAGGCTATCCTAGTGTAAATAGAATGTGGTATAGTATTGGGGTAAGTCTCTGGATGTTGGAATGAAGGAGTTTAAAGATGATAAAGGTGCAATGGAGATGAAGTCTTTATCCCAGTGTTTTAGGCAAGTGGAGCTATATTTGGAGCATCCAATTTTTGAACCTGAAATTGTTGAGGTGCCATTTTTGGATGCAAATGTTGATGAAGGTACAGGGGTTAACAAAGATGCAGAGCTTGGACAAAAGTTGGATGAGGAAGAGAACGTAATTAGTCAAAAAATGGATGATGAAGTCAATGATCAAGAGTTTGCTGATATCCTTGCTGAAGTTATGGTTGAGCTCTCTGAGGAAGTGGTTGATGTTGATGGTGAGCGAGTGGGAGTGGCTGAGGGAGTTGATGTGAGGGTGGATGAAGTTGTTGATCAGGGAGTTGATGTTGATGGTGAGGGAGTGACCAAGGGAGTGGCCGAGGGTGTTGATGTGAGGGTGGATGAAGTTGTTGATCAAGGAGTTCATGTTGATGGTGAGGGAGTGACCAAGGGAGTGGCTGAGGGAGTTGATGTGAGGGTGAATGAAGGTTCTGATGAGGGAGTTGATGTGAGAGTGGATGAGGGAGTTGATGAGGTAGCTGATGTGATACTGGATGACGGAGATGAGAGTGATGAAGGTAATGACAGTGCAATGGATGTTGAGTTTGGGATTCAACAGATGATTGTGATGATGTGGATTTATTCGAAAATGTCAATGGGGTAGCTGGAATGACTGAGGATGATACAGCCCCTAAGACTACTAAAAGGAAAAGGACCCCTAAGAATCAACGAGAAGGCAAAGGAAAGAAGACAACAAGTGCAACTGGGACAACAACTAAGGAGAAAAAAGGTATTTATATATAATTCATTTTAGTCCTCTAAGTATTAATAAGTGATTCATTTTAGTCCTCTAAGTATTTATAAGTGACTCATTTTAGTCCTCTAATATTTGTAACATGGTGGGTCCTTGGTTTTGCTTTTTTGTTATTTAGGTAAAAAGAAAAATAAAGGTGAGAGCAGTACAAGCAAGGGGGAAGGGAAGAAAACAATCGAGGAAGGTGTAGAAGGTAAAGGTAAAGGTAAAGGTAAAGATACTTTTGATTGTGATGTTGATTATTCATCAGAGGAGTTAGATTTTGCATGTTCTGATGAAGATGGTGTGACGGTTAAAAGAAAGACTTATCCCTTCTTTAAGATGCCTAGGAACATGGCAGATCATAGGTGGGAGCTAGGGACCTACTTTGCCTCTAGGGATCACTTTAAGGAGGCAGTCAGGAACTATGCAATTCGTTCTGGGAGAGATTTAAAGATTCAGAAGAATGATAACATCAGGGTGAGGGTCATTTGCAATAAAGGGTGTGAATGGATGATGTATTGTGCTAAGTTACTCGATGAGGATACTTGGCAATTGAGGAAAATGAATGATGAACATAGCTGCAATAGGGAGTTTAGGGTGAAGCTATGTAGTGCCAAGTGGATTAGTGAAAAGATACAAGATGGGGTTAGGGAAAATCCTAGAATAAAGGTGGAGGATGTAAATGATAAGACATGGAGGAAGTGGAATATGACTATTACTAAGTCAAAGGCCCAAAGAGCAAGAAGACATGCATCTGACAGGGTTGATGGATCATTTTCAGGAAGAAGTTCCTAGGTAAACAATTGAAGCACTTGATGTGGAAGGCTGCAAGAGCCACTTATCCACAAGAATGGGAGAGGTGGATGAAGGAAATGAGGAAGGTAAATGAGGAGGCATTTAAGCATTTGATCAAGATTCCCCCTAGGCATTGGAGTAGATCTAGGTTCTCCTTTAATCCAAAGTGTGATGTTCTTGTCAATAACATGAGTGAGACCTTCAACAGTGTGATTCTGGGACCTAGAACTAAGCCTATTGTTACCATGTTAGAAGAGATAAGAGTGTATCTCATGGAGAGATGGGCTGGCAATAGGAGGAAGGCTACAATGTATGAAAAAAGCATCATGCCAAGAATCTTGGCTAAACTGAAGAAGAACAAGGACGAGACAAGGTGGTGGCTAGTCAGGTACGGATTCATTTTAGTCCTTTAAGTTTTTTTACTGATTCATTTTAGTCCTTTAAGTTTGTTTACTGATTCATTTTAGTCCTTTAAGTTTTTTTAGTGATTCATTTTAGTCATTTAAGATTTGTATGGTGATTCAGTTTAGTGCTTTTTTTAGGAGGTCTGCAGAACACGTCTTTGAGATCAGGCACATTAACACTCTAGGAGACAAATTTGCAGTGGACGTTGAAAAGAAAGAATGCTCGTGCAGGGAATGGATGCTAATTGGGATACCATGTTCCCATGCTATTTCATGCTTGAACAATATGAACATCAACCCAGAGGAGTATATTCCTATTTACTATAGGAGGCAGATGTATGAAATAGTGTATGGCTCCATCATATACCCTGCAAATGGTCAGAATGTGTGGGTTAAAACTCCATATGATGATGTGCTACCCCCACCAATTAGAAAGCAACCTGGGAGGCCAAAGAAGAATAGGAGGAAGGATGATGATGAAGTGAATGAACATAGGACACAAGGAACCATAAGTAGAAAGGGAATGCCTAACAAGTGCAGGGTCTGTGGGGTAAGCGGCCATAACAGAACCACATGCCCACTTGCTCCTAGAGTGAACATTGAAGATATTCAATCTACTCCTACTACTGAAGACACTCAAGCACCACTTGGAAGCACTACAGAACCACCTCCCACCCAACCCAGAAGCACTCCAGCACCACCTCCCACCCAACCTGAAGCATCTCCAACCCAGACTCCAGCACATCCAAAGCCAGCAAGATTCAGGCTAAAGATTCAGCCAAGAAGGGCAGCTAAGAAGACTTGACATTGTGAAGCATTACAAATCATATTTTGAGGGTCTGATAGAACTATATGGGATGAGAAAAATTCCCCTTTTTTATTTTGTTAGATGCACCTTATATGTTGAATTTTGGTTGTATTTCAGTCCCTTGTTAATTGATTGGATGTAACAGAACTATTTGCTTATTATTTGGATAGTCGTTATATAATCATTATCCTTCTAATTTTTATTTTTCTTCATGTGGATATGTCATCAATATTGAATATTAAACACAATGAAAGTGAAACAATGTATTAGATAGAAATTCAAATTTCATAAATATATATATATATATATATATATAGTCAGATTACAAGGAAAGAAAAATAGAGTAAAAAAATACTCTGCTGCAAATGAAATATAAAACACTATTAAAGACTCATGCTCTATTACTAGTTATAAGCAACACCATAAACAATAAGTTAACAAAAACACTCATAAACAGGGACACCCACAAGACTCTATTTCTTCGTGTCACGAGCCTCAGAGATTTCTGCAACTCCATTATCCTTCTCACTTGCCTCTGAATCGCATTTGACATCTCGTTTGCATCATCATCATCCTCCTCAACCCAGGTAAAGCAGTTGCAAGGTTTACCATACTAGAATCACAAAAAAAAAACCATTAAACCTTAAAGTCACTAAAAATTGCAGAACAAAGAATGAAATAGGTCGTACTCACCTTGTAGTTTGCGCATCCCCAAAATCGTCTTCCATAGTTTCCTGTTGTCCTTGCTGTACGAACCACAGCCCTAATCCCACAATCACATATAGGACCCCTCCGTAATCCACTATTCGACCTCCTTGATGAAGAACTGGTTGACATTGTTGCTTAATTTTTACTTCGATTTTGAGTTTAAGTGTGCGCACAATATGAACCCTAGCTCTAATTTGGGGAAAATTTAAAAGAACAAGATGGTGGTGAGGATGATGCACAACACGTGATGCTTAAAACGACGTCGTTAGAAGCCACATCAGCAATGTTAACGGAGTTAGAAGCCACGTAGAACAGCTCCGTTAGTCTGTAACATGTGACTGACAGAAAGGACAAACGTGGACCAAAAAAAAGACTTAGAGGACTAAAATGAATAAAAAAAAAAGATACAGTACCAAAATGAATCAACAACAAAACTTAGAGGATGAAAAGTGTATTTTTGCCTATTCTAAAAGTACTGTTTAGCATTTTCCTAATAATAAAGGCAAACATTAAAAAAATTGATATAAGTATCCTTATTCTCTTGCTGTTTTTATATATAATTTATGACATCTCTTTTTTTTTTTTTCTTTCTATTTCTGTTGTTTTACCACTCACACCTGAATATAGTTTTTTTATAAATGAATGAAAAGAAAATAATATATAGAAAGAAAATAACAAGCTAAATATTTTACGAAACATCATTTTAATCATGTCAGCTGAAAGAGTTAGCAAAACAAAACTAAGACATATATTAAAGATAACAAAATCTTGCGATATATGAACACTTCTTTAGCAAGAATGTTTTCTTTGTTTTCTTTTTTGCAAGTGATAACTTATCTTCACATTCTAATACTTGTTAAGTAAGAAACAAATATTCCAAGTAAAAACAGTGTAAGCATGATAACAAGAACATTCTTTGCTATGAATTAATGTAATAACTTCCAAAAAGTCCGACTGAATCTCAAGAAAAATAAATTCTTTTTCCCAAACCACCTTAAGTCTCACAAAAATAACGAACAACTCGAAAATAAAAATATCAAAAAAACCTTTTTACAATTTTGAAACTCAAAATCCATGAACCATTCTCACATCCATAATGTCTTTCAAAGCTGCCATAAATGAATTGAATATAGTTTGAATCGTGTGTTTGAGTTTTCTAATATAATTTTTTTTCTTAAAAAAAGTTTAAAAAGATTATTTCAACTACATTTAGAATTATTTTTTAGTTGTGACACAATTGCTCGAATAAAATTTTTAGAAATATTTATCTTGCAAGACCAACGTAACTAGCAATGATGACATATATGTGAGTGTATGATAAATAGTTCAATTTCTAATGTTGTAACTTTCCAGTAAAAGAAAAAAAAATCAGAAATATTTAAATTTAAATGGATATATTATATTCCGACGAAGTGATTTGGACATAAAAAAAGATAGCATTGGTAGCGTGGCACGAACATACACTGCCACGTAAATTGAAAAAGACACTCGTCGAACTTAGAAGCTGAAACGAAGATCTACATAACACGGACGCAAGAAGAAGAAGAAGAAGGGGTAGTTCAAAACTTAAACGAATCTTCGAAGATGGAAAGAGATGAGGGAGAAAAACAAAAGCTAGGGGAAGGACCCCCAATCTCGAAGATGGAACCGGTGATAGAAGGTGCCTACGGTGGTGGATTGTACGGCACGGAGAAGGGGCAACCGGCAAAACAAACAAAGCCACCGGCAAGTGAGAGTCAGAGTGCTGATGGTCCTCTTGATAAGGACGCTGTCAAGAAGCCCAGCCACAATCCTCCTCCTTCATCCGGTGACCGTGATATTGATATTACCGGTCAATCTTATATCCAGTAACAACAAACGCACATAAATAAATATGTAAATTTATAACTATCACACATACTTGTTTCGTCAATTTTATTTTTATTTTTCTTTTTTAACGTTTTTATTTGATGACGCATGCATGGTTAGTGATTATTATAATGTTATATCTTCCTTTGTTGGTTTTACCTTACTCACATAAATAAAAAAAATTAGTAATGATTTACATAAACTATTTTGTTGTCCGCGTATTCGTTTTCCAAAATTGATCAGAATTAAAAGAACAAAATCACAGAAATAGATATGTTGGGCTTAAGGCCCCATTATCCAGTCTATCAGAACAAAGAAGAAAAGAAGACCATATAAGCAAAAGAATGACACACAGACCAATAGAATCCAAAACGAGTAAAGACATTCAAATGAGTTTTCAACCGAAACAAATGAGCTGGAAACTAACACCATATTTTAAAAATCACAGTTCACTAATTTAAAAATGTCACCATAAACATACACGTACCATTCACAAAGGTTTGCTGGATCTGGGACCTAAACACACATGACACAACCGTCAACCATCCCACTAAATCACTATTCTCATTACACTATAATTTATTTATCATTTACTAACACTTTTCACTTCCAGTTATCTCCAATTAGTATATATTTTAATTTGTTTTTAAAAATTAACAGGCATATAATATTTAGGTGGTTTCTCCGGTATTCCTTCAAAATAAGAAATAAATTTGTTCCTTCATGTGGTTTCATTTAAGTAGTGACACTTGTTATAACTTATCTATGTCATCTAATTTAATATACTTTATAATATTGTAAACACATCCTCTCTTTTAATAACATTTACCCTAGTTTAAGCATAAAATTTCTTTATTTTTTTTCTTTTAACAAATTTAAATGCAACATTCACGACTAAATTAATATTAAACGCAAGTGATCATGAAAAAATAATTGAAGAAGGGTGAATAACAAGTATTAAAACTCTTTTTGATGTATTCATCCGCAACAAAATAATACTACCCATCATATAAGACAAGTATTCATTAAGAATACGTTATACACAATTTTAGTGCAAGTTTTGATAGTTTTTTGGGTTTAGTATGTGATTTGTAATTTTTTATGTTGTTCGATGTTATTATATTTAAATTCTTCATGTTAATTTGATGTAAAATATGCGTTGGGTGTCCAAGTTTTGCTATAATGTTCATAGTTATTCTTAATTATTCTTGCTATTTCTTGGTAGATATTTCTATGGTGTCATCTCTATGAAGATAACAACATGATCTCTTATCCAATCAAATAAAAAATTTGATATGAGACAATAAGAAATGCAATAAATTTATATTTTCTATTAAATCATTTAGATTTGATATATACTAACTTGATTTTGATTTTTAATTTAATATTTAGTTTTTATTTATGTCTCAATTTATTTAATCAAAATATCAAATACTTAGATTTTGGTAACATTATTAAAGGTGTATTTGAGCTTTAATTTATTAAAAAATGAGTTTTTATTAATTGAACGAAAATAAATTAATAGAGAATATTATAATAAATAAAATAAGGTAAAAGTAGTATTTTGGTCCCTAAACTTTACGTTAAATTTTATTTTGGATCTATTTTTTTTTTTTGTTCATATTGGCTTCTTTACTTATTTTTTCTTCGTGTTATTTTATTAAATAATTAATAAAAAAATCTAAAATAGTTGCATGATATGAGAAAGAAGAAGACAATGATAAAAAAATATTATCATGGCCATTTTTATTAATTATTTATCAACAAAAGTTAATAGAAAATAACTATATTATATTGAAAATATAAATTAAGATTATGAACAAAAATAAAAGGACCCAATTAAAATTTGAGATAAAGTTATGGGCTTAAAATATGATAATATTATTTTACAATTTTTTTCTAGAGAAAATTCATAAAATAAGAAAAACATATTCAGATATAAATTTTAATTTATAAATTTGACATGAATAAAGCACACTTAAATAATATAAAGTATTTAAATAATATTATTTTCATACAAATAACTAGTACACACATCATTACGTTGTCATCTCTATGCTCAGAGTATCAATTATTTGTATCAGGTTCTTCTAAGTCTTATCATTTATTTCAGGCCCAATTATGAATTATTTATGTTATGTTATTTTTTAAATATAATTTTCTTTTAAAGTATTTATTAATTATGTATTTTTCTTCTAGGTTATTTCAGATTAGAGTATAAGTTACCTAGGTCACGTTCTATTCAGCCAAATGTTTGCTTATTATATTTATAGTGATAAAACTCATACTAGTCGTCGACTCGGTCAAGGTCCTCGATCACTGGTCGAATTAGTAGGTCATTGATTGAACTGATTTAACTTGATAGACGATAATATTTTATAATTTATACTAATATTTACAAATATCATATATATTTTACCAAAAAAATTAATATATTAAAGAATTTTTGTGTACTAATCACATATTAGTACTAATATTAATTAAAATTTATGCAAAATTAAAATATATAAATATCGATAAATTTAGATTTATATATAAAATTATAAGTTATATAACATTTTTTAAAATAAATAAATAAATGCAAATACATTCAAAACTAAATTCATAAATATATTGTAATAAAATTTTCTATTATAATAATATAAACATACTTATAAAATTATTTTATATTTGATAACTAACACATATTTTACTATATGTTAAATATATTTATATTCTAAAATATTTTAATATAATAATATAAATATATTTATAAAATTTTTATTACAATATATTTATGAGTTTAATTTTTTAATGTATTCGCACTTTATTTTTTTAAAATTTTTTTTATCTAAGTTATAATTTTATATATCAATCTAAAGTTATCAATGTTTATATATTTTAATATTGTATAAACATTAACATTAGTACTAATCTATGATTAGTACATAAATTTTTTTTAGTATATTAAATTTTATGGAAAAATATATATTACATTTGTAAATATTAGTATAAACTATAAAATATTATCATATATCAAGTTAAATCGGTTTACTTAGTGGTTTGATCAATGATCCAGGACCTTGACCTAGTCGATGGCTAGTATGAATTTTATAACTATATATATAAGTAACTAATAATTAAGTCGTAAGTAAACATTAGGCCGAATATAACATGATCTAGATAACTTATATTCTAGTCTAAAGCGATCTAGAAGAAAAATACATAATTAATGAAAACTTTAACTTGTAGCAAATTGTATTTCAAAAATAATTTAACGTAAATAATTCATAATTGTGCTTGAAATAAATTATGAGACTTAGAAGAACCTACAAGTAAATGATACTTGAGCATAGGGATGACAACGTAATTAGGCGTGTACTAGTTATTTATATGAAAATAATATTATTTAAATACATTATATTATTTAAATGTGTTTTATTCGCGTTAGATTTATAAATTAAAATTTACATGGGAATGATTTTTTCTTTTGTTTTGTGAATTTTCACTAGAGAAAATTTATAGAATAATAGCATCATATTTTTATGGCTAAATTTATATTTTAGTCTCGTAACTTTATCTCAAATTTTAATTTGGTCCTTTTATTTTTTTTCTTTGTAATCTTAATTTATATTTTCAATATAATATAATCGTTTTCTATTAATTTTTGTTGGTAAATAATAACTAACAAGAATGCCAATAATAAAAATTTTTATCATTGTCTTCTTCTTTCTCATATCCAGTAACTACTTTAGACATTTTTATTAATTATTTAATGAAATAAAATCAATATGAACAAAAAAAAAAGAGATCAAAACTGAAATTTAGTCTAAAGTTTAGGGACCAAAATACTACTTTTGTCTTATTTTATTTATTATAATATTTACCATCAATTTATTTATTCTTCAACTAATAAAAACTCTTTTTTTATTCATTAAAGCTCAAATACACCTTTAATAATGTAACCACAATCTAAGTATTTGATATTTTCATTAAAAAATAGACACTTAAATAAAAACTAAATATTAGATTAAAAAGCAAAATCAAGTTAGTATCTATCAAATCTAAATGTTTTAATAGAGAATATAACTTTATTGAATTCTGATTGTCTCATATTAATTTTTTTATTTGATTGGATAAGAGACCATGGTATCATCTTCATAGAGATGAAACCATAGAAATACCTATCAAAAAATAGCAAGAACAATTAAGAACAGTCATGAACGTTATAGCAAAACTTGGACAACTAACACATATTTTACATCAATTTGACTTGAAGAATTTAAATATAACATCGAAACAACATAAAATAAAAATTACAAATCACATATTAAACCCAAAAAACGATCAAACCTTGTGCTAGAATTGTGTATAATGTATTCCTAATAAATACTTGTCTTTTATGATGGATAGTATTATTGTGCTACACATGAGTACATCGAAGGTAGCAATAGACTATTATGTTTTAATACTTGTTCTTCACACTTCTTCGATTATGTTTTCATGATCACTTGTGTTTAATTTCAATTTTAGTCATAAACGTTGCATTTTAATTTGTTAAAAGATAAAAGAATTTTAAGAAATATTGTGCTTAACCTAAGAGTAGATGTTATTAAAAGAGAGGATTATTTTGCAATATTAAAAAACTATATTAAATTAGATGACGTGGATGAATTACAACAAGTGTCATTACTTAAATAGAGTCACGTGGAGGAACAAATTTATTCCTTATTTTAAAGGAACACCGAAAAAACCACCTAATATATTTATATATGTTAATATATAATTGTTAATGAATAAGTATATTAATATAGATAATATATATATATATATATATATATTATTAATTTACATATTGTCAATAAAAAAATTTAATGTTTATACTCACCTACCCACAACAAAGAAATTCAATGGAAAGTAAAAAACAAAATTTGTAAATGACAATTATTTTGTTGTGTTATAAGTTGTGCTTTTTTTTTGTCTTTTGCAATGTAAATTTTTTTTTGTATAACTACGGATTCCCCACTTATAGGATGAGAATAATACTGTTTGCACTGCATAACTGATGTTGGCCCCCAGATAATTTGACATAAGTGGTAGGGGCTGTTAAAAATTGAACTAAACCGTCCCAAACAGAATCGAAAATCGAAATAACCGGAAAAATGAAAAAATCGAATTTTTTACTGGTTCGGTTCGGTTTTCGGTTCTACTGAAAAAATCAAACCGAATATATTATTATATTTATATAATATTAATATTGAAATTACTTAATAATCCTTAACCGTAAGTGAAATAACTCTAATTTTTTGTTTGTTTGGGATTTAGAGAAATGATTGTCAAAGAATTAATCAATTAGATATTGTTGTTTTAGTTTTAACGGTTTATTTGCTTGATTTAGCTATTTGCCTATGTTAATTATTAGTGATGACATTACTTATTTACTTGTAATTATAATTTGTAAAAAAAATATTAAAACCGAAAACCGAACCAATTCAAATCGAATTTAATCGGATTGGTTTAGTTTGGATTGCCTCGTGGAAACCAACCGAACTAAACCAAACCGAACAAACGTAAATTGATCGGTTCGGATGGTGAACACCCCCCAAACCGAATCAAACCGGACTGTGAACACCTCTAATAGGTAGGATTCGAACACGAGACCTCCCGATTTGGATTGTCCCTCCTATAAACTTAACGGGATCTTACACTAAGCCAACCTTTAGGATTTTTTGCAATGTACCCTTCATCTAATAAAAATACATAAAACTCAATGTGATAAAGATAAAAATAACTGTCCCTTAAATAAATTTTGAAAAAACCTACTCTTGATTCACAATCTAACTTAAAATAAATTCCCTCTATTTTACCATATAAATATATAGTATAAAATATTTATGTTTTATATTATATACAAATAACAAGATGTATTTATCATAGCTTTTTAATTTTACTCTTATTTAATTTATTGAGGTAACCACTACTAGTATTCTAGTATTGCTAATAACAAGATGTAATTATTAGTATGTTTACATTCATTTTGAGATAAAAATTACACAGAATAATTATCCTTATTAAAATTAATACAAAAGTTAATCTTATTTGAGACACAAGAGTAATTATTATGATGGTGTCATTTACTTTGCACAATTGCACTAAGAACAATTTTGTGCACCGGTACACAAGGTCATTGACATGTTATAATATATTCTTATTTGAATTAATGACGGTTGTAATCGTTGCTAAATGTGGTTATGTATCTATTAAGCTCACATAGAGCTAGGTACGCGAGCTGTCCGCCCCGCCTCGGTCCTCGAACTTAACGGGTAATCCATATAAGTCTACATTATAAATGGATTGAAAAAACTAAAGCTCATGTTCGCCTGCAAAGTCCACGGGCATCCGTGTAATCTTTTTTTTTTGTTGGTTTTTTTTTTCAAGATTTTTTGTTCAGATTTTTTTTTCTTTTGCTGCTTTAGACTAAACTACTAAAATTTTCATACAAATGTTTTAAACAGGGTTGTCTTAAGGCCCAAGCAAGGGCTTTAGGCCCCCCAAAAAAGAAGGCCCCAAAAATTTGTTTTTAGTACTAATATACTTCTAATAAAAAATTAATTATAAAATTATATTTGAAAATAAATTTTAATTAAAATATTATAAGTGATTGTTATAGCTTTGTGATGATCCTACAAATAACATTTAATAATAATTTTAATAAACTGTTTTATTAGTAAATAAAAAGGCTCAATTCTTAAGTTTGTTTTAGGCCTCCCAAACCCTTAATCCTCCCCCGATTTTAAAGAAATTACACAAAATATTTAACATTTTACATTCAAAATATAAATTTCAAAGCAATATAACATAAACATTTAAACTTTAAAGTCTAGATTAAGTCTTAATAATTACTAAGTTTAGAGTATTTAGGGTTTTTTTTTTTGAAAAGGAGGTTTGGAGTTGAGACTATATAATTTAGAAAAAAAATTAATAATAAATAAACGGAGTATGTTGGGTCTCTAGATTTGTCCATTTAGCCCGCGGGTTAATTGGCATGTCCGCCTAAGCCCACAATTTATATGATCCCCAATTTTTGCAGTCCAAGTCCGCCCAACTCATTTACCCATGAGTCAATCCGCGGGCTTCAGTCCGTCTACCCAGCTCTAAGCTCACACTTCAAAAAGTATAGGGGATCAAAATGAACACTTTAAAGTTTTGATATTTAACTGCACATACACTAAGGACCCGTTTGGTGCACATGATAAGTTGGACAGGGTAGGATAAATTATCCTGTCCTGTTATTATCATTTTTTTCTGTTTCGCCCTCATTCGTGATATTTATTTTAACTTAACTTTAAACTTTTAAAATTTAAATAAATCAAAACTTTAAGAGGGATAAATTTTAAAGTGTAAACTATTAATAAAAAAATAATTAAAGTGTAAACTAAAAAAATCACTATTTTTTAATTATAGAGATAAAAAATTTAGAGATAAATTGTCAAGAGAAATAAATTGAAAAAAATATTTAAAAAAATAACTTGAGAAATTTGAAAAGAAAATTTCATGAAAATATTAGAGAACAAAATTTTAAATAGAATTAAAATATGATTGTTTGTAACATAATCTAATTTATGAGTACTATATTGATAATGTTATGTAATTTATTTTAAAAAATATTATCTGCAAAATTCTTGACTTAATTCTTTTATGAGTTTATTATATATGATATTATTTTTTAATTTTAATATAAAAAATAAATATAATTAAGTTATTTAAATTTACTATTATATTTATAATTAGTATAATAATTACTATAATATATTAAAAAAATTATTTACTACAATATGATTTAATTAAAATATAATTGTGATACAACAATCTTATCCTGTCTATTATTCGGTAAGCACCAAACAAGCTTATCTGGTTCTTATCATATCTTGCTCTTATTCAACTTATTTATCCTATCCATTCTTATCATATCTATCCACCAAACAAGCCCTAAAATTCAAGGGACTTAATTGATTTTATTTCTTAAATTTATTTCTTTTTGCGAAAGATATGTTATTATGCCAAAAATTATAAAGTGAAATATAATATTTCTTGTATTTTAATGAAATATATAGTGGCCGATGAATCCATGTTTGTAGTTAAATTTTTACCTAGTATTTTCTTATAGTAATTCATTTTTTTTTGAATAATTAAGCTTAATTCATTAATAAGTTTTTTTTATTGTAATTCATACAAAATTTAATTATATGAATAAATGGTTATTTTCAAGATTAATTAATTTAAACATCTGAAAGTATTTTCATTTAAAGAATAGGTTTTTAGATATTTTTTAATTAACAAATTAAATTAAATTTCATGGGAAGACATTGTTAAGATATACAAAAACAAAACAGTAAATTAAATAAGCATGTATGTACAATTAGTCCAATTGACCATAATCGATCTTCTAATATCATTAAAATAACGTTGTTATAAATAAACCAAAAAAGGTAAAGTTAGATGATACGACTCATACAATGATAGAATTAGGATTCAAATTCTTTAAGTTTATTAAGAAAAAAAAAATTCGATAAACTGAGCATAGTCAAAGATATAATTTTTTTCACGTTGTGCTTTAGCCACCTAGAACTAATTTACAATATTAATCTCAAAGACTAAGAATTGACCAGCTACCTCATCAGCGAAAGTAATTTAAATTAGAATTGAAAATCGTATTACACGGTTTGAAAGCAACTAGAAGCATTTAACATTCTTTGTATTCTAGCATTTTACTACTACTGTTAAATTAAACTATAATACTATAATTTTTTATTAAATTATTTTATTTTTCAATAAAAAGTTTTTATCTTTAATTTTTTAACCTATGTGCAAGGTTAGAAAAACCCATAATACTAAATGATATCATCAAATCATTCAAAGTCAAAACATATAATAGAAAATTACTGGTAGATAGTAGAGTTATTTAAGTATGTTGATAAAGGTTCTAATCATTATATTCACTTAGGCAATCTTTTTGTTTCAAATGGAGTAAGTGTCCGTTTGTTTAAACTTAAAAATAATTTATAAATAAATAAGAATTGTTATTTTTTTAATCTTCTTTCTTCTATTATGGTTGATTATTTTGAGAAGTAACTTAAAGTTATTCTCAAAATAAATAAAAATTTAATTTTTTTTTATTTCTGATTATTTTGAGAAGTACAAACATATTATAAAAGTATTTTTTTTATTAAAATAAGTGCAATAAGCACAAACAAACAGGCCATAATTTTCAACTTACGACAAAAATATATCTTTTATGGAGAAAAATGTTTAAAAAGAATGATAATAAAATAATCGTTATATGAACACAAACAAATCAACAAGTATACGCGCGCGGTGCTAGGTATAAGGGTAATTATGTACTGAGATTGTATTGACATAAACTTTACAATTACTTGTTAAAAGGTTGTCACATAAAATAATGAGTAATTAATTAATTATAAATAAAAAATATATACTATGTTATAAATAGTTATCTAGTGGATGTCCCTATCTTTTAAGGCAATTATTTATTAAGAATGTTTACGTTGTAGAGGAATTAGTTTATATTCATATAATTGGTTAGTTGGTTGGTGAGCCTAAACTATGTTTATAAATAGAACACTAACCTATTGTATTCGACACTTCAATGAATTAGGGACGGTTTAGTTTGCATTTTCATTTTTTGTTTTCATGTCCTATTTTCAGTCTGTTTTCTGTTTTCTAATTTTCAGTTTTTTCTTTATAAAATTTTAAAAAACAAAAAACAGAAAATAAAAACAACAAATGAAAATGCAAAACAAACAGCTCCTTACATTCTCAACTTACTCTCTCATATTTCTCTTACTTTATTATTTTCATAACATATTTAATTTTGTCGGTAATTTTTTCTTTTTTCTTTTCTGAGTCATATCGGTAAAAGTTTTCAAAACATATTAAAAATATTAAAGGCCTAATGACTATTTCAGGTACTGATGGAATCCAATTTTAGTTTAATTTGTGATGGCAATTCATATCGAGAAGACACGTCTTCTGTTTGGGATGTTTGATTTTCGCCGCAAGTCAATTCTATGTAGAGATTTCTAGGTTATTTAACAACAAATTTATGTTTTTGTATTTTCTTTTATGTTTTGTTTGAAAAGGTAGAAGGGTAATAGAAGAAAAAAAATACTTCATCCGTCTCTAAATGTAAAATATTCTAAAAAAATTTTATCTCATTTTATAAAATCTTCTTACAAATTTTGTGTCAAACTAAAGATTTTTTTTACTTAAATACTCTTAACATTTTTTTTGGTACATCAGAAAAATAAAATAAAATAAAAACTGAAAAACTAAGAAGAAATGGATCTAAAGTGAACAAATCATATTCTATCAGCCAACAACAAACTAGACAACTGAGGGATAGGAGAGTGGATCATTGTGAGAGGAAAAGCACCGCCGGATGCATGCTTCGCGAAGGCATCAGCACAGAAGTTTGATTCCCTATAAGCATGCTCAAACCGACAAATCCAATTGCTAGACAAGAGCTCCTTGATGGACTGGATCAATGCAGCATAAAGATGAAATTCTCCGACACCCAGCTTGACGGTCTCCACCGCAAGGAGCGAGTCAGAGTGGCAAACAACATTACGATAACCAAGTTCCCATGTAAGGAAAAGACCAAGCCGACAAGCTCCGCATGAAAACTCGTGGAATCGCCCAGAGATTCGTAAAAGCCAAGAAGCAGCTCTCCGCAGTGATTACGGAGGAGGCCGTCAGCCCCTGCCGGACCTGGATTGCCAATACAACTACTGTCAATATTCAACTTCACTTGATTCTCCCTCGGAGCGCACCAATAGACTTCTTTTTGCAAGGAAACCCACGAGATAGAAGTGTTCAATCACTGCAGCAAGCCGGAGGCACCGCTATGAATCGCTGAAATGGTCTCAAAGTTAGACATGATCTTACCACTAATAACAGTTTTATTACGAGCGCACCACATTTGCCACGCGATGCAAGCGAACAAGATTCCATTGTCATTCTTCAGGAAGCTAGAAGCCCAAGAAACAAAGTTATTATCCAAGAACTGGGCATCCTCATGAAAACCAACGCCGCGCCAAATACCTCTCGCATGAGCACAGTCACGCAAGCGGTGCAGAATGGTTTCATCAGCCAAGCCACAACGCTAGCACATAGCAGATGTCAAAAGGTTCTGGTGGTAGCGAAGCTCATTCGTAGGGAGAATACCAAGTAAGCAAAGCCAGAACATAAAGGTCATACCCTCAGTAATTGGTTGACGCCAAACCCAAGCAATTTGAGGAGTATAATGTCGAGATTGCCAACGATCTTGGAACCAAGACGCCGTAGAGTGAGAAGAATAAGAGCCATGAACATTAGCAGCCCAAATAAGAAGATCCTGAACAGACGGGTTAATGTGCACTAAGGAGCACTTATTTTTTAATTCGTTAGGCAACACAGTGGCTAACAGATCAAAATTCTATGCACCATTAACACACACACCCTTGATCAGCAAGGTAGTATCTCGAATATTAACGTGAGGGACCTTTTCACATAAGAAACCATCTGAAAGCCAACAATCATACCAGAAAGACATCTCGCTAGCTCCCGCACGCACCTTATATCCATCCTTCAAATAATTAAAAGCACGCATAATAGATTTCCAAGCATAAGAGCTGGCTGCCGAAACATCAACATTAAATATAGAGGATCCTCACAAATATTTTTGGCGCATCATTTTAACCCAGAACTTATCATTAAATAAAATAGTGGCAAATATAGAGGACCCTTAACATTTAATAATACCAAAAAAAGTTAGAATTATTAAATACGTAGAAATAGAATGGAGATATGAGTTTCAATAAAATAAAAAGGGTATTTTTGAAAGTTAATACAAATTTTAGACATAATTAATGAGTTTAATCATACTCCTTAATTCCTATTTTTTTTTTTTGGTAAAGAGTCTTACATTTATGTATGGAGGAAGTATATAGAGAATAAAATAATTTTATTTGTTTGATTTAAAAATAAATAAAAAAAATAGTTAATTGTTATGAAAACCAAAATAAATAAATTTTTCTTTTTTTCTTTTTATTTTTTTCTACTCTTATTTTTTTTCTCTTCACCTTCCTAAAATGAAACATTGGACTAAGTTTTGTCAATATTTTAATAATCATATCTTTTTCTCTCGTTCTTTTTAAATAATTTGATGTTTTCTCTTCTTTTACTTTTTCTATGGTGTGATTAGGGACAAAGCAAATTTAAATATAAATAAATGATATTTAGTGCATTAAGGATACTATTTAAGAATTTAAATGTAGTAAAAAGATATTAAAATGTGTAATTTTTTGAATTCCGAGAGACAGAATAACCTGTCCTTTTGATTATTTTTCTACTTCTAATAACCTTAGCTAGACTGTCACTATTCACGCCACACAGTTTTCAAAACACACCACACAGTTTTCAAAACACACCACATGCTACTTTTTTTTTTTCCCAAAATTGCCCTTAAATCGGAAATAAATATCCGGGCGAAACCGGATATGATTTTCCGGATGAAACCGGATATGATTTTTCGGATGGAACCAGATATGATTTTTCTAATGGAACCGGATATTATTTTCCAGATGGAATCAGATATTATTTTCCGGACGGAACTAGATATGATTATCCGGTTGGTATTTTTTTTTAAAAAAAAATATTTTACTTATTTTGATTTTATTGAAAAAAGTAATTACATAAAAAAATATTTGAAAATTGTAATATTAATTTATGATATGAAAAAAAAGAAATTTTATAATTTATTAGAATATTATTTCTCTATATTATTAGGATATAATGTTTTGTATTATATTAATTTGTTTTTTTTTCTAATGAATATTTTTTTATAATGAATTATATAAGGTTTGTATTATATTAATTTGTATTATGTAAGAAATGAAATTATGCTATAGTGAATTATTGAAACTTTTAATAAATAATATTGCAATTTTTGCAGATTAGAGATGGCGAATCCATATCACATAATTTTATCAGAAATTTAGCTAACATATTACTAAAGTTTGGTGAAAATTGAAATATAAATTTTCAATTCAACAAGATAATAAAATTTTGATCAAATATAATATTTGGTCATAACCGGATAATAATATAGGGTTGAAAGTGGATTCTCAAATCCGGTTAGAACAAAATTATATTTGATGCGCTTTTAAGTATAATATCTAACTGGATTTTCATATCCGGAGTCACCCGAAAAATAATTTCCAGTTGGGAATATACATTATTATCCGGTTAGGGTGAGTATCATGATATCCAGACTAATCGGAAATTATAATCCAGATTCGCCTGGATATTTATTTCCGGTTAGGATCGGATATTTATTTCCGATTGGAGAGCAAATTTGAAAAAAAAAATGTAATGTGTGGTGCGTTTTGAGAATAGTGGCTGCCCCTTAACTAGTGCCCTATGGGCAGTATATCAGGACCTTAAATATATTGGAAAACCAAATGTAAAAGTTTAAATAATTTAAAATTTTGAGAAAATTAATTATTTAAAATATTAATAACTTTTAAAATATTAATTATTTAAAATATATTTTACGTCAAATATACTTTTGTTCTTCTAACTCTTATGTCTGTTTCATTTTGGTCCTTCAATTTTTTGAGGTTTCATATTAATCCCTAAATTTCAAAAAAACGTTTCATTTTAATTTTATCCGTTGTCGATTAGGACCAAAACCAAACGTTTTTTTAGAATTAACGAACTAATATGAATCCTAAAAAATTAAAGGACCAAAATAAAATAAATATTAGAGAAAAAAAATACATTTAACTAATATTTTAATAATTTCTCTTTTTCGAAGGGCCTCAATCAGCCCCAAGGGGTAATATATTTTTATACTAAAAACAATCGGTGCTGATGAGTTATGAAGGGATGAAGCCGGCTTATGGACTTTTTACCATGCCGCCATGCATAATCAAAAATCCATGCACTTTGACGATGCCATGTGTCTTTCGCTGCTCACTGTCATTTACTTTTTTAGAAAATTATTAAATTTTTTAACTAAATTCTTCATAAATTTTCTTACTAATTTAATTTTATCATCTTTTTATCTATTTTTTTAAGTATTTATTATTTTTTAAAATAAATATAACAATAATTAAAATTAAATAGATAAAATAATTCTTAAAAAGATGTAAGTAGAAGATATAATATTTCATTTTTTTTATACATAAAATACCATCATTGATGTCACACTTTATAATTACTCTCTTAACGTTTGGATTAAATAAACTTTTAAAATATTTATTAAATTTATTAAAATTAAAAACATAATTATAAATACATATTATTTTTTTTAATTAAATCTTTACTATTAGAGATATTTCATACTTTTTTATTTATAATAAAGTTTATATGATCTCAAAATTTTTTTTTTTCTATTCATATTTTGTTGGAAAAACAAAATCTAAATTTTACGTCTCTATGTAGAAATATATTTCTGAACACGGCCGATGTGACAGTAACTATCAAACGACACAAAAATTTATCAAAACTGATTCAAACCCAAGGCGCAAATATCTTGTACAGTAGGCACATTCCAATCTTCCGTCACTTTTTTTAGTTTGTTGAAATCCCTAAGGCACCCTTCCATTTTCACAGATCGAATTCTCTTCCTAGCCGCAGCCAGTTTCTTTCCGGCAACTCGATCGAAAATCCTCTCCCAACCATTTTCCCAGTTCTGGTGAGCATCGCACATCTCAAGCGCACCGTTTCCCCAATCTGTCCAACTCCATTCCCGATCCACGTACGCCATCACGTTTTCCACGCACGTGCCCTGGCACACCGGCGTGCACGGCCTGCATTTCGCTCCGCTGAGTGGGCCCGGGCTCGACAGCGCCGCCACTGGCACGCCGTACCGTGCAGGAGGAAAATCGTACTTCCGATCCGATACGATGCAGAATGGGAGTCGCTTCGTGAGGTAGCTCACGTTTTGGGTTGTGAGTTGGGCTTTGAAGGCTGATTCTGAGTTGAGGTTGGTGAATCCGGCGGAGTGTAATTGGGGAATGAGAGAGAGGCGCGATAAAGCAACCGTTGAGGTATTGAAATCTCCGATGCCGAGACGGTCGTTAAGTCCACCGTAAGAGGATCCCGGTGGGACCAGATATTTACCCGGAATGAAGTTTTCTGGGCCTAACGGAGCGTTCCAGTAGCTGTCAACTCGTGTTCGGATGATCCAGTCGTACGTGAAATTTTTCTTCTGTTGATGTGATTTTATCATCGTTAAGCATCCTTCCACGAGGTTGAAATATTGAAGAAGCCCCTGCGAAACGCACATTCGATTTATTAATTTCAATCATAATCATAATCATAATTAGGATATTCATTAATATATATCTATTTAAAATGCCTTTTGTATATGGTTTTATTCTTTCGGGTATTTTGCAATTGCATACGTTAGTTAGCAACTTGGCATAGCATAATAGCATGATGCTTCCCTTTTAAGGAAGAGTGATTTAGCTTTAGTGATACTGCTTTCAGCAATATAAAAGTTCCATTGAGGAATGTGAAAAGCGAAAAGCGAAAAGGATAGGCACAAAAAAGGGAACTTGTGATCACTCACACCCACCAACCAAACCGAATCTTTTCCTAACTCTTACGAGTTTCAATTCAACTCCTAAATTAGTATTAGTATTATAAATGACAAATGATATTTAGTGTTTTAAGGACACTATTTAAATAGTTAAATGCAATAAAAAGGTATATGTAGTTTTTCGTATTTTCGAAAAATAAAATATTGTGTATTTATGATTATTTTTCTACTCTTAATAACCTTAACTAATATCCTTAATACATTACTACATTGAATATAAATACCCTTATAAATAAAGTAATTAAGCCAATAAAGAATGGTACAAGCCAAAAAGTAACATATGCCAAAAATAATTTAACAACAAAATCGAAGATAGCAACTGTGGCGCGCTAGATATACAGAGCGAACCACAGAGACAGAGGGAAGCTAAGGCAGGTACCGCCAAAGAATAAAATAAAAAGTTATTAAAAAGCAACAACGATACGTGTACTCCATAAATGGATTAAAAATTGTATAAAAATAATTTTATTAAATATTTATATGCATTTAACTTGGTATGTACAGTAATTTTTACGCCCAAAATGAATGTACACGAATATTTTTTCATTAAAAAGAGTTGTCACAATTACTCTCAAGTGCAAAAGAGGTGAAAATAGAGATGGAAAAAAAAAGGAAAATATAATAAGAAATAAACAAAAATATAGAAATGTAGAAATAATTTGAGAAAAATGAAGTGAAAAAATAATGATCAAATTGAAAATTGTTTAACATACTAAATAGAGTATAAACACTAAATTTTTTTAGTAGGGAACAGAAGGTTTTATCTATTTTACTAAAGGAAAAATAAGGTTTTATTTGTAGCTTAAATTAACTAAAGGCATACAAAAATAATTCTTTAGAGATAAGTATGCGATTTTAAAATTTTAATCAACGTCACACAACCTATAATATGGACTTGATTACGATAATAACTTCATATTGAATGAATTATATCCGTTTAAACTTGAAACATTTTGTACGATACTCTCGCACACATAAATGACTATTAGGTAGCCTAGCAGTTTTTCCTTCAAACCCACGTAAAAGGATTTGGAAGGTGAGTTGCGGAAGTAAAGAACTAATTAACAGATTTTTCTTAGGATACCATAAATAAATTGGATACCAGAAATATGTAGCAGGAACATAATTTGTAAAAGATACATTTGGAAGGGAATTTTTTTTTTTAAAAAAAACTACACTAAAATGATGAGAATCTGTCCAGTAAGGTCAGCATAACCGATAAGGACATGTGTGTGAGTGTTTCTTGTTTGGTAGGGTTCGATCCAAGAGACGCGCTTAACAGAACTCCCTACATTTCTACCATGAATTATTGATTATTTATTTAAAACTAAGAAACGAATGCAGAAAGATTAACGAAAAAGAGAAGATAGAATAACGAAAAAGAGAAGATAGAATAACGAAACGAAAAGAATATATACAACCGAATCCGATACGCATGACGATTTGAAGCAATATTTTCCGAAACATATCCAGAATTTAATGAAATAAAAAAGGTGAAAAAAAAATGTAAAGCCACGAATTAAAAACCTGGATTCCATTGGGCGAGTTATGCGCGGTGAGCACTCGAACGTGGGACTCATTTTCCGGCAACGGTTGAGGCTGGAAAATTCGAACGGCGGCGACCTTGGGCGCGAACTTCAAGAACGAGAATTTGTAAGCATCTCTATCTAACGGGCTATGAAGGAAGAGGTCCGAATTGGGGTACTCCTTGAGAATCTTCTCCAAAATGGAGGGTCCAGTGAGTTCGAACCTCCTCGCACCACCCACCAAACAAACCGCGATTCTCGATCGCAACAACTCATCCTTCGTAGGAAGAGAATTACCGTCGTTAACCTTTGCCTTCTGAAACGGAACCCCGAAGAGAAAATTCTGAACGGGGGAAAAAGATGAAAAGGAGGAGTTGTTGAAGAAGGTGGTTGAAGGGAGAGAAAATAGCATTAGGAAAAAAACTGGAGGAATCATGAACAAAACCAAACGCCTATCAAGGTTAGAAGCCCATTTAGTAGAGGGCACGATGGTTAAATTTCTGGGAATCTTTAGCATCTTCTTTTCGTGCGTTTTTCTCTCTCAATTTCTCTGATTAATTATATGTATTATTTATTTACGGCATATCCAGTGCTAGCTACCTGCTTTTTTTATTCCAAAAAAAAGAATTCCGTGAGGTTTTTGCATTGAGTGATAAACAATTGTTGTTGTGCTTTTTGTGGCGAAGGGAAAATATTCGTTGATAAAGTGTTATGTGATAAAACTGAGAGAGAAGAAAATGTGTTTGGTGTGAAAGGAGGAGGAATGAAGAAACGGAAGGAGCATGATTTAATTTGGTTAGAGAGAAGACGCGCGGTTATTTGGCATGATGAAGATAGATGAACGTGAGAAACGAAGGGGCCGGGTGGGAGGAACCATCCGACACTGAGAGGAATGAATGTGAAATTTGAAAGGTCTTTTTTTGATACAATTTTGAAAGGTCTTTGATGAAGAAATTGTCCAATAAGACATACACCTAATTAGATCATCACCCTTTTTTAATAGAAAAATTATAAATGCATATACGTCAATTTTAGATATAAGACTAGTAAATAGGAAAGGTAAATAGAAAAGAAAATAAAATGATAGAAGAAAGAAAATTGTAAATATTAAATATAATATAATATAGGTTCAATTCGGTAAAATTAGCTTTTAGCTTATAGCTTATCACTTATAGTTTTATAGTTTGTGAATATTAAATATAATATAATAAGGGTACAGTAGACAATTACCTCATAGTTTTTATAATAATAAAAATATTAATTAGTTTTAAGTTTCTTCATGTATTTAATGGTTTTTTTTATGTTCATTCTTAGGTTGAATTGCATTTAATTTTTTTGGGACCTTAAATAAAACGTAAACATTATAATATAAAATATATTGTCAAAATTTAATGTTTGTTTTTGCATATGAAGAAATTTTGACATTAATATTTTAAAGGTTTTGCTAACCATTGTCCTAAATAAATAAGAAACTCCAATATGGGTTAGGACAATTGATAAATTACTCATAAATAGAAAATTTTAACAAAATCATAATTAATGAAGATGTACTTATAGCATTAAATGTGTAACAATGAATAAAAAACTCCCGAGTAGAAATTTCTTATTAAAACGTATAGCATTCAATACTATGGGTCCGTTTGATTTGCTAATTTACAAGGTACAGCACAGGACAAAATTTTTTGTTCTGTGTTTGATTCAAAAAGCTGTCAAGTAACAGCACAAGTTAAGAAAAGACATAATTAACCTTCTATTTTTATTCAGTACTGTAACTACCTTCTCCATTTTCTCCACTTACAGTTTATGTTGTATTTTTTTTTAAATCAATGTTTACGTCATTTTTTTGTCATTTATATATATATATAATTAAAATAACGTATTAATAATAAAATAAATTTTAACGGTAAATATAAATATTAAAAAATAAAGAGTTAAAAATATTTTTTAATAATAATTTTTTTATATATAATATAATTATTATATTACATAAAATATATTATGTAGTAATTTATTAAATCATGAAATTTTAATTTTATAATAAATAATAAAATAATTATAAAATATCAAAATATTATTTTCTTAGAAAAATTTAAGAAAAATTAATAATATAACATGAAGGATATTATTGTATGTTGTGCTTTTTTGTTATGTGCATTGAGTATCAAACGATACACAACATAAAAAGTTGTGCTGTGCCTCATAAAACTTGTACAGTGCTGTACTACTTGTACTATCCTGTTCACGCATCAAACGCACCCTATAAGTACATCTTCATTAATTATAATTTTCTTAAAAAAATTATTTATGAGTAGCTTATCCATTGGCCATAGGATAATAGTTAGTAAAACTTATATTTTAATAGTCAAAATAAATAACTGTTGATAATATTTATTTCATTAAATGCATATAAATTTCCAAGAGAAAGCTTTAAATATAAATTTAATGCTACTTTTTGCTCAAAATTTATTACTACATAATTACTCCCTCCGTTATTTTTTATTTGTTTCCATTCTCAGTCTGCTCTTTTTTATTTGTCTTTTAAAAAAAAATTGTTTCATTTTATTTGGCTCTTTAGGAAATCGAAAAAGCATTTATAGTTTTTTTTCTTAATATACCTTTTTGATTTATTATTTTGTATATTAACATGAAGAGAAGAATTAATGATTTTCAATTTTCAATAAGGATATAGTAGACAATTATCTCATAATTTTTATAATAATAAAAATATTACTCCATCCGTTCTAAAATATTAGTCACTTTAGCCCCCAAAAAATTTGTTCCAAAATATTTGTCACATTTACTTTACCAATGTTATATTTATTATTTTTATACCCAATAGCTATTGAGTAAACTCCAAAGTCAATGATTAATTTACTCTCTCCGTTCTGAAATATTAGTCACTGTAGTTAAAAAAAATTGTTCTAAAATATTTTTCATATTTACATTACCAATGTTATATTTATTAACTTTTCTCATTTTTATTATTTTTATAGTCAATAACTATTCAGTAAACCTCATAGTCAATTGCTAATTTAGTTTACCTATGCACTTTTTGTTAGATTCTATACAGATTAGTTGTTCTTCTTAATCCATATGAAATCCTTTAAAGTGACTAATATTTCAGAATGGAGGGAGTAGCTTACCTATGTACTTTTTGTTAGATTCTATAGAAATTAATTGTTCTTCTTAATCCATGTGAAATCCACTAAGGTGACTAATATTTCAGAATGAATAAAGTAATTAGTTTTAAGTCTCTTCATGTATTTAATGGTTTTTTTTTTTATGTTCATTTTTAGGTTTAATTGCATATAATTTTATTGGGAATTTAAATAAAACGTAAACATTTTCATATAAAATATATTGTCAAAATTTAATGTTTGTTTTTGTATATGAAGAAATTTTGGCATTAATATTTTAAGGGTTTGGCTAATCGTTGTTCTAAATAAATAAGAAACTTCAATATGGGTTAGGGTAATGGATAAGTTACTGATAAATAGAAAATTTTAACAAAATTACAATTAATGAAGATGTACTTATAGTCTTGAATGCTACACTTTTTAATTAAAAAATTTCTATTTAGGAGTTTCTTATTCATTGCTACACATTAAATATTATAAGTACATTTTCAATAATTATGATTTTGTTAAAAAAATTTATTTATGTGTAGCTTATCCATTGCCCTTAGAACAATAGTTTGCAAAATTCATATTTTAATAGTCAAAATAAATAACAGTTGGTAATATTTGTTTCATTAAATGCATATAAATTTCCAAGAGAAAGTTTTAAATACAAATTTATTTAATGCAGTAATTGACTTTTTGCTCAAAATTTATTACACAATTACTCCCTCCGTTATTTTTTATCTGTCTCTGTTCTTTCTCGGTTCTTTTTTATCTTTTTCTTCAGAAAATCAAGAAAGCATTTGTAGCTTCTATTTTTAATATACATTTTTCATTTATTACTTTGTATATTAACACGAAGTGATGGTTTAATGATTTTCAATTTTTAATAAGAGTATAGTAGACAATTACCTCATAATTTTATAATAATAAAAATATTAATTAGTTTTAAGTCTTTTCATGTATTTAATGAGGTTTTTTTATGTTCATTTTTAGGTTTAGTTGCATTTAATTTTTTTTGGGAATTTAAATAAAATGTAAACATTTTAATATAAAATATACTGTCAAAATTTAATGTTTGTTTTTGCATATGAAGAAAGTTTGGCATTAATATTTGACAATGATATTTAGTGCCCTAAGGGCACTATTTAAAAATCCAAATATAGTAAAAAGATATTGGAATGTGTAGTTTTTTTTTATTTTCCAAAGACTGAATAATGTGCTCTTATAATTATTTTTCTACTTTTAGTAACTTTAACTAGTACCCTAAAGACACTGTATATGAAGACTCTTAATATTTTAAGAGTAATAGTCAAAATAAATAACCATCCGTAATATTTATTTTATTAAATGCATATAAACTCCCAAGAGAAAGTTTTAAATATAAATTGAAGGCAAAAATATAATTTTGGTCCCTTAACTTTTACTCAATGCTCACTTTGGTCTCATAACTTTTTTAAGGTTCATTTAGGTCCCTAAACTTTTGTTTTTGGTCAAAATGGTCCCTATCGTCACTTTTGTTACCAATTTAACAGATTTTTAACTAATGTTATTACATTATGTTATCTATTTATTTTGAACCATTGATTTACAATAATTTAAACCATTTATTTAGAACAATTTGGGCCGTAAAAAATCCATTAAATTGCTAACGGGAGTAACGACAAAATCATTTTGAACCAAAAATAAAAGTTAAAGGACTAAAATGAATCTTAAAAAAGTTATAGGACCAAAATGAACCTTAAGTAAGAGTTAACGGACCAAAATGAACCTTGAGTAAGAGTTAATGGACCAAAATGCAGTAATTGACTTTTTGCTTAAAATTTATTAAACAATTACTCCCTCCATTTTTTTTATCTGTTTCCGTTTTGAAAACAAATTGTTTTTTTTTATCCGTCGCTTTAGGAAATTAAGGAAGCATTTATAATTACTTTTCTTAATATACCTTTTTCATTTATTATTTTTTATATATTAACATAAAGTGATGAATTAATGATTTTCAATTTTCAATAAAGGTATAAATTATAATAGACAATTACCTCATAATTTTTATAATAATAAGAACATTAATTAGTTTTCTTAATAAGTGTGTATTAACCTTAGAAGATATATAAAAAGGAACGAAGCGAGTATTAAATTTTTTCCCAAAGTTTTAGGATTTTTAGTTTAATTTTAATTAATGCATTAGAAATTTATTCCCTCAATTCCAAAACTATAGTCAGTTTGGACTCAAAATCTTGTTTCAAAACAATTATTACTTTAGGATTGCAAAGTGGAATAAATTGTATATTTTAATATTTCCTTCTCATCACCTGTTTTATTCACCAATCATCATTTCTCTTTTTAATCTTTTCAACTACTTTACCTTCTAATTGGATACTTTGGTTCACTCATATTAAAAATTTATCGATATCAATGATTTCTTACTTACTATGTGTGAAAAAACCTAAATTGATTATAGTTTTGGAATGGAGGGAGCATGTTTTTTTCATTGAAAGTATATTAACCGGGATTGAACCCAGATACCGACGCACGCATGTCTCACTTTCTAATCAACTGAGCTATATAACAGAGACAACTTACGGTTTTTTTTAAAAATAAATGGTTTATGAAATTCAGATGTATTAAAATCTATTTTTAAAAAATTATTTTTAATTAATTAAAGCTTTATAAATTTAAGTTTTTTAAAACAGCTATATACAATTTTCATTTATTATAAATAATTTTTTAGAAATGCATTTTACTATTTTTAGTTTAATATTAATTAATTATTATTTAATGCATTAAATCTCATTTTTTAAGAATTTGTGTTTTATTTTTTTTCAAAATTTGTGTTTTAATTCTAAACATGTATTTAATGGTGCTTTGAATTATATTTATTTTCAGGTTTCATTGTCTATAATTATTTCCGTAATTGCTTTTAAGTTAAAACGCGAATGTATTAAATGTAAATTGAATGCATAAATTTCCATTTTAATAAACACATAAGAACTTGTGTGTGTGAGTATCTAAGTTCAATTTTCGATTGATATACTTTTTTATAAACCAAATATATGTTATACAATTAACGTTTTCCCAAAATTTTAGTTTTTTTTCTCATCATTAAAAATGTAACTAAACTATGTTCCTGTTGTGTTAGAATCTTATATGGATAATATTTTTAATTTTGGTTAATCATAATTAAATAACTAAATAACATTAAAGTACTAATATGCAACTTAAAAAGAAAACAATTTTGATCTTGGATTATTAGTGACTCTTATTATACCCATAACCCTATATGTAACTTTCTTTAAAAGCTAGCTCAAGAGAAGAGAAGAGAGTTGTCTAAAACTTTATAATGGTTATCATAGCTCTTGTTCTAGGTAATGTGAGACTTCTCCCAACACTCTTCCTCAAATCCAACTGTTTTGTTAGCCTAGTTGAACTTGTCCTTTTTTATTTTTTATTCTAAACCTAACTCTCCTCAAAAGCTATCTCAAGAGGGGAGAATTGCCTAAGACTTTGTAATCACTATCCTAGACAACGTGGGACTTCTCTCAACAAAATGTTCATATGTAATTTTTTTTTTCAATTATCTTCGGATCCTATTAATTTAATATTATTTGGTTATAATAACTTTAGTTAAGAAAATTGAATAATTATTTTATATTTTGATGTTTACATTTTTTTAAAATTATTGACATTAAATTGCACATGTAATACGGTTTGTTTAACAACCAACAAGTTATTAAACCGTTGTGAAGTTGCTTGATTCCTATAAGAATAAGAATGATAATAAGTTTGAAGTCGAAAAAGAACATTTGTTAAAAGAAGTAATAACTCTAAATGGATTATTAAAAATTGAGAGAGTAATTTAATTAAAAGAAATAAAAAAAGGTCGAATAATGAGGTTCAGCTGTACATGTGTATCCAGCAATGTAGTAACTTGAATTGATATAAGAATTACGAAGCATATATATGGTGATGACTCATGAGTCATGATGTTGAGCAGGATACAGAGAATCAATACTCATTCATACTCTTGTAATTTGTTATAAGTTTGTTGTGGCAGGTAATTTGTTTCGAGGGAAAGGTAACAGATCAGCGATACGTTTCTGATGAGTGAAAACTGAAAAGGACTACTTCCTCAATCCTGACCGTCGATCACCAATAACCTTTATTTAATTTATTCTTTTGTATTGTTGGCCACTCTGATCTTTATTTTTTGGCGATTCTATTCTATCTTCCTTTATCAAATGACGAAGCAGAAAATTAATTACCTAATGATGTCTGACTTGATAATATTTCATTTTTGGGGCACAGTTAGATTTTAATTTTAGTATATGGTTGGTATAGTATGGACCAAAAATTAAACCATGAGATATGATTAAATAGTAAAATTCAGTGGGAAAACAATTTAGCATAGTTAACAAAACTAGTGTATATTTCTTATATGCCTACTACTTGGGTCTTTCATTTCAAACTAACATCAATTTATACGTGAATACATATATACTGTTTTTTTATAACAAGCAGTTTTCACATGAATATTTTTAGATTTAAATATATTTTTGTTCTTTATAAAATATGACTCTTTTTGTTTTGGTCCTCTTAATTTTTTTTTAATTTAAGTCATTAACAATAATTTAATTATTAGTTTTAGTCCTTAAAGTGTAAAAATGATTTTTGTGTCAAACACACCTTTAATTAATCAATTATTTAATTAATTTAATTTATTAAATTAAATAATAAAAATAGTAAAAATAAAATAAAAGAAAGATAAAAAATTATAAAAAACAAAGAATAAAAAACAAAAAAACTAGTTTTGGTCCCTATAAAGTGAAAAAACGAATTTTATGCCAAAAAAATCTTTAATTAATCAATTATTTAATTAATTTAATTTATTAAATTAAATGATAAAAATAGTAAAAAAAGAAGAAAAAAAAGAAAAAAATTATAAAAAACCAAGAAAAAAAAAGATGAGTTTTGATCCCTATAAATATGTTTTTTTTCTTTGTTTTTTATTATTATTTTTCTTTCTTTTATTTTTTTTTACTTTTTTATCATTTAATTTTATAAATTAAATTAATTAAATAATTAATTAATCAAAGGTGCGTTTGACACAATTTATTTTTTCACTTTAGGAACTAAAACTAATAATTAAATTATTGTTGAGGACTTAACTTAAATTTTCTTTTATACAAACTAAAATCAAAAGAATCTTATTTCATAAGGACCAAAAATATATTTAAACTTATTTTTTATAAAAAAATGTCACGTGCAAACAAAAAAGAAAATGCATGAAACTGGTCAGGAGCAGGATAACATATTCAAAGTTGGTTATGCCAAAAGACCATGTGGCACACGATCAAGGAATTGTGGGGTTGAGGATGGGCAAGAGGGTCACAAAAAAAGATGAAGCTCTAAATTGGAGGGAATAACTTTAACCTTTTTATTTCAAACACGTCAACCCTTCCGTTGGTCACATCATCATCCGGTTTACATCCTTATAACAATCAGGGTGTATTTGGTTAAAAGGAGAGTGCAGGGGAGATATATTAATGGAAAAAAGGGAAGGAAAGAGAAAATTAAATTTTTAAGTGTGTTTAGTTGAAATGAAATGTAAGAGAGAAGGAATAGTTAAAAAAATTTTATGTGTTAATTCTTTTTAAATCTCTCTAATTTTTTAGGGAAGCAAAATTGGTCAAATTATTTTTTCTTCGCTCCCTTTTTATTGAAAACATTTTTTTTAATTAAACTAAACGTACTTTAAACACTAAAATCTCTTTCATTCTCTTTTATTGAAAACATTTTATTATGGGGACCGAATTGAAAATTTTTTCAATATAGATACTAAGGGCTTGTTTAAAACAATTTTGGTTTTTAGTTTTTAAAAATTGTATTATAAAACAGTTTTCACAAACAGTTTTTAAAAAAAGTTAGAGGAGTTTTCAATATAAATTTGTGTGTAAATTCAGAAAACTGAAAACTGAAAACCGTTTAGATGTTTTCATATTTTGGTTTTTAAATAATGAAAAACAAAAATTGTTCCCGAAAATTATCTTTGAAAACTCGACTATCAAACGGATTTTTTAGTTTTCTATTTTTAAAAACAAAAATCTGTTTTCAAAAAGAAAAATCAAACAAGTCTTAAATTTGCAAGTTATTATTTGTTGATTGTGTCACATTATAAGAACTAAATAATTTTAACTGGACCATCACGATAATTTTTTAAACTTGATTATGTTAGTGTGCGCCTAAAATTAAACCAAATGCTTACAAAGTCATGATGCTATCCAGTTAATTCCATTTTCCCTTTTATGATAATTTATGTGCCCATTCTCATCAACCACTATAAAGTACTATAAACAAACTTTTTGGTTTCGATATTTTCCCCATTTAGCAGAATTGTTTGCCTCTTCCATCCAAATTCGCATCCCTTCTTAGTCACTCCTTTAATTTGTCGCATCTAACTAAGCCAAAACTAGAGAGTTGAGTAGAGACATATGG
The DNA here is from genome assembly GCA_037177725.1 of Cyamopsis tetragonoloba. Taxonomy (NCBI): domain Eukaryota; kingdom Viridiplantae; phylum Streptophyta; class Magnoliopsida; order Fabales; family Fabaceae; genus Cyamopsis; species Cyamopsis tetragonoloba. Next base: position 85,271,599 of record CM074119.1, read on the forward strand.
TGATCTGCACAAACCACTAATCATAAAACATTACTAGCTACTTTAGTTATCAAAATTAATAAAACAAAACAATCTTTTTCCAAGAAACAAGTTGTGCGTGATGCGTAAAATTAAAGATAAGCAAGTCCCAGCTAACATTATACTTTTCCCGACCTAACATTCTAGAGAGTAACAACTACCAGATACCAACCATAAGTCAAGTTCACGCAATTTTTTATGTTTTTTTTTTTTCTCATTTATATTTAGATTGGTCATACATTATATTATTAATCAATAATTTTTACTGATGTTTTGAATACTTGTTACATATAAGAATGTCAATGGAGCACGTAACCACCAAAACACCACGCCTATTAACTGAAAAAACTTGCATTCACAATAACTATTGATGGTTGACGAATTGAAAATCAGACAGAAGTTGTAGAGAAATTTATAATATTATAATTGGAAAGGTTAGATCAACAAAGCATGAAACATTTAACTAACGTGTGGTGTGTTGATAGTTCATTTTATCTCTAAATTATATTTTGTGACCATTTGACAATTATTTTATGCGAGTTTAGTTTTGGAGAGTGGATTAATTACGACTTCCAACTATAAATATCCTGCGAATTAAGCAATCAGAAAACCTAATACAATTGATTGATAATTGAGTCTCTTAAGTATGTTGACTAGAGATCGAATTCTAGTCGTGTCTCATGTGAATAAAAATATTTTATTAAAAGACATTATATTTGATTATCTTTCTCCCTAGAAGGAATTAGTGTTCAGTGATATCGTAGATGAAAAAATAAATTGGAAAGGTTACCATAAAATACACTCATTCATTGTATAATAAGCAAATGACCATTGGTGATTTTGGGGTGCATAACCATTTTTGGGTCGTGGAATACATAACTCTTTTTGGTCAAGGTGGGGTACATAATTTAATTAGCTACAAAATTATTGACCAAAAAAATATGGTAGTCACTACTCATTATTTGCACCACCCGTCTTTCCTAAACAACCAGTATTTCATTTTCCAAATTTTTTTTGGAAGGGTTTTTTTAATTACTTTTGGAGATGACATTTTGTAAAATTACTTCCGAAAACTAATTTCCAAAATCTATGGAATTTATTTTTTAATGAATTTCTGAAAGTGAAAAGTTGTGATTAGCAATAAAGAGGGTGGAAAAAGCAATTACCCATAAAACCTGTTTTTGACCAAAACTTTTACTAATGAACATAATGTTGACAAAAAAATAAACATAATGCTCACTAGTCATGCCCAAAAACAGGATGTTAGACACAAAAAATTTGCCATAATTGTAATTTGCCCATTTTTTGGGTTGAACTCTAATCTGGTCACTGTATCTGCAATTCTGAATTGAGGTCTTGCACGCCATAGCAGCAGTAGATTCAGCGTTCTGGTAAGCAGCAAGCAAAAATGCAAGCTGCATCTTCAGGCATCGGTTACGGTCTAAAATACCAGGTCAATTTCTCAAAACCCTATCCAATTATCGCACTCGCGCTTCACTGATCTAGCTATTCCTTTATTTACATTGTAGGCTAGATGCATATCGGATGTGAAGGCAGATACAGATCACACTAGTTTCCTTGCTGGCACTCTCAGTCTTAAAGAAGAAAATGAGGTAACACTGTCAATTTTTCTTGCTTCGCCTAAATTCCCCTCGTTATGTTTGTTCCGTGAACACGACAGAGTGAATCTTCGCATCGCAGGTTCATCTGATTCGGCTTTCGTCGAGTGGAACTGAACTTTTTTGCGAAGGTTTGTTTTCGCACCCCAACGAGATCTGGGACCTTGTTTCCTGTCCGTTTGATCAGCGGATCTTTTCAACCGTCTATTCTAATGGTAATCGATCTCTTTAACTTGTTCTGTGTGTATTTCCAGCCGCATTTGAGAGTTTTCTCACTGTGAACAGTTTCCCATATATTGTGATAGCTTGCGCTTCTTGAGCAATATGCACCATTTTTAACTTTATGTTGGTATAGGTGAATCGTGTGGAGCAGCAATATGGCAGATCCCAGAGTTATATGGCGAACTAAATTCCCCTCAGTTAGAGAAAATTACCTCCCTAGACACTCATGCCGGTAAGATTAAATGGTGAGTTTGCAATTCCCGTATGCCAATTTATTTACTGTTTACTCTGGAGTTTTGCACGTCAGCTTCTATTATATATATTCCCATTGCCAGAGGTGTTAGATAATTACCTGAAGATGTTGAAAATAAATTATGTGGGGAAAATGATGAAATATCGTTCTTAAGCACAGAGTGATTTCTCTAGTTTAGGAATACAGTACACTTTTGAGTATAACCTGGAAGAATGCCTTGAATTATCTATGCTTTATTCCACTTATGGTTCCCATAGTATGGTCAATCTGCTTTTGTAGCCCCTTAATTTTTGGAAGCAATCATATTCCTCAGCTTTTGTAACTGAAAATATCTTCCTGTTAACTATATGCTCAATAAAGTATAAATAAACATTTTGATTTTGATACATTGATTTTTATCACTTACTAAATATTCACCACCAAGCAGTATACTTTGGTGGCCGTCTGGAAGGCATGATAAATTGATCAGTGTCAACGACGAAAATCTTTGCTTGTGGAGTTTGGATGTTTCCAAGAAAACTGCGCAGGTATGAAATCACATGTTATCATTATTTACCGTTATTTATTGTGATAAACTAATAAATGAACTCTTACTAGGAGGTGGAAGTAAAAAAATGAAAGATAATTTAACCTTGTGTGAAAGCAGATACTTTCTCTCAGCCTTGGGCATTTAAAAGTAAAAATTGAAGAGAAAAAATATTTAACATTACTTTAATGTTAAAAAAATGAAAGATAATTTAACCTTGTGTGAAAGCAGATAGTTTCTCTCAGGCCTTGAGCTTCACCCCACAGAATTGTTATATATGAGATGAGATATGAGAAGTTAATCACTTCATTTTGCTTATAAATCTTTAGAATCATTTGAATGAAAGGCATCATAGAAAAATGAAGGGTTGAATATGAGTGAAGATATAGGTTAACGAGTTTCCCCAATAACTGAACCCATGGTGCTCAGTCCATGTAAAAATATCTTAGAAATGGGTTGTACACAATGGATTTAATTTTTGTTTCCTAGAATGGGTGGGAAAATCAAACACTAATTTCAATCGCTAATCTCATGGCATATCTTCACCAAAAAGTTTTTGTGAGATGCTGGTTTAGATAACATTGTAATTTGTATGTAAATGTAGTTCATAAGTTTAGGACTTCAAACCTGGGTTGAGAATTTGATAATCGCATACCTGTATGTTTACAGCCAATACTTATTGTAAATGCCCCGATTATTTTTATTTTAATTTTTGTGATTTTGACTTAATTCTTTACCTCCTCCCAATAAATACAAACAAAAAAACCCAGGTACAATCGCAAGATTCAGCTGGTATGCTGCATAAGTTATCTGGAGGGGCATGGGATCCACATGATGTGAGTTCTGTTGCTGCAACTTGTGAATCATATCTCCAATTTTGGGATGTCAGAACGATGAAGTATGTAGTGTTCATATGACATAATTCATTATTTTACTAGTTTATTTTAGTTGGTGAAATGATAACAATCCACCATTGTCAACTAAACCAACTCTTTTCCCCTTAGAAAAGGAGTAAATTTAGTTTTGTTTGAACTTTGAATTATGCAGTTTTCTGATTTTAGGCATCCTAAAAGATTATTCATTGTTATTTAATTTTGAAACTCAGTGTATTTGGAAATGTGCTTATCCTTCTGGTTAAGTGAACTACTTGTTTCATTTTCTTTTCTTGATACATCAGAAAGAATTGGGTTTGAAAACTACTGTTTTCATTTGAAGTTCAGGATTAGGGGTGTTGGGTGAGCAATATGCATTCCCCTGTAACCAACTAGTTTTTGTTTTAATTGTTACCCCTTGGAATTTCTTGACTACTAAACAGGCTTCTTTGAATCACAGGAAAACTATTTCAATCGAGTGTTCCCATGTATGCAGTGTTGATTACCATCCTAAAAAGGAGCATATACTTGTAAGTATTGAACTTTGTCATCCTCATTATTATCATATTTGTGTTTACACCTTCCCTTATAAATGATTTAGAATCTGTATCCGAGATAATGTGTTATTAGGATTTTCTGAAATTCACCGATGAATTTATATCGGTTGTTAGAATTCTTTGCTGACATTCAATTACAGATACAAATATGCACATCACAGATACCTGTTTTTGCCTTCTTTTCCAATTATTAAAACACTGTAATTTGCATTACATGATTTTTCTTACTTTGGTTGCTCATTAAATTCACTGGGTAGTATTTTGCCACCTATTGTTCATGTTGGCAAAATTGAATCACTATGTTTGTACAGGTTACTGCAGAACATGAGTCTGGGATACACATTTGGGATCTAAGAAAACCTAAAGTTCCCATCCAAGAGCTTCCCGGACATACACATTGGTACTTATCATGTATAGTTGCAAGGCTGATTTTCTTTATATGTTATATCCCCAGCCCAAGAACATTACTTTCTTTCCAATTTCCAATCATCCCCATAGTGGAAAAATGAAAGAATATAAAAAGAAAGAACTGCTTTACTTTCCGTGCTTGCCATATTTGTTTCAATCATGCTTTCATGCACAAATAGCTATATATTTTTCTTTAAAAACTCCCGTCTTTAATGAAAATAAACTATTTGATATGATTTGTCTGGCATCTATCTAATTAGCTGTCTGTATTATTTGTATTGGCAGGACATGGACTGTAAAGTGTAACCCGGAGTATGATGGATTGATCTTGGTTCGTTCTCTCTCTCTCTCTCTCACACACACACACAAGCACAAACAATAACCTTGATTTATTATTAGGTTAATCGTGATCTAAAATCCCTAAAATTTTAGGGTGGATAGTCATGTGCAGAGATGGACTCTAGAACCAATTTTTCCCACACACTAGCATGTGGGCACACATACAAACACAAGCATACTTAATTACTTCTTTGATAGTTTCCATTTGTTGCGATTTCTGATCTGTATTGTAGTGAGCATTCTATGGGGATATTTACTTATTTGTCATGGAATGTTGATATTGTAGAGTGCTGGTACGGATTCAACTGTCAACTTGTGGTTAGCCTCTACAAACCATGATGAATTAACAACTGAAAGGTCATTTACTTACCTTAAAATATTATTAGTGTTTTCTTATGACTTTTTCTTATTCATTTATGTTATATTTTAGCAGCCAAGCAGATTCAACTGCCCGTTGGGTTGATCCATTACTTAATACGTACAGCGATTATGAAGACAGCATTTATGGTGAGGGTTTAAATTTCAATTCTATGCTTCTACAGACTTTCGTATACCAATTTTTTCCCTCCATGTTTCAGGGCTCACGTGGAGTTCTCGAGAACCATGGATCTTTGCATCATTATCTTATGATGGCAGGGTAAGACCACAAGCAAATATTTAGGCTTATTCTCATGTTAGGTACTTTTTTAATATTAAAATCTGAATCTGAATAAAATCTAAAATTCGTCACAATGCTTGCATTGCACAGCTTGATCTTTCTTTTATATTATGATCACAAAATAATTAATTCTATGACTTGTATCCAACCTGAGCCAGTAGCATTGTGAGCATGGTGTTGAGGTTCGAGTGTCTAATCTTTCCATGTCTTATTTGTTACTGTTGCCCTCAAATTAGGTAATGAGTTTTCCCATTCGCAGTGGCGCCAATAGCATGCATACTGTCTTTTTTATCAGACTACTTAGTTATAATCTTGAATTTATAAACAAACGTATAATTGTCTGTTTGGTATTGGTATAAGAACTAAATCAGTGGCTTTCTCATAGCAGTGATAACAATTCAATGGTTTTCTCGTCCAGTTTACTTATCTCCCTCCATTAATCATTTCATTAACTTGACATTTCGTTTTAAAACAGGTTGTTGTGGAATCAGTTAAACCTTTCATCTCCAAAATATGAAGTTCAAAACCAATTCCCTTTTTGCCAGCATTTGTCATCTTCTCGTGTGTCAGTAATTTCCTGCCTTGCGGGTCTTGAGATAAACAGATGAATGTAAGACCCAAATGTTAATGACATGATATGCCGTTGGTGGGTTTGACGTGGCTGAACAGGTTAATGTTACTTGCAGATTGCATCTTTTACCAGGAAACATTAATAGCTCAGAAATCAACAGTTTTTGGTTTATTTTTTTCCTTCCAACTTTTGATCCTTTTTTAGCCTATTCTTTGATAAGAGGGCATTCATCTTGTGTAATTCGTGTTATATAATCTTGTGAAACTACAAGTTATTTTTGTATCTCCGGAATCTGTCTCTTCATGGAAATGTAATAACCCTTTTCCTCAATGGCATTACTTAAGTAGTTTATAAATAGACTGTATTATTAGGAAACTTTGAAAAGTGTTAGATGGGACGGGCTCAGTGCTGTTATAAGCAAATAGAGGGATATTTTAATTGCGCCATCCCTTTCCAATGTATAACTAGTTGGTTAATAACGACTTTGAGTCTCAAAACCTAGTTTCTGTGTTGGCCAGATTTGAGTACAGCGTTATGTAGTGGATGAAGAATTGTTTTCAATTGCGATATAACTAGCGTGATTCATGCCCAACTGACTTGTTATCAAAACCTATCCAAGTGCTAAACTCATTAAGAGTTTGGATTCTACTTTAGAAACATGAATGCTTGTATTAATAAATGGAAGTCTTACAATAGCATTTGAGAATATCATGGAATTTTGTTGTTGAAAATGGTGCTTCGAAAATCAAATTAGTGTATTCCATCTAATGGTTTCGCCACCCCCGGACCTCAAAGCCAGTGTCCAGTATTTGCAATGTCAAGTAATCTACCTTACATTGTGGTCCTCATGCAATATGAAGAATATATGTTGTGCTCTATTGCCTTGGCCCCCTATTTATTTTCACCTTGAATTTGATCGTTGGTAGTAATTGATATAATAAACACAGGTAGATATGAGATAGAAATTAGAATGGTTGGCCTCCTCTTAGAAGAGCAATCCTAGTGATTTCATTTTGCAGCTGAATCTTTGTTCGTTGCCACGTGAGGAGCATTTACACCACGAGTTTTCTCTCACCTTGTCGTACCACGTAAGCGCACGCTCATTTTGAGTCAGCTTCTTATCCACATTTTTCTCATTCTCATGGTCAACAGGTGCTTTGACGTGTCCCTCGTGGCGAATATGAAAGACACGTGGCGAAGCAGCACTAATTCAATTGTGGAACAGAAGATGCGAGTATTTTTCGGTGACTAGACTTGGGGTTTGGGTGTGCCGTGTGGATAAGATGGGAAGACTTTTGCTTTCCAACAGGGATTCAACTTTCACTTTCCCTTGTTTTTTTAAGTTTGAAAATTCGGTTTCCTTTCCTGTCGTGTCGGTATCTTCCTATGGCCACCTTACCGGTGAATATCTGTAGATTCTCCAGTTTGGGATGTATAGCCCTACTATGCGCACTACACCCATTTCAAGGCATATCACAAGCAATTTTTTTTAGTTTTGATTTTTGCTCGAAATTTATGTTCGTTTTAGAATTAAAAGCATTGTTGTTCATCTAAACTGATACGAATATTATCATAATTCATTTTTAGGTCATTTGGAATATAAGTTTTATTTTGAATCATCTTTTGTTTCGTATGGATATTAATATTTGTTTAAAACATACATTAATATTTATTTAGAACAAAATTTATATTACGTTTTGTTATTGATTGTGAATTTTATTATATGATTCTTAGTATTATTTTTGTTTCAACTATTGTTTAAAATATTAATGGATGTTGATTTCCATTTTAATATAGATGTTACTCTCTCCGTTTAAAATCTTTTGTCTTTCAAGGTTTTTGACATATTGAGTTAAGTGAAAATTTGTTATAAATAGACTAAATAAACATGGCTAAATTGTTAGTTGAGTGGTTGTGTGATTGGTGATGTAATTAAGAGATAAATAATGAATAATATGATTAGTGTAAAAAAAAAATAAAGTGATTGCATTTATTTGTAGAGGAAAAAATTAGTTTTTTGTTGTATCTTAAAATTCTAAAAAAGTAAATGTTTTGAAATAAAATTTGAAATTTAAATGGCAAGTTTTGAAACAAGAGAGCAATTTATATTAGTGCATGTTTGGTTAAGTGTTTAAAAATCACATTTAGCCAATAATCACGTTCAGTTTAGATGTAATATGTTTGGTCAAAAATTCGGATCCACGTTTAAGGTCACTTTTCGCATTTAAAGGTGTTAAACGTGGAAGCAACTTTTCATAGCTTCTGGATTTGATGGATCCACGTTCAATCTAAACTTAATTTTTCAAACTCTAGTCCAAATACACACTTTGCTTTCCATTCTTAACAAAACAATAATGGTACTAAGAATCATATAATAAATTAAATTCACAATGAGCGAGAAAAACATAATATAAACTCGGTTTCAAATGGATACTAATGTCTATTTTCAACGGGTGCAAATGTTGGTACGAAACAGATAGTATAATCCGTTTTATAAGTTTTAGAATAAAACTTATTGTCTGGATGAGACAATAGGACAAAAAAAATAGATGACAATGTTTGTTTTAATTTATATGCACCTACGAGTGTTTTCAAGTGTTGAAATAGGAGATAAGTTCTAAGCGAAGTCAAAAATGAAAAAAAAATAATAATAATAATGCATATGATGCGCTATGAGATGTGAGTTATGCACGTAGTGAATCTTCTTCCCAAGTCGAAAAAATGATGATATCCTTAAAAATGGCTACCGAAAACGGATTGAAATATTTAATATTTCTCTGCTAGTAAAATATTTAATATTTAACCTTAAAAATATAGAACTATTTAATATTTTTTAGTCAATTTTTTTAACTATTTAATATTCTTACAATGGCTAAGAGAATTATCTTAAAAAAAATATGGAATAAGTTTAATATAATCAATCATGAATAGTACCATATATTCTTAATAATTTTTTTAATAATTAAAACAATAGAAGTTTTTACCAAAAAAACAAAACAATAGAAGTTAAATAAAAATATTTAACCTCCGTGTTAGTCTTCCATCATTTATTCATATAAAGTGTTTTTTAGTATTACCTTTTTTTTTAGTATTATCTATGATGTATGTATTCACCTTTTTTTTAATATATATTTATGTATATATTTATTTTGTGAAAGAAATGACAGAGGATCAATATGAAGATATTTTAAATTTTTTAAGGATGATTGATACAAAAATCTTTTAAAATCCAAATTAATAATTGATATATTTTTGAAGAACCAAATTAACATTTTTTATTAAAAATAATATGGAGAATTTCTTTTTGTTGTATAAAAAAAATAACATAGAGAATAGATCTCACTACTGGACTCCAATACGAAAATAATCGATTGTGCAAATGAAACATACAATTATTCTAGCTATCATAAAAATAATTTTCATTCTTATGTTTTAGTTAATATTTTATTTTTGGTGGATACATTGGCCATAACACTTGTAATCTTATAGCGTTGCTATTTAAAATGATCTTTAACTAAGTGAATTAGCTCAATTAATAGTAAACTAGTGATTAGTCATGATAAATAGAGTTCGAACTTCAATCTCACCCTTTCTCCCCTTCCCTATTCTAGTGGGTAGTGGGTGGATTTACCCACTGCTTTGTAAAACAAAAAAACAAAAAAGAGTGGCCTCTGCAGTTATATATTCTGTTTTGAACTACAGACAAATAACAATAACATAGTACTACTCCTACTTGGTATCTTTAGTAACTCCCACCCAACTACTCAAGTATCGTAACTATGACGTTGTTTTTTTTTAGGGGGAATCTAGAATCTGTTAAGTAGAGATTACGGGAGTTTACTTCATGTTTAATATATATATGTTCTCCAAAATATATATATATATATATAAAATGTATAATTATAATATAAAATTATTATCTTATTTTTATTTTATTTTATGTTTTTAGACTTTTGTATAAAAAAATTTGAAAATAATTATAAATTATTTTTAATATTTATAAAACCTCTATTTTTCTTGTAAATCAAACAAAAACATATGATTTTTTAGTCCCTTCTTTTTTATTTTTTAAATTAAATATACGTATAAAATATAAATCGAAAACACAAAATCATATGTTATTGCGAATTGGAAGGATTGACGAAACTCCTCTAGACTGATGTTGCACATAGGGATGAAATAGGTTAGGTTGAAGTAGGTTTTAGATGGTTATATCTGTTTGTTTATGAAATTAGAGGTATGAGTCTAACTTATTACTTGTCATAGACTTTTTTGAAGGTTCAAAAATTACATTTAAAAGTGTGTGTTTTTGTCCCCTAAACTTTTTGAAGTGTCTACTCAATATAAAAGTCAAATTTGTGACGGTTTTTATAAAAACTAGCAACGATTTTAACCGTCGCTAAATATGATTTTGTAATTAAGTACACACTTTAAAAATTATAGGGGTTTAAAATGCACAATTTAAAAGTAATTGCACCTGAGTGCACATACAACAAAGTTAAGGAAACTTATTTATTTGTAACCCTAAAAAAATATACTTTTAAATAAGTTAATGGACCTAAAGACATAAATAAGCTAGTAAAAAAATCTTTTAACATAACAAATGTACAATAATAAAATATAACACTAAAATTTTCACATAATAATAATAACATATATAATCATATTATAATTTATTATTATTATTGATAATATTATCATTATTTAAATGGGCTAGTCTATTAGGCCTAAAAAACTTTTTAAAAAGTCTAACTTGTTTAACTAAATTGACTTAAAAAAAGAAAAGTTCTTAAAAAATTAAAATGTAATTATTTAATAATTATTTGATTAAGGCTTTGTTTGATAAAATTAGCTTATAGTTTATAGCTTATGACTTATAGTTTATAACTTGTAGCTTATGACCTGTGACTTATAATTGAGTAGATGTGTTTGGTAAAATTAGTTTATTAAGTAGCTTATATTTGTTAAATGACTTAAAAGGACAAATAATAATTATATGTAATAAATTATTTGATAGAATAAACATGTAATAATTGACTAGAGAGTAAAATAAGAAAGAATTATTGAAAGCTACTTTTCATAAACTATAAACTACTTGAAGTAGCTTCATAAACTAGCTTATAGCTTATATAAGTTATAAGCTAGTTATTACTAAACATCTCTATTTACTCATAAGCTACAAACTCCTAAATAAACTATAAGCTAGTTATCCCACAATAATAACAGTAAAGTGATTTGGTGTTCCTCATCCAACAAAGATACAGATGGCGGTTCATGAAATGACACGTGTCACAACTAAAGTGGAATAGGGGTCACAAATGGTGGTGGTGGGGCCCATGCGCTCACGTGTATATGTATATATGCTGAGTAAATCTAGGGATTCGTAGAGCTATGATCGAAGCCCAGCCCGGATCTGATCTCATTCCCATTCCCATCGCTCTCTCTTTCTTTCCCTCTTTCGCTTATTTTCTCTTCCTTTCTTTTCCACCACACCAACGACTTCGCTTCCCTTCTCTCTTTCTTCCCTTCAAATTCCAACGTTCAACCTCACTTCTCACACTCAGATCAAATGCTTCAACACAAACTTTACTCTTTCTCTGTCTCATTACCATTTACTAGTAACAATTATTCCTTCACTGCCAGTTTTGTTGCCATTATTGTTCTGTAACTGTAAGTGGCCAGCCAGAGAAGCCAAAGGGCAAAAAGTGAAGACCTGTTACACAGTGCACTGTAATTGGCATAATTTGCCAGTTAATTTGTCAATGTCATTTGGAATTAATGGCGGCCAGTTCTAGAGGCTTCTCGACAGCGCAGTTTGATTTCAGGCTTAGAGCACGGCGTCTCAATGTTGCTCTGCCGCCGAAGAATCACGTGCTGGAATTGAGCTCGAGGAAGCGTAGAAAGGTGTGCTTCGACGCTGATCGAGTTCGAGTCGGTAATGGCCTCATACGCTGCTGCTGTTCCGACTCAGTTACTCCGATTCGCCCTGGCAACGGTGCTGACAAGAACGAGGAACGGAGGTTCGATCCCAAGAAGAACCCTAACATTCACAGAGTCAGAATTCAAGCCACTCCTGCTGCAATGCCTTTCGCTTCTCCACCGTACGTCTAAAACTTAATTCAACTTTATGTTCCTTGCGTGGAAGTTCATTGATATAATTAGGTCTCGGAGCTTTGCATCTTCTCTAAATGATGAAAAATAAAAATGATCTTAGCTGTGAAATGAAACGATATTATGAATGTGCAGTTTTTGTATGATACTGGATCTGTAGTTTGTACGCACTCAGTAATTGCTTCAATTTCTGATAATTTCTAAACCGGTTCAGATTTCACGTACCGACAATATTCTGGTAATTCCTTGTAGAGAGGAGTGTGTGACAGAAATGCAATTGGAATCATTTGATAGCCAATTAATCAGCATGCCAACATTTTCTGGGCATTCTTTTCAATATTCTCTACACGAATGGGAGAGGTGCTCTGGTTTGTGAGGAAAAAGACCGATAAGGCTACAAAAATTAAGATGATATCTAGTTGAATGCACAAATTTGTGGAGGTTGATGTTGTACATACACTTAAATAGCTTAATTATGTTTGATTTGTTAGACATGTTTCAAATAGAAACTATCTGTATGTTAATAATGTCATATTGCTGAAATGTTCTGTACAACCTTAAAGACTAAGGAGGGATGGAGTATATTTTTTTTCATTTTCCCTCTATGTTTATGCTTTCTAGTCGGGAAGGCAATCACTTAGAATAGTGTAGGGCTCTGCTTTACCCAGCAGAGTAAGTTAGTAACCATCACGGTGTTCTTGAGAAAATAAATGATACTTTGCTTGTGGAAGAGATTACATCCTCAATTCTTTTTTAAGGAATAAACCGTTGAATGTTAAATTTGATGTTGTTTACACGTTATATGACCTGCGGTAGCTGAAACTAACTCTCAATGATTTTGCTGCTTTATGCCATGTTGGCCACAGATCCTTTCTGAAGCAGGAAAAATTCTTTCCACGTTGCACACCAAGAAATTCAGGTCCGCAGTCGCGTGATACCCCACCAAAAAGAGGTAATTTACTATTTATATCCTTACTGCTTTATATCAGCCCCGACATTAATGATGACCATTTTTAGTTGTTTTCCTTTTGACAATCATGAAGTGTTAAGTATAATGTCTCTTTTTGTTCACTGGTTCCTACACAGACACTGGTATAGCAAATGAGAAGGACTGGGGTATCAGCTTGTTAAATGAAAATGTTAATGAATCCGGCACTAATGAAGATGGGAGTACCTGGTACAGAGAAAGTGGGGAAGAACTAGGTGAAAATGGATTTAGATGTAGATGGACAAGAATGGGTGGTCAATCCCATGATCATTCATCAGAATGGAAAGAAACGGTATTTGTAGTTTTAACGTTGAATGTCCAAGAATTTTTTTAATTTGTTGTAAAATGTGGGAATAAATTAAAGGAAGCGGTTTTTGTTGCAATAATTTTTGAATGAATGCTATCCCATCTTTTCTGTTTTCTCATGCTTAGTCATCAAATATTACGTTTGTTTAGTAACTATAAATCATCATTCTTTGCTTGAAAAAATCATTAGACATTGATAAAGGAACGATCAGCAGCAAATAAGGGACGACACTATCCACGCCACAATCATTTCTGGCCTCATCACACTTCGCCCGGGTTTTAGAACCAGTTAGTGGAAAAAAATCTCACCTGGATTCTAGAATCAGTTTCAAAATGGATTCTAGAACTCGGGTCAAGAAAAATTTTAGTTGACGGGTTCTGGAACCCATTTGCGTGTTGGTTAGGCCTGAAAACAGCGTGGTGCGAATAGTGGCAACATCCCAAATAATGAGTGATGTAGATCACCAAGATTTCTGTGCTGATTTTCTGTTGAGAAGTAATTATGGTTACTCTTTGATGAGAAATGGTTATGGTATTGTTGAAAGTCCCATATTGATTAGAGATATGGTCACTATAGAGTATATAGTTGTGTGACAATCCTCTTCTTATGAGCTAGCTTTTAGGACTAGGTTAGGCTCAGACCCAAAACCTAATATGGTATTAGACCTAGATCCGTTAGTGGGCCGCCCATGAGGGGTGTGTTGAAAGTCTCATATTATTGGGCTTCCCGTATTTGTCTACGGTCCAGATGTCTAGTCCCGGGCGTGAGGAGGCGTGTTGAAAGTCCCACATTGACTAAAGATATGGCCATTATGTAGAGTATATAAGTTGTGTCAATCCTCTTCCTATGATGGAGGCTAGAGTAATCTCTCAACGGTTGGGTTAAATACTACAGTAGCTTAGATAAATGTCTTGGTGCATGTTTGGTTCAGTTTGTTTTAAAGAAATAATTAATTTGTCAGCTCCCTCGGAGTTTGTTGAAAATAAGCGATAATTCTGCCTCCCCCCTCTACCCCTCAAAAAAAAAAAATCATTTCCAAACAAGCTACCAAGTATGGTTGTATGTAATAAGGAGAGAATCTTGCTGTTTGAGTAAATTATATGCCTTGAAAATATTGAGCACTGGATTCAGATATTTATGGAAATTGAGTTCTATCTTCTAACTCTTGTAGTAGCTTTGTAATTTGAAAGTTAGTAAGTTATTATTACATTCATGTATATAGTGCTCAATAACCTTATAGAAATGCTCATCTTTGTTGCAAGAGAGGTTTTTACTTTTCCTTGGATTATCATCATAATGAAACTTTATTTGGAAAAGATATTAGAATTCTTCAATATGTAATATTTTTATCACGTAAACTTCTGTTATCATTGAAGTTTGTTGAATATGATTATCTACAATCGTAATAACCTGAAATACTTTTTCCTTGGACCTTGATTAATTTTTCAGATTTTCTTGTAACTTTTCATTTACTCTCAGTTATTATTTTCCCCTTATTTTTGAACTATTTGTTGAAAATCTGGATGTGAATCTATGTCAATTTTGGTGTTAATCTGTTTATTATAAAATAAAAGGACGGTTAATTATAAATTGTTTTGAAACAATCTTCACATTTTTTTATAAATAATTGTTAATTATTGTAAATTTGAGTCTCATATCAGTCAAAACTGATTGTTAGTAAACCAAGGAGCTGGATAATTTCATTGACCTCAAATGTTTGTTCTTTATGTTATGAGTACGCTACATTAGCATTTTTCTGCAGCTGAACCAGGTATAACTTTAGTTGAATCTGTTTGAAGTATGGTAGGTTGATAATTCTTTTCATGATCGCATAAATAGGTGGATTCACTTTTTATATGTCAGATTGACAGTATTTATAACCATATCAGTAACACACCCCAGGTGGATTCATTTAATTGGCTTTATTGATCTAATTGACAGTGGTGGGAGAAGAGTGACTGGACTGGATATAAGGAGCTAGGTACGTTACGTACTTTATGCTTTATATAGCAGCCTGAAATTACTAGAAACTTTTATGAATTCTTAGTGTGTTTGGGGGGTGGGGCCAGTGCAGAACTGCAGATACTTCTGGGCATTGGTATATGATTGTCCTGTCCAACAAATAGTTTCAGTTCTTCAAACTTACTTTTTGACCCTTGCTCAAACATATTAGTACATTTAGTATGGTTATAGAGATTTATTATATATTTAATTGTTAATAACATTTGACTGATCTATGATTATGTATATCTATAAAAAGGTGCTCATATTGCCTACTCCATTTCATGAAATGTTTTTTTAGACCTACATAGACTTCTAAAATTTATGACAAGTGCAATGACCGGATGAATGCAACAACATAGACATAGTCAAAATAAAACAAATAAACAAATGAATAAGTGATATTTAAGGTCTTCGTAAATCCTACTAAATGATGGGGATGATGGGGGCAGCTGAGTTGTATTTTCTCACACCAACCTGTCTTTTCTCACAGTCAATAAGCAGATTGTGCTCCTAGCATGCTATTTGAAGTTCTTTTTTTTTTTTTTTTCATCGCTATTGTTTCATGTTCTTATAAGGAATGATTCTACTGCCTGAGTTTCATTTGACCTTTGTCTAAATCAACTATCATTATCGTCTAATGGCGTAATTAATTGAAGAAACGACAAGAACAGGGTTGTTACATCATTATTTGTCAGACTCTTAAATAATGTAGGGTTAAATATGTTTGAAATTTTGCGAGAATCTATTTTTCGTTGCTGAACTTTAAAACGTCGGTTTTTAATCCCTGAACTTTAAAAAAGTTCACTTTTAGTCCCTTCATACATTTTTGGTGACGTGGCAAACTGATGTGCTGACACGTAGACCTGATGAAGGACCCTTAGTTTGCCACGTCACCAAAAAGTATGAAGGGACTAAACATGAACTTTTTGAAAGTTTAGAGATTAAAAACCGACATTTTAAAGTTTGGACACTACAAACGGATTCTCGCTAAAATTCAGGGGCAAAAACATATTTAACTCAATAATGTGTATTTATTGTGGACCCACCTGACTCTTGTTTGTATAATCTTGCAGGTGTGGAGAAATCTGGTAAAAATTCTGAAGGGGATTCTTGGTGGGAAACATGGCAAGAAAATCTTCAGCAAGATGAATGGAGGTTATTACTTTATTTCTGTGTGCTGTGAATAAGTAAACCCCAAGTATTCTTAACATAATGTCTTTCCTGTTTAAATTTCCAGCAATATAGCAAGAATAGAAAGGAGTGCACAAAAACAAGCAAAATCAGGAACTGAAAATGCTGGATGGTATGAGAAATGGTAAGTTGATGTAATTTCTTTTAAGGATTGTATTCTGTGTGCATTAGTAATGAGTCAAATGCATTTAGAACTTCTGACTGTTCAATTTGGTTAGGTGGGAAAAATATGATGCTAAAGGCTGGACTGAGAAAGGGGCACATAAGTATGGTAGACTGAATGAGCAATCATGGTGGGAAAAGTGGGGAGAGCATTATGATGGAAGAGGATCTGTTCTCAAATGGTGTGTATTCTGATTTTCCTAATTAACGAATTTGCTTCATTGTCTTCTGCAATTTCATGTTGCTATGTATCAGCTCATTTGCTTCTTGTAGAGACAATTCTCTGTTTGTGTTGTTCGGTGAGTAAGAATGGGTTTACCTCTGCATAAAAAATGGGACTGTTATATCATCCTTTTCTACTTAACTCATTATAAAATGATTTTGATGTGTACTTAACCATCAAAATTTTTGTAACTATTATGTGTATGTTTGGTTTAACATTTGAGAACCTCAGACATGGGTTTAAAAGCTTTAACGACATTTTGGTTGCATGTTATCATGTTTGGTTCTGCGCTTTAATTGTATCCAAACACGATTTTGTCAAAAGCAACTCTCATCTAGCTTTTGCACCGAGTTTAAAATTTTATACTAAATTATATTTGCTTTTGGGATAGAATTTTTCAAACGTTATTACTTCACTGCAAACTTAATTTCATAGAAAATCTATTTCTGCAAAATCAAATTAAAATTTTACAAACGCTCACCCATACACACACACTTGATCATGTGTACTAAATTTTTAAAAGATTAAATGACTAAGAGTATGTGATCAAATTGTGGATATCTTCATTTGTTCTGATATCATACTATAGGTTAGTTTTAAGAGTGGGATAAGGCTTGTTGATGTTTTTGTATTAATATAACATCCACGTTTGCTTTCAAACTTTATAGCCTAACAGTGAATTTTGTGAACTTTCACCACAAAACGTTGTTCATGATGCATGGGTTTAAGATTGATTTTGATTTTGATTTCCTGCTATTGTCAATGGTTATTATCAAGTGTTGAATGATGACATTTTGTCGAGGGCCTCAGCACTGTTTCAATTTTTAATATTTTGTTTGCCGCAATTATTCTATTTCTTTTTTGTCTCTCGTATAATTGTAATTTTCCAGTTGACTTCTTTGGGTAGAAGGGGATTGAATACGAGTTCATCAAAACTTTAACCAGAAAAAAAAAGTTGATTTTGTTCTAGTTCTGAATTTTATCTTCTTTATGCTTCCTCCTCCTTGCTTACGCTTTCTCAGGACAGATAAGTGGGCTGAAACCGAGCTTGGAACAAAATGGGGAGACAAGTGGGAGGAGAGGTTCTTTAAAGGCATAGGTTCGCGACATGGGGAAACGTGGCATGTATCTCCAAGCAGTGAACGTATGACATACTTAACTACTTGCTATGATTGTAGTTTACTTGTAAAGTCTACATTCACAGTCGTTTCAATTTTGGTTCTTCTCATTCAGTAACCAAACATGTCATGTCCTTTAATCCCATTTGAAGCTTTGGTCTTGCTCTTCGTATAGAAATAATGAAATATACCATTCTTGAGGTATTAATCATGTATCTTAGACTCTGAGAAGTTGGAGAGCCCTTTCCTCCTGATTCAGTTCTCCAGCTTTGAGTTTTCTCTAATATTCATATTCCAATGGGAAGTAGCCACGATGGGATGCTTGCCTCTCTCTCTTTTACATGCTTGCTACATGCTTTTCGTTAAACCTAACTATATATGGCCTAATGTGTTATTAAATTTGATGCAATTTTCATCCTTTTACCAGGTTGGTCAAGAACATGGGGAGAAGAGCACTTTGGAAATGGGTATGGAGTTAGTCAAATTATTTGTTCATGATAAGGTCTTAAACGTGACTAGGACTATTAGACAGATCTTTTACCCAATCCAACGTCCCAGTTTTTTATGGACTTTCTGAAAATGCTTTCCTGAAATGTTAAGGGTCTGCTTGGTTCGCATTTCTATTTTCTGTTTTTTAGAATTTTACATAGGAAAAACTAAAAATGCTAAAAACAGAATTTCCTATTTCTAGTTTTTTCTCTGTAAAAAAAATTCAAAAAACAGAAAAAGACGATAAATATAGGAAATGAAATTGCAAACCAAACCAAAGAGTCCCTTACTTCTCTAAATTCTATGCCATATTACTTACTAATTGATTCGGGTGTTGGCTGTAACAGGAAAGTCCATAAGTATGGAAATAGCACAACCGGTGAAAGCTGGGATATAGTCGTAGATGAGGAAACTTATTACGAGTAAGAACATTCTTTTCAACTACTTCTACTTCTTTAATCTTATCTATCTATCCGAATTCCAGACCATGAGATGTCCTCACACTCAGTTGAGTGTGGAACTAATTTGCTAAATTCAATTTTTATTTGATGTTGTCTCTCTCATATGAAGGGCCGAACCTCATTATGGATGGGCGGATGTTGTGGGTGATTCGAGCCAATTACTTTCAATTGAGCCTCGGGAGAGACCACCTGGTGTGTTTCCAAATTTAGATTTTGGTTCACCACCGTCGCCGGAAGCTGAAGCTGACGACTCACCTGATGATATTGATGACTTGTCTTCTTCCCAATGAACTTCTAATTTACAAGCTCCAATATTTATTTTGTTTCAATTTTAGGGAGATTCTTTCATAACGAGCGGAACTCCATTTGTAGAAGACATATTTTGGATCGATCATTTTATTCATTCTTTCCATTTTGCTGCTTTTTGTCCTCTTGTTTGGCACTCTTCTTGGAAATTTATGACATGCACATTTTTGTCCGTGATATGATTGAAAATCTGAAATGTTTTCTTTCACTTTCAGATCTTTAGCTATTTTTTCTTTACTCATATAGGAGAAAATAAAGTAAAATAAAGATCAATCTCTTCCTCCGGTTATAATTGCTTTCTCTAAATGCTAGACACGAAGACAGTTTCACTTAAAAAGTTCAATGGACTCGCACACAACACGCACCCAATTTCTGAAATAAAATCTACTTAACCATAATGGTTCCTTGTAAAGAAAAATCTATCCATGCATATAAAAGGTTACATTCCTTTCGGCTAGAAAACTTAAGTTGCAACCCTAACCTATCCTATTGCTTCTAAAAGAAAGGCAGGAACGATGAGGTACAGTCTGTCAAATTTAACGTTTTTTCCTCAACGAAGATATACAAATTTCCCTACTTCCTAGCAAACTCATTTTGTACGTAGCTGTATGCCGAATGGTTCGCTCCAACTCAACTTCCATTGCTCCCTTCCGACCAAAATTATTATGAGTCCCAACACCACCAAAATTCAGCATTAAACAGAGGCCATTATGTCCCTTTGAAATGCACAAGATGATCTTTATGATTAAATATCCAATATGTCTTACTACTATAGCAACTTGAAGTTCAGCCGATGTGAGAAAAAAACCAGCTTTGTATTTTTTCCCTCTTTCCCGGGCTTAGACTTTATAAGAAACTCCCAAGTCTAGCAACATCTTAAAGGAACATGATGAGGACAAAGAATCACGACGAGAGCCAACTTACAGCAGTGCCGAATACAGCAGTGACTAATCTGATATAATTTCCTCCAACTCAGGATCCTCAAAGTTCAGAGTTTCATAGTCCGAAGTTGTTTCATTGAACATGCCCTTCTCTGCTAGATCATTCTGATCATCATCATCATCCATGTCTGGCCATTCAGACTCATCATCCCCATCTGGCTTATCATTGGCTACATTTTTCTTCGTCACATTATCCTTTCTATACTTTTTTGGTTCCCAGGTTTTGTCCTCTTTGGCCACAGAATCTTCACATATGCACGTAGAAGGATTCTCATGAAACCCCCCTCTACCTGGTCTGACCTCCTTTGGCTCCCCCATAAAACCTTTCTGGAATGTACGGACACCAGAAGCAAAAACTTCCCAAGTCAAATTACTTCTGTTCAAGAACAGCCGATAGAGTTTTTTAGCATTTGGCCGAATGGTTGGTTTGTGCCCAAAGTATCTCCTATAAGAAAATGCCCAGAAAGTTTATTAGCGGCTATAGACACTTGGGATTAACATACAATAAAAGGACGATACAACAACATACCTTCGTCCAGCTAATATTTTAGCCATATTGCCATTGTTATTGGTTACAAATACGTCACTTTCATCACAAACAATGAAGTCAAGTGCAGCCATGCGAGAAGAAAATGAAGAAAATGGTTCTAGTTCTTCCTTGGTAGCAATGGTCTCTTTTGAATGGAAATTAGGAAATAATGCTTTGAGAGGTGCCAATGTTTCTTCCCCTCCATATACTTCTCCGGATGCAACATAAATATGAACATCAGAACCATACCCCAACGCTCTTAGCATGAGACCAACTTCTTCTGGGGTTAATGGGCATCTACCCTGCCTCCTTTGTCTATCAGGATTGCTTTGCTGCATATCAATACTGCTCATATTATTCCATACTCCACATATTCATTTTTTAAAACAGTTTTCATATATGCAAAGATATAGACAAAACATTATCTATGAAATAATACTAATATCCTTGGCATCTTGCTACTAAAAGGGAGAAATACTGTTCAGATGTTAAAAGCGGTTGCTAATATTCATTCTACGAAAACATCTTGTCAGCTTCACATCTCCCGCCATTGTAATCGAAGTGAACACTGTATGTGAAGCTGGACGAAGATGTTATTGGTCATAAAATTTAACTTGTGAACCTTACATGTAATGTCTTCCATCTCCTCCTTATTGCGCCAAGTTCCTTCTGCTCCTTCTCTCCTCCACCATAATCGCATCCAGAAAATGCAAGCATATCAGGTTCAAATCTGCAGGAAAAAAAGGGCCGTCAAATTTAGAAACTATTTAATTGTCGACTGTATTTTAAAGAGTTAACTGCATCATAAATGTTACAGTGTAAAAGCTTTGTCAGTTAATCAATTAAGCTTGTGATATGGACATAATCTGTGTTTGAGAGTTTCTCAAACAACCTGTTCCATTTGTTTGTTTCAAAATTGAGCATATGATATTTACGTAGTCCAAAATATTCGTGAGTAAGTTTGGAAGTATCCTTGACTTCATCTGTTTCTCTAGATAAACAAAGAAGTACAATAATTGAGAGTAATAAATCCCTCTTAAAGAAACAAAAAAAAAAACAGAACAAACCAAAAAAAAAAAGTTAGGCTACTCGATCAATTAGCAAGTCTGAACATATAAAAAATCCCAACGAAATAACCACCAGCTGAACACCATAAAGAGGCTAGGAAAATCACTTTATCCCAAAGGAGAGGCAGGAGCAAATCTTTTCCATAAAAATCCCGACATTCACTCACATAAGCACCAGATAAGAATATAACTGTCAAAGACTTTTTCCTCTTAAATCCTCCAAAAGCTCAGAAATTACAAAGAATTTGCTCCAGATTATCAAAGCAAATCTAACGTTCACAGAAATGCAAGGGTATATGCCACAAGTATCTGGCAGCTAAGCAATGTAAAAAAGCTAGCTGCTAGTCATGGAATCAGAGGAACACATAACATCAAATTAGACTCAAAGGGTTTGTATGGCCTTCAAAAGTGCATGAAAAAATTGATATTGATTTTATACGAAGTTAATATACATACATAGATGAATACATATATATGGGCATGCCGCATCAAAGCCGGCTTGTCTGGCTACTAGTCCGATTTGAATTATGTTGCTTTCATATGTGACCCCCCCCCCCCCACAACAGGTTATGCTGATCATCCTTGGATATTTGTACAAATAATACACATACCCGCAGGAATCTAAATATGCTCATATGCACGTATTACACCAGCATAACAATTTATCCAATTTGGACATGCATATGAGAATGGATCCACACAGATATAATACTATATATTCTAGAGTTTTAGGGTTTATCACATAGATAGATCTGATTAAAAAAATGACCTGATCGTGCAAACTGAATAGGATAGAGAAACAGATAATAAAGGACCAAGAATCAATCAAACTACCTCAGGTGCAGCGCAATATAATGCTTACTTCGCATCCTCATCCGATGGACCAATTTTTCACCCATTTCATGTATTGAGTTGGTAAATCTTAAAGCGTGGTAATTAACTCTACATCTCAACTTCTGATACTCTGCATCCAACCTGTTTGCAAGCCTGTAGTCAAACTTGTTAAGCTGAACAGCCTGCCACAAAATGAAGCAAAAAAGTTAAATATCTTTCCTGGATAACCAAACATTCAAATAGCTATATATGGTCAGAAAAAGTTATCAGAATATAAAGACAAGAGTTGGTGCTGAGTAAAACTTTCATGTCTTTTTGAATTTCCTAAAACTTTCTAACAGTTTCGAGCTAACAAAACATCCCATTTTGGATAGCCAAAACCAGGAAATTTTCAAAAATGACAAAAAAAAAAAACAGTGCAATTCATAGAAATTAGAAATTATTAGGTTAAAATTTAGGGAAACAAGAGCTTGAAGATTTAATAAATGTAAGGTGGACCTTCTCAACCATAGGATGGCTAAAATGGATCAACCATATGACTCTTAAGATATGGCAAAGGGTTCATAGTCTGATTTTATTTTATTTTTTTATGCAAAATAAGAAAAAAAAATGTAATGGACTTGGATCTTGAAAATAGTGCAATTATATGATCACTTGACTGACAGAAAAGATTTAGATAAGACTTTATATTTGATCGGACAACCAAGAGATTGGTAACCAAAAGAAGAAAACTTAAGATTTTATTATATTATTATAGTGAAATAAGATCTTTAATCAATGGTCAATCTAGCAGACACTATAATATATATTATCTATCTCATAAAGACTCTTCCAAGCAACAAATACCATCAAACCCGAGAGATGAAGGTAGCTCCTACTTAACTGAAGCAATCTAATATTAGCACCAGAAGTAGTTTTAGGAAATAAAAAACTTACACGTTTTTTCAGTAGTACGGGTAATATACGATTTATATAACATCTTTCATTACACTTCCTTGGAACACGCATGTTATATGCTGATAGTGGTTTCCTGCCCTTACTTGGGAGTTGCTTGATAATTTTGACATCCTCTGACAGATATGATATAAACCAATCAACATCGAAGATCTCCGAGAAGTTACTGCAAAAGGCAAAATATGACATCATTTAATAATTCAAGATATATCACTGAGAATGATACACTTCAATACTTGGATAGCTAAGTCAAATGACAGTATTAAAATTGAAGACATATCCCAGATAATAGGTATCCTTTTCGCAACTGACCTAGAATCTTTCCAGAAAGATCGTTGATCCAATTTTGGAACAACAAGAGTGGCATTCAAAATTCGCGCAGCAACAACAGCATCTGTAATCTGCCAGTTGGAGAATCAGAAATATTGGCATAGATAGCTGAGTATGCAGAAAGTTTGCAATTAACAACAGTTATCAGACACATTACCCCAGGATTTGTGCTAAACTAGTTACTGAGACCCGAACAGTTAGAATCTAAAAAGAGAAAGAAAAGAGAAGAAAGAAAGATAGTTCTGTAGTCACAGCTGTCATCTTGAAACATATACTGTACATGTGCCTCAAAGCCTTTGTCATTTTGACTGTTCCAAGTCTTACATAGGCCCTTTTAGAAGACAATGGTTTCAATTAAGCGTTAAGGAATCCATGAACAACTGAATGAAGAAAATGTTCCAAGCACTAAATGCTCCATGATTCGTTTAAATAACGAGCTCCAAATTCAACAAGTTTAGACCCTCTTCTCATTAAATGCCCCATTACTTACTACTGCAGCAAGTTTACAGCGGCAGAAACCGATTGAGGGAACATATGCATTTTCCATCATTTTTTTAGTTCATTTCGCATTTTATAACAGAAATATATTTTAAAAAGTCCAAGACTCAGAAGTCAGAACCATGAATTTTTTTCTTAAAAAAAAAAAAAAAGTTGAAACAGAAGCCAGGTATCAAATATTTGCTTGAATATAATGATGACAAGAGTTCGCAGAACTACCCCAGTTCTTTGTTGATTCAAGCCTCCGCTGGTTGCTATCATCAAATATCGATTCGGTTGTGTAACCACTTGAGCTTCTGCCATATGAAAAGAACAGTCATCTGTCACTATCATATTCACACTACAAAATCGAACCCACGTTCCAAACGAAAAGTTTTACATCGCATCACTTGATTACTGAACCACGAGATACGCACTTGGAAACTTGTTGCTGGCATTGCTGCAGCCGCGGAAGTGCTCTGAATTTCTAGAACTCCAGATATCGCGACCTAATTTTCCTCCACCGTTCTGGGCGTTAAAATTAAAATAAAAACGCAGAACACAAGTACAGAATTAAGATCCAATAAGAGAAACGCAGAATCAACACTAACTGCTGCAAATACAAGACAGAGAAAGCCCTCACCGGAACGCGGAACACTGGATTTCCAATCGCATCATCCGTTTGAACGTTAAACTGTACAATAATTTCAGACATGAGAAAAAACACAAAACGGCGAGGATTTTACGACGATTATTCTGAAAATCGGAAACAGTGATCGGAGAGAAAGAGTACCGAGGTGTGTTGGCGTCTCCGGTGCATATCATCGGTATCGATGGGGGAAGGAGCTAAAAAGGAAAGGAGAGCGAAGAGAAAGAGTAAGGCGGAGGCGACGGCGGAAATTACCGGAATCATAATGCGGAAGCGTTGGTAATAGTGGTGGCGCCGCCGCTGAAACGCCATTTTCTCCCCCAAGCAGAGCGAAATGGGAGGAGACAACAAATTGATAAAAGAAAATTATCATATCATGTTGGTTGTTGTTTTTGTATGATAATAATAATAATAATTAGTTATGATTTAATCACATTCACTTGGCTATGACTTGGCATTGGCGGTGCTGTGCTGTGCGTGAGGTAGAAGATGGGAATCCGTTATGCGTGATATAGATATAGTAGATCTGTGTTTCTTCTGGAAGACACTTCATTGACAAATATGATATTCATGCCTGGGGGGTGCTCAATAGAAAATCCCTTGTGTTAATGTAGGAGTATTATTTTAGTCTAGATTATTTTTTTTTTGTAATAATCTAGATTATTTATTGCAGCTGGTTAGATAATTAAGAGAGAGAGAAAATATGTGTCTTTACGTTATAAATTTGTCTATTTGTTTTTTAAGTGTATTTTCTTTTATTTTCCAAAAAGTATGTAACGTTTTATTCCTTGAAAAATCATTTTTAATCTTTTTATCAGAATTACTATACATTCAAATTCAAATAATTTTTAGAATAAACACATTAACTTTTTTCATAAATCAACATGCATCTATAAAAATTTAAATTGAAGAGTTATTACTCAAAACTTTCTTCTCTAACTATTAGATCAACATGATGTTAAATGTAAATAAGCATCTTACTAAGTATATTAATTATACTTTTTAAAGTACTTTCATAAAAGTTAGAAGGAAAACATTTTCTCTAAGTAGGTCAAATTGAATTTCGTGATTTTATATGTTAGTGTGTGTTCGGATAGGCGTCAGATCACGTCAAATCACGTTAAGATAGATAAATTAATGGTTGAGATAAATTTAGCACATAAACCGAGACAGATCCAATAAATACAATAAAAAGTAGTATTAAAGTGAATCCACCTTTATTCAAACATACACTTAATTGAATTGCTTTTAAATATTGGAGAGAGATACTCGTGGTACGAATTTAAAAAATAATAATTTATCAAGGTATTTATTTTAATACACAAAATATTTTTTCTAATATCATTGTTTAAAATCATTCAAAATTATATTGATTTAAAGGTACAAGTAAAATGTTATTTATTATCCAAACATGTTACAACCAATTTCATTTCGGTTCTTTATCTTTTTTGAGTTATATTTTGGTCATATATCTTTTATAAAGGTTTCATTTTAGTCCAGTCCGACAACTCTGTCACACCGTTACAAAGTAATTTGACTCTGTTGTGTATGCTATGATTTTTCTGGGCTTGAAGATAAATGATGTAATTTGACTCTATTCTTATTAGGTCAATTCTGTCAACGGGAGTGATGGGGTTGACGGATTGGACCAAAATGAAACATTTATAAGAGATATAGGATCAAAAAGTAACCAAAAAAAATATAAGACCAAAATAAAATATACATAACAGGACTAAAAGATGCATTTAGTCTCTTTTTACCTTGTTCTTTCCTCCTTTTTTTCCTACATTATTTTTTCATTTTCTTATGGTTTTTCATGTCTCTTAGGGTTATATATAGTATATATGTGTAATATTATATATATTTTTTTTGATATTTTTAAGGTATATTATTTAAAATTATGATATTTAATTTTTATGATAAATCTCAAATAATATAAAAAAAAATTATTACCAAAAAAATCTTTATGCTAATCATCATAAATTTTTTTTATGTTTAATATTTGCTTCTTGTTTTTTTATTGTGTATTTTCGTATTTCTTGTTTCTTTATCCTGATTTTTTTATACATATGATTATTAAGAATTTAATGTTACGGATAGAATATTTGTATTTTTATTTTGTACGTATTTATTTGCTTGAATTATCAAACATAATTTTTTTTATATTTGTTTTATATTATGTATTTCATAATTTGATTATTAATTTTTTACCCTCCCCCTAACGTCATTCCTAGATCCGTCACAGGTTAAAATAATTAATGTACAAAAATTAAGACAATTAAATAAAAATAAATATTTTTAACTTTAAATAAAAGTAATTTTCACCGAATTAAAGACAAACGGGCTCTTAATCGTTGAAGGAGTCATCCATCGATCTAATTCTAATCTAAGAGTATAAAATAACAAAAACTATCGTTTCAACCATTTCTTTATTTCAATACTTCAAAAGAATCCAATGAATTGATTTAGCTGCAAAATTTTGAAACTTGTATCTGATTTGCGAAAAATAGAGGGAAAGAAGCTGGAGAGTAGAGTTTTATTAAATCATCTTGTCTGATGTAAAAAATGTGAAAGAGTAGGGAAAATGGGAGAAATAAAATATCCCGTCCTTTATTTGATTGTCCTTAAATTTTGAAGGGATTTGAAAATAAAAGTAGAGGTTAGCTTTAAAAAATTAAATTAAACAACCCAAAATAACCCCTCATTTTTTTTAAAGGTTAATACTATCATTTTTCTTATCTTTACTGAACATTTTACTTACAGTCGTTTATATAAGTTTCTTATCTGTTTCGAATAAGATCACATTTTGCATGTGGTAGTGTTACACAAGTTGTCTAGTCTTTGGACTTAAAAGAGAGGAAAAATTTTCGGTATTATTTTAATATGTAAGACATCATTTTAAATAATAATAAGTATTTATTTTTAAAAAAAATATAAAAGAATTTTAGGTATCGTTTGACCAAGCTTTTTTTCTTCTTAAAAGTCACTTTTTTAAGCTAAAACTACAAATAAAACACTTAAAAAAAGTCATAAGCTGTTTGACAAATTTATTTTTTCTTTAAAAAAAAATTGACCGGCGGCGGCGGATGACGGTGGGTAGCGATCCGGCCTTTGGTTATGGTGGTTGGTGGATGTTCAATAAAAATGGTGGATGTTCAATAAAAATAAAAGATTAAAAAAATAAGTAAAAACTCATATGTGTAGTTTATTTTAAAGCTCTTTTTTTCTCTTTCTTTAATTAAAAAAGTCACTTAAAAGCTTATTAATATTTCTATTTGACCCTATTTTTTCTAATAAATAAAAAATAAACTCAAAATAAGTCGGACGAAACGGTGCCTTATATCCACCGCCTATCATATAGCGTGAATCTGTCGCTCTTTATCTCTATTGTTCTATTTCTATTATTCTATTATTAGAGAGAGTACCTAATACAGGAATACTAAAACGAATTTACTCCTTAAGAGGACCATAAGAAGTAAGGCATATAAAGATTCTCACTTGATCAATTTACCTAAATATTGTGAAATCCATTTAGAGGAGAATAAGCACCGGTCAAACCGAACTAATTTGCTCTTTGAATTAATTAAATTTGCTGTCACCTATGCTGGAAAAAAGAAAGGCAGATTTTAGGATTTATCGAATATGACAAAGAACTTTTTTTTGCTTATAAGTATATGTCAAAGAACTTCAAGAAAGAAAGTTAGTGATCATATTAATGGGAGGTATATGTAAAAAACACTCTTGACACTAAAGTTATGGTAAGTAAATAACTAAAAAAAAAAGTTATGGTCAGTATGGGATTTGTTTTCCATTTTTTTTTAAAGCTGTTAGCATCTCAGAAGTTTTGAAGCAAGGTATCATTGATGTTTGGTAAAAAAATCATTATAGATTTTGACTTTATTAACAATGGAAAATAACTTGAGCTTTTCTTGTGTTATTTTGAATAATCGATTTCCCAAAAAAAAATAATAATTAAATTACTACCCTTGAAAAAACATTAAATATTATTAGTTGAAGAAGAGGATTATTCAGTAAGGTGATGCAACTTGTGTGGAGAATGGTTGGAGATGGTTTCACATTTTTTTCATTGACTGTTAAAGATCTCTTGTTTGCTCTGCTACCATATTTTGAACTCATTGGTATTATTTTGGTATTGCATCGCATAATGACTGTAAAAATGCAGTATTATGAGTTTCTGGGCTTGAAGAGGAAATCTTAACAAAATCAAGAGCAAGTGGCAAGGCTGTTTGGTTCTCTGTGATTTGAGTCATTTGGATTGTCAGGAATAATGTTATTTTGGAATATAATTTTTGAAAGATGAAAAAAAAAATGTTGTGGTTAGCAAAAATCGGTGAACAAATAGCATTTTCCAACAATAGAAAAAGGGCTAGAAGGGCCATTACAGGCTTTCATAAAGACTTATCAATAGAAATTGAGATCGACATTATTCGACTTCATAATTATATATATATATATATATATATATATATATATATATTTAAATAATCCAAATTTAAATGTGTTTTGGTAACTTCCAAATGATGTCGTCTAAAAAGAAATATGTCTAAATAGAATCGTCTAAATAATAATAATACAATTCCCAAATTAAATAATGTAAATCCTAATACCTTCAACAACAGAATATTTTTTTTTATAAGCAAATACTCACACATTCACTATACTATAAATTAAAATATTCTCCTCTAAATCTTCACTGCTCTAAACTTTAACCTCCTGATCTCAAGTCTTATAACTTGTTACGTAACCATTTGAGTTAAAGCTCTTGGTCACCCTCAACAGAATATTGAGTGCCCAGTCTAAATAATAATAAGAATAAAAAACAAATATCGAGTACACACTTTTTAGGGAAAGGGTTTGGGGAGTTTTATACTTGATAAAATTCAAACATTATACCTTTAGACTTTGTTTTCGCCAGTTATATATTAGTGTGTAATTTTTATTAGTTATAAAATTGATAATTTTAATATTACAATTTTTTTTAATAGTTTTAAGTCCAGGAAAAATAGTTATTTCGATAATCGATTAGAAGTTTAGTTAATTATTATTATAATCATTTATAATATAATTCAATTTTTTATTTGCATAAACATATTTTTATAATAAATTACGAAATGAAGCGGACCTTATTATTATTTTAATATTTTGTGTGCGTGTTTATTAGGGGTGTTCAAAATCATTCCTAACCGACGTATCAAAAACGAATAAACCGAGAACCGAATGAAACAAAAACCAAATAAACAAAAAATCAAACAAACTGAAAATTTTTATTGGATTGGTTCGAATTTCGGATCTCCTTAATCAAAACGAACCAACTCAAACCAAATTGAACTTTTATATACACATACATTTTTTCTTACAAAATTATAACATTATTCATATTCATACTACTGAATATTTAACAAAAATAATTACATAACTTACTTTTTCATAATTTTATAATATAACATCATCGTAATATTATATATTTATCATTTCATCATTTTTTAATAATTTAAAATTAAATTTTAACATTTTTAATTTTATATTGGTAAAATTTATAATATAAATCTTGTGATATATCTTTAATATTTTATTCAAATGTCTAAATTTATATTTAATTTAGTTTATAGTTGTCACAATCTTAAAATCGAAATTAAAATCGATCCAAACCAAACCAAAAAATATTGAATCAGATTGGTTCGAATTTCTTTCGTAAACCAAATCGAACCAAACTAAACCGCAAGTAAATAAATTGATCGGATAGAATTACTTAATCCTTTAGAACCGATGCAAACTCCACGAACACCTCTATTATCCATAGACACTGAAATTACAAAACTTCCTCAATATTCAACTCGATTATAAGAATAATTTAAAAAAAAGCCTTCTAAATATATTAAAAATGCAACTGATAAAAACGATTTTTTTAAACAAAATATTAATCACTCAATAATATCTATCAATATTTTAAATATTTATCCAATAATTATAAGTATATTTACAGAAATTTTGAATTATCTCTGTACATATAAAAAAATATTTTGTTGAAAAAAACTATACCAACTTTGATGATTGTTCCCCCTCAAATGAGATCAATTTTCAGTTGTTGACTGAAAATTACCTTTAATGCTTACAAAAATATTTAAAAATGTTTATTTATCAATGTAATTTCAGTGCAAGAATTCAAATTAAAGTCTATTTAATAATAATTTTATTATAAATAAAAGTACTCTCGAAAGAAATATTAAAAAATTCTTATTTCTCTCGGATTTAATTGTAATTCGAAATTGCTACTAATAAAAGTATTTTTTATATTTTATAAAGAAACAGACTCTAATTTGTTTATATTCGTTATTCATTATAGATTTTTAATCCAGAAAATAATAAATATAAAAAATTTCGAAATTAATTCGTAAATTTTTTATCCGTGCGTGCCAAGTGCAAAGCACGTGTGAACCTCATCCCTGTGAAGTGGGAAGGAGAACAATGCCGCTCTCCATTTCCAAGGGAACTCTGAAAATCAAATAACCATTTCCATAAGCATAGTACAGTACTAATAGTTACAGTATTAATTAAGTAGCAGTATACCTCACTCAGCAGCGGAAGTTATTTGATGATGTATTCGTTGACAGCGAAGCCCTCTTTCATACCTCAATTAGTGTTTTCTTCTTCTTCTTCTTCTTCTTCAGCTTCTACTTCCTCAGCTTCATTTTCTCTCGTGTCGTTCCCTACTCGTTCGCCCTCATCGATTACCTTTCCCAGTTTTTCAAAGCACAAAGGAAGATTTGGCCTCAGAGTTGAAGCATATGATTCCTCTAATAATAACACTTCCAACCCTTCCGGCGATTCCAAACCCCCCAATGGCACTTTGGTACTGCTTCCTCTTCTTACCAATTCAATCTTACCCCTATTCCCCCCCCCCCCCCCCCCCTTTTTCTAAAAAGGAAAAGCATTATATTTTTTGATGTTATACTTTATTATTTTAGTATAAAAATTAGGTTTTGACTCGTGAAGGGAAATCCAAGTGTATCTTCATAATCGGAGACGTTAAGCACATGGCATAAATTGAATCATGTTTGCATTCCCTACTACTTTTGGTGAGGTTGGGGATCTGTACCTCAATGTAATTTTACATAAGTGCTACTGATGCAAAATATGTGAAATCCTAAGGTTCTTCTGCATTACATGCCCAAGCCAAAGTGATTATTTTGGTAGATTCCAACTTAAACTATGATTGTATACAAAAATTGTTGACAAGTATATATCTACTTCCGTCAAAATAGTTATCTGATTATTTTCCTGATTAGTGATTTTATGTTTTGAAAACAACAGTCAAAGAGCAGGAGAGAAATTTTACTGGAATATGTCAAGAACGTGCAGCCAGAATTTATGGAATTGTTTGTGAAAAGAGCACCCCAACAGGTCTGTTGCTGTCTTGCTATGAACATGATACTAATCACTGTTAATTATTTGCCACAAAAAAGTGGCATTGATTTTTTCATGCCATACCACTTTTCTGAATGAACCTTATGTTGGTGATTAGGTTGTGGATGCGATGCGACAAACAGTGACAAATATGATTGGAACACTTCCCCCTCAGTTTTTTGCTGTAACAATTACCACTGTAAGATTTTATGAGAACTTCTGTTCTTGGTTTGCTTTTACTATCATTTTGCGATAAGCAACTTCTGCAAGCTACAATGGCTATATTTTGATGGATAGCTAATCTTTTGGCTGCATTGGCAAAGCGTTTCAATGAAGTGTGAGACTCTGCTTTGCCTGAGTACTAGTCCCTTAAAATTGGGTTTTCAATCACTATCCTTCACCAAATGGTTGGTGCAGTCATAGTTGTTTGCAAGTATTAACTAAATCCCAAAATTCCATACTTTTGAAGAAAAGAAAAACCTAAAAATTTTACTTGTTAGTTATTACCTGTGCTGCTATTTTTATTTCCCATTTGTTAGCTTTTTGCATAGTAAGACCCATTTCTAGATCCTTCTATATATTCTTCCCCTTACAGTATTTGTCTGAAGTCCTATTCTGGTGTTGTAAGAATAACATTTTTTTACCATAAGATGATCCAATTGGAAAAGTAGCCAGTTTAAACTGCAGTTCTTCCTATTTGCTTTTCTTGCCTTATTCATCTTACTTATTTCAGTGGATTCATCTATTTATTTAGGTAGCTGAAAACCTTGCACAGCTCATGTACAGTGTCATGATGACTGGATACATGTTCAGGAATGCTCAATACCGTTTGGAGTTGCAAGAAAGTTTGGAACAAGTTGCTCTTCCTGACATGCAAGATAAAAAGGTAACATTATTTCTCTTGTTTTTATTTTTGACATTGTGTTGTTCAAAAGATATCAAGTGCTTGTATAACTTAAAGGGTGAATCTTAGTATTCTGGTGGTTCAAAATATGTTGCAGGATATGCCAGACTATGCACCTGGTACACAAAAGAATGTTTCAGGTGAAGTCATTCGGTGGAACAATGTTTCTGGACCTGAGAGAATAGATGCTAAAAAGTACATTGAAATACTTGAAGGGGAGATTGATGAGCTGAATCGTCAAGTTGGAAGACAATCTAGCAATGCACAAAATGAACTTTTGGAATACCTTAAATCGCTTGAGCCTCGAAATTTAAAGGTTAATTCTACATTCTGTTTGTCTATATAAAATACTTTTTTGCCTTTATCCAGCTGATGCATGCTATATGCGTAGTATAACTTTCTATACATTGATCTGTCCTGTAACTCTCATTGGGATTAAGTCTGAAAATAAGGGCTAATGCAAAATTATTTGTCCATTGAGTGTTGATTTCTGCAATTTTTGAATCAGTGTTGAACCTTATGGTGGTGCATTTATGTTCATAACTAGGTATTCATTTGGTTTTGATATCTTCATCATAATTTTACAACCACTGTTGTTTATTTACTTGAGTAGGTGATATTTGCTTCTGTATCCATTTATCGTTGATTTAACATTCCTATTTAGAATTTAGGAGCATTATTATTTATATAAATATGTCAACTATGTGCCACAATGACCCATGATTTCATTGTGTAGGATTTGACTAGTAGTGCTGGGGAGGACGTTGTGCTTGCAATGAACACATTTATAAAGCGCCTATTGGCTGTTTCAGATCCTAGCCAAATGAAGGTTTACCTCCTCAATATCCCGATCTCCTTTTTTTGTCTTTTTTCTTCATCCCATCATGAAAGGAGACTTCATCAATTCATGTTGTCTAACTTTTTCAAATTACTTTAGCCCTACTCACCACTCTTATCTGGGTTGACATTGAATGCTTCAATTGTTGAACTCTATCATTTTTATGGGGAGTATGTTTGTTAAATGCTAACATGGACGATGGAACTCCTTTGTTTTTAGTACATAAGATCAAAGTTTTATTACTCGGACGGAAAGTTGCTAAAAAACTCATCTAACAGCAACTTCCCCCCTGACCTGATGTGCCTTTTTGAGTCCTGACCTGGTATACTTGAACTTTAGTAGGTGCTCTTTAACTGTGTGAATTGAGTTGAAACATACTTAGTGGTAAGATTCTAGTCCTGACTAACAATTTAGTCTGATTATACGAGGTAAATTGTTAATGATTTTCATTAGTATGAAATGAAGCTTTCTTCAAATTGATTTATGGACACACTTATGATTTTTGTGGGGGCTGAATAGCCTCCTCTTTGCTTGCTATTACTGTAAGTAGTATCATTTGAGACTTGTGTGTAACTTGCTTCAATTCTGATCTTATAGACTAGCGTGACTGAGACCAGTGCATCTGAACTTGCCAAGCTGCTTTATTGGTTGATGGTGGTCGGCTACAGCATTCGAAATATTGAAGTTCGATATGACATGGAAAGAGTACTTGGAACTCCTCCTAAGTTGGCTGAATTGCCGCCAGGTGAAAATATTTAAGCAGTCCTGATAAACTCGGCTCTCATAATACTGTTTCGATGCTGAAGCCAAGTGCCCTAATTAGATTTTGCACTTCTTTTGTTGATTGGCTGAAGGACCAGTCATGACTGCATTTTTTAGAGGCCCTGAACGGCTGGTCTCCTAGTAGTTGAAATATCTGGCGAAACCTTTTTCTTCTGGGTATGATAGAACTTTTATCTACAATTACATCAAGTTACTAAGATTTCCTTTAAGCTTTATATGAACTTCTTTGACAGCCTGAACTATGGTGAATTTTTAAAGCTTGCAAACGATTGCTGTTTCATTTTATAGTACTTTGTTATTTGTGAGAATACTGAATTTCAGTATCCAAGCGAGAACCCTGAAAACAGCTTTATTACAAGATGGGGAACTTTGCGTAGATCCCTCTTTATACACGCACACAGTACACATCCTTGTTCCTTTATTACACAAAATGAGAACTCAATGATCTTTCTTTCAGTATTTAAAAAAAAAAAAAACGAAATGCCATGAGAAGGATTTTATAATCCTTTTCATTGATATGTACAAAGTTGTTGGAAATTCACAAATAGGCAGATGGCTGGATTAAAGGTCTGGATGTATTTTTTAGTCTAGCCACAGGTATTAACAAGAGTCAATTAGGTTCAAGCTATGAACATTGACACCATACTTAGTTTTGCTCTGAAGTTTTTTTTTTTTTTTCTCAATAAAAAATGCCCAAATATTAGATGAATTTCTTATAATCAATTTGATTATTTTTCCTCGCAACTTATGATTTCTTTCTCGTCTGACAACTCACCCACCCATGACTGGTGATGCATTCCTCCCTTCTGTTTTGCATGAAAATCTCTCGTACCAAAAAAATATCTTTATCAGGATGGGGAAGTTTGTAAATCCTTTTACCATGCACAAAGTACCCATCCTTCTATGTAGAAAATACTTCCGTTGGGAGAAACAAATTCACTTCGGTTATGTCTGCAAATAGGTTAATTATTTTATAACTTTTTGCATAAATAAATCATTCCCACGAAACAAAATATACATACATTGAACATATTTAAGCGAAATGAAAAAAATTTGTAGCTTAAATGATAAAAACTCTAGAATATCTTTTTCTTAAACAAAATTCATATTCATATATTTGTATATTGTTTTAAAAGAAGGTTAAAATTTATGATTGATCTTTTATATATCATAAAAATTCTAGTTTAGTCCTTTATTTTTTTTCATTGTCAATTTGGACCTTGATATTTATTTAACGTAACAATTTAGTCTTTCACCTTTTGACTGAATTGAGAACAAAAAAAAAGATGAATTGAGAACAAAAAAAAGATAAATAACCAAATTGAGATTTAAATAAATACCAAGAACTAAATTGTCAATAAAAATAAAAGATTAAATAAGAAATTTTGCAAATTGTAAAGGATTTAGTCTTTAAAAAAAAGTGTTAACCAATCATGTTCTGAAACATAGTTTTAAAAAATTATCTAATAAAGTTTTATTCAAAATAAATGTTTTATAACACTCCCTAAATTTCTATGGATTTTTTTAACTCGTGCTCATAGGCACAAGATAACAATGATTAGCGACCAATAAAATTTTATGTAAAGAGAAGTTATTGAGTTGTGGGTGCGCATATAATATAGTAAAAAAAAAGATTTTTCTATTTATAAACACTTGAAATAAAAATTACGCATAATAAAAGAATATTAACTTCAATAAAATGCTTTAGTTTTTAGCAAATACTAAATTCTCTACAATTTTGTCTTTTTTTTAAGTTAAACTTCATAATTTATATATTTTAAAACTACTACGCTCATTACTCAAAGATAAAAATTAAAAAAAAATGCAATAAATACTTCTCACTTTTACAGTAAATATTTATAAAAAAAGCACCAACTTTTTTTTGTTAAGGTGCTTATGTAAATCGAAATTGAACGTATTTTAAATTGATTAGTTTTTCGACTAATTGATAATGAAAATTAATTATGAAAGTTTAATAAATTACTTACATTTCAAAAAGGATTAACACAAACTTTAACAAAAAAATAATATTTACTATATCAATTTCTCAAAAAATCTCGTAACAAAAGTTCACCTAAAGACACAATTTGGTGGCTTTTCAGAAAGGAAAAAAAAAAAAAAAAAAACTCAATTTGGTGTAGGTCTAAGTCTCAGTTAAGAGTGTTGGTTTTATTTTTTTTTCTTTTTGGTTTACATATGCGATCATATTTACTCTCTTGCTTAGTAGGTGGCTAGTGATCTTCTGTGAACGAAAATTTCCGTCTGGAAACTATATACCATCTTCGTGTTAATAGTAACTGAAATTCAGTCGAGTTAGCCGCTAATTTTTCATGTTTAGAATTTTGAGAACTTAATAAATATGTAAGAAAATAATTTGACGTCAACAAGTTTTGAAAAATTTACACAATCCGTATCTAATTCTTTAAAGGATCAACTAAGAATTCTTCAATAATATTTGTGGCACCAGGTTTCGGGAAATTATGTAAACGCTCACTCTTGAACCATGGAACAATAAAAGTTCAAACCATAAAATGAAATGATAGAACACGTGCCTGACATACAAAAAGTTCACAAAATTCTGCAAGTACCCTTTAATCATGATTCATATGTTTTAATATTGTTACCAACTATATCCCAGTATCTCTGTATGCAATCAAAATAATAATGATAATATTAATAAATTAATTTAAAAACAACTTCTCCTAATTTACATTCTCTCCGCACATGTGCGAACACTAGCAAGGGGATCTGGCTGTGAAAGCAAAACAAGTGGGGGAAAAATAAGAGGAAATAAACTGTCACTAAACTGAATCCTTCGTACAAGGAAATCAATCTGAACCAGAGCTCCATTCCCAAACAATTTACTTGCCATTTGCTTTCTTCTGAATTCCTTCACCAATAACAGAATTCAACAGCAATTCCATCATCAGTCTGATAGAGGAAAATGATGGTTTGGCCACTTCGGGTATGCGCGTTTGTATAAATTCATACACACAGTATCGCATTGTTCAAGAACTCCATTGAGAAGACACTTCATTGTTCCTGAGAAACAATAAACAGAATATGATCAAAATACCAGATGTTTAAATATTTGAAAAGTGGTGAGCAACAACCTGGTATGAGATTAAAACAAAACATTGAACAACATAAAAGCTAAGTACAAACCTTAATGACTTAGTCCACAAAATAATAATAAATAATTGATTACGTTTAACTCTATGAAACTCAAATGTCATTTATCAATCCTCAAAACCCGAGGGGAATCATTTCTTCACGTTTGCGTTCATACCACCTTTAACCCAAATAATTGCAAGCAAACTAGACATTGCAACCAAGCAAAACACTCAAAACAGAGTGTAGATATTCCAAGAATCTGAGTTGAACAGCAGAAAATTTCTATGGAGACACTTGAACTCAAATTAAGATATGGATTATACAAATGTGTTTAGGTTCTGCAACTAACACTTCCAATTGTGAATATAATGTTTGCAATCAATATTCAGAAGTGAGGCAGATCTAATAATCGGAATTGCACCTTATCTGATAAATTCAACTTCCCCACAGGGCCTTGTATACTACCCGTTGACGCACAAGATTGTGTTTGGGGGTAAATTCATTTTGGTGGCATACCAAAATTCCATAACGGGGAGATAAAGAGGTGTCATTGACAAGATTCCTTTAGTGTGGATGAGATGGAGGAATGCTTCAAAGGTGATGTGTGACGTGATTTTAAAAAAAAGTGTTCGACTCAAATGAAAAATTTCACTGTGCAACTAAAAAGCCAGCACGGCTGTAAACGGTGATGGTAAAGCTTTCCAACATAACCAACATACCATGTGTACCAACAGGTTCTTTAATTCGCCCACGAAGACCACGTTTGGTATAAAGCTCTACAGGCTGCAATCACCACCCATATAAAAAAAATTATTAGTCTAACTGACAAATTTTCAAAGAGCCAACTCACCCCAACAAAGTTTAAAGACACCAGAAATTGTGCCTCAAGAAAAATTCTCACCTTAAACCATTTAACGTCCTCTGGATTATAAAACATGTGCCTCACAGAAGCTTTACGTTTCGATACTCTTTGGGGGTAACTGCACCACAAAATGTTTACAAACTTCAAATAAGCAAAATGTAAATTCTATTTCACCAAGACCATACAATTCTAAAAATGGCAACATATGCATTCCATCCCAGAATCAATACTGAACAGATATCAATAAAAAAGACCACAGAATTAATGAATGTGCAAAGTATTCACAAGATTGAACAAACATACCCTGTCAGAATAACGCGTTTAAGGATTATCCTATCTGGATCAACAGTTTTCAGTGAGCCAACAGCAGCCACAGCAGGAGCAGCATCCTCTCCAGTTCTCTTTAGAATTATTGTGGGAAGAGGAGGGAATGAAATCGGCGCATAGACGGAAGCAACTGTAAAGCGCCCAGCATGGAGAAACCTCTCCATCTTGTTCTTGTCTGTATTTATGAACTCACTAGAGAAAACTGGTCTGCAAAAAATTTGAAATGTCTGTCTTTTCTTGAAGAGATCTATCAATCATATACCATGGTTATCCAAATTGAATGCCATACCTTCCAACAAATTGCCGAAACCCAACATGAAATAGTAGCTCTTCCTTGGATTTGATGGGTGCATCATATGTTTCATGCTTCTTCACACTACAGTACAGAAGTCACTTCAGTTCATGAAACATCTCTTGAATTTCAGAAACAACCACAACTTGGAATAAGTAGGGAAGCAAAAAGAACCGACAGTGAAAATAGTAAAAAGCACCTGAAATGAAGGACAGATACTTTGGACTCATGCTTCAACAGCCCACATGCTGTAACTGGTATTGTCTTTGAAAACACACATAACTTTGAAGCAACAGCACTCGGCACTTCTTTGATATGCAGCCTGGCATATGAGCCAACAGAAACACAGTCCTCTCTGTTCTCTTGTTCGAATTCTAAAGCTTTAGCAAGAACATGTTTCTGTGTTCTTTTAAAATTATCAAACTCAAAAATTCTGGCATATTCTTGGGGTAGAGATTCCTGATATTATTAGAAATGTCAGATTTTTTGGTTGTTAAAGACAATGACTAACTAAAAACAACCTCTAAAAGACACACATACTTTGGGATCCCATGAAGAAGTTCTAAAGGACTTCAGTCCCCTATATTTAGCAAACCGCTTCCTAGCAGGAACATCCAATGGAGTATCCACTTCATCAGGAAATTCTGTAACAAGACAAACAAATGCCAGTCAACAAATCGAACAGAATCTCTTCACAACAGCAAATCATCTACAGGCTCATTGCTGATCATCCCTGTCAAACTTCCCAACAAGATACGGAAGGTAAGAATAAAGTAGAGATTATACACAATATTAAATTTATATAAACAGTAGATACAGGCAGAACCAACATTAATGTTTTCGTTAAAAGAGACAAATGTAATAAACAAATAGTAGTAAGAATATAAAAGAAGAGAAAAAGCACCTTCATCTGCAGTGTGCGCTTCTTTAAGTTCCTTAAGTTCATCTTGTATCTTCTCTTTAGTCAAGTTATCTACTTCCTGGAATACAACAGGAAAGTAACCATCAGTTGATGATGCAGATTAGAAATCTATAGATACTGTGGAAATCAAAATCTTGCACAAATGAATAACAGTTGCTTTGGTGAAAATTTCCCAAAATACCAGTGTTGGAAGTTTGAATAATGCACAATGTTGCTTACTACTAGAAGAACTTGAAGAATAATATACTTTCCAATCAAACAAAAATAACAGTCAACAGATCATATGCTTAGTTTCCAGTTTTAAAATTTTCAAGGATGCAAGATCTACACAATAATTAGTTATAACTCAACATTTGAATTGATCCAAATCATTCTCTATGAGAAGATTTTCAGCAGTGCAAGTTTATCAAGTCTTGTACCAGAGTCAATTGATCCCCACTCTAAACACACACACACATTCAAAACAAGAAATATCTGTTGAAGATTTTAAAAGAATAATCAGACACCCAACCAAGGGCCAGGATTATAATATTTGGTGCCTTGACATATTTCAAATTACTATGAAAGCCATGTTCAAAATAATAAAATGAACAAGAACAACATGAGCAAGATTAATTGAAACAGTACCAGCATGGCAGCATTCAATGCTTTTAACTACTAAGTGTTTAAATCAAGAAAAGAAAAGGGGAATAGAGATTCGAGACTATCCAATGAGGTCATAGCTCACCATCATCACTGAATCATTGTCAGTTTCATCCTCAGAATCTCCTAACCTAAGTGAAGCTCCATCACCGTCGAATTCTAAATACTTATTTCCCTCTTGACCAGGAAAACAATCTTCCCTCTCATCTAACACCATACCATCGTCATCTTCATCATCAAAATCTGACTCCTCATCTGAATCATCAACAATCCATGCAGCCTGAAAATTAAAATAAAAGTACAGATATCTATCAATTCCATTTTGGTATTTTGTAAGCAAAAATATGAAGAAATCATAAATATGTGACTGTGTATTTCAAATAAAAAAGCAAACCCGAAAGCATTCAGAAATAAGTGATCAAAAAAACGAGTTCAAACCTGATATTCTGAAGTGCCACGAGGAAGAGCCCTCTTTCTTATCTTCTTTTTCTTTTGATCTTCATCAGCCTTGGCAATTTCCGCTTCTGTTGGCCATGTCTAGTTGTTATGCACAAAACATTAAACAAATGAATATTACAAATAAATAAACACGGAATGTTAAAATAATGCACCCTAAACTTGTTCTTAAGTAGGGGAATGCGACTTGCTCTTGTCTAAGAAACAGTGAAGACAACCAACAGGTAATTTGGCTACTCATTTTTGCTCTTGGGTAGTCATTTTTGTCATAATATAAAAAAATAAATAAATAAATAAAAAAAAATCAGCAAAATATAATTTTAGTAAAATTTAAAAAGATGTTAATCAAACAGTGATCAATAAAAAAGCTCGGAAACCAAATATTACAACTTATAAATGATAGATGAATTAAAATAGAGATGAGTTTAGATTATTTACCTGCTCTCCAGCAAGAGGGTCAGGTATGTTCTCGGCAACTAAAGCTTCCTGATTTTGAGGATCTGGAACCAGAGAACCAATGACCTAGAGCATTAAAAAGAAGGAACAGCAGGGAAATCATAAACATGCAAATACCAATAAATTGTTAAAGAAGGTACACAATTAAGAAACAAAACAGAAAATTGAAAGATCTCAAAGTCCAAGTCTTGCATGAGCAGCAGATATTAGAA
Organism: Cyamopsis tetragonoloba; assembly: GCA_037177725.1. NCBI lineage: Eukaryota > Viridiplantae > Streptophyta > Magnoliopsida > Fabales > Fabaceae > Cyamopsis > Cyamopsis tetragonoloba. The sequence continues at coordinate 85,314,016 of CM074119.1, forward strand.
TTTCACTAAATTGAATTTAAGAGGGAGGTGTATGGATGTTTTCATATTGACAAAAAAACTAACTTATGAATAGGAATATCAACCAAGGCACATGAATTTACCTTTCCCTTCTACTTATCTACTACTTATTTAGAGGTGGAACAACCATATATTAGACAAAGACACTAGTTAAATATAATATTTATCAAATCAATATTATGTTTCAATATTCATATGCAAGAGCAAGATTTTATTCATACACTTAACATATACATATTATATTTATTCTTCATATATTGTTAAATATTTACAATTTTACAATATATATGTACAAAACCCGGTTGAACCTCAAAATCTCATGCCTCTTCCTTTAACAGTTCAATGGCAACTTTGGATCTGAAAACATTGGCTAAAAGTCCATACCTCCATATCAAGCATGTCATCAGAATCCATTAAGTCCTGATTTTTCCTTGAATTCAAAGGACAGGGATCCTTAAGAACTTCAATTTTACACATTTGGAAATCTCCTGCACCTGAAACATGGACCTGACAAAAAACAAGAATGTGAGACAACAAACGGAACAGATCAACTATAATTGCAAATCAATGACCATGCCGATTACCAGTTGATTCACTGAGAGGCTACGAGCACGAAGATAACCAGTGAGAAGGAGGGTACATTTTTCAGAGCTCCCATCATATACTGCATCAACCTGTCATTTAGGGTGTTTAACGCGATAGTCAGAATAAAAAACTATATGTGAACTGACAGCATCAATCAACATATGAACAAATTACAGGAGGACTCTTGAAAGAAAGTACATGTCATCATACAATTATTTGATAACTCGGGTGTTAAACTATAATCTCCAGGACCCAGGCTTGCTTATTATCGCTATGAAATTTAAATTCATTATGCAGCCTAATATGAAACATGATTCAAACCAACACAACTAGAAAGTTTATACCAGGGAGTGTTTGTTTCAAGGCATATGATTATGCTGTTCACAGAAATGATATTTCTAAGATTACTATGACCAAGAATGTTAATTGCAGATAAACTCAAATATATCTATGGTTAATATTTCATATTTAAAAACATAATACTTAAAAGACAGGAGAAAGAATGCGGTAGAAGGAAGTGGGAACGGAAGTTGATGATTGGGTTCGTTTCAAGATAACCTCCATTCCAACAGGAAAGCAACAAACTCAACAAGGAAAACATGGGCATGTTAATTTACTAACAAGGAATAATGCATAGGAATATTTTTTAAGCTGGTACTAAACATGGGAATGTCATATTTCCAAACTCACATTTCCAGGAATAACTCCACAAACCTTGAAATGAACACATCATAGAAGTTCAGAGGGATGAGCATAAATCCAAACCTTTTGAGCCATGAGGTAAGATCTTTGAGTTCTCCAATGAGGAACTTTCATCCTTTGCTCTTTAAAGAGCCACAAAAACTGAAATTGTGAAGAGAGAAGAAGTGTTAGGCTTAGTCCATCACACTGGTGACTGGACATACATTTGATGACAAGTTCAGCAGGTGCAATCAGAATTTTCAGCAGACAAGGGATGAAATAGTTACCTTGTGCAACTCATCCTTTGTATCAGCTGGATAAAATTTACAATCCTCAGGAAATTCAGAGGTAAGACTAGATATGCACATCTTCTTTAGTTCATTTCTTTGTTTAAGCTCAGAAGGTAAATCCTGAAGACACAAATGGAAAATCCACATCAAATTTCAAAAATCAATTTGAACAAGAAACAACTGTAACAGTGCATTCATAAGTTCAAAAATATAAGATCCACCAAAACTTACACGAACAAAGACAGCAGTGCTTGGTAAACCAAGGGACCTAAATACAGAAAGGCATTGTTTTCCAAATGAATCGATGTGGTAAGAATCAGTTTCTTCGCACAAAGATCTTGCAGAGGCCACAAAAACCAGTAGATCAGCAACCTACAAAGCAAATAGTGTGCAGCAGCAATTAACACCCACAGTTTCCACACCCTTGAACTTGAACCCATAAAACAACACAAAAATACACCATAATACCTTAGCCATTTCCATGCATGATTGTAGATCACCATGAGGTGCTTTTAGAACCTGTAGCGTAGAACATTTGGTCAATCTTGTAAAATCCTATCCACCATATTAAACTTGGGAAAACGAATTTATACAAAACGCATAACTAAATATTCATTGAATAGGTGTATAAGTTCCAATTATGCACTCATTTCCCAATTATCCAGTGCAGGTCCTAATACTAATATTCATATAAAAGAAAAATAAACACAATCTGAACTTCACAACACCATATCATTAAAAATGAATATTAACTATATGTGTGATTTTCTTTAAGCTGTTCACTCGAACCATGTTGTATCCATATAAACTTACATTTAAATTACACACAATACCAGAAAGAAATGCCTGCATATAAATTTACATTCAAATTTACAGATCCACCTCCATATACAAAAATGTAGAAACACCATTAAACAAAATTAGAGCAAGAGAATAAGGCATCAATACGACATACCGTAATTCTTGTCCTATAATCAGTGGAAGCAACTGTTCCTGACAGTACCCCAGAAGAGTCTTTAGATAACAATGACAAGAGATCATCAGCAAGTGACTGTAAATCCACAGATGCAGAGAGTGCAAAGAGAACCTATGAAGAACAAAAGTTAACATAAGAATGTAGATGAGTGTCAAATTCAGTTCAGCAAAAGCAAAATTTCACTCACAACTACTCGAGGAGGACTTCTCGACCCACTCAGTTCTCTTTTTTCTTTCAAAACAGCAGCTCTCTTCTGTTCACGTATCTGTAAATTTACTAACCAGTTAGCGACTCTGAAAAAAAAAAACAACGCAAAAGAAGCAATAGGATTATACAATTCGAAGAAAAGAGACTAATACCATTTTATTTCTCTGAATTCTAGCAGCGCGGGCTCCCTTACCAACATTGCGCTCTGATTTTGCGATTGCTATTCTATCTAAACAAGCCATGAAAAACTGAACGTTAATTCACATAAAACAGGAGGAAAAAATGCTAACGTCATGATGAATTACAGACCTTTGGCAGATGTTTTATGAAGATGGCGAGAAGATTTAGAAGAGAAACGAGACTTGTGAGGCTTGTTGACTTGAACGCGTGATCCTCCCATGGTGGTCGTGGCCGCTGCCTCCCTTCTACTCTCTGTCTGATCTTTCGATCTAAGTTACAAAACCCTATTTAAGACCAGCGACGGGGTTTAAAAACTAAAAAACAAAAACAAAAATTAAATTAATCGAAAATTTTAAAACATTTATCTTATCTTATCTTAATGTGTTTCGACATCAAACTTATTTAAATATTTATATAATAAATTATTTTTAAATGAGAATTATTTTTAGATAAAATTATAAAATTTACTTTAATAAGTTAAAAATAAATTATTTCATGGAATTTATAAAAATAAATTAAAATAATTTATAAGGTAGTGTTTGGCCCAGTTTTTTTTTGTTTCTCTTCTTCTTATAAGTAAAAGTTGGGCCAAACATGTGGCAAATCTCTTTGTGAGTCGATTGTAATTAATACTCAAATATTCTAATTAACACTTGAAATCTTCAGTATCTTTTCCTTCTCTTTGTAAAAATAGCAATTTACTAAAATATTCAAAAAAAATTCTTCTCATTTATCGATTATTTATTTCACTTTAATATTTATGAATTTTATTGTTATTTAAAAAGTTTACATATTTAAAAATTTATAATGTTAAATAATTATTTTGATAAATTTATATTGTGTTTAGTTTTTTTTTAAAATAAAATATTGAGTTTTATCAAATAAGTATTTTTTATTGTAACTTTCATTTTAAAAATAATTATATTTATAATTTATTTTCTTATATCAAAGATATGTGACAGCTAATGATAAATAACTTAAAAAAATTGACACAAAATTTTATCAAACAAATAGCTTTATACTTATAAATAACTTATAAAGTATTAAATAATGAAACTGTCAAACAATTTTTAGCTTTTTTTTTAAAACACTTATTTTCAGCTTTTACTTAAAAGTCGCTTATAAACCAAAAATAAGCCGGGTCAAACGGAGCCTAAGAATCTACAAACTATTTTCATAAGTTGCACATAAACTCTTTTAAACAATGCCTTAATTCTTAATAATATATAATTCAGAATCTTTTATTGAACATTTTTATGAGGTATTATCACTTTATTAATTGCTTATTAAAAAAATTCTATTTACTGTTTTCAAAAGAAATTAAATTTATATTTTTTAGTTTTTTAAAATTGTATTTAAGAAATTAAAATATAAAATATAAAGAAACTAAATTTATAAGATAAAAAGCATAAAAACTAAAACTTTTGTATTAAAAAAATTAAAACTTATATGTGTTTTTTTTTATAACCACGGGTTTCCCCACATTTAAGATAAAACTGATCTCATTCGCATTATGTGGTTGGCGCTAGCTCCTAAGAATTTGACATAAGTAAGATTCGAACATGGGTTCTCCCAGTGTGGACCATTTGCCCTATAAACTTAACATGATCTTACACCGTTAAGTCAACCATTGGAGTTAGGTTTATTTAACTCAAAAATTTTAGAGATTAATCGAGTTTTTATAAAATATTTTTTTAAAATTGAATTTAAAACATAAAAACAAATTGAGGAGATACCTGAAAAAAAAAACTAAAACTTAAAATTGAAACAGAATTTTAAAACGTAAAAAAACTAAAAAAAAATGAGAGATAATTTATCTAACAAATTTTTTTTATTGATTTAGTTTAATTTTTTTAAAACAAAGGAAGCAAAAAAATAAAAAAAATAAAGAGAAAAAATAAGCTAAGATTCTCTTAGGAATGCAATAATTTAGTTTACTAATATTATATAATAATAAGGATTTTTCTAACATGTGCAATATTGCACAAGTTAAGAAACATAAATAAAATAAGACAAATGATATTTAGTGCCCTAAGGGCACTATTTAAGGACCCAAATGTAGTAAAAAAAAACATTGGAATGTGTAGTTTTTCGTATTCCCGAGAGACAGAACAATGTACTCTTATGATTATTTTTATACTTTTAGTAACTTTAACTAGTGCCCTTAGGGCACTGTATACCAAGACCCATAAAATAAAACACAATATTAATTGTATGTCAAATTCAATCACATTAAATTTTTGTTTTTCTCAAGAGTTTTTTTCTACTTATTATTTTTTAACATGTGCAAGGTTAAAAAACCATAATAATAATAATAAGGGTTTTGCTATCCATTACCCTTAGAGTAATGGTTAAACAACTTATTAATAAAAATTTGGTCTGGAAAAGTGTATACTATTTAATAATATGCAATTATTTTTAATTTATTTTAAATATAAATTTTTTATTAATTGATTGCTTATAGAGCAATACTTAGCAAAATCCTAATAATAATAATAATAATAATAATATTCTTTAAATCTGAATTCTAAAGATAAAAAACAAGGCAAACATATATATTTTTGGATTAAGAGTCAAAGGACCAAAAAGTTTGTCTTCTTCTTTTTTTAATTTATTTTCAGATTTAATGTAGGTCGTTGAATCGAAATAATCTGAGTCACTCATTTGAAAAGTTAACGTCGTCGTTACTTAAAATTACTAACGAAATTTTTAAGAGTTAAGTAACTAACATAAAACCTCAAAAAGTTAAAAGACCAAAAGAAAACAAAGTTAAGAGTTAAATGACCAAAAAGTACATTTAACCTATATTTTTTATTCATTAACTTTTTATCAAGTTCTACGTTGGTTCCTTGACTTTTTGAAAATTTTCTTTTCATCTCTTAACTTTTTTTTTTCATAATTGGCACCTATTGGTTAAGTAATTTTTTTTTTAAAGCCATTTTTTTTTTCTTTTTATTCCTTTTTAGAGAAAAGATGAGCTTTTACACATAAATTTGAACCGTGAACCTTTACATGTTATTTGAGTGACTCTCCCAGTACACAACTATATAGGGGATTATTGATTAAGTATGTTAAGACAGAATTTCAATCATGTGTCTCCAAATCATATCCCGCTAGTAGAATATCGCCACGTCATTAAAAATGTTTTATTTAATTTTAATTTTTAATTTTTTAATAAATTTTTTTAATGATGTGGTGATATTCTATTGGTGGAACATGATTGGAGACATAATTTAGGAATACGTGATTTAAATCCGCTAAGACGATCTTTTTTTCCAGTTTTTTTCTATTTTGTCAATTCATCTCCACCGACCTCCTTCTCTCTGATTTCTTCTTCTCCGCTAGCCACCACCCTCCATCGCTAATCTTTTTTCTCACACCAGCCACTTATTCCAAAGCCACACCACCATTAATTCAAGCCCGGAACCATAATATCTATCAACCAATAACGAAGTTTTAAAGCAACAAAATTCAAAGAAACAATCAAATGATTGAGTGAAATTTGGGTCATTCTAATAAAATCTAGCAACTCATTTGTTACTCTCCGTTTCATATTAATGCTTCCTTAGCTTTCAAAGTTTATGTATTTTGGGTATTCATGTGTGGGTTTTGGGATATTAGATGGCGATAATTATTTTACGTGCGATTTGAAGAGTTTCAATGGTTGTTTTGATGAGGGAAATTTCGCTGGTTAGCTTGAAAATAAAGGTAGTGGTGAATGGAGAAGAGGTCAATATAGTATACATGGTTAATTTTATTTTGATAAAATTATATTTTTGATTTTCTGTCTTTTGTGTTTGGTTCATTTAGATATTCTTTTTTTTTTAATTTTTGTCTTCTATTTTTTTTGTTTTGGTTCACGTTAATCTTTTTGATCAATAATTCATTAAAAACTAATAAAATTATCCTACGTGACATTTAACACCGTTAATTGAAGCACGTGTCAAATTACTAGTGACCTATTAATAAAATAATAATAGTGATAATAATATTTATTTCTAATAAAATTAATTTTTCTTATTTAAAAAAGATTAAAATCTCTTTTCCCCCAACCTTCCACCCCTCAATCCATGGCAGCCTCTTGCACCCACAACCGATATCTTCCTCCACCCATTGCTAGACGACCCTCCACCCACCTTCAAACTCATCCTCTATTATGACTCATCACCAATTGAATATACACGATGAATCTTCAAGGTGATTTTCAAAATGCCAAACTTTAGAATTGAGAAATTGTTCAAGATGAAACCTTAGGAGTAGTAACGAAGATAGAGTAGTAAAATGCTCATCATAGAAGGCACCTAAAAACATTATCAAAGAGCTTGAAATTACCCATGGTTTCTGCGTTGGCCGATGAAAGTAGCGTGGTTGTTTCCGATGATGGTAGCCAAGGCAATATTGAGCGTAGAGGTGGGTGATGGCGATCTTTTCAAAGGGAGTGTCTATGTGACCGCAAAAGATGGGTGTGGCTAGTAGGCGATGCACAACGACGAAGAAGGATAACCACCAACACTGGGTGGTGGGTGTAGGGGTGGAAGGTTGGGGAAGAAGAATAGAATTTATTTTAATAAGAAAAAATATATTTATTTAAAATAAATATTATTATCACTATTTTATTAATAGATCACTTGTAATTTGTCACGTGGCCTCATTTAACAGTGTTAAATGCAATTCGTTAGTTTTTAACGGGTTATTGACAGAGATAATTAACTGAACCAAAAAAAAGGTAGAGGATGAAAATGAATAAAAAAATATATAAAAAACCTAAATGAACCAAACCCAAAAGATAGATACAAGTATAATTATACTTTAATTTTTAATGCCGAATCCAATGGAGGAGTGAAGAAAAATAAAGAGAACATATAAAAAAAAAAAATTACTCCAAAAGATGATGTTATCTTTATACGCTACATTAATGGCTCGTTTGGTTAATAGGATATGATAAAACACGATAGGATAAGAGGGTATGATAATAACATGACATGATAAGAGTTTGATAAGCTTTGATAAACTTTTATCATATCTAGTGTTTGGTGTGTCTATTAAATATCAGAGTAAATACTACTATTATTATTACTACTATTACTATTTATTTTTAGTACTATTATTATTATTATTTATTTTATTACTATTCTTATTATTATTTATTTTTATTATTATTACTATTGTTATAATTTATTTTTATTACTATTATTATTATTAAATTTTTTTTATTATCAATATTTATAATAATAATAATAATATTTATTATTATTAATTTTAATTTTTTTAATTTTTTAATTTTAATTTTTATTATAAAAATAAATGTTAATTTAAGAATAACAAGGGTAAGGTAGAAAATAAAAATTCTTATCTTGGGCTCTAACCCAACTCTCTCCTTAGAATAACTTTTACTAGAGAGTAGGATGGAATAAACTAACAGTATAAGCTTATCATATCTTGTCGGCTCACCAAACTATAAATAGTAACATGATATGATAAGTTATCATATCCTGAACTCCTTATCATGGTCACCAACCGGACCCTAAGTATTTATCGAATTTAACTTATATGAATTTTTTTGAAACAAAAAAAAATGACTAAAATAAATCTTAAATTAATTAAAAAACCAACTTAAAACCTTAGAAAGAGTTACCAGACTAAAAGTATATTTGTCTTCTAAAAACAAACTAAAGCTAGATAAGGGAAGCAAAGCATTCGAGTTGTGTCAAATTATTTAGCTACAAGTTTTTATTGATTTGGTTTACTTTTTTGAATAATATTTTTAAGTGTTTTTTTAACTTGTGCAATATTGCACATGATAAAAATTCTAAAGTAGAAAAAAAAAAGTAGGTAATAAATGTATGTTTAAATATAATTCAATTAATTTTTACGTTTTCCTATAAAAAAACTTTTCATTTGAGAAGCTGTGCAATATTGCACAGGTTAAAAAACTCCTATTTTTAAAACTAAAATTAAAAAATATAAACAAGCTTTTTTCATCTCTTCACAAGATATTTATTACCAGAAGCCGTGTCTAATTCTCTTTTATAAGTTGAACTCATAAAAAATGATTGTCGAATGTTATCAATGTTGTTCCATTTCCACCAACAAAATAATTAAACCCCACACATGTAATTAACAGATGAGATAAACTAATATAATGTTACACTCCATAGTAGTTTTAGAAGAAGTAAAAAAAAATCTAGTTAGAACATATTTATCACACATTTTGATGATTAATGTATATTCTTTCATGTTAATAAATAATATAATTCTAGATGATATTGTAATTTAACATTTTTATTGATGTTCTTGGATAAACATAGTGATATGTCTTAAACATATGTTCTTAAATCTTGTAAAAATTATTTTAAAGCGATATAATGGAGTAATTAGAAATTTGATATATTTTACAAATAATATATTATTTATACATTTGAAAATTATATTACATCTACTTAATTTTAAAATGTTTCCAATTTGAAATACTAAAATTTCATATTTATGCAAGTTTTTTGAAAATATAAATACAACTTTTTAATTTTTATTTTAAAAAAGTTTCCATATATTTTTTTCAATTAATTGTTTTCAAATATAGTTTAATTTTGAGAGGAAATTTTACCAACACATTTAAGATTCAAAGAGCCTAAAGAAACAAAATTCATTGAGCTGCTTATAGAAGTATAAGAATTCAAGATATATCTTTTTTATTCCATTGATTATCAAAAGTATTAATTTTTATTTTCTCGTATGTTTAAAGTGACTTCTATTTTTTTTAAACAAATTAATACTGGTATATAAACAAATTATATTTATTTTTGTTCTCTTAATTTTTAACCAATATTTCAAAAAAAGGAAAATGATTGAATAATGAAAGGAGTGAAATGATTTAAATATCTATAAAAATGTGAATTCAAACAATATAAAAACAGACTAATGATAAAAAAGTAATCCAAGTTGAAAGAAACAATATAGATAAACATGGGTAAAGATTATTTTTTTATAAGCCAATCAAATTAAGGTAAAGAGTAATTCAATTTAAATAGGTAACAAATATTATATGCAATGTTATATATATTAATTAATAGGTTTAAAATATAAACTTTGTATATTTGTGTGTTTGTCGGGATGTTAAATATTATAAGCATCTATCACATTTTTAGAGAAGCAAATTAGAGTGTAGATTGTCTTGTTAATATTGTTCATACTTATAATTTAAAATTTCATCCTATTGTATCCCCTTTTCTAATCTTGTTCTTTTTTTTAGAAAAAAGTATTGTGATATTGCTTTTTAAAAGTTATATAGATTAATCTATGAGATTATTAAAATCTCAAATTAGCCAATGACTTTGTGAAACAATATACATATTAGTTCTTTTACTAAAATGTTTTTTTTAAACTTATAAACTAATTTAAGATTTTCATAATTTAAAGTACTAATCAATAATAAGATGCCCTATAATCTCTTGGAACAAATGTAAGAATTTACTCTTTCTTTTTATTTATTTAAGTACTAAATTACATTAGAGATGGAGAGTAGAATTAGACAGTAGAATCTTTTTATTTTTTATTTTTTTTTGCTAAAAAGTAGATAGTACATAAACAAACCTTAAAACAAAACCCTAACGGGAGCTGCCGTGAGAGAGTAGAAACGGTAGTGTGCAGTGAGTGAAAATGCCGGCTGGTCATGGTTTGAGATGTCGCACAAGAGACTCGTTCTCTCGTCCATTCAGGAAGAAGGGAACCATCGCACTCACCACCTACCTCAGAACTTACCGCATCGGCGACTACGTCGATGTCAAGGTTAACGGTGCCATTCACAAAGGTATGCCTCACAAGTTCTACCATGGCCGCACCGGACGCGTCTGGAATGTCACTAAGCGCGCTATCGGCGTTGAAGTTAACAAGCAGGTATACTCATCAAACCTTCTGTTTTTCCAAGTTATTTTATCGGATCTGAAGTGTTTTTTTTATTCTCTTAGTTTTATTTGGAGATATGTTTGATTGTGCTCTGGATTGAATAGTGGTTGTACTGTAGTGGTGTGTTTATTCGATTGTTGGCCATTTGATTGCATTGCACATTATTAAAAAAAGCATGATTCCTTGTTTCATTATAATTTTCGGGATTAAGTATCATCTGTTTGTTTAATGCTTCTGGTGTTTGAGTGATGAAGTTTATGTTCTCATCAAACTTGTGCGAACTGCTCTTTTGATTTGGGGTGCTTGTGTTTGAGTTTGGAAACAGCTTCAATTTTCGTTTTTCAGGAACCACTATTGAGCTCTTTCAATAGTTATTTTAGGTCCTTTGGGCAAAAGCTATGGTTACTTTTCTTAAAATATTAGAATGTGTGGGAATAATTAATCCTAGCGAAATTAAGCTCATTTTTCAAAAGTTCAATTATAAGAAAAAGAAATTATTTCTTCGAAATAAGCTGATCTGAATACATGCACTATCTTTCAATTAAACGCAACATTAGTTAGTAAAATGATTGAAACAGAGATCACTTTTCTCATTTCCTGTCCTGTCAAGTTTTCCGCCTTGTTGGTTAGGACAATTGACAGTAGTTACCCAAGTTTATTAAATCCCACGTGTGATCCAGGTGGGTAACAGAATCATTAGGAAGCGAATTCACGTGAGGGTGGAGCATGTGCAGCCTTCAAGGTGCACCGAGGAGTTCCGTCTGAGGAAGGTTAAGAACGACCAATTGAAGGCTGAAGCTAAGGCCAAAGGAGAGGTAATCAGCACCAAGAGACAGCCTGAAGGTCCCAAACCTGGTTTCATGGTTGAGGGAGCAACCTTGGAAACTGTCACACCCATCCCATACGATGTGGTCAATGATCTTAAAGGCGGTTATTAGTTTCTTTTTCCTCTTTGTTGGACTGTTTATTGTTTTGTGTTTTAGTCCATATTGAGCCTCATTAATTAATCATAAACCATGAGGCTCAAGTTTTTCTTTAAACACAAGGATATGTTCTATTATGCTCGTTAAGATGCTTTACTCTAGTATTCTATCATTTATATTTTATCGTTTATATTTTGGTATTTATGAATAATGCTTTTCTCGATGTGAGTGCTTTTAGGTAACCTAACCATTGCTTGTATCGATGATCTGTACTCCTGTTTTGATTCTGGTTTGGTGATCAAATCTGGAGAGGTTCCACGACGAAATTGAGCGGTTGAGTTATAATGTAGTATATCATTTCTGGCCAAAATCTCTTCAGGCATTGCTTTACTAGTTTGTTATCAGAATTTATCTCGAGGAATGTTACGAGTTTGAAACTTTGAATACCATGTCCGTGATAGTTTGAAACTTGAGTGTGTTGTAGTTTCAAGGCATTCTACTTGTAAGTAGCAATTAAGTAATTGCATTTTTATTGCAAGAAAATAATTAAAATTATGAGTGTTTTTTTTTTTTTTTTTAAACTTGCAACTTAATATTGCTTTATGGCTCCAAGTTTTCTTCTCAAAATGTATTGTTTCGTGTGAGAATAAAAATAGCAAGGTTAGTGTAGGACTAACTCGAGATTTTGACTTCTAACCCGAAGCTTCAAATCAAGTTAGATTTAGAAATACATTAATGTTTGAGAACGAAAAGCAGACGACCTTTGAATTCGATTGGTACGAGTCTTTGTGTCTAATGATCTAAAGGGAAACTAGAAACAGCATTCTTTGATCTTGAATCTTTCATTCGTATAATATAACTTGAGTTGGGCCATTAGATAATTTGATTTGTTAATACTTAATACTTGTCTAGTAAAATTGTTTTACAGAGAAAATTGGCTATGCTCCACGTTAACAGTGTTTCCACCTTCATTAGTCATTCCGATACTACACACCAGCTGTAGTTCTGAGGGAACCTAAAGTGGGCATTTTATGTGTATAAGTGTATATTTAATACCCTCGCTAATCCATTCACCAAAAAGGAAAAAAAAAACTACGTTAAATATCAATCTACTTCCCTATTCCCTTCCCTAGTTTTCACTCTTTGTAGCAAAGCAACGCCTTGAGACCAGTGGAGGACCAAGTGGATGTTGGAAAATGAAAAACACCACACATACTCTTATCTACTGCTCTTACTTAGGTACTTATCGTCTTCCATTGTTCCTTTTAGCTTCCTTCTCCCACTGTGTCAATATTCGCTCTGTTTCTTAATATAAGCTCTAATATAAAAAACAAGGAAAATGTTAAATTTTTTGGAATTGAAAATATTTATTAATTTGAAAATTGAAAATTAATTCAATATATTTTATTATAAGAAATTCAAAACATTAATAAATATGCATTAATTGCACCTTAACAAATGTCTTGGGAGCATGAATAAATTTAAATTCTCCTATTACTTCTTGAAAATTTTCTTACATACTAAAAGTAGAAATAATTAATTGTTTGTTATATTTTTAAGATATGATTACACTTTTTTTTCATTTGATTTATACTCTATAAAGTATTAGGAGCATTTCCTTAAAAAAATTTCAGAAGAATATTTACCTAAGAAAGAAGAGGAAAAACAATAACTTGTGATTTTGAATATTATTTCTATAGTTAAGAATGCATATGTTATATTATATGTGTATCAATTTATGTCTGAAAACACAACATAAGTTATAAGGTTGTGCTGCTAATATTTCACAGTAGTATTTTTAATTTATAAAATATTTTTATTATTAAGTATTGTTTAAAATAAAATCTATATGCTAAGGTAGGCATGACAATGGGGCCGGGGCGGGGAATACTCCCTGCTTCCTGGTCCTGCTTTTTAGTTTTCTTCCCGTCCCCATTCCCGCAATCGGGATGTTTTCTCCCTCATCCCCATTCTCCACCTCCCCACGGGGACCGCGGGGATTCTCACAGATATTCAAAAATTTAATTTTTTTTCCTAAAAAGTATAAAAATTTGAAACATAAGTAATAAAAGAAATAATTAATTTAAGAGTCAGAACAAACGACGCAAGAGCAGAAATGATGATATAACAATAATGAGCATGATGAGCAAAAACGACATGCAGAAATGAACGAACGAATAGCACAATATTTGATGTAAGCTGGGACAACAACTAAAAGCAGGGATAATAATAAACAAAAGTTAATCATATTTTTTTACGTAAATGACTACATTGACCATTTTAATTATATGTATATTTATTATATTAATTATATTAAATTGGAGTATTTATGTATTTGATATATATATTCGGGGATGCTAGGACCCTACGGGGCGGGGAGCATGGTCCCCGTCCCCATCCCTAAATTTGTTGCGGGGAAACTTTTGCTCTCATCCCCATAAGAAAATTTTTTCCAATCACGGGCCCTAAATGGGACAATCCCCGCGAATATCCCCAAATTTGGATGATGATTGTCATGCCTATGCCAAGTACATCAATTTTTTTTAACACAAAACACCGCCGTCACAAAACAGCGTTATGGAACACCACTTATTAGGATATTGTCACGTGACATCCTAAACCTTTTATTAAAAAAAATAAATTAAATGATATTTTACTCTAATTTAATAATTAACCTTTTAAGAGTTTAATTTATTAAATAATTTTTAAAATCATATTATTTTAGTAAAATTGGCATAAGGAAAAGTTTAGTTTAGAGATTGGAGGAGTAAGTTATTATGCTGTTTTTCTTTAACGACCTTAACTAGCTTTGAAATCTGACTGGACAAAATAACAATAAAATAATGGAAAAGAAAAAAAAAAAAATCCAACGTTATACTTATTCCTTCTCAGTTGGCGGTGTGTTCAGTGGTGATAAACAAGCTTCATCCTTTGGGAGCCACCCAACCCCAACCCCCAACCACCAACTACCAACCACCGCTGCTGTATCTCTCTCTTTCTCTCTCTCTCCCTCCCTATCTTCATGACAACATGTTGGTGGTTATGCCACCACATCCCCAACTAACCACTCCCTTCCCTTCCATCCACCTCACTCTTCACTTCACCACCCACCGCCACCACCGCAATCACTTCCCGCCACCGCCTTCCGCCGCAAACCCCACTACCTTCTCATCCCCCAAACCAATCATCAACGACGAAGGTCCAAACGACATTCTCTCCCTCCAAAACCGCCGCTATGACTTCACCCCCCTCCTCCGCTTCCTCTCTAACTCATCCACCCCCTCTCTCCCCGACCTCAACCACTCGCCCCCTCCCACTTCCCTTGACTCAACCGAGTTCCAACTCGCCGAGTCTTACCGTGCCGTCCCCGCCCCTCTCTGGCACGCTCTCCTCAAGTCCCTCTGCTCCTCTTCCAACTCCATCGGATTAGCATATGCTGTCGTTTCCTGGCTCCAGAAACACAACCTCTGCTTCTCCTACGAGTTACTTTACTCCATTCTCATTCACGCGCTTGGTCGTTCGGAGAAGCTCTACGAAGCTTTCTTGCTCTCTCAGCGACAAGTTCTTACCCCTTTGACCTACAACGCGTTAATCGGAGCTTGTGCCCGAAACGGCGACATCGAGAAAGCTCTGAATTTAATGTCCAGAATGCGTCGCGACGGTTATCAACCAGATTTCGTCAACTACAGTTCCATCATTCAATCCCTAACTCGCTCTAACAGAATCGATTCTCCCATCTTGCAGAAGCTTTGCAGAGAAATCGAAAGTGACAAAATTGAAGTTGATAATCACCTCTTGAACGACATAATTCTGGGTTTCTCCAAGGCTGGTGACCCTACACGAGCCATGAAGTTTCTAGCCATGGCTCAGAGCAATGGGTTGAGCCCTAAATCAGCGACCCTTGTTGCTGTTATCTTAGCGTTAGGGAATTCGGGCCGAACTGCAGAGGCAGAAGCTCTGTTTGAGGAGATTAAGGAAAACGGGTTGGAACCTAGAACTAGGGCTTATAATGCGTTGCTTAAAGGGTACGTGAAAACGGGTTCTCTCAAAGATGCGGAATTTGTTGTGTCTGAGATGGAGAAAGCTGGGGTTTTACCTGATGAGCACACTTATTGTCTCTTGATTGATGCTTATGCACATGCTGGAAGATGGGAGAGTGCGAGGATTGTGTTGAAGGAGATGGAGGCGAGCAATTTGCAGCTGAATTCGTATGTGTATAGTAGAATCTTGGCAAGTTATCGCGACAGAGGGGAGTGGCAGAGGTCGTTTCAGGTTCTGAAGGAGATGAAGAGTAGTGGGGTGAAGCCTGATAGGCATTTTTACAACGTGATGATTGATACTTTTGGGAAGTATAACTGTCTTGATCATGCGATAGCAACGTTCGAGCGAATGTTGTCGGAGGGGATTAGACCGGACACTGTGACATGGAATACGCTGATTGATTGTCACTGTAAATCGGGGCGCCATGATCGAGCGGAGGAGCTGTTTGATGAAATGCAGCAGAAAGGGTATTCTCCTTGTATCATGACATATAACATTATGATAAATTCTATGGGGGAGCAAGAAAGGTGGGATCAAGTGAGTAACTTGTTAAGCAGAATGCAGAGTCAGGGTTTGCTGCCTAATTCAGTAACGTATACCACTCTGGTTGATATATATGGAAAGTCAGGCAGATTTAGTGATGCAATGGAGTGCTTGGAGGTCTTGAAATCTATGGGGTTCAAGCCAACTTCAACAATGTATAATGCTCTGATCAATGCCTATGCACAAAGGGTATGAATGAATATGATGCTATTCTGAATTTTTATGCTATCAAAACTGCCCACAATTAATTTATGCTTCCGAATTTTAATCGCTAATAACTGTCCTGTTTGTTATCAATATGCTGATTGCTTTATTTATGAAATCTTACCTTGCTACACCTTACTAGCATTATATGTTTCTTTTGTTTTTCTGTCTATCTTTTTCACAAGTGAAGGCCAAGGTTGGTTGCAATTTGGTACCAAATTACTAAATTCAAATGTGAAATCTAGTTTTGTGCCTTTTCGTTTTGCATTGGGATCAAGCACTGTTGAACATGATTTTTCAAAACTTTCCTTTGTGCTTACTTTACCTGTCTTCATGCTTTGCATTGCAATGCTGACAGCATCCAATGTAAAATTTCTGTTGGGAAAATTCCCAATCATCTTTAACTCTTATTTGATGAGTTGATTGGTAATGTAATAATTTTGGCAATTATTGGCTTAATTTTTGCAGGGTTTGTCTGAACAAGCAGTAAACGCATTCAGGATGATGACAGCTGAGGGTCTGACACCCAGTCTTTTAGCTCTTAATTCATTAATCAATGCATTCGGTGAAGACAGAAGAGATGCTGAAGCCTTTGCTGTACTGCAGTACATGAAAGAAAATGTATGTTTTTTCACTCCATTTCAGGCTAATGCTTTCATATGTTATTTGTCTTTGCTCACGTACTCATGTATTTGTTCATGTTAACTGCAGGACTTGGAACCTGATGTAGTTACTTATACTACGCTTATGAAAGCTTTGATTCGCGTTGATAAGTTCCAAAAGGTACATATCATGAACGTCTCTGTTTTCATGATCCTTCAGTCTTGCATCTCATTTATGGATTTTGTCATGGGTTTTTTTGCAACTGCATTCTTCAAATCCAGATTAAAAAAAAATTCTGTCGTTCTTATCTGTTGTGGTTTGCAGTCCCTAAGCTATGTTAACTCACCGTGAACAAATTGATGAAAATAACAGTTTCAAGTATGAACTAATATACTGACTT
The DNA here is from genome assembly GCA_037177725.1 of Cyamopsis tetragonoloba. NCBI lineage: Eukaryota > Viridiplantae > Streptophyta > Magnoliopsida > Fabales > Fabaceae > Cyamopsis > Cyamopsis tetragonoloba. The sequence continues at coordinate 85,331,569 of CM074119.1, forward strand.
AGGTCTAGTCTTTTGCCATGTTTTGGAAAAGTTAAGCCGGCATCTACATTCCACACTATCCCTATGGTTGATAGTGTGATGTTTCATGTGGGAAAAACAAAATTAACTTTGGTGAAAGTTGTATACCCGATTTGTTAGTTTACTGAAGGTCAATAATTTTCGTTGCCCTGACTATGCTGCATTATTTGGGTTTCAGGTACCATCTGTGTATGAAGAAATGGTTATGTCTGGGTGCACACCAGATAGGAAAGCTAGAGCAATGCTGCGATCTGCTCTTAAATACATGAAACAGAAGCTGATATCTTAATGAAAATTTCGAGCACATTCATAAAGCCAAGACAGAATCAATTTTCCTCTCCTGGTGTACTTGGTGATAATTCTGAAGGTTAGTGCCAACTGACAACTTGCAGCTTCTCTGCTTACAGTTGCATGCCAGGCTTCATTTTTTAAATGAACTATTTCGCGGTAACTGCATAATGGTTTATGTGCCAAACCATGAAATTCATCTGCATTATTATTATTATATTGTAAAATTGGTCTGAAGTTGGCTCTCGTTATTCTGCCTTCATTATTTCCAAGCAGTCATTTGAAAATAGCAATGTTTTGGTTCCTGTTGTATACTGGTATTGATTGATCGTGGGGGCAGATGCATTTGCATTGGTCGTGCGGGTGCTTATGCCCCAACAGTGCCTGGATGAGAAACGAAGTTGCAGAAATCTCGACACAAAGCTCCTTCTCCCTTAATGCTGTGCTATCTATGTATATCAATCCTTGGGATTAATGTATCATATGTTTAATGTAAGTAAGATTTGTATGTTAAAAAGCATATTTCACGTTCGTAAATGTGGGTTTATGTACATTAGGAAAATAAAAAAGAAGTGTCAGTAAGCATTTCATGTACATCTATATTGTGGCTCTACAGTCATGCTATTTGTTTACATCTGCACTGTGCTAGTTTCGTAGGGGACTGAGTCATGCTATTTGTTCATCGAGAATTAGATGAATAAAGAAATATCCTTTTTCATTCACATTTGCTTATCAATGAAAACAATGACCTTGTTTTCATCATGCCAATCATAAATGTGGTGTTATGCCGATTTCTTAGCGCTTGTTCTGTTTGCTTTTGTTTGCAAACGGTGTTTTGGTGGAGCGAAAACTTTCTGGCTTTTACAAATTGTGTCTTGATAAAGAATTGGATTGTATAACTTGGGAAGAAAGTCTCGTTACATAGTAATACAGACAATATAACTTAACCTTTATCTCAAAATTGGATATACAATTTCACCTACCACCTAATTTTAGAGGGGCATAGCAGAAACAATTGGTCTAGTGCACTTACTTTTTGAAATTCTAGAACAAAACATGAACAAGAGTAACACCGAAGATAATAAAAAGAGCCTAAAATATGTTCTTATTTCTTGCATTCCAAGTTCAAGCACCTCCATCTTCTTTCCGTATCTATTTCTCCTCTCCATCAAATACCCATCTAGATATTCATCTATTGATACCAACGATGCTTTTGAATTGATCTCACCAAGCTGGCGTGGCCCCAATTTAAATATTGTAAAGAATGTTGCAGACCAGTCGTTAAGAACTCTCTGAAAATGAACAACGTAAAATATTAGTAACATCGCCTTGCCAGTTGCCACTTCCTCAAAATGGACTCTGCCACTCCTAAATTGTAGGGTTTTTTTTTTCTTTCTCTCTCTATATATATCTATCTATGTAATGTATGTATATTTTAAAACAAAATAATAATTCTTGAGAGTAAAGGAATAGGAAAGAAATGGAGTGATCATTGCTAAGTTTAAGTTACATACATTGTAGCTAACAAGATCCGTGGGATTAAACATTTTAAAACAGTCTCTTAATGAGGCTGTTCCATCTCCATATATCTGCCAGTCAATCAAAGACGTAAGGACACACACAAATCAAAATAGCCAATACAAAAAAGGGAACAAGTCCAGCAGGCAAACCTCAAAGGTGAAAGCCATAGGAACCCCCACAATGTCATACATGAAATCAGTTGCTGTCCCATGTGCAAGATACCTGGATAAGCAAATTAAACTTGAGGAAGGAATGACAAATAGAGTAATAGACGGCAATACAATACCAGTAAATTTTAGGCACTGAAACAAATCGTGTATTCTGTACTTTGAAACTTTTCAGCTTCCATTCTTAATCTTTTGGCACGTAAAAAATGGTGCATAGCAGTCACTTTGCAACTTCAAATTGTCAAAAGGAGTAGAGTATGTGGGGGCCCTAAGAGGTCGATTCTTGACAGCAAGGGCCATTTAAGTACAGGTTGCTAAATGAATAAGTTAAGGTCGCTAAGGTTGACTGTGTTTGAGCAAGGCAATCTCTCCCATCTCACACACTCTCTGGTTAAGCTCCATATATGTTATGATGCATTTAAAACAAATAATAATAATAATAATAATTTAAAAAAAAAAGAAACAGAAAATTGCAGTGGTAATTTTTCTTTTTTTGGTCTTGCCTTAACATTCACGGAAGGTTAGTAATATCCATGTTATCCCTTTTAATTATCACACCACCCTTTTTTTTTTCGGACAACTTGTCTAGAAGCACATTTTTTTTCCTCCAAATTCTTATCCGGAAACACAATTTTTTCACTTGCGGACTATGTTTTTCAGAAAGGGGATGATGCGATTATTAAAAGGGGTGGCACTGATATTAGCAACTTTCACTGAAATTGAGATTACTCATGAGCCACAATGGAAGGTCAAAGAAAACATGCAGCCTTGAAACATTTTTGCAGTCGCTAATCATATTCTAGCAGAAATCAACTACATTACTGAACCACCTCCAGAACCAACCGTGCATGTTTTTGGCAATGAAGATAGATATAACAGACAAACAAACACAACTTGGCTTAGTGAAAAATTGTATTGGTCTGCATCAGATTCAAATAAAAACCAACTAACCCAACAGAACCTCCTCCAGAGCCAATCATGCAGCGCTCATGGCAATGAAGCTTGTTTATTTCTTGAAGCAATGATTTCATCCTTTGCAGTGGCAATCCACCCGGGGTTGTATTTTTATGATCATATGGCATAAAAAGAGCCTGCATGGGAGGAGGGGGCAGTGATAATGGTCAAGTGAATGCCTCCTTAGCATGTAAACCAAATTACATGAATAATGTAATTCGATACAACAGAAGAAAGAACAAGAGTAAGAACAAGAGTAATATCTAAAAAGATATATGGACAATAAGACTAAGGGAACAACCAATTTTATTTTAGAGAGTAGGTGAAGAAAAGATAAGAAGAAAAAAAACTAAATTTACCTCCATTCCAGAGTGCACATTGACCCATAAATGTGGTTCGAATGATATGGCAAGTTTCCGCATAATTTGACTTTCAGGCTCGCTAAATGGACCAATTCCTGGATTCTCCTCATATGGATCATAATCCTATTGATTTGAGAAATCATAAAAATTAAAAAGAAAGAGAGAAAATATTTAAAATATTTGACATTATGACATTTTGCTAAGATAGACAGATTTCCTGGCAAACAACAAAAGAAAGAAAATTCATCTGAAGAAAACCTCTTTGAATACCACACCATGCATGATTCTAATCACAGCCTATCTACAATGTGCAAATCGATAATGAAAACTCAAAATGCACCATTAATTAATAAATTTTTTAGCATGAGCTGAGAGATTGAAGATGCATGATAAACCTTCTCCTTTTTCCCCCAATCTACACTCCAATTCCGATTGAGATCAACTCCTCTGCCTGCAAAACGAACAAACTCAGAAATATCAAAGCTAGTCAACTATTATACTATAGATTCTAAAGAAGAAAATACTATACCATTTCTTCTTTCACAGAGATCTCCAGCTTCAACTAGTTTACGGCCATTCAAGTTTTCCATTGGAACCACCTGATAAATAACGAGGCACCAGAATTATGAAAATAGCAAACCTGTCCAGTTAATTTTGTTACACTGAAAATACATCTAATTTTATCTGTTTTCTTTTCACCACATTACTTTGAGACACAACTAAAGATATTATAAGAGTTCCTTCAATCAGTTGAGTGGCAAAATGGATGAGCATGCAGAACAGCAGAAGGGTGAGCATAATAGTTGGAAAGAAGTCATGGAATGATATAACTTCCTCTAGTATAAGAAAGTACTTAAAATTACTAAGGTAGTGTTCAAATCTGCATTTTTTATTGGTCTTAAAAGCTGCTTTGTATGTCATTTAAGCCTTAAATTACCTTTAACCCATAAAATGAACAATACAACAACAACAAGCCTTATCCTAGCGACCAGCTTCTCTGACTAGCTAGCTTCTGTAGAAGTTCTGATTTTTAGTTTTTTTTTCAATTAAAAAGACACATTTTTTAGAACTTCTCTGACCTCTGTATTGTGTTTCACCCAACTTATCATTTTAAGGAGAAGAGAAGTCCAAATGACCAAACCCTACCTTAGTCTAAAACTTCCAACATATGGATGGGAAAAACCTAAAAATTACAAGGATTATACCTAGCAGAATATAAACTGTAATGCAGTATGCCTGCATAGCATATAAATTGTTGTATAACTTTGCTAGCATCTTGATAGTCACAAACTTGCGGTAGAAATTTCAACTTACCTTTATGACAAGCTTGTCAAGTGTACTGTTTAAGGAAGCTTGATCCATATTGGGTAGATATTTTTCTCCACTTAGAATAGACAAGATCCTTAAAGCAACTTCTGAGGTAATCAGCTCCCTTCCGTGCTGCCCAAAACTCTGGAAGACAAGGAATCATCTGTCAAAAACACCAGAATAACCAATTTGAGATTAACTATCCACTACATGCCAAATTATAGCTATGTGTTAAAGAACACCTTGTTAACTAATTATAGTATCATAATTGCTTTCCCTCTGGGGCATTAGACACTGAACTATTTGCAATATTAAACGCCTTGTAGCTTGAAAGGTTCGTCATTAGACCAATTAATGTAGAAAACTTACCAGAAGGATCCGAAACTTTGACCTCTCATCTTTCTCTTTCTTTCCCTTGCCATAAGTAACCACTGAGACCTCAGCACCATAGCCTTTGTTTCCAGCTCTAACCGTCTCCATCTATTAAGAAACATCAAAGGTGAGAATTATGTATCCCAGAGTAGTGAGACACACACACAAAAGGCAATCTTAGATACATCACCATAAGTGACTCACAGTGAGTTTATCCGGGTGACGATGGACCAAGGCCCTGATCTCTTCCATCAATTCGCCGCTGCAGAATCCCAGAAAAGGGTTCAACAAACAAATACACAATTTCACTTAAACACTGAGCTGTTCAAATAGCTCTAAAAACATTGCTTCATCAACAAACAAAAATCGATAAGCACGAAAACAATACCAAAACACTGCAGAGAGCATAACAATTGGGAAAGTAAGCAAGCTAGACACTGGCAAGGAAAATAGTCGATTGAGAAATAGAGATAACGTCCTTGAGATTCATTCAATTCAACGAAATCTAAACCTAAACTTACCAGTGATACAAAACGTGATCTACGCTAGCAAGATAAAAGAGAAGAAAAAAGAGATAGCGATGGCCATAATTGAATTGAATTCCGAAATTAGAAGCGAATCTATGTATGGAAGCTGAGAAATTAAGAGGAAGATAGATCAGAGATTGGAGTCACCTGGAATGGTAGAGATCGTAGTTGATCGGCGTAAGTGAAGAAGAATCAGTGAGATTGTCTGCTTGGGCATTAACGAAGAGAAGATCATGGGAAGAAGCGAAGAAGCAAGTGGTGATTGAGAAGAAGAGGAAAGTAGAGAGAGCCATGGGAGTGGCAAGATCCAGATTCTAAGTTAGATTCATTTCATTTCATTTCATAGTTATGGTAATGGTAATGGTAAGGTTTGATCGATTCGTTATTGTATTGTATTCTTTCTATTCTATTAATTAACTGAAAGAATAAACTCTACACTGAATTCCCTTTTGTATATTATGTTTCAGATGAATCACTCATCACTCAGTAATTCACAAATATAACCATTTTCCAGACTGTTCAAAAGACGGATGAGCTTTTTGCCACGTTCAACGGTCTCGATGGGACGCGGTTAACATGTCACTTCACTTGGCATATTCCTTTTTGTGGTCTATGCCTCTTTGCTCAAGTTGCTTAAATACACAATTTAAATCTCATTCCATCTCATCTAATTATACAACCAACTTTTTGGATTTTATTTTGTTTTTTCAATAAAAATAAATTTAACTATTTTTATTATATTTAATAAAGAGTTTGTTAACATATGCCAACTTATTTAACAAAAGAAATATATTAACAAATTATTATTTAACTTTTAAAATACATTCATGCTATTTAACTAAAGAATTTCTTCTATAAAATAAAAACTTGTTAACTACACCTATTTATTTTTTAAAAGGTTCAGTAAATTATAACGTGATTTTTTAAATATAGCTAAAAAGAAAATGTTTTGTGCACTCTTCTTTAACACAACTTATTTACAACCAGTTTTATGGTTAAAGGTAAAGAAATATGTGGTTAAATTAGTATATATATTGGTTAATTATTACTAATAATTTAACTATATTTTATAGATAGTTAAAAGTAAAGAAAAATATGGTTAAATTACTATGTAACAATTAACCCATTCATGTACTAATTTAATCACATATTTCTTTGCATTTAACCATAAAATTGAGTGGAGATATAAATAGTTAAAATTGAAGAAAAATATGGTTAAATTACTAGGTAATAATTAACCAATATATATACTAATTTAACCATATAATTCTTTGTATTTAACCACAAAACTAATTATAAATGAGTTGTATGAAAGATGGGTGTGCATAAATCACTACTGTTAATAGAAAGATATTTAAAATATCTTGAATTTAATTCAATTTTTTTTTAATTCACTCTTTACTTTCAATAATTTATCTGTTGAAGAGCAATTTAAGAAAATAATACTTCTTAAATGGAATCAATAAAATTAAGAGAGACAAAATAATTTTTTAATTAGCGTAAATTAGGTAATTTTTTACTTATAAAAAACAAAGAGAGTAAACATAATTTAAATTAGATTGGTTTCTTAATTTTTTATTTTTGTTCTTAAGAATATATATTAGGTAAACCTTTTTCAAAGGTAAACAACAAATATTACTAAATCAAAATTAACCTAAAGTATTATAATAAATTACTTATTTCATATCTTTAATCGTTAATTGAAAAAATATAGTCACATTTTTCCTTTTCATAAGTTTTGAGTGTGTTGAAGTTCAATAGTAAAACGGCATTATGTATCCTAAAGTATCAAAATATTTTTTTTGTAGGTATTAATCCCTATGAACATGAATCTTTTTGGTTTTTGTCACTATGAAAAACGAATTTCTAATGTTTTTAAACTATAAGGATTTATAACAAGATTTTTAAAATATATAAAAAAATTAAAATTCAAATTAATATAAAGTGTAAGAACAAAAAATATATTTAATATTTTTCTTAATATCCAATCAAGGCATTTTTAATTACATCATTTAATTTTCTTTCAAAATTTTCAAAAATTATTCAGTATAAAGTATTATTCTTACCAAGAAATAAAAAAGACCTCTTAGCAAACACTTTATTAGTATTTATATTCTTCCTAAAAAGTCCACACTTATGGAAAAATTTTCAGTTTTTTTTTTTTTTGGTGGTCAACAAATTTTTTCAAAGTCAAACAAAAGACTCTGCCATTTATTTTATTTTAAATTTTAATTAAAAATTTTTTGCACGGAAAGCCTTTTCTTATGTATAAAATATTAGTACTAATAAACACATCAAAAAAAATATATTTATTATTCATTTTGCCTATTTTACTGTTAATTTATCTTTTTTATCTCTTTATTCCTTTTTTATTAGATCATTCTTAATATTTTTAATTTCTCTCTTATTTTTTAATTTTTTTATCTCTATCTTCCTATACCATCCATAAATTTTAAAATTGACATGTTATACTAAACTTTACCAAAAAAATGTACTACTAAAACACAAAATATTATGGTTAGGGGCAGCAAACAGAAGACAAGAAACAAAACTAGCCTGCCCAATTTGTTTTTTCCTTACTAGAATTAAAAATGGGGTTAGTACGATGTCTATTTTCTAACAATGAAAAAAAAAAAAAAACCAAAGGCAAGGCCGCAGCGCCGTATTGGGTAAGAAAATCTCATGATAATGAGGCTCAATCAACCGTTTTAAATCAAACAACCCTGAGCCGTCCGATCCAAAATATGACCGTTAAGACGCTCCGCTTTCAAAACCCACCCTTCTTTTTTCCAACAAAATAAAAGAGAGAGACACACACCATTCTCGCTCATTCTCTTTCTCACTGTTACTCTCTCTCTGCGTTTTCTGTCTCACTCAGCCGCCATGTACTCTGCTTCAACCTTGAAACCCGATCGGAAGCCTCCACTCCCCAGATCCCCAATGCGTCTTCGTCCTCGCCGATCTTTTCATTCATCAAACTCTATTCCTCTTCAAACCCCTCTAGGTTAACACCTCAATCTTTTTTTCGAATTCTATCTGCGTTTTTTAGTACTTATAAAGCTACAATTTTTTTGTCTATTTTGAATGAAGCAGGTTCTTTGACCAAATCTGAAAAACCGATTCGGTCTCCGGAGATGCGACCCGAATACCGCACAATTTCGTGCGAGTTACGGGCTCTGGCGAAGATGGTTCGGGATGAATTTGGGAACGAGGGTTCTGAAGATGTGGTTGTTCCTAATTCTTGCAACCCTAATGTTCTGTTTGAAAGGGGAAGGTTCTACGATGAGTATTCTGCGAGAAGGAACGAGAGGCTGAGGAGGAAGAAGGGAATAACGGTGGATGAAGCTAAGGCGAAGCCCAGTCACGCTCTCGGTGTTATTCTTGAATCTGGAAAGAAAACGAGTTCTAGGAAAATTGGAAGTGTGAGAAAATCTGTTTCTGCGGCTTATTCTGTAAGTGAAACTCCAAGGTACATGCTCAGAAGTATGGCCAAGGAAAATAAAAAACCTCCACTATCTGTGAAATTGGATAAATCTGCTGTCACTGCGGAGAAGAAGATGGGATCAAAAAGGGTAGGGAGGTTTTGAAACACTTTATTTTGTAGGGTTTTTCCCTGAGAACTTGATTTAATTTGATGTCTGGGTTGAATCTTGTTCTCTATTTTGGTGGAGTTATACTACCAACAGAGTTCGAATGAGACGAATGTAAATTGATAGTTTTCATAATATGATTTTCTGATTATTAGATCTCGATTATGTACCAGCACTTTTTTATTTTATTTTTCTGATTTTTAAAATGTAATGCTTAATTGTGGACGGCATGATCAACTTTACCTCATGTATAATTTTTTGGGTAAGCAAAATATATTGAACAAGAGTACAAGAAGTACTCAACCAATCATAGAGTTCAAAATGCATAACAAACAACCAGCAGCTCACAGGGCAACACAAATACCACCTACCCAGTATGCTGAACGCAAATTGGCAGCAACACTAGCCCCCAACAGCGACAGCAACAGGAATTAAACAAGCAGAAACAGAGACAAAAAGAAAAACCAGCAACAAGCCACAGCAGAAACCAGCAACTCAGTACCAACCACAACCGCTATTCCAGACTCAGCCGGACACCATGAGCTTGTGATAAAAAAAGAAAAAGAAAAAAAAGACCCTATATAAAATGCATTGGAAAAGAACTCAGAGTCTCAGACATTGTTTTGGCCAGCTTTGCCAATTATTAAAAGGGTATTGAAAGCCTTTGGAGAGAGCTTTCAACCATAACCAAGAGTTGAGTTGGATCTTCTCTAAAATTGCATCTGCTACCCACGGAGAATGTTTAAAGATAACTTCATTTTGAGCAAGCCATAAATTCCAAACTGTTGCATACCATAGTATATGTAAAATTTTAATTAGGCGGCTTTATTTTTCTAGCACTTCCTCGATCATTAGAGGAGGCAATGCAGAGGAAAGTTCTTGCTTCTGCAGCTGCTGCTGAAGCATTAGAGGAGGCTAATGCTAATGAATGTACTATCAGAAATTTAAGCATGTTTTCAGACCTCTGTTCAGTGTGCCAGGCCAGAAATCTCTTACCATCAATAGACAAATTTTTTACCATCTACGATGATGTTCTGAGATCAATTGCTATGGCTGAATCAGTTGCTGATAGACATAACTCTGTGACACCTAAAGACAGCATTCCAACAGAGCAGTCAAAATCACTTTCTCTTTGGATTGAACCAGCCCTTCTTACTGGCACTGGTGCTGATCCTCTATCAGCACTGCGAAAAAACTTATAAAAACGACACTCTCTTGATGCTGCTAATAAGAATAACCATGTTAAGTTTTCTTCATCACCACAGTCCAATCTGAGTGCTGCCGTGTGGACTAGACGAAATGGAATGAAAGAGACTGTAGAGCTTGGGACGAAGTTGCTGTCTAAGATGCAAATGTGGTTTCTGCCATTTGTTGAAGAGGCCCTTGATGCAGGATTTAAAGTGTTTGGAGAAGAACTGCTGATGGGAAAAAACTTTGCCTCTAGATGGTGGCTCAATTGCAGTTGTTTTATCGCATTTGAAGCGTGTGAATGCATGGCTGGACCGAGTGGTTTCCAAAGAGAATGAATCACTGACAGATAAAATTGAGAAATTGAAGAGGAAGATCTATGGATTTGTTATTCAGCATATGGGAACAACTTTTGACAATTTTGCTTCCCCCGCCTCATCCTGAATTTATGTTCCTTTTGTTTTGTTTTTCTTTTCTCAGTTAACTTGTATTTGGATGCTGTGATTGATGAAAGAAAGAACTTCTTCTGTAAATAAAGAGGGACTTAAAAAGGACGTGAAAAAAAAGGGTCAATATGTTAATAAGGATATATATATTGAAAAACATCATTTTATAATTAAACAAGTATTTATGTCCCGTACAATACTTGGGATACGAAAATTGAGAATAGATAATAGGTTACAAATAATTATTTAAATGAGATTATTATTAAGTTATTGTGAAAAACATGTGACAAAAAAAAATATGACATGCAAATGAGCCAAAAATAAAGAGTAAATAAGAGGTTAAGAGTAAATATAGATATAATTTCTCTTAACCCCTTATTTACTCTATTTTTGGTTATGTATGTTATATATATAATCATACATAAATATATAGATATATTAATTATACATTAATATATAGTACTACTATTTAATTCAACATTTTCATCTTGACGGGATAATAATAATAGACAAATTTCTAAGCCACAATAGCACAAGGCAACGCAGCTGATCACAAAACAAAACCTATACACACCAGCAAGAAGAATATAGATATCAGTGGTAGTAATATTTATAATACACGCGATGGTTTGACGGACCTACAAAAGTTTCTTCAATATTTACATCGAATTTCCATTAAAGCCGTGCAAAACCTGCTTATTCCATCCAGGGGAATAATGCCGAGTTAAAACGGCTAACATATTCACAAAGGAGAAAGATTCTCAGTTGTCTGCAACTGATTATTTGTTTACAATAAGGTTACTTTCAACGGCTTTTTCCTCCAGACTTTCTGCAACATCTGCTGCACCTGATGTCTCTTCCACCTAATCTGAATCGCCATCTTCACTGTCAGCAGAAACCAAATCATCAGGAATTTTTTCAACATCCACATCTGCTGCACCTAATGTCTCTCCTATCACATCGAAAATGCTATCTTGACTTTCTACGGAAGTTGATTCAACTGGAACTTTTGCAACACTTGCTGCAGCAAAGGTCTCTTGTACCCCACCAACCAAAGTGTTATCTTCTTGGCTTTCATCCACTCTATAGTATACCTTTGGAATTTTCAGAAAAAATTGTTAGCAATTCACATTTTGCACGGAAAAGCAAACGAAAAGCTTTAACACTGCAGCTCAAATCTTAATTTTGACTTTTTGACAGAACAAATCAAACCACTCATGGGCGGCTGATATTCATTGTCGTCAAAAAGGTTCTTCCTTTGGAAATCATCTTAATTTTCAATTTTCGAGCCAAACTAAATTAACAGATCATGTGGTTGTAGGGAACAACAGATGCATTTTCATTTTATTTTTTTTTTATGAATAATTGTAATACAAAATTATATCACCTTGTTCTCATTTTATTTTCTATTTTTGGAAGTTTGTATGGTAAACTTAGAAAATAGCAAAAACAGCTCTAATTAATCAATATTTTGTAAAACCTCCCTATCTCCTCTTGCAAACTAAACACAAACACATTACTTTTTAGTCTCTCCCGTTCCATTCTTTGAACTAAACACATACATAAAATAGAAAATAAAAACACAAAAAAAAATGTAAAGTAAACTGGCCCTAAACTTTGCAGTTCAAATGTATTTTCAACATGTAAAGTGAACCCATGGGCAGAAATTGATGTTGTCCTGAAAAAGAACAGAGAAGAAACATTCTGTACAAAACTGAAATCACACTATAACATTTTAGTGAAATGTAATAAGAAAAGTGTATACATTTTTAAGAAAAAAGTTGCTACAAATCCGGATGCATAAGAGAAATTGGGAGTTCCACAGGGTGTCCCACTTTGCCTCTTTTTGGATGCATTATTGCATCCAGGGTCTTCTTTATAGCAAGTTTCTTTCAAGAAATTAGTGCACAAGTCAATACAAGCAAAAGCCGTCTTCAGATAATAAAGCCACACCATCAATTGTTTCAAAGAAAAACATGTGCACTTACATTTTATTAACAAATGTGATAGAAGCACTACTACGATTGGGCTAGCATTAGAGTTTCCACACAGTACAAGAAATAATATGTTCAAACTTTCTTAGTGATTGCACCCAAAAAAAAAAAATTTATGAAAGGATGTAAATAAACAAGAATAAAAGAGAACAATTAAAAAAAATAAACAAGAATAAAAGAGAACAATTAAAAAAAAGAGTAAAAGAGATTTTAAAGAGCTGTAGACAAACATACCACACAGGTACGAGAGGGGGATAGGACCTTGAAGGAATTGGGGCGATTATTAAAATTAGTTTCAGGAATTCCTGGTATGCCTTCAGGGGATGTGAAGTGGTCTACCTCGTGCCCCACCTAGGAGTGGAAAATGGTCAACCCCAGCAAAAAGAAAATAAAAAGGGCAAGAAATGCATATATTCAGGAACCATAGAATAATAGCAACTGGTTTATATTTATTAAAAATTAACACTAGCTTAAGGGAAGCCATTTAGAGGAAGATCCCCATGTTTGTGTTGAACATCCTTCCACCCCTGATTATACTTATGTCTACTACAAGAGAGATTAGGGCTCCTTACTCTTCCATGTCCTCCAAATTCCCAAGCATCACTATCAAGTGCAACTCTATATTTCCCAGGCAAGTCACACCCAACTTTATACCTGTATGTTCAACATATAAGCAAAATTATTTGTGGATAAGAGTGATTATTTACAACAATATTTATATGAAATTTACTGCTACAGATAAAACTAAATACCCAACCTGGTGCAATTAAATTCTGCACACAAAATGAAAATTGAACACATATTACATACCCTTGATATGTATTCTCTGGATGAAAATTGAACACAAATACCAGGTCTCCACGCTCAAAGACTATAACCTATAAAAGAAAAAACATTAGGAATTTAATCATAACAGAGCAGTAGCCCTGAGTTACATCTGAAGTTGACTTGGAGTAGACAATATCTTGTAAATGCTATATTCTAGGACAGTGTACATGGTTCGCAGTACGATTTGGTACATCATCTAGATCACTTATGTCTGAGAAATACCTTCTTCACAATGTTCAAAACACCTACGTATATTTTCTTGAAAGCAGTCCTATTTTAACAGGTCTTGATATAAGACAATGACAGTCTATTAATTGACTAGCAAGAAGCAAAAACACATCAGATTATGAATGAGTACATTGGCAATCATTTGGGGACATCTCACCTTGTCTTCATCGTTTGTGCTGCTGACAATTTGTTTTGTTGATGCAAGGAATGAGAATTTATCATCAAGCAAGTTCATTGCTCTGTCAAATGCATTCATGAACTGCACAAGTTCCAAAAACAATAATAACACATATCTCAAAGACAAGCAACAAACTTGAGAATAAAAGAGAATAAATAGAGTTCTGCAGAAGGGGATCAAGGAGCTCCACAAAATTAGATAACATAGTTGCCTTCTGTGTCACACAAAATATGCAGGATGACAATGGGCATTTTTTACAACATTTATTTCTGTGGGAGACTAAGATCAGAATATGACCTTATCTAAGCCCAACCATAGTAGCATATCACCTGAACATAAAGATTAAAAACGGATATTCCAATCTTAATAAAAAACTTTTAATTTATGAATTTCAAGTTGCTGAGAAATCAAATTAAAATTACTACATGTATCTGTTTTGCACCATTTTTTTATCATCCATATTAAAGTCAAATATTAACATGCAAATTCTTATATTGTATTAGATAAAATTATATATGATATTTGTTTTAATTGAATGGAACAAGAATTTATGTTTCTTTATTAAATTTTGAACAAGTGGTTTATTATACAAAGTCAGATTCAAATGTGATCAATCTAGAAAAAATATGGCTTGGTTCATACAAGCATAATAACAACAAATTAAGGGCCCAATTGACGCCAAACCATTTAACTTGTTGAAAAGGCCCAAACGAAAAATGAAGTCACATAAGAGATGTCAATGTTCTGTGTTCAGTAAATATGTGTGAGATCTATAGCCACCCCCTTCCCCCCCAACCACCAAAATGACCAAACAAATAAATAGAAATACAAATACTGAAATACACACACATTACCTTGTATCTCAAGTGATCTGTATCAGCCAGATTCCACTGACGCCGGCACTTCTCATAACTCCATCCATTGCCTTCTCTTGGGAAATCAATCCACTCTGGATGACCAAACTAAAAAAGGCCCCGAGAATACATAATTTATAAAACACAGTTACATAACATGCAAGTATAGCAATGAGATTAAGATTGAGAGGCATGAATATCTCCAGCCTAATTGCTAGTGCTCATAAATAATGTGCAAATAATTTTTTAGGGGCTAATTCGCCAGAGCAACCAAACTGCCCAATTTTCATTAAAAAAAAAAAAGAATCAATTTGCATTTTATTCAATAAAATGATAATGGTCATGTGCACCATACGATAGCATTGAGATTTGAGAAGCAGTTTTGCTGGCAATAAGTATTACGAATGATTATTAATACCTCATTGCCCATGAAATTAAGGTAGCCCTCTCCACCTAATGCCATGGTTATGAAGTGTATCATCTGTAAAAGATTAACATAACAATGACTACAAGGAAATTATACATCAACAATAACTACTTATTACGTTAGCAGCTTTGCAGTTCAATTTCTATATGAATGATGTAGTTCAGCAGTCTTCATGGTCAGCTAAAAAGTATTTAAAAATAATAATAATAATAATAGTAATAAAAAAAAAAAAAAAAACCTTGTGAAGAGCAATCCCTCGCTCAATAGTTGGAGAAGCATCAGTCAAACAAGACATGCCAGAATACATTTCTTCATCCATTAGGAAGAATGCAATAGTCTTGTCCCCAACAATGGCCTGTCAAAGGCAAATCTATTAAAAAGTTGATAAGGTGGGGGAACCACAAAAGATGGAATAATAGATTACCAGTTGCCTGTAGTTTTCATGATTTTTGTGTCCACAAACTTAATTTTGCATAAATTTTGATAGTATTTATATCACAATTCACAAAGGTAACACTGAACACAAACTGGCAAAGCTCATACCTGGTCATGACTCTCAGCATAAGAAACACATTTCTCAGTGTATCTCCGATTTGTCAAACTACGAGAGATTTCCTTCATTGACCATTCGTAGTCTTTCTTGTTCTTCAAGTAGTCAATCCACTTATCTGGAATAGCCATGGCTAGACGATAGTCAAAACCAATACCCCCCTCAGAGACAGGTCGACCAAGTCCAGGCATACCAGAAACATCTTCAGCAATGACAGTTGCATCTGGCAAAATACTATGGATCAGACAATTAGCAAGCATCAGATAGACAACAGCATCCACATCTGTTGCTTCACTAAAATATTCATTATAATTCCCTGTAAATGCAATGTTGATTCCATGGTGATGATACAGCATTGATGTTATTCCATCAAATCGAAATCCATCAAATTTGAACTCCTCAAGCCACCACCTTATATTAGATAAAAGGAAACGAAGAACTTCCCAGTTGGCATAGTTAAAGAGCCTACTATCCCATAATTTATGATAGCCTCTATCTCCAGTGTGGAAGTAAGAATCTTGTGAACTTTGACCAACATCAAAGCCATTGAGTCCATCAGTAACATTATTACTAGCATGACTATGGACAACATCCATCAAAACCTGCAAACCTAGGCTATGGGCCTTATCTATCAAATATTTAAGATCTTCAGGCGTTCCAGATCTACTGCTCACAGCAAAAAAATTCGTTACATGATATCCAAATGATGCATAATAGGAATGCTCCATCACAGCCATCAGCTGGACTGTATTATAGTAATTTTCATGAATGCGGGGCAATACATCGTCTGCAAATTCCCTGTAAGAGTTTATATGGGGTTCAGAGCTACTCATTCCCACATGAGCTTCATATATCCGAGGGGCCTTAGGCTTAGGTGGACGAGGGTGTTTAAACTGATACCTGCAGAACAAACAAGGTTAACAAAAAGCAGAAATTATTTCATCCAAACTCATTCAAGAGTGGAGTAAGGAAAGTATATTTACCAAACGTATTAAAGAATGGTAGAACCATTTGGCATGATTATGCAATGTACAAGTGTTACATATAATGGAATAGATATTTTCTTCTTTTTCTCTAGCAAAAATAAACCCTGAACAACTAGCTCTTATTTATGAATAGGCATAGAATTTTAGAAAGTCTGGAACTCCATTGATTATTACATGAACTCTATCATGACACACATTTGGAATCATCGCTAATTCATTCGTCAATCATGATTTGAAAGGACAATTTTAAATAAAGACATTTGGTAAAAAATTGGTATAATTTGTTAGCAAACAAATCAAATTCATTTACAATCATTAATAATTCATGTTATATTTGCATTTGAAAGATACTTCAAAGATGAGATTTTATAATTCAACTGAAATAACTAGGCATATTTTGATTAAAAAAATATAATTAATTGTGATGCAATTTAAATAATTAAATAATTATTTTCCGCTGTACCCAAAAAAATAAATAAATAAATAAATAATTCCCTTTAAAATAAGTTTGATTCATCCGTACAATTTTTTTATCCACATAATTTTAGAACCAGTTAATACATACGTCAAAGTCCCTTTAGTATTGATCTTTCAGATGCAGTGCTTGATTCTTTGCAGAAGATAACAAGTCAACAGAAGTTCCACACGTGTGAATAACTCAACCTGTCTAAGAGTGGTGGATCCCAGTAGACACCATCGTATGGTGCAGCAAATCTGGTAGGATCAACAGTGGCATATCTAATCCAAGCAGGTATGCGGTCAACCCAAACGCCATCACTGTGTCTGAATCTAAACTTAACTCTTGAATTGTGAGGTATAGCCGGATTTCCACCAACATCAGGGATCTTAATACTCCAAACACCAAACTGATTTTTTTCCATTCGGTGGTTGGAACCATCCCATCCATTGAAGTCCCCAATAATTTGTGCTTCCCTGCATTACAATGTCTATAAAATATGAAAACAGAAGACTAAATAAAACAACGATAAAGCTGCATAATTTGTATCGTTGGCACTTACTGAGCAGCAGGTGCCCACTCACGGTACACAATGGCACCCTCTTCTCTGTTAAATCCAAATTTCAAATAACCTAAGAGAGGAGGGAAAAGGGAAACGAAAAGGAAACAATAGATTAAAGATATAGCTACAATCAACCCAACCAATCAGTGAGGCATAAGGCATTTGATAAACAATAATCCAATCAACAGATAAATGAACTCGTTTCAAGAGGCTGATGTGTTCAATAATCAATTGATTGTGTTCACATGAATTTACATCGTTCTAGGTTCGCTTGTGCATTTCAGATGGTTTAACATGACTTATCTATCACTTGCACCCAGTGCCAACTGCCAAGTGCCAACTGCCAAGTGCCAAATATCAGTTGTGTAATACCCAACTTTATTATGGACATAGAGTTTGCAGTTATTGACATAATCTTAGCAGTTATCTGATTTTGGGCGCATAGATATATAGAATATGAAAACAGAAGTGAAACAAGGCCAACGATTATAATCACCTAGTGCAAATTCCTCAAGACCTCCTTCATATGCTTCAATAAGCTTCTTCTGTTCTACATATCTCTTCACTCTATATCTGAAATGATCTTTATATGGTTCTAGTGCAGGATCAGTATGCAGGATGCCAATATTTTCCAAGTCTTCCTCAGTGGCTGACATTATTGACTGGTCATCTGTCATAACAGTTATGCCTTTGAAACCAGACGTCACCTAGTAGTAGGAAAACACACCAAATCAACTTATCCAGATGCAGCACATTTAGATATGTAGATAACAGATATACAAAGTTCCACTTACTTCTAAACATAGAACAAAACAGTCAGACTAGAGTCCAAATGTTTTATGTCATTTTCATTGATTTCCTTGGATCGTTCACTACTACCAGGGAAGAGACAAGTAGAAAAATGAGCAAAGTTTAACACAATACTATGCACATGAATTTGTTAGCTTTTACATTTAATATTTTCATGTTTAATCTGTAAATCAAGGTGGCTCAACCAAACATGGACTTGGGCGCCATAATCACATTTAGGAACTTCCATCACAGAGCCAGACACACTAAACCTTATTATATTTTAAAAAAGAACCTATTCCGACAAAAGTAACAAACCAGTCTTAAGTTATATCTCAAAATCACTCATTGTAGACATGACCTCTAAAGTCTAAAGTCTAAACGACACAGAATATCAGTTAGGACCGTGCATCTCCATCAAAGTTTCTCAAGAAATATTGACCCGGGTGATTAAACAAGAGACATAAATCATAGTCAAATATACCCTCTCATATATTGATCTTATTGATCCAAAACTGAACCCATTGCATCCATGTGGATTCCAATAGCCAAGAGTCAGACTCAGATCTACTGACTTTTGCTTTGCAAGATGCACCTTATTTCTCAAGGCCTGCCAGAAATAAAATTACAAATTATAAACCATTATACATGAGAAATGAAAACAAGCAACACACACAGTGGTAACAAACCAAGCCCAGATCATGCTGAATAGAAAAGGAAATTTAGACAAGATTGATTATGTACCAAGCCAAGAGCACAATGTAGTTGTAAAGATCTAAATTATGAATACCAGCATTGGATTTTTGCCCTACACAAAGAGCTTTGAACACGACCATACTGTCACTTACATTAGACTTCATTAATCTCGGCGTGCTGTTTGCGTGGTAATTAGTACAATACAATTTAGAACTTTTTACCGTGAATTTATCAAAGAAATAAAATAAATAAATAAGTGAGTGTGACTCACTAACTAGTCACAAGATGCTAGAAAACAGCTTCAGGTTACGAAATCTCTGAGAGGAAACCGCAGTATGTGTCTCTCTCTAGCTAATGATATCATGCGCTAGTTACTACACTTACTAGAAGGAAGTTTAAACGTCTAGGGTTATTATTTTTTTAGGGATCAAATGCATGATGTAAGCGAGCAAGAAATCAAAATCACTGCCAGGAAAACGGCGTAAATTTTGGAGAGATCAAAAGAAACAATAAATCACGCCAAAAGCTGAAAATAGTGAATTACGTGAGTGGTGAAGCCAATGCTTGAAGAGGAAGAAACGAGAGGACAAAGACCCAAACTGAAACATGTTATCATCTCCCCAAAGTCCAAATTCAGCTTCGATGAAGGTCGCCAACTTCAATTTTCAACCTGAAGAGAAGAGTGTTGAAGAAGAGAGGCGTTAAATAATAGGTAATTGCTGAATAAGGGACCCATTTTGGGATGAATTATTACTAATCTTTAACCGTCTTTTCATTGCTAAACTACAAAGAAGAAACAGAGCAAAGTAAAGCATATGCTTCCCCACGCGAAGAAGCAAGCAACGGCGCGAGAATTTCCATCTGTTTTCATTTTATACGTCCACCTTCTCCTCCCAACGAATACGAAACATACTTAGGACTTGGGAGTATACTTTTGTTAATGAAATGATAGTCATTTTTCTTTTATTTCTTAATGCTATTGAAATTTTAATGATAAAATTGCAAAATTATGTTATTTTAAGCGACTAAATTATGTACTAGTTATTCAAAAAAAAACTAAAGTTTCATTACCCTATAACAGTAAAGAAGAGAAAAAAAAAAAAAACTAAACAAGAGGGCTGAGGCAAAACTTTAGGATAATGACTCTAAACAATAAGAGTAATGTTAAATTCTTTTATTAAATTTTTTTATAAATTTTTTTATTCATTTAATTTTAATAAGTGTCATATATCTTCTTAAAAAATAAATATTTAGTAGAAGATAAAAGACACTTATAAAAATTAAATATATAAAAAGATTTATAAGAGAATTTAATAAAAAAAATTAAAATTTTCAAATAATAATAACAACATCATTAAAGAAACCTCGTTCAATCAACAACACCATTAATATATTAATTATGTTTTGGACTATTAAAAAATGATTGAGCAGTTGGGATATATTGATAAAAGAAAATTAAATTGCACAAAAATTTGTAGGTAATATTTGCTAACGGTACAGAACATAACAGAATTTGACGGAATGGAACAGAATAAAATTGTTTACTGTGTTTGGTTACAATGAAATAGAACAAGACCATATATATATTATTTTGCATTTATTGCGGATTAAAATATAAGAAATATATTTTGTAATAATATACAATTTTATTTTACTCAATAGAAAGTATAAAATTAAAGGAAAAATAAAATAGTTTTTTTTATTTCTATTTTTGAAAATTATGAATATAACAAAATAATTATCCGAGGATAAAAATAATTTTACATAACCTTTTGTTTTTTATCTTGGGCATGTACAGGTGGCCCATTCCATCCTCTCTATCTATACGTAAACACATCCTTTTTGTATTCTTCGATAATTTACACACAATGATGAATTTACATTCACAAAATACGCATTTAGTCTCTTGAAAATGCAAAAAGCAAGGAACGGTTTCTCGCTCAAGCACGGAAGCAGAATCGGGCAATGGCCACTGCCACTTGTGAAGTGCAGTGGCTCACTTACTTGTTATCTGGTTTAAGTATAAAGTTTATTAAACCAATCTTATTATTTTGTGATAATGAGTAAGCAAGACATACCTCAAAACACTGTCTTTCACGAACGGATGAAGCACATCAAGATCGATTGCCACGTCATTCGTGAAAGATTAGAAAAGGGTCTTATCTGCTTGCTGCCTATTAGCTCTAAACACCAAATCACTGATATATTTACCAAACCATTTGAATAATTAGCTTTTAATGCCCTTCTTCCCAAGCTAGGAGTATCTAATATCTACTCTCTAGCTCGTGGAGGGGGATAAAAAGGATTTTACATAACCTTTTATTTTTTATCTTGGGCTTGTACATATAGCTTATCTCTAATGGTCCATTCCATCCTCTTTGATCTATATATAAACCCATCATTTCTGCATTCTTCGACAATTTACACACAATAATGAATTTACATTCACAAAATACGCATTTAGCTCCTTTAATAATAATTTTAAAATATATTAATTTTTATATTAATATTTTATGAAAAAAATTATTAAATACAAACTTCTCTCAATAAATACAATTATTAAATATATTTTTAAAAATAATTATTAAATATAAATTATGTTGAATATGTTTTTATTATGTACATTTTTAAAAAAAAATAAAAAATGTTTTTTGAACAGAAAAAAATAATACAAAGTTAAGAAATTTAAATATATATTATTTTGTTAATAAATAACGACTCTACACAAATAATAATAATTTTTCTGAGTGTGTTCTGGTCTGTTCTCTTATGTTTCACCCTCTTCAATGGAATTAATCTATCTCGTTCATTTGCCCCAATATCTTGTTTCGTTTCTTTTGACTGATGTACCAAATGGGAAACATTACACACAGGGTGCGTTTGATGCGTGAACAGGACGGTACAAGTAGTACAGCACTGTACAAGTTTTATGAGGCACAACACAACTTTTTATGTTGTGTATCGTTTGATACTCAATGCACATAACAAAAAGCACAACATAAATTTTACAATAATATTCTTCATGTTATATTATTAATTTTCTTAAATTTTTCTAAGAAAATAATATTTTGATATTTTATAATTATTTTATTATTTATTATAAAATTAAAATTTCATGATTTAATAAATTATTACATAATATATTTTATGTAATATAATAATTATATTATATATAAAAAAATTATTATTAAAAAATATTTTTAACTCTTTATTTTTTAATATTTATATTTACCGTTAAAATTTATTTTATTATTAATACGTTATTTTAATTATATATATATATAAATGACAAAAAAATAACGTAAACATTAATTTAAAAAAAAATATAACATAAACTAACTACCTCGTAAGTGGAGAAAATGGGGAAGGTAGTTACAGTACTGAATAAAAATACAAGGTTAATTATGTCTTTTCTTAACTTGTGCATGGAACAAGAAAGTTGTCCCTTGGTTTAGTGAGGTACAAAAAATTGCCATTTTGTACTGTCCTGTGACTCAAATTTTGTGCTGTTACTTGACAGTGTTTTGAATCAAATACAGAACAAAAAGTTTTGTCCTGTACTGTACCGTGGAAATTAGCAAATCAAACGGACCCACAGTGTTCTATTGTGTTATGTTCAAACACGTCTGTCAAACGCTACCGGTTTTATAAAATTAGGCAAGCAAAACTTTTAAATAATCTTATATACTAGGGTGGAGGGAGTATTTACTTTGATAATGTTTCGCAAACGTATTTAAGTGAATGATTCTAAATTTAATTTTGAATGAACTTGTGTAATTACTTTTTGTTAAAATTGAATTTGAGGTCAAATAATTTTTGTTTAAAACTTTTTTCTTAAAAAAAAATTGATCCTGTAACTTATTTTTAGATTTTAATTTGGTCTTCTAATTAATAAACGTGTAGTTCTCTAATTCTATTATGTGTTTCAGTTTAGTCCTTTTTTAATAGAAAAGGTTAACACCCCTAATACTACTTACGTGCCACCTAGTGTGTTCCAAACAAAACGAAAGTTCTATATTGAATTTGAAAAAACACTTAAAATAGAGGGTCCAGATTAAATGTGAAAAAACTTTAAATAACTTATTGAAAAAAAAAATTATTAAGTTTCTTATTCTTCAGCCTCACCACCTCCCACCTTTTCACCACCGGTGACCTTCAACCGCCGTCATCGTCACCGCCAGCCTCACCGTCACTGTCATTGTTACCAAAGTATTAAGAGCAACAAAGAACGAACTCAAATATGATTGAAGAAGCAACAACAATATTCACATTGATAAAAACATGAGTGTGAATCTTGTAAGATGAAACATTCAATACAACCGGCCAACTGCCATTAACAACATGTTTTTGTTCTGTTTATGACTTATGGAGAAATTAAACCTACCAAATCTATAATCCTAAATCTAGTGATCAACTTAATTGTAATTAATTAGGGTAACCATTGGATTAATTTGATAAATTTAGTTTCACATGTACAAATCTGAGTGTGTTTGCCATGGAGTGCACAAGGAGCAGCGATTTGGCATGAGCGTTGGTTCATTATTATTGATAAAATAAACTCAGAACAACAAATATAAAAATAAAACAGGTAAATTGCACTCATCACCCTTGAAGTTTGGCAAAATTGCACTCCAATCCATTTTTGAGCCAAAATTGCACTTCACCCCATTCTCGAGCCAAAATTGCACTCCGCCCCCATTTCATTAATTATAATTAATTTCTTTTTACTTTACATTAGTTAATTAATTTTTTTTTGTACATTAAAATTATTAGTTTTAATTTTAAACAAATTTGTAGTCCCAAACAATTTTGTTTCTTGTTTTAATCAAATTTAATTCGAAATTTTTAATTTCATGAAAAAAATTAATATTATTCGGGGTCTTCAAAAATAAATTTTTTTAATTAAATTGGATTAAAATAAAAAACAAAATTGTTAGGACTACAAATTTGTTTAAAATTAAAACTAACAATTTTAATGCATCAAAAAAATAATTAACCATTGTTAAAATAAAAAGAAATTAATTATAATTAATAAAATGGGTGGAGTGCAATTTTGCCAAACTTCAAGGGTAGTAAGTGTAATTTACCCAAATAAAACATACATAAAGTGAGTGAGAACAACAGTGTGCGAGATTCTGGTCACAAAGTATCAAGAACAGCGAACAATGAACTCAAATATAATTGAAGAAGCAACAATCGATCACATAAATAAAAAACGTACAATCTGAAAATCACGGTGACAGTAAGCCCGGTGGTGACGGTGACGATGGTGGAGGGTCGCCGGAGGTGGGAAGGTGGGAGGCGGTGAGACTGAGGAAGAAGAAGCTTAGTAATTTTTTTTTCAATAAAAAAATATTTTAATTTTTTTAATCTAGACCATCTATTTTAAGTGTTTGTGCGTATTCAATCTGGAATGTCCGTTTTTTTTTTACACCCTAGGTGCAGCAGTAATGGTGTTAACATTTTTCGTTAAAAAAGGACTAAACTGAAACACAGAGCAAAATTATAAAACTAAACTGACACGTTTATTTGTTAGAAGACTAAAATTGTAATTTAACCTAAAAAAATTATAGAATATTGAAAATATAGTCTATAACAATTACTGAAAGCACCCAACTTGCTTTAATTAATATCATGTTTGAAAGTTTATAATCATTTATAGAGAAAATGAATGCCTGCCAGAAAGAAAGGAAAAAAAGAGACAAAAATGGACACAAAATCAAATAATCAATTTAAGATGTAAAACCACTTTTGTGATTCAGGCTTGTCTTTGTGGCCGCAAACAGTCTTAAAGATATTACTGTTATGGTTTAATTGTTTATTTAAATTTTCTTTTTCACTCAAATAGGATTTAGGGCCGAAAATGAATAGAATCAACTAAAAAAAATCAATCCGTCATTTAATTCAATAAACTTGATTCAATAACTAAATGAGTTGAACTTGAGTCAAACATAATTTAGCTTATTTTATTTAATAACTAATTTGATAAACAAAATTTAATAATAAATACATATATAATAAACTTATATTTGTTACTTTAAAATTTTACTTTACAATTTTCTTTTAATGATGATTTGTAAATATAATTTACTTTAATCATCTAAAATTTTATTTTATTTTACATATGTTTTATAATAGAAAAGACAATAAATGATAATTTTAGAAAGTCAAAAGTTTAAACTGATAAACTTGTGAGCTAAATTAAATAGTTCGTGAACATTAAACGAACCAAATTTGACCTCAAAAATTAGTTTATAAAAAACTTGATTTGAGTTTGACTTGAGTAAATTCTTATTGAATTGAGCTTATCCGAAACAAGTTCAACTCGACTCGGTTTATTTTCAGCCCTACTCACGATTTTGCATCACAAAATAAATTCAGTAGAAGTTAAAATCATTTATTTTCTTTCAACTAAAACTTTTGTTTGTAATAAAAATTAAAACAATCAAATTCTTAGGAGTTAAGAATCGATAACATTACAATGCATGAAGTGGATTTAAGATTAAACCCTAATCAAACAAACTCTATGCTTGTTTGGTTTTTGATTCACTAAAAGTAAAATTATTTTTATTTTGAATGTCACCGATTATAATTTTGTTAACACAAATTTCAATCACGTTTAATGGATAAAACAATTTCTAACTTCTAACAAAAATATTTTTACTTTTTGTCAACTAAAAACCAAACACATACTCTAACTTAATTATGTGAGGGTTTTGTGACTTACTACATAATATATTAGATGTATTGAAATTGAACCAAGTATAATTCAACTTGTTTGATTGATGAATTAACTCGATAAGTATATAAATAGACAAATACTTTAAATAATAATTTTTTATTTTAGATTTTATTTTTTGAAATGACGATAGCTTTAAAATTTATTTTACAAAATGTTCACTTTAGTAAAATGGCTGTTACTTTAACATTTATATAAAAAAAATATTTCAATTCTTTATGACTTAGTTTTTACTATTGTTTTACAAAAATAAAAAGGAAAATAACTATTTTAGAAAGTCCATACTTTAGCTTGAGAATTTGTGAGTTGAACCAAGGGATATGTCATAAATTTAGAGAGAGAGAAAAAAAGAATATCTTAAATTTTAAACGAACCAAGTTTGAACCGAAAAATATGATTCATATAATTTTGACTTAAATTCGATTTGAGTAAATTCTTATTGAATTGGATTGAGTTTAAATGAATTTAAATCAACTCGATTCATTTTCAACCATAATCACAAAGTATTCTAAATTTTGAAGACAAACATTTTATTAATTCGATTATTCAATGTATGATGTATACTTTTGATGTGTATAACTTACAAAACAGAACACTCACAAAAAGGATTGGTTTCTAAGACTTGCAATCGAAGGAATATTGTCCTTAAGTAAGGTTGAATAATTGAATTAGTCTGTATTGGTTTCATTCTAGCTCACACAGGGCTATATTTAAATAGACCAATATTTTTTAAGTTATCGGTTATACAGGTCAACTTGTGACAAACTTGCATAGATTTTTTTAAGTAGATAATATTATTTTATAATTTTTTAAAAATATTTTTTTAAATGCAAACTAATTAAATTTTTTGTAACCGTAAAATCATCACATTGTTACAATTTTACATAAATATTTGTAAATAATGATTAAAATAATTAATTTGATTTTTTTTTTGGGAATCCGATCATAATTTAAATGGGCCCAATTTTTCTGATGCAAACCTGTATCCTTTGGCCCATTTAACCTATAAAAAAACAAGCTAAATAAGTGAATTTTCGTATTAATATATTTTTTTCATAAGAAAAAGAAGAAGAAAAGACTTGGGTGTAGGTGGGAGGGATAGTCAGGCAAGGCAAGCCCCAAACAAAAATTGTCTCTTTGGATGTATGTAAGGACCAGCATTGATCCGTGATTCATGCAGTTTCAAAATACTAATTGTAAATAATTTCATCCATAAAAACTAATTGTATCATAAATATTTAAATATGACTATGGAAGTTTTTTTTGGTAATCATAATCATAATCAAATATGATTATAAAAGTTGCAAAAAAATAGGTATGACCTTTTAGAATTTTTCAAAAAATTATAACTGGTTTAATTGCAACTGATCGTAATCCAAATTGGCAATTTGTCACGTTCAGTTTTTTTTTTCCCTGTGAAATTGGCATATTTTTGGTGAGGGCACACGTATCAAGGACATCATTAGGAAACGTGTCAAGTTAGGAATGGTGAGAAGTGGTTCTGGCTAGACTTGGAAGAAAACGCCGGAAACAAGATAAGGTTAACCACCAACAAATGACGTTCTAAAATATTTTAATGGTTTTCTCAACTTAATCCAACTTCCTTATCTCTCTCTTTTTAGTTCTCACCATAAAATAATACAATTAACTATATAGTACATCAATCAATTATTACTTAATATAATAATAATAAAATAATTGTGGATCCTAAGTTTTACACTTCGCAAAATATCGTCGACAAGTTCGCGACACTTTTATTCCTTTCCCACTTCGTCTTTTTTTTCTTTTACTCCGGAAGAAACTTTCCCACTACGTCTACTTATCAAGTTTTTGAGTTCTTCATTTTTATTATTCTTTTTTGACATGAAATATTATACAAATCAAACTTATTGAATATTCATATATTTGTTTCGATCCATCGTATGATACCGTCTATTTTTAATATTTGAGCACAATTAAAAATAACGAATAAAATTTATTCATAGTTCCGTCTTCTTTATTATTTTACCAATTTACTTGAATTAAATAACACAATTTTTGAATCCATCGTAGTAGAAAAGCATAAAATTGAACATTTGGAACTTAAAATGCAATTTTTACAAAAAAGAATAAAAATTAAAATACAAAAAATAATTTTATAAAGACTAAATTAAAAATAATTTTACAAAAAATAATATATTTTATAGAGACCAAATATATATTTTATTCGATTTTTTTATGATATAAATTATTCTGACTGAGATTTAATATTAATACATTATAAATTTTAAGTATGATATATTGTTATTTTTTATTTGAAAGAATGTATCATAAACTCTAATAATATTTTTTTTATTGAAAATACTAATATTAAAATTGTACATGTAACTCAATTAATAAAGAATAAAGAATATATATATAAATATATATAAAAGTATCTAAGTTCAATTTATGATTATCATGTTTTTTTTATGAATATTAAAAGATACTAATATTAGTGTATAATTTTTAATATCCACTCATAGACACACAATAAAAACTAAAAATAGAAATTAATTATTATTAAAACAAAACACATTAAATATATTTTAATAAATTATTTGAATTAGTTTAAAAAGTAAATACGGTATTAATTATTGTTTTTAAAATTTAAGAAATCAAATAATAGTGTTTTAAATGATTTTTTATTTTTATTTTTATGTTCTTAACGTGTGAAAAAGAAATTGGTTTACAGTAAAATACATCAATTGTGATTGAATTCCGATATTTATAAATACATGTCTTTGTGCCTATCAATTGAGTTACATGAATAGAACTAGAGTAATTTCTAATCCTCCTAATTTATGTTCTTCTAAATCCTCCTACTTAATCGTTAAAAAATATTTTCAATATTTTTTATGATTTTAAGATTAAAAATACATTTTATTTTGTACTTTATTTAATAATAAAAAAATTTTAATATAATTTTTTAGAGAATATATTATTACATTACTCATAGAACTACATCCTTTTTATTGCCAGGATAATCAAACTAATTAGTAAAAAAAAAAAAACTAATTACTGTTTTTTTTTATCTGCGGGTCGGAAACGAAATTTTCGTTCCTTCTCGTTTCTTTTTTTCTTTTTTTTGCTAGCTGTTAAATTTTTTATTTTGGTAACATGCTAGCTGTTACATTGAATTTTCGACTGGCTGAAAATATTGAAAATAGGTAATAGATAATTACGGAAAAAAATAGAGAGAAAAGGAGAAGGAGATAGGGGATTTATAATGCGATAAGACTTGCCTTCCACACGAAATTAGCGTTGCTTAATTTGCCCCTCTCGATCTCATCGTTTCTTCTTCATTCCCTCACTCTGCGTCTCTGCCATTGCTATGGATCCCTACAAGGTACCTCTCTCTCTTTCTCTCAACAATACTTATTCGTCAATTCAATTCAATCCCTATTCTCATATTTTCTTCCTTCCTTCTCTTTCCGATTCCGATTCTAAAATTAAAATATTTCAATCACTGATAACCTTTTTCAAGTATTTATTATGTTATCTGGGTTTCTGATGAAAAATGGACAACAGAATACACGGGAAGCCTTAATTTTATTTTATTTTTTTGTTGTTCCTCTTCTTCGCATCGTTGTGTGGGTTTGACTAACCTTGGTGGTTTAAAATTTGAGCTTCATGTAGCTACTACTTCGATTTGGATTATTTATTTATTTAGTTGGCCAAACCGTGTTTGATGACCAGTGTTTTATGTGATGCAGCACCGTCCATCTAGCGCCTTCAATTCTCCCTTCTGGACTACCAATTCCGGTGCGCCTGTTTGGAACAACAACAACTCTCTAACTGTTGGAGAAAGAGGTATCCACTTAACCACCATTTCAATGACTTTTATTTGCTGAAAATTTTCAATTTCCTCTTTCTGATGAACTTGCTTCTGATATAACTTGATTTCTGCTCGTGAAGTAGAATTGCTCTAGTAATAATAGAATTTCACGGTATCTTATTGTCTATATGAAGTTGTGTTGCGTAGTTAGTGCTATTAGTGTAGGATTTGTTCCGCAGTGTGTTTAAAGCCATAGTAGTAGTTGATTTTACCGGGACTGTGATTTTTGTTATCAGCTATCACCCTTCATAGTTATGAATTATGACTTATTGAATATTCACTTATTCAGAATGCAACACCCAGTGGCACAGACAGTGTTTCTCTTCGTTTGCACCGCAGGAATTATTTGATCATTCATAGTTCAAACTTTGAACTTTTCTTTCATGTGTTGTGTTGCAGCTTGATAGTTAACTATGTAGAAAAGAAGATATGAGCTTTTTCTAAATTTTTGTTAATCAGAATTCAGAACATTTATGTTATTTTATTCCTTTTGGCAGGTCCAATTCTCCTGGAGGATTATCATCTTGTAGAAAAACTTGCACAGTTCGACAGGGAACGGATCCCGGAACGTGTTGTCCATGCTAGGGGAGCTAGTGCAAAGGGTTTCTTTGAAGTCACACATGACGTTTCTCACCTGACATGTGCAGATTTTCTTCGAGCCCCGGGAGTTCAGACGCCTGTGATTGTCCGTTTCTCGACTGTCATTCATGAGCGTGGTAGCCCTGAAACCTTAAGGGATCCTCGTGGTTTTGCTGTGAAATTTTACACCAGAGAGGTAAAAAAATTATCAGAATTCAGTATGATTTGAAGTTATACTGTAGTGATAGAATAAAATGGTTGTATTTGTTTAAATTTCTCTCTAAATCTTTTTAAGCCATTCCCACTGTAATTGAGGGTGAGTTGGTAATGGTAGCCGTTTGGTACTATGCATGATTCCTATTTTTTCTTGTGAAAACAGGGTAACTTTGACCTTGTTGGAAACAATTTTCCCGTCTTCTTTGTTCGTGATGGGCATAAATTTCCAGACATGGTCCATGCTCTTAAACCCAACCCCAAGTCCCACATTCAGGAGAATTGGAGGATCCTTGACTTCTTCTCACACTTTCCAGAAAGCCTTCACATGTTCACGTTTTTATTTGATGATCTGGGTGTCCCACAAGATTACAGGCATATGGATGGTTTTGGAGTGAACACATATACCCTGATCAACAAGGGTGGGAAAGCACTGTATGTGAAATTTCACTGGAAGACCCAGTCCGGTGTGAAATGTCTTTTGGAGGAAGAGGCCATTAGGGTGGGAGGATCCAACCACAGCCATGCCACTCAAGACCTTTATGATTCAATTGCTGCAGGTAACTATCCTGAGTGGAAACTTTACATTCAAACAATAGATCCTGATCACGAAGACAAATTTGACTTTGACCCACTTGATGTGACTAAGACGTGGCCTGAGGACATTATCCCCCTGCAGCCTGTTGGCCGTTTGGTCTTGAATAAGAACATAGATAATTTCTTTGCTGAGAATGAACAGCTTGCATTTTGCCCTGCCATTGTGGTACCTGGTGTATATTACTCGGATGATAAGATGCTTCAGACCAGGGTATTCTCTTATGCTGATTCACAGCGGCACAGACTTGGACCAAACTACCTGATGCTTCCTGCTAATGCTCCCAAGTCTGCTCACCACAATAATCACCATGAAGGTTTCATGAATTTCATGCACAGAGATGAAGAGGTATATTAGTATTTTCATTCTTATAATATTTTCTCATTTCTTTGCTGTATAAGAA
The DNA here is from genome assembly GCA_037177725.1 of Cyamopsis tetragonoloba. Lineage (NCBI taxonomy): Eukaryota > Viridiplantae > Streptophyta > Magnoliopsida > Fabales > Fabaceae > Cyamopsis > Cyamopsis tetragonoloba. Next base: position 85,363,244 of record CM074119.1, read on the forward strand.
GCTGATTGCAATGTTAATAACCTTGTGCTGCCAATTTATAGGTCAATTACTTCCCGTCAAGGTATGATCCTGTCGGTCATGCAGAAAGGTTCCCCGTTCCTCCTCCTATCCTCTCTGGAAGGCGAGAAAGGGTTAGTTTTGATCAATTGCTTAATGTGAAAACATCAAATACTCTGTTAATGATTGAATCTGCCAGCCATGGGTTTCAGTTTTAGATTGCATTAGTTTGTTTCTTTCTTTTTTTTATTTCTTTGGTATAGCAAACCACACATTTCAGTATTCAAATCAAATTTTCTGAAAAATTCATTGACAGCATTAGACAAAACATATCTTTCTTTGATATGCTTTCGTAATTCAATTCATAAGATAAAACAATGTGGTTTAGTGAATGTTGTATGGAAAATTGGTGCAATGAGTAAGACATTGGTTACATATTTCTTGGTTGTTGATTAAGTTGGGTGTTAACCTATACGAAGCCGCTATATTGTGTTTATTTTTAGCATTACTTTTGTATAGAAGAATTTCAAAGGTTAAGATTCCGTGCTTTATAAAACAAACTTCCTTTTGGTTAAATGTGAACCACATTTGCAAAACATGATCAGATTTAAAAAAAAAAAAAACAGAAAGAAAAGTAACTGTTGAAATGTCACCTATATATGGCAAGAATGCTTGAACAACTCTACTTCTTAATGCAGAATTGTATTCCGAAGGAGAACAACTTCAAGCAAGCTGGAGAGAGATACCGGTCTTGGGCACCAGACAGGTTCCTGCTTTAAATACTGATATGATCAAGATATGGAATGTTTGGTGACGTCTAACGTTGGAATTTCTCTTTATTTATTTGCAGGCAAGATAGATTTACCCGTAGATGGGTTGATGCCTTATCTGACCCTCGTGTCACTCATGAAATCCGCAGTGTCTGGATAACATACTGGTCTCAGGTGAGATTTGTGCTTGCTAATTCCTAATTTATCACCTTGAATCTGCACTTGTTTGCTTACACGATGTTTTTCGTTGACATTACGTAGGCTGATCGTTCTCTTGGTCAGAAAATAGCATCTCATCTGAACTTGAGGCCAAACATTTAAGGTTGTTGTGGCAGACCAAAGATGAAATGACTCGTAAGAGTCGCTGAAGTGGGAAGAGTATATTATATGATAGGAATGTGGGTTTGGATCATCTGAAAGGACTATTCACGTTTCTTGATATGTATGTTGTGTAACTAATTACCCTTATGTATGCAACTCGATGATTGAACTTTTTAATAAAAACCGTTTGTATGTGTTAAGTATTTATTTAGTTTCATGCACTTTTCTCCGTCACCGTTGCTGATCATGCGTTTCTTCTTTTCTATATACTAAAATGTCCTATGATAAGAAGCAAGCTTATCACAAAAGGTGAAGAACGTTAACCTCTTGTACAATGGTTCCCTCTTGTACTACTCTTATCTAACTGATACTTAAAACTACTTGTATCATATTTGTCTTCTGATGATAAAAATAAGTATTACATGAAGAAAAATATGTATTTAACTTTTTGAAAGTATTAAAGAAGTATTTATTAACTTTTGTTTGATAATGATAAAGTCATTAAAGAGACAAGTCTTGATAATTTGGAATTACTAAAGCAAAACGTAGAAGTCAAAATTAGATGTAATATGGCTTTTTGTTATTTATGTTGATTAGAATTTTATTCTTCCTACCAAGAAGGTTTGAGCCATAAACTCAGTACACACTGATTGAGGATTGTGACTACACCCTTTAACTTAGTCATACATGGCTATAGATATTTAGTTGTGTTTTTGAAACCAAAGCATGCTGGTTTGCTAACTCAGATTGTGTGATGATGAATGTTTATATAATTAGTATAAAAGCACATGTCAAATTTGCAAAACTAGTTAATCAAACAAACACTTAATTACGTCTATTTGCAAGTCAGAGATCGGCCCCAAAAATGGAATACAACTAAGTAACTATTGGAGAGTAGAAACTAGAAACCAAGGGGAATATTCCAAGTGCTTATCCAGCACCTCTGTCAATCAATAATACATTATCATTACTTCTATTATGGAAAACGCTCAATAATACAAAATCAAAACTCATGGTGTGCATTTTTTTTAAAAGAGAGTGGTAATAGTCTCTCCTTTTTAGAAAATATCGAAAAGTGAATTCTGCCATATTAATAAGAGAGTGTTTAGTTTAAAGTTGATTGAAGATCAAAATACTGCCACTGAAATTAAATATGGTTAAAATTTGTGTCCAAACAAATTTTAACCATTGATACTCAACATAAAGGTACTTTCAAAAGTTTTGGATCACAATGCAAATATGAGAAATAAAAAGTTTTTACTACCTTCAAAACTATTTTTACGTATAAATAAAGGCCCTTACACAATACAATACGGCAATAAGATTGGTGACTGGTTTTGTTTTTCCGTTGGAACTTCAAACGATCCACACCAAGTAGCAATATTCTGAACCATTGTTGTTAATATGAAAGCAAGAAATTTTGGGTTTTTTTGTACTGACTCCACTCACTCAAGGTCGAGATCTTCTCATTTGACGTCCTGGGCCCACTTATGGGCCTTGTTCGGGTCCAGTGGATCAGTATTATATGGTTGTTGTTCAATACCCAAGAAAGAACCAAATTGACCCAAAAAAAAAAAATCAAAAAAAAGAATAGAAAAGGAATAAAATAACGACAACAACGACAGAAGTGAACATTTTGGCATCCCCTACAATACAACTTGTATGTATAAATGGTCCCATTCCATCTTACAACTTACCAACACTGCTACTTCATCAATTCTGGACCAAGAGAAAAAAAAAATTAAAATTAAAAGAGCAACTATCAATTTTTGGAAAAAAGAAAAAGAAAAAAGAGCAGCGATTAATTTCTTGCTACCACTCATTTTAAGGTCTATAACCTTTTTCCCTTTTAGATGACTTATCAGACTATTACTGTCATAATCATATGGAAAATGCTGCCTTGTTTAGATATCAATTCACAAAACTAATACGAGTGAATATATAGTATAGTATAATATAATATGTTAAATGAAAATAATGTGCAAGTGGTTACTTGCAAAACTATTTTTACCATTCATAATCATATATTATAATATTTTTTTTCACTTTTAGCAACCTTTTCCTAGCAAGTACAGTAGTAAATAAACATGAGTAATTTTAAGGTTATAGATAACTCCCTTTGTAGTTTACTTTTATTTTATTTTATTTTTTAAAAAAAAACATGTTTTTGGTATGGAGATAAAGGCACCGCCGTGATTCAGTTCGGTGCCACGAGCAGCTTGTTCACTCAACTCGAGTTATCAAACTCTAATAATCTTCCCAAAAAACAAAAAAAAAAAAAAAAAACTAAGAGGCTAATTAGACCAAACTAGAAAACATAAATAGAAAATTTACACTCACAACATTATAACTCATATCGATCCATATTATCATTTTTTTTTTCATTCCTATTACATCACTCATCACATTTATTATTATTATTTTCTCTCTTTTATCGTTACTTATATAAATAAATATGTAGGCGTTGGTTAGGGTGATGTGTCTAGAAAGGATTGGAAGGAATGGTGAGATAATCCGATTAAAGGATATGAATTTCATCGATCCGGCCCCAATTCGCGTGCACTCTCTCTATTTTACTACTACATTGTCAATTTTTTTACTCTAAGCTAAATGATATTTAGTTTTTTATGAACATTATTTAAGAATTTATATGTAATAATAAGATATTAGAATGTATAATTTTTTTTTGTATTTTCAAAAGACGAAAAAATATTTTTATAATTATTTTTCTACTTTTAGTAACCTTAACTAGTGTCTCAAATACCCAAAAAATAAATATTGCTTTAATTGGAATATATCACAACTTAGCGTTTAATCCGACGTTGTTTGGTTATCATGTAGCAGAGGCAAAATTATTGTAATTAAAGCATACTATAATATAGCAGTACATGTAAAGTACAAATTACCTTGAAACTATACTAACCTTACCCCAGATATATATATATATATATATAGTAGTACATATATTGCCGTATACAACCAAACCAAAGCTTACATTATAATTAACTAATTCATGCAAATTATTGAAAATACATTATTATTATCATATTATTAATTATTTTGACGTCATGTATCCAGCACTGAAGAGAAAGAGACATTGCTTTTTTCTTCTAAAAAAAAAAGTGTTTCATAAGAATAGAGGATTCGGATTGCCGTATGTATGAGAGGGAATATTATAATATTATATTTGTGGTGGTGGATGGATGGATCTCTTTCCCTTCCTTAATGGCTTCATCACCCTCTGGATCTTTTTGGCGTCAAACCACTTTAATTGATTCCAATTTAATTAAAATTAAAATACACATTTAATCTTTTTTATAATCATATTTTTTCATTCTTAAATTGAGATTAATTTTGATATTGGTGAAATTCGAATACGAGTTCTCCCGCTATAAATCATCACTTCTATAAACTTAGCGATATCTTACACCGCTAAACGCATCCTTAAAATTATACCCATTAACTTGGTGGTGATGCACGGGTTCTTATTCTCATTGCTATTATTTAAATGCTTAATTAACCCTTTAATTAATTAAACTATTCTTCGATTGGGAATCTAGCGGCAAGTTTACAATTTTCACCCGTAAAAGCAAACTCACTACTGTTATTTTATATTATAAATCAAATTACGAATAAATTAATAATGTTGCACAGAGCAAGTTGAAAACATACAGTCCACTTTTATATTCATGTCTGTTATTTTTTTAATAATATGATCTGGTTTCCATCGATCTAAATTATGCCCTAATCTGTAAATTGAAAAAAAAATACTATATATATGACACCCATTGTCACTTGCTATGATTATTGAGAATCTCTAATCTCAATTCTCATGTGCAATCCCGTTTTCCTACATCATATCATATCTAATTAATAGACTTATAAATTTTCAAATAAATCAAACAAACCTACATTATGAGAATTTTTAAAAAATATATATAACTATGTGCTAAATAATGGTAAAGCCATGAGTCAATGAAGAAAATTAATATAGTACACCAAAAAAAATTCCCATATTTAATTAAGAAGAAAAAGTATTCAAAATCTAATAACTCGGGACTGAAAACTGTTTTCATAACTCCAATAATTGACAAGTTAATATATATACTACTATTTTTTGTGTGTAAATTATATTATAGCATTAAGTTTAAAAAATTGAAAATGTGTTTTCAATCAATTTAGACTGTGATCTAATAAACAAGCGAGTAGTAATAGAGAAATACTTAATGTTGGTTTCACTCCGACATATAACTTGTGTCAGTTAAACAAGTACCTCAACCTCATTAGGAGTATAAATTAAAAGTAAGTACTATTACGTAATGAAATTAATTAACAATATGACATCGTATATATATAATTTATACTGCTATTACTTTCTGATACATTATTTAAAAATAAAACAAATGGTAAATTCTAGATTTTATTTTTAATAATTTTAAAAATTAGATTGATGGAAAAAAAAGGTTAAGATGTTTGTACACCTGGGGTAATATAATAAAAAAGAAGAAAATGTGTCTCCTAATGAGACGTCATGAAATGCAAATAAAACAATATATAATTATATGGCGAGTATTATTAATTTATATTTCCATTTGCATTGCATGAATGGGTCAATGGTGAAGCTCCCCACACGCCATTGACAATGTGAAATCGTTTTTGGTTATCAAATTAATGATACTATTAACTTCGGATTTTGAGCTTAGCTCTGATCTTCAGACAAATTTATACTTAATCTCAATAGTTTCCCAATCTTAATGAATACTGTATAATTAACGAGAATCGATAATTAATTTAATAACCTCTAAAAATATAATGTTTGAAGGATGATGAGGGACAGGACACTTATTTTGAAGGGAAGAAAAAAATAGAAGATTAAAATAATAATTTTTTTATTTTGATTAAATATAAATAATTTTTAATTTTTATCATAATCAATTAAAAATTAATTACTTATCTACCTATCTTTAAAATCAATTATTTTACAACAAAGCCCTAAATCATATAAAGTTGGTCTTATTTAAAGGAATTGGACTTGTTTTGTTTTTTCTTTTCTTTTTTTTTTAAAAAAAAGGAGTAAGCTTTTTTTTTAGTTTAAATACAATGAGTCAAAGACTCATGGTAGAATGGGACGTCGGTGCATAATAGAACGCCACCTCGCCATCCCCTTACGTCTCACTAATTTTATCCTCACAAATTTTATTGTTTGAGCATGATGTGGCATTCTATTACGCGTCGACGTACCCTTTTACAATAGGTTGTCGACCCATTATATTTAAACTATTGTTTTTTTATGATAAACTTTTAACACATGTCTTTATAGTAATTTTAGGTTATTTTTATAAGCTTCTTATAATAGCTTATTTGTGCATGTTTGAAAATAATTTTTTAGGAGAAATAATCGTTTATTTTTTAAAAGCTTTCTTACTGAGTAAAGATAAACGATTATTTCTTCAAAATAAGTCAATTCAAACACACACTAAATTTTTTTTAACTTATTCAAATAAGTTTTAATAATTTTATCTACAAATAAACTCATTTTCAATAATAGTTTATTGTATAGATACTTCTTTTTTTTTAAGAAAAAATTGTCTCTAAATAATTTAGTTTTGTTTCATAAGGAAGTACATATAACCTGAGATTAAATCCGAGTACCCATACATATATATCCTGATATACTCATCAAGTAAACTACATCATTAAGACCATCTCTACATAAATTAACAAGCTTAAAAGTAATACCTTATAAAATCAACTACTCAACTAAACCAAAAAGAAACTAAATAAACTATATAATTGAAAAAGCTACAATAAAGTTTAATATTATAACAAATTCGTATAGATATACATGCAATATGGATAATTCATTTATGTTATACTTTTATTGATTAAATCTAATATATTTTAAAAAAAATTATCTTCATAGGTGTATTATGGATATGTTTATTTTAATTTTTAGTCAAAATTAATTTTGATTAAAGTTAGAAAAATTTACTTTCGTTAAGTCATTTTGATTTTTATATATTAATAATCACAACTATTGATATTTATCTTAATTTATATATTTTTCACTTTTCATTATATTAAAATTTAAACTACACATACATTGTATGAAAAATAAATCGAATCTAATTAAAGAATTTTAAAAGGTTCCACATCATATTTAATAATAAATTAAAATCCAATTAAAACTTGTTGTTGGCAAATCAGTTAAATTAAGTGAAGGTGGCAAGTGGCAATAAAAGGTATCGGGACCGTCGATTGAGCGTTGATTTAAACGAAGGAGGATTGTGTATAGCAATGCATCTGGTCTTGGTGATGATACAATATTATATACACACAACACATGAATGTCAATTTTAATTTAAATTAAATTAAATTAAATTAAATTAGGGGGATGAGATGAGGTCATCTTCTTCCCTAAACAAAAGTCAAAAACAAAAACCCATCCCCACGGGTCCCACGCCGACGTCAGCCAGAAACTACTTTTTATTTATATTACATTTAAATATGTTTTTTAGTCACAAAAAAAAAAAAGAGGCAAAACTTAAAAAGAAAAATACTAGTATTTAATTTACCCACTTCCAAGGATTCTGATTCCACCGTAATACTAGTATTTGTATTTCAATCAGAATCATAAAGTCAACAAGAAAAATACGAATGCAAACAAAAATAAATCTATATAAAGAAATAATCGTATGTATATGTATAAACGATAGAGATACATGCATACATACATACATACATATACTTAGCGTAACTGTGAGGCTCTCGGCTTGTGCTTTGACTTTACCCGCTGCACTGAGACCACAACTAACGAGAATCCCAAAGCCAAATACACGATTAACAATAATTTGCATATAATTTCTATTCATAAAATATAATACTATACTACTTAGTTAATGAGGTTATAGTTGAATTTTGTTTTTTTTTATTAAAAATACATATATAACTTAAATTAAATCCCTTATAATTTACGTTATTTTTTTTTTTCAAAAATTTGAACCTTAAATTTTTGTCACTCTTAAAGATTTGGTATATGACCATTTATTCTATAGTTGAATCTCGTAAATAACAATGGTATAAAAATAATATTTAATAAATTATATAGGTAGGGTAGAGGAGAAGTTATAAGTGTACACTATATATACTTTTAATGCGAGTTGAGATATATAAAAAGAGAAAAATAAAAAATATTAAAATTACTAATGTGATACTAAGAAAGAAGAGCGAAATAAAAAATAAAGTGAGTAGCAAAAATAAATAAATTATTACTGTAAGTAGGTTAGGGAGTGAGCTTCAGTATCTTCTCCCTTCCTTGTTTGGAATCATCACCGTTATGTGGCTCTTTCTACCGACTATTGAGTAGTGAGTATTAAAATTATTACATTACAACCCTCTTAACCTTCAAAAGAAAATAAAATAAAATTTGAAATTACACTACTACCCTCGTCTTCATTCTTGTCTCCTTGCGGGGGCTGACGATTATTCTCAGTTTCTCACCCAAGCCATTCACCACAAAGTTCTTTTTTTCCTTTTTTTTCGTTTCCTTAATAAAATAAAATTGTTCTTTTGCTAGTTGCTGATGGCGAAGATAATTGGTGTAGGACCCATGCTGCCGAATACCTAACAATTTTCATGAGTATAAACTAAGGTAACTTTTTAAGTGGTGTATTCTATATTTCATAAGAAAATCTATATAGAATTCAAAGAAAATATTTAATATAATAATAAATTATGTATTTTGTATGAATACATACCTATTTGATTTTTTTCCTTTTAAACGAGTTATAATCAATTAAATAATTTTATGACTTATGTATAGTACATCACTTAAAATTGATAAATGTTAAAATTCACCTATAACGAGTTTAAAAAACTTAAAAAATAACAAATATGAATAAACAAAATGTATACAAAATGGTACATTTCATTTAAAATCGCATGTAATTTATATTTTCTTATTGGTGTATGGTACACCACTTTAAAAGTGGTATATCTTAAAATTCACCCTAAACTAATACTACCTTAATCCAAAATATAAGTCTCTACCTTCTTTTTGTTTTGGTCCATATTATAAGCCTCAATACATAAATTTAGAGGTATTTATTATGTTTTTCAACTACTTGATGTTTCTAAAATTGTTACTCTATATAATTCTATAGACTATATAACGAATATATAGAATTATATAGAGAATAATTATACAGAGAATATAGAATAGAAAAAAAAATAAAGATATATATATAATAATAAAATAATATATAATATAATAATAAAATAATATATAATAAAATTAATAAAATAAGAAAATTGAATGAAAAAAAAGAAAATAATAAATGTATAATTTAAAATTTGTAAGGTTAAAACTAGATAAAAATAATTAATATTTTTAAAAGTCAATAATTTAACTACTTTTCTTAAATATTGTGAAACATGACTAAATGCTTATATTTTAGACTAAAGATAGTAACATTTAGTGGATTTTAAACATAGTAAATAAAAATGTTTATTTCTATTAATCTTTTAAGAAAAGGTTTCTATTAATATTTAATAATAAAATAAAAATTTGTTTAAGATATTAAAACTGTTTTCCTCATATTAATATTTAACACGTGTATGTTTTGTAGTAGAAAGTTTGTCAATTTTCAATCTATATAGAATCCGTTTAATTATATTTTTACTATAATTAAAATTACATTTGGAAAAAAATAAATTTCTTTTATTAATTTAATATCATTACTAATAAAATATTTTTATACTTTTTCAATATATAACTAAATAGGCTTGAACAATTACACGGAATAATAAAACTTTTTAACAAGGGGGCGTTTATTTCAAAGTTTGAAAATATATTTTTCGGTATCTTATTCCCAATAATACATTCTTAGTAATTTTTATTCCCAAGCATTTTAAACAAGTTGTTTGATTTTTTTTTTATTTCTAACAACCTTTTGAAGAAATTTCAATAACATTTAAAATCTATTTGATTTACCATGTTACATGTAATAATTATTAAAATATTTTTATTGTATATAATAATATTTATTTATTTAATTATTTAATCAATAAAATAAAAAAAGTAAAAATTAACAAGTAGCTGAACAACAATGTAATACAATTATAAAAGTTAAGTAAAAAAAATATACAATGAATTACATACATATCATTGACAACTTAGTTAGCTTTTAGGAATAAAAAATACTTTCATGTATCTTATTTTTGGAAATATATATTTTTAAAAATGTATATTTTGAGCATTTTATAAGAGAGTGTTCGGCATAAATTAACATCATCAAGAATACTCTTTAAATTTTTGATAGAAAATTTAAAAATAAAAAAATAAAAAAGTGGTGGTTATAAGTTATTAAATACAAAATAACTACTTGTATTCCTATGAGAAAGTAATTTACCCACCTTTCACCCTGAGAATTTATATTATAAAAAACATAAAAAACAAATATTCTCGAGAATAAATAATACTCATGAATCATTTTTCAAGCTTTAAAATAAATATGAGAATCTCACATTTTCAAAAATGTTTTTTTTATACTCTAAAACAAACTCCGTGGAATATTACTAATTTTTTTATACGATTTTTAACTTGATGAGAAGTCTCTGGTTGATGTTTAATTGTTTGTTACTTGCTCAAGGTCATTTTTGTCTATTGGCACTGTTTTTTTTTTATCGATAGCCGAAAACGGAACATCATAAAACAGTGCATTTCATAAATTAAGATGAAATAAAATAATAATAAAAAAAGGAGCATTGTTGAGTTGGGTATCTCGGAGAATCTTTATACATGAATGAATGAACGAACGAACGAACATGGGGACTTACTTATTCGTATTCTTCCTTTCCTTAGCTTCTTTCTTCACAGGACTGACTTCACCGGACACCGGCTTTGTTTTTTTTTTCTTCTCTACTCTAGGACCTGAAATCTAGCATATCATTCTCTTCAAAGTGTGTTTCAGAATTCAAAATCAAATTTTTCTGGTCCATCTCTTTCCCCCTTTTCCATACCCCTTTTTATTTTCTCCGTCGATTTTCAGTTTTCAATCTGGAACTTATTCTATTTCTATGGGTACTGGAAAGTAAAAATTTTGGTTGCTTCTCCAAAAAAATCATTTTGACTGTATTCGGCAGAATGAGTAAAGCAAATCATCATTTTGTTTGACGTTTGTTATTCCCTCCCTTGTGTAGAAATAGAAATATAAACAAAAAATAAAATAAAATTTACTTTGTTACTGACATATCATTGACAACTTTGGACAGAGGACAACGTTTGAAGACTGAAGAGAGACAAGACAAGAACAAGATCTGTCTGTTTGGTAGAGGTAGAAGAAGAAGTAGAAGAACAAGACACTCTTCATGGGAGATGATGGTGTGACATCATGTGGAACCATGGTGGAAGGAACAACAACCTCAATGGATTTTGACTACATGGGTGAACTTTTCTTAGATGGATGCTGGTTGGAAGCCTCAGCTGATGGATCTGACTTCTTGCTTCACCAACAAAGTCCTTCCTTTTCCAATCCTCTCTTTGACCCTTCATTCTCTTGGCCATCTTTGGACATTAACCACAATGGGCAGGACCAAATTCAACAAGAATCATCCCCTTTTGGTGTAGTGACCCACAATAATAACCTACTAGTTAATAATATTGTTCCTAATTCAGTTGAAGAAGGAACATCATCTGAAGTTGTCAGTAGAAGGTGGTGGATTGCACCTTCACCTAATCATGGACCTGGTCTTTCCATAATGGAGAAGCTAGTGAAGGCCCTAAAGTGGATCAAGGATTTCAATAGGGACAAAGATATGCTAATACAAATATGGGTGCCGGTTCATAGAGGGGGAAGGCCAATTTTAACAGCTAATGATCTTCCCTTTTCGCTTGAAAGCAGGTCTGTGAATCTTGCAAAGTATAGGGAAATTTCTGTGAGGTACCAGTTTTCAGCTGAGGAGGATTCCAAGGAGTTGGTGCCAGGTTTGCCGGGTCGAGTCTTCCGGGAGAAGGTGCCTGAGTGGACTCCTGATGTTAGGTTCTTTAGGAGTGAAGAGTATCCAAGAGTTGACCATGCTCAAGAGTATGATGTGAGGGGAACATTAGCAGTTCCTGTCTTTGAGCAAGGAAGCAGGACTTGCTTGGGAGTTATTGAGGTTGTTATGACAACTCAGCAGATAAATTATGGGCCTGAACTTGAGAGTGTTTGCAAAGCACTTGAGGTTTTTCTCCTTCCTTATTCACATAAATATAAAATTCTGTTGTGTTATGATTATCTTTTTTTTTTTTTTACTATACAGAAGTGTGTATGCAATTATCCCAAGAAAACTTGAACTAAGGCTTTAGAACTGTGAATTTCAACATGCTATTTGCTGTTTTCTGAAGGGATGAACTGCACTCGTTCCTTATTATTCCTCTGGTCAAAAAATTTCTAATCTTATCCCTTTGGTCGAAAACATCCTTTATTCTTGTTCACAAGTCCATTTTTTACTGCAATCTGATGTTCTTTCTCTTTTTGTTATTGAATTGCTCATGTTTACATATTTTATTGTTTCAGCATAGATACTTTTGAAAATGAATGGTTAACATGCTAAACATGAAAAACTCATCAATACTAGTTTAATTATTGGAGAAAGTTGCTAACTTGCAGGCTGTTGATCTCAGAAGTTCTAAACATTCAAGTATTCAGAATGTGAAGGTAAATGGAAAATCATCTTAAAGCAAGATTTATTGAACTTTAGTTCTCAATTTCCTCAAGATAACTGGTTTTTCTTAGCAGGCATCTGACAAGTCATATGAAGCTGCACTACCCGAGATTCAAGAGGTATTGAGATCTGCATGTGAAATACACAAATTACCTTTGGCTCAAACTTGGGTCCCTTGCATGCAACAAGGTAAAGAGGGGTGCCGGCACTCAGAAGACAATTACTTACACTGCATATCTCCTGTGGAGCAAGCTTGCTATATTGGCGATCCGACTATCAAGTTTTTTCACGAGGCTTGCACCGAGCATCACTTGCTAAAAGGTCAAGGTGTTGCCGGGGGAGCTTTTATGACGAACCAACCGTGCTTCTCAGCTGACATAACTTCCTTAAGCAAGACAGACTATCCACTGTCTCATCATGCAAGGTTGTTCGGATTGCGGGCCGCGGTTGCTATACGCCTTCGAAGCATTTATAGTAATGTGGATGACTTTGTTCTAGAGTTCTTCTTGCCTGTGAATTGCAATGACAGTGAAGAACAGAAAAAGATGCTTACTTCATTGTCCATGATTATTCAAAGAGTTTGCCGTAGCTTGCGAGTTATAACAGATAAGGAGATGGAGGAATCTAACTTACCCATTGATGAAATGATAGCCCTTACAGAAGGTGGATTTTCCAGGACTGCAATTCGGCCGGAACTCCAACACAGAATGATGGTTTCCTCTGTGGGGACTGAAGAAAAATCAAGTGAAACATTGAATAGAAAATTTTCTGACCTAAGGCAGCAGCAAGAAGATTCTATTTTGAAAGGAAACCTTGACTCTGTTAGGGAGTGTTCTACTTTTGTTGAGGGTAACATTTCGAGTACAGGAATAAGTAAAACGGGAGAGCGAAGACGAGCCAAAGCAGATAAAACTATCACCCTGCAAGTTCTAAGACAATATTTTGCTGGAAGCCTGAAAGATGCTGCGAAGAATATTGGTGGTAAGCCCTGCACAAGTTCATGTTTCCTCTTTATGTTTTTGTATGCAAACACTAACATAGCGTTTGACCCGTGTTGGGAATGAATGGATGGAGCTTAGCAGTTCTGTTTTGTTCTCGTGCATTCCACTCTTGTTTGTGGAACCAATATTTGCCTCTTCTTTAGCCTCATACCTTATTCTGTTCATTTTTATGACACCAAACATAGAATAGAACCTCTAAAACCGTCGTGTCTCCATTATAACACGTTTAACAAATGCACTCTGATTTGGGATGTCAACATTTTTTACTCAATACTTAGTTTCTCATAGTTTAGTTCTCTTACATATCATTAGTTTTATATAAGTAAAATTTTACCTGTAGTTCTATATGGCCAAATCAGTAAAAGCTTTTATTACATTCACAGTTTGTTACAAGTACACGGGGAAATAGAATGTGCAAGTTTCTTATCTATCTGTTTGTTGTGCATATATCGATTAATCCTTCATTAAAACCTTCTTTTGATATTATGTTTGCAGTTTGTACTACAACTTTGAAAAGGATCTGCCGGCAACATGGGATTAAGCGTTGGCCTTCTCGGAAGATAAAAAAGGTCGGTCACTCCTTACAGAAACTTCAACTTGTCATTGACTCGGTTCAAGGTGCCTCCGGTGCATTTCAGATTGATTCTTTCTATTCAAAATTCCCAGACCTAGCTTCTCCGAATCTGTCTGGAACCAGTTTGTTCTCAACTCTGAATCAAAGTGATAATCCAAACTCATTTAGCACGCAGCCAGACCCCGAAGGTGCATCAAAATCACCCTCCTCCTCATGCAGCCAGAGTTCCATTTCAAGCCACTCGTGTTCGAGCATTTCAGAGCTACAGCATCAGAATATTAACATTGCTAGTAACAAAGACTATCCTCTGGTTGGTGAAGATTCTCCTGATGTTGTGTTGAAGAGGATCAGAAGTGAAGCAGAGCTAAAAAACCTGAATCAAGATAGGAAAAAGCTCTTACCAAGATCCCAAAGCCAAGAAACACTCGGTGAACACCCGAAAACTAAGTATCAGCGACTCTTATTAAAGGCAAATCACAAAGGACCTCAAAAGGAGGATGCTTACAGAGTAAAAGTAACATATGGAGATGAGAAAACCCGGTTTCGGATGCCGAAGAATTGGAGCTATGAAGATCTTTTGCAGGAAATTGCCAAGAGATTCAATATAAGTGACATGAGCAAATTTGATATAAAATATTTGGATGATGATAGTGAGTGGGTATTACTAACCTGTGATGCTGATTTAGAGGAATGCATTGATGTTAGTCAATCTTCTGAGAATAGAACCATCAAACTTTCTCTACAACCTTCAAGTTATTCTATGAGAAGTTCTTTACAATTTAGATAACAGTGGTCTTTGCTGATATATTGTAAATTATAGGATCCTTTGTTAAGTATGTGAATTAGTCTTAGAAACTTGTAGTTTAAAGGCACGATTCTTTTTCTTTTTTTTTTTTCTTCGAAGAAATTTATTATTTTAGCTTACTATAAGGATAAAATTTTGTCTATCCTTGTACACGAAGCAATAAACAGGTTTGATAAGTCTCAGAAAATTGGTTTGTTAAGGGGTATCGTGCTTCAGTTTTGGATTTATTTTTGGTAAAAATAATCCGAAGGCATAGAATAGTTTGACATTTTAATTTGTTGCATAAATCATCATATCATATATTATAACTGAAACTTGTTGAGATTCGTTAGTTGTTTCCAACGCAGCACTCATGTACTTGTCGTTTACATTATTTGTCCCACTTGGATTATCTTGATCAATGATGCACTTACAACTTTACGGTTAAACCTAACAAATTAGTTAGTTGCTATACAATCAGACGTCACTATTTTAGATTATGTTTTTGTCCTTTTTTTTAATTTTTTTTTTTTTAAGTTTCTACTTCAAATTCAATGCTTTAACCTAAAAGTTGTTTGATAGTTTAATTATTTTGAAACTTATAAACTTAAAAAAAGGAAGATATAAAAAATTAGACAAATTTGTGAATAGTATAATAGAAAAGTGATTATATGCTTAAAAAGTGATTATATATAATAAAACTACATGTAAATAAATTTGAGATACTCTGTTATATAATTTAGATAGTTTTTTTCTTTTAAAAAAATTAACTTGTAATAGTGTATATGTATTGAATTATTGATTTAAATACTAAAATACCTCGTGTAAGAGTAATAATTTAAAAAATAATTTTATAAAATTTGTTTCTCATCTTATATGAGTAGTAACTTTTTTTTTTTTTGATAATTAGTAACTTTAAAATTTTTCTCCTATAAAGTATCACAATTGATTTTTATATCAAAATTAAAATGAAAGAAACTTAACCATTCAAAAACCAATTTATTCTGAGGAGAAGACAAATTTTATTGAGAAAATTGTGTCAATCAAATTAATATGATAGATAAGGAAATTGTGGGAAATAGGAGTAATTGATAAAATCATATAACAATTTGAAATAATTTAAATTTAAAGTATAAAGTATACAAATGATCACGTAACAATGAAAGTAATTTGATTTTTCAATAACTAAATATTAGTAAATTTTTTTGAAATCATGTACTAAATTAATAAAATATTAATAACAATGTAAAAGATTAAACATAATAGATAAATATAAATGAATCACAATAATTGTTTGTTAAAATAAAGATGAATATTGAAAATAAAAAATACATCAACATTGATTGTTTATATTGGAAGAAATACTCGAAAAACAACAGAAAAAGAAAATTTTGCAAACAAAAATGGCAGAAATATATATACAGTTTTTTGCCATAGTATATTGGTGAATGTATCTTTTACTATTTTGATTGAAAACAGAAATATTAAAAGAAAAGCCTGTGAACAAAATCCTAGCTATCACTACATTCATGGCTTCACAATGCGCAGCTGGTTTTTTTTTTTTTATTCTTCTTCTCTTTTTTTAGATTGTTGCTGTACTTTCTATCTTTGTCGCCTAAAGTATTCTGTACTTTACAGATGCTTCTTAACTAGTTGCGGACGATGTGATCATAGTTACGAAGAAATTGATGAACGATCTTCCTCTTGCTCACCGTGTGTACATCTTGATGGTGGACCACAGATGCTTAATACCACCTGCAGCCACAAAAACAAAAAATATGTTTACAGTATTTTCAATGATGACATGAAAAAGATGAAAAACCGACTCCATTCAATGCAAAAAAGTACTATTGTACTGTAACAGAGTAACTCAGCTGCAGCTTTTTAGCGTCGTATCCCACTACTCAATGCATTTTCATTATTAAAAAACAAAAATTAAGAAGAAGAAAAACACTGACCGGTAAGAAAACAAGTCCGTGCAAGAAACCAAGAAGCACCAATGATAAGTACATCTGAAAGTAATAAATCTGCAAAACGCAAAGGTTGGTTATCACAAATGTGTATATATGCATATGCAATTTATCACAGTTCGACCATAGGGTAAGGATACTCGTTACCACAAAAACTTCAGTCCTTGAGAAGCAAAGAACAATAACTCCAACCAGCTTCGTTAGTGTGATACCGCTGCAATTGCAAAAAGAAGAGAATCTTGTTCAGACAACTGAAAACAATACATAACAATATGTGGATGCAGGTGCAGATGTTACACAAATGTACTGAAATTGGCATCAAAACCATTTGTGAGAGTTTCTCTACTTTAATACTTGTATAAAAGTGGTGCTGAGTTATGATTTATAGAAAAATTCTTATCAAGCTAGAAGTGTTTATGTTGATGATATCATAGCTTTGGGAAAAAGTTGAGGAAATAAAGCTTATTCAAGATACTGAAAGTTAAAATTTATGTAAAAACAGTTTGACATTAGTGTTTATACAACAATTCTACTATTATAAATACTTCCTGATAAACTCATCCAACAGACTCTAGATTTTTCACGACTTCATAAAAAGCAGCCATTATGAATTAAGCTGCCCGATTGTTCATAGCCAAGAATCTATTGTCCGTTATTTCCTTTGCCAAAATAGTAGGTATACCAAAGAGCAGCATGAAGAACATGACTTCTCCTATGCTGGACGCATGCATGCATGCAATTCGATGAACTATACAACAAAATTTCTGCTACTGCAAAATCACCTGAAGACTGAAGCACCCATTGTACCCAGAGCCTCCTTTACACGTTGATCTTTGTCTCCACTTGATACCTGTAGTAAATTTTGGTCAAGTGGGGCCAACAGAAATTTGTTCATGAAGGAGTAAATTAGTAAAGGTATGTAGTTCAAGTATTCCAGAATTTGAAGATATTGCTGATATTATTACTAAAAACATGCACCAAAATACTAGTCATTTTAAAATTTTTCTTTTTTGTCATTGGCAATCATGAGATTAATTCAAGTTTATACGAAGCTCTACAGATAAAAAAGAACATGAAGAATATTGAAAAAAGTTTCATTACTGAAGACTTCTTTCTCACTAAATTCACAGAAATCAAGAAAGGAAAAATATGGTTAAATGGAAAGCAGAGTGATACTAACACTGAAAGAATGGACCATGTGGACACAAAACTCAACAGCAATGCCCACTGACATAACAAGGTTGACCACTGAGACAGCATTCAACTGGATATTCAAAATGGCCATCACACCCTACATAGCATATTCTTGTAAGTAAACAAATTAACCAGGTGGTTTGAAAATCTAAATATCTCGCACCAATAAAAATATGGTTTAAAAGAACTACATTACATATTTCAATTAGCAAGAAAATGAAAAATCAAGTAACAGTTAAAAAGAAGGAAAAATACCATAAGATCAACAACAATCATCGCCAGTACCAGCAAAATGATTGCAGAACTCCACAAACTGCATTAAAGTTGAAAGCAGACAAGGATCAAATCATGACTTGATTGATTCATCAGACAATAATTCGTAGATACTTCTATATAATTCAGGAAGTTAGCAGAAAAACTAGCTTAAACCTTTGGCTAAAATAAGTCCTACTCACCTGCTCGTGATAACCAAGCACACAATAAATACTGCACCTGTTACATCATTGTATGATGAAGTTAGTACACTTTACAGGCTTAATCACAACATTTATAATGTATAATAAAAAATTTTCACACTATAATCGTTATACAAGTGATTGTGGAATCTAATTCTCCTCGAAGTTTCCCAAGACCCATTATCCTCATTCCCCCTCCCAGTTTTTCCCCCACGAAGATCACACATATTCTTCCCATGAAAGTAACAATATACAACAATATGCACAGAATTCTGGCAAAAACAGATCAATGCTGACTTCATAAATCCACACAAGTCTCAGTACTAACCAATGGCTATAGCAAGGTTGACTAGTGCACTCTTCCATATAGTAAGGTATTGCTCAAAGAACATATAAAACACTGAATACGGGAAGATTTCAATCTGCACCAGAAAAGGAATGTTAGTTTGGACATAGTAAGCACCGTAGATCTACTAATTCTTTTTTTCTCACTGTAGTGACTTCAAGAAACTGATATTCTCATGCACTGCAAGAAATGAGAGTTAACACTTTTCCTCGCTCTAATTAGTATTAACTTTTCTGTCTACATCTAGCTTATTTTATTTATATCTAACATAAAAAAAAATGATTCAGCAAGTAGACCTGAATAGTTTAAGTATCTACCTTTAAACAATCAGAAACTCTTGAACTGAATTCTCGAGCAGCCCTCATAGAATTAACATAGTCAATCTAAAAATAGTTACACAGTTAAACCAGAAGCCCTTTGATATGACTGTAATCATAGAACAGATAGTTTAGAAATATAACCTGCTTGTTGAGAGGGGTATGATATGTACGGAATGATGATGCTTGAATAATGCCACTGTCATAGCCTGACAACCAAAATAAGTGAAATAATTCATATCAAAGTTAGATACCACTCTAGAACTTATGCTGATTCAGCTTTCATGGAAACCGTTCCTAAAGTTGACTTAAGAGAACTTAAGGAGGAGTTGGAAGTGAATTTGAACACAACAAAAGTATGTCTCTAAATATACAAACCTTTCAATTCAACACTGTTGGTGTAAGCCCCATGACCACCTTTTGCACAATCAGCAGATGGCAGAGCACTAAGAAACCATGGCAATTTTTCCCTAAACTGTGTTGTAGATGGACGATCGTTATGGAGATCTGAGTGACGGAAACACTGCAGAATTTATGAAGTGTTTGGTTAAGGTCTCAGAACAGAAACAAAAAACATTTCAAAGAGGAGCACTATGAGGGGGCTGAAAAAACATTTGTCTGATTACCGTAGTGCAATCTTTACACACCCCAACTGAAACACAAGAGCCTTCACCAGGAGCACAACAAGGAGGCTGGAAAAAAAACATTATAATCTGTCAGCTACAGCTACTTCAAAATTATAGCATGACTACTTTAAAAAATTCTTATTCTCCACCTACATCTTTTCTTTTGTAATTTTATTTTATTTTTATGAGAAAGAATTCTTTTAGGAAGAAGAAATTTTTGTTTTCAGAATTTTTTTTTCTACCAATAGTGCTAAATCTCAACCTCAATGCAGTCATCCATTTCTTTGCTACAAATTCATCTAAAATATTCCTATATTATATAAATAATAAAGAAGATAAAATATAGAAACTAAATTGAAAATCATAGGCACAACACATTCCAGTTCAACTCACTTTCCTAGATCAATCCTGAACAGATCAGTATTTTTCTGATATAAAAAATATGGGACTTCACTACTTCAGTGTTTGGATGAGGAATTTCAAAAGGGGAATACATTTTGTACTTCAACAAATGAAGTGCAAGCCTCTTCTATCAAAGAACTTTCTTTGTCTTGATCCTAATTCAAGATTAAAAAGTACAAACCAATTGAATCCTTTGTGTCAGAAATTATTCCCCAAATCGATTTTCCATTTCCTTAAAGAATACAGTTGATACTTAAAGTTCCAGATTATCCTTTTCTTGGGACAAATCTTGGTGGGAAAGTTTGGCTAAATTGATATCATCCACTATTTCATATAGAATTACAGGTCAAACAAAAACAAAATACTAAATGAATCAGTAAATCCATCGCTGATCATTAACCTTCCTGTCCTATTGAGTACATTCTCCCTAATCATGACAATTGACAAGTATCCTATGATGTCATTATAAACATATACGGTTTATGTTGAAATCTCCAAATGACTAGAGATATGACCAAAGTAGTCCTTATAAGCTTGAGCAATCCTTGCCCCTTTGAGTTAGTTTTAGGGGTTGAGTAAGGCCTAACTCAAATTCTAAGATAGTATCAATACTTGGAGGGCAATAACTCCCATTTGTGACCACCCTAGGCTACCCTCATTACATTATTACAGCTTCTCAAGAGCAGCCTTTATTGCTACGCTCATTCTAAGAATGTAAGGACCCTAGCATAAAAACAATTAGGCATGTCTTATACCATTATTGAGATTTCAAACATAAATCAGCCACTTACTAATGTGTGTACCATACCTGATCATCAGGAGGGCAATAACTCCCATTTGTGAACTTCCTGCAGCATCCAAATGCTTCTGGAGATACCCAAACAAGAAAATCATCAAGCCATGATGCAGCTGGCTTGGCGATATAACTTGAGTCTGGTAATAGGGCTGCTCTAGCAATCTGTATGGTAAATAAAATCCACAGCGAGAAGTATCCAAGTTATATCAAATGCATAGAGAAGAGAACAACAATTACTTACTAACACAAACAAGTGGATGTACAACTAAAAGCTTAATACAAGCAACTAAAGAAAACAAAACTCAAATATTCCACCAATAACCGAAATGCACGGTTACATTTACATATAGATCATCAGAGAAACATAAGTCAATTGCTAAAGGTTTACCTCATTTAAAAGAGAGTTTGAATTGCATTGGCTAATGGAGCAAAGCTGATTTGTATGTGTTGATTCTGAGCTGAGGTAAGGAAATAAAATAAAATTAGAAGTAAAGACAAGGCACCGATATATGCACCACATATATTTAACCCAAGTTGCTAAAACACTAAATGATCTTTACTGAATATAAAGCTACAAATTCACAACTAAATTTATAATACTTAAGTCTGGGCGCATAACTAGTTATTAATTCCACATTGTACCCAGGAAGCATGTATTTAGTAAAGCACAAGTTACTATAATTCATACTAGTCAACAGTAGTTAGTTTTAAAAGGCATGCATTAGAAGATTACAATTGTCTAATATTACTATGATTGAATGTGGAACTTCAATAAATAACACTATCATGGTTTGAGAAATTTATCCATTCATGGGTCGGGAGTCGGGACCATGAATGGCCTAAAAAACAACACACAAAATAAATAAACAGGTTAATATATATATATAGGGAACGTATCAAATGGGTGCATAGCCAGGCTAATTTCCTATTATAACACATGCACTCAAGCAATAAAAAAAGACAGTAAAACTTAATTCTCTAAATATAAAGGTGGATATAGAACAAAACATCATAGTACAAAAATACCTGTAGTTATAGTTCTTCACAACAAAATACAAAGGTGGTCCAACTCTGAGATACTCTGAAACATTATTAAAATATCCCTGCACGAAGACATTTCTCTAGTTTGAACACATAAACATGGATAAAAGCAAACATGAATGCCAAGGCCGTTCCAAAATGTTAAACCTGAAGATATGAGTCTCGGGGAAGAACAATCTCCTGCTCTAAACCAGGTTCAATTCTAGTGCTCAATGCCTGTGCGGTTCAAATAAAGCAAAAATAATAAGGAGGAGAAATAGAGTGAAAACAATGCACTAGAAGCACAAGAAACAAATTTAAATGCTTACTATGCTAGCCAATGCAAATCCCACAAAAATAGCAATGACAACTATTTTTACTCCCCAAATAGTCAGAATGGGAGCATGAACTTCCTGGAAAGGAAAATAAACAAACAGCATAAGAAACCAATAACTAAGGAAATTATTAAGTCAACAGCAAAAGTTGGACGAAAGATGTTATCAAATTTAAAAGGCATGCAAAGTGACTAAACAAACTCAAACTATTGACATAAAACAAATAACCTGAACTTTAGTGATAAAAATAAATCTATGCTGACTGCTTGACAAAGAATTGTAACCTTCATTGCTAGAATATTACCAAAATAAATATCTTTACATCAATAAAAATTTGAATCCAACCACAGCAGAATAATAAAATTGAGCTATAACTATAATAAGATTCAAATCTTCATACAATGTGAACCACCTAATTGTAAATATCCATGTTATGCTTAGGTCTCTATTAAGTACCCACAGACAATTATTACTAAAAAGATAACGGCAATTACCTTCATATATCGAGCCAATAAACCATGTTTCCTTTTTCCAGTTCCTGAGAAGTGTTGAAAAGAAAAACTTCAATGGCAGTCTCCTAATCTTTCAATAATTTTTAGAGTAAACAATGATTTCCTTGTCGAAGATATAGTTATCAAAGGTAAATCTTGCAATCAAATTGATAAAAAAAAAAAAAAAGTACAGTGATAAAATCACGAAAATTCATCTTAGATTAAGATTTTAGTTATACCATCATCAGGGTCCCCATGCGAAGAATGCACTTTTATGCATGGAAAACAATCAACTCTATTGTCTTCTGCTCTGACAGTGTCAAGAACAATCAGAGCTACGAAAGCAGTAACTTGCAAGAGAAAGTCCAATAGAACAGCCAATGCTGTGAGAGAGTGAAAGGAAGCTAAGAATTAGCATTTGACAGAAAAGAAACAAATGTGATCATTGCAAACGTATAAAAAATTCTAAGTGGATTAAAACTTGCCAGCAAACATGGAGAACACACGGCAGGCAGGCATGGAAATAAAGCTTCCAACTGCAAATGCTAAAACCTCTGATAGACTAGCCAATGTTATTGATGGTCCAACTTCCACAAGCGCATTGCTTATTCGTTCTTCTAAAGGCAACTCCAGTTCTTGCCTTTTCACAGCATGAACTAATATACACATATTATCCACCCCAACCTGCAGTAAGATTCAGGAAGATGAAACAGGATCAGAAGAATGGCAAACAAAAAAATATTAATGAGTTGGTGTATTGTAAACATGATCAAAAAGGTTCTTAACCTATGCAGTTGGCGAACAGAATAGAAAAATCAATAAAGATAACTATTGATAGCACTCCAAATGCTTGTTTTGTCTCAATTTCCAGAAAAATGTATTTCATTTATGCATTTTTAAACAAGTAATAAAAGTATGAGTAATAAATGTAATTAATCAAATCAAATAAAATCCAATACTTTAGCATGTTACTTGTTATTCAATTTATTTCTTTTTACTTCTCCACTTCACTTATGTCTAAATTTTAATTTTGACGTTGTTTTTCACTTTTATGTTTTCAATTAATGTTTTAATTACACCTACATTCTCATAGAAGATCAATGGAATTTTTCCTAAATCATTCCGATCTTTCTGGATTTCAAAAGTTTATCTAGAACAGGTCACAATAGAGATGTAAATAGTCACGGCCACCCAATTCCAAACCTGTTCACTATTTATGTTCACTATTCAAAAGTAAACCGATCAATGGTTTTTTATATTTCACTGGTTTATGCAAATTTACACTTAAATTCATTAATTTAGCCTTTTGAGAATGACTCAATATTCGTCTATTCTCATTCAAAAAATGACCCATCATTCTTAACTTATTTTGAGCTTTCAATTCAAATTCCTTTTGACGATAGTTTTGAACATTTTTTCTCTTTTGATCTATATTTTTAGATTCTTGTTGAACTAAATATATATGCATGTTTCCTCATAATTTTAAACTGTCTACTGAGTACTGATTTAGTATACTTTTTAAACTAAATACTTTGTTTTAATGCACATGCTCCTTTAAAATTTCAAGAATCTGAGACTTGAATTTCAAAATGACACATTGGGCATGTGTTTGGGAAAGTATTTTCGAAGAAATGTTTTCTTATTTTTCAAAAACTCTCGCAGAACTACCAAAAATAAGCTAACTTGTACTGGGTCATGTCAATCCCACCACCAATACAAATAACTCATACAACAGCAACAATAATAAATATGTCACACTTATAGCTAACATCTGGCAACTGTATTTATAGGCAAAGGAAAACTCACAGCTAGAACAAGAAAAGGGATAACTTCCATGATGATTAAAGTCGATTTTACACCAAGGGCACTGAAAAATCCCACTGATCCAATGACAGACAGCATGACAAGAATTACTCCAGAAAGACCGAGCAATACCTGTAATTCATAAGTATACAGTTAGATATTTAAGTATATTATAAAAACTACCTAAATAATATCAACAGAATAAAAATCACAATTAATTCCATACTCCACAGTATATTAGGGATTACAGAGAAGGGAAGATAAAAAAGAGAAGGGGGACGAAAGAAGGTTTGGTACTTGGCTGGAACCACACCTTAGATGAAATATAGAAAGAAGAAGCCCGGGGTGTATCTCCTAAAGTAAGAGATATATAAGCAAACATCACAAGATAGCTAACCTGCAATGAATTAAGGTGCAATAAGGTACATGACATAAACTCATTCACATAATTCCATAACCATGCCTTGGACAAAAACAGAGTGACGGCTTTTGTAAGTACTATTTGGGACAAGCAAGTATCAACATCAAAAAGAAGGGAAATGTTACCAATATAGTAATTGCATCTGCAGAACTTTCACGTTTCAATTCTTCCTCAATGGAGCTTTCGGACGAAAAGGCAAGTGTCAAATTTCTTGATTGCACCATTGGTAATAGTTCATCCTATCACAAAAGACACAGTAAGTACAGGAAACAGGAAAACTAGGATGAGTCAGAGGAACTGTAATGGCCAATTCCAGGATAAAAGACCATGTCATAAGCAACTTCTTATTTTAGGTCGCGTTGTTATTTTTTTATTAAGGATTTCTCATCCTCTCGATTTGTACCATCCTCTTCTATCTTAATGAGTAAATTCTTTGCTTATAAAAAAAGGCCAACTAGCAGCCTACTAAAACATTTTACGAATCTTTTTTTTCTTTCTACAAGGTAAGACATGGGACCTAGTGTGAGTACTAACACACACTGAAAATCAAACCCAGCAACAAGCACTTATGGATGACACTGCAGAAACGTTGACCTGGTTTTTTTCTGCAGAAGCAAATTGACTGCTATTTCTTAAATATAGAGTTGATTAACTATGCAGAACATTTTTCTAAGCAGTGGCTCATGCACGGGTCAAATGACCATGAAGATATGAGTTAATAATAAGTGAAAGGATGACAAATTATAAATATAAGATACAAACCTTCACTAACTGAATAAAGGTCTTCTCCCAAGTAACTGCCTTTTTGGTTTCATTGCCTTCTTTATCAATAGCATTGTTTACCGGATAAGTAACAATGAATGCGGAAGCCTGTTGTGAAAAAATCACACTACAGTTATCATATGCTCCACAAGACCAATTCATTCACAACCTAGAAGGTAAAGAAAGTACCCCTGAATAATCATTCCCAGAAAAACCTCCTAAAACAGTGCTTGGATCGACTGGAGCTTTAAATGCACTCATACATCGGTCTGCTGAGGAATAATGCTGAATGAACACAACATAGAACATAAATAGGTCATTCTGATTTCTGAAATTACACACACTCAATTACTGTTCATGTGTTTTTCATGCGTAAAACTTTTATGTTGATTTCTCCCTACTTGATAGTTAGAAAGAGAAATACATTATACATATCACTGATATCAGGAAAAATGTCAAAGGTCCAAGAGCAAGTTAGAAACTCCAGTCACTACAAACCATGTCCTTTCCCCATCTCCCTCAATGAAAAATAAAATTCCTTAATATTCAAGAGGTTTTTGATCAAAATGATACCCTCTTCAATGCATCTATCAACCATTCATATTAGCCATCAGATAAGTATCCCTCCAACAGAAAAATTTTGCTGTATCATAGCAGAATATGTAACAAATGCACCAAGGAAGGTATTCCCAGTAGTAGGCACAACGTAAAAGCATGCACAACGTGACATCTTTGATAGTTGGTTGTTATTGTACAGTATGACAGAAGATCTTGGGAATTGTTTTTTATGTAGACATGCAAACAAAAGTGGAATTTTTAAGAACATATACTGCTATAATCAACTTAAAGATGTATTGTTAACATTGGTACCTCAAAGCAGTAACTGAGATGCTCAACTCCCCCATAATCATCGAAATTTTTGGGGTCCATTTTGAAGTACTGCCAATCAGGAGGGGGAAATTGCTAATCAAAAGATGCTAAATTCATACAAATTAATTACAATAATCATAATAGAACATCAAATATCTTTAGCTACAAATCAATAACTATACCTGCAGGACACTTTGGGTGGCACAGTCTTTGTCTAGTGGCTTCATACAGATGTCTTGGAGAGATACCATCAATCCAGAATAATTAGCACGAATTGCATCAACCTGACAACAATGCCATCAATCCAACGTAATCATCAAAATATTCAGTGGTAAAAACAACTAGATGGAACACTTACCTTTTTTTGTATTTCAAACAGAAACCTAACATTGTCCTCTGAAACAATTCTTGGAGATGTACTGTTCACATGATCTGGAACTGTTGCCAGTATGAGCTGCGAAAGAAAAACAGCTACATCATTAATCAAGATAAATGAGCAAAATAGTTTTTCCAAAAGATTATTACATTACGTATTGCCCCAGGTTGCAGAAAGCAGACTAGTGTTGTCTTATCAGGAAGATCAAATATATATCAACATTAATCTATAAAAGAAATAAAGGACAAGACTGCTGCTGGACACAGATTTATCACTTCATGCCATTTTGGCAACGAATGCATCCAGGGCAAAGCTTTGATAAAAGAAAGATAAACTTATTTCTGCAAACAAGCCTGTCCTTTGGTACATTTATGCTCTTAAAATGAATGTAAGGAAGCTAAAGAAAAAACATTAATTTTAATATACAACGAGGAAAGAAGTCACTGAATAAAATAAAATTACAGAAACATTCACAAGGCTGAGTTGTTCCAAAATTCCAAAAATTAACTTCATAAAGTTGATCTATTATAGGGAATAAAATAAGGCAATGAAAGAACCTGTTCTATTCTGTAAAATGGAGCAAGATGGCTGTCAAAAAACTGCTTCTCTTGTGCTGCCTGACTCCCAGGTCCTACCCAGAGCTGAAAAGTGTAGGAAGTTGTTTTCACAAACTCAACTATTGTAAATAAATATATTATCTAGAGAAAAGAGAGATGTTCAGAAAACAAGTAGCTTTGAGTCACTTAACAACTAAGGCATGATAATAGAATGTTCAGAATGTTAACGCTACTTCCTCCTTGCCTATGCATAATTTTAATTTCATTGGAATTCTGAAATTGAACTGTTCATTTTACTTCTGGATACTCCCATCAGATGGTTTTTCAACCAACAACTTTCAACCATTTGTTCCATTTGAAATAAAAAATGTAATGGTTCATTATATATCTTCATGCTTCATGCTTTCACCAAATGATTTTTCAACCAACAATTTCTCCCCACCAAACTTAATTTCTTTCATAAAATGATCAATGTAATGAAAAAAGGGATGTTAATTGAGAAAAAAAAAACATGAGTTGGAAACCAAGTAAGTGGAGATATCAAGAGTGAACAGATCAGCAAAAATGTAAGGCTACAAATACAAAGAGCATCAGAAGTCAATAAAAAAAAAAAAAAACAGACAATAAAACTCTTGAACCAGAGAGTGATTGCCTATAAGCTTCAGAAGTGAGATGAAAAATTCATTCATCAGTGGAAATTAAAAACAAAAACATGTTATCTAAAGAACAAGAATTGTGAACAGGGTTAAACAACAGAGCTGCAATAATACACTATTACCTTCTCAGGTCGTGTCTCAACCTTGAATCGAATTAGACCTAGACAGAGTAGAAGAACTAAAGCCAGAGAAGAAGCCAGGACCACTCTTGGATTTCTAGCAACATATGATCCATATTTCCTAATCATATTTGTAAACATGAGGTCAGATATCATTCTTTATGTGTTGATATGCATGTTGGTAACATAAGAAGCAACCTGTAAAATTTTGACATATATCGTTGCACGACTGAGAGAAGGACATCATCTTTTTTCTGTTGAAGATCTTCCATCATCTTGTAAACATCAACATCAATAAAAAAAAGTCAGAATTGCACAAGCAGTCAAGCATGCAGAAGGAAAGAAAGGAAGCAATAAGAGGGAGGGGGGGGGGGGAGAGGAAAGACAGTTTCAAACATGTCTACAATGAAGAAATAGCATACTAACATGAACTTGCATTGGGAGGTTCTCATCCTTCTCCCTGTTACGAGAATACAGCACACCGCCTTTATTGGAATTAGACACCGATTTCTTTTTCGAAGTGTGCTTTCTTTCCTTTATCAGATGATACAGCCACCAACCCATGAACACGATCACCAGTATGATGTATAAGATTGCTAAAATCAAATCAACACACTTCACCTACACGTCAAAAAGGTAAGATCAAGTTGCTTAAGACTACACAGGAGACTGAAACCATATTTTATTGACCATGAACAGAAACTAAATACATCTGGTAAGTATCAAAAACATGAATTTATGCTCCCTTACCATTAAAGTCCCGACTTTCACGGAGCAGGAATCCCTCTTTTGGGTGATAGTTGAAGCTGTATTAGAGCATACTGAAGAAGGGTTCTGGGTTGTAGTTGAAGCTGAACCAGAGCATACTGAAGAAGAAGGACAGTCACCACAGGAACAGCCAAGAGAAATATCACCGCATGAATAAGTTGAAACGTTCATTGGTTTCATGCGAGAAAACTGGGTTGCATTTGCCCGGAACGTAATCGCATATGGTGAACCAAGACTATTAGGGGCTGCTTTTCTACCGATGAAAGCAAACCACTCTGCCAAAAGCAATCTCAGGATAAGCATCAAGCTTTAAAAAGCAATACATCAAAAGACTAATTTTATACAAGAAAACTCTGTTAGATTGGACTGTTAAAATGATAGTCACAATAGTTTTTCTCTGCATAGACAAAGCACTACACAATGTATAAGCTTGTGTTAATTGTTAAAAGAAAAAAAAAATCCAGCAATATCACCTTCAAAATAAAATATAACACCTTACGGAGTCAAATGCACTCTAATTGAAATTAAAATACATTTGTTTTCATCAACACATGTATTCTTATTTCTCAAAGCTACAAACAAAAAACAAAAAAAAAATCATAAACCAAAAATTCCAAGGCATCCATCTACTTGACTCTCTTAATACTTTGCCAATATACACATAGAAGTCAGGAACATAATTAAGGACATCTCCTATGCATGTGTTTGTAGGATGTCTTCCTTTACATAATATCTTTGGCATGCATCATGCATAGCATACACAACACATTAAACTTGCAATATCAGTGAGAAGTTTTACCATCCAAAAATCTGAAGAGGTAACTATATATCTCTATATTTCTATTATTCAATAATGCATCATGAAAAATGATTGATAAAACATGAGAAAAAGGAAAAAGAATATTTGGTAAAGATTTAAAAGCACAATATACCTTTAAAGTTTTGAGCACCAGCACCAATAAATTGTAGAGCACGAGAGTTCATGGTGCCAAACTTTACATCCTTGCAAGACTGATACAAACCTTCACCAAAAGCATCACTTACTAAATAATCAATCCCACCTACTGTCCAATTACCACCAATCTGAAAATTGTAAGAATTGGAGTCTATCAGTAATAATTCCATCATAAGGGCAATGCAGTAGCATCTCGTTATTCGCATCCAAAATATTGATAATACTGTTAATAATAATAATAATTAATAACTAAATAACAACATCATAAAAGAACAAGAACAAAACAGTTGAAGCAGGAATTTGTTATCATACCAAAGATGAAGAATCATCTCATTGGATGTCCATCATTGGATTTATTTTATTTTCATAAAACAAGAAATATTATAATAGAAAAGAAAATACAAAAGTGCAACAGCAGAGGACAATGTTTACACCAATAAGAACAGAAAACAATACAGTACACCTTATTGGGAGGGTCTAAAACATATGCAAGATAAATTGCTGCTGTTTTAATGAATGAAAATAACAAAACTGTAGAAACTACAACATTATAGACAAGACGGTTAAATAAAAAAATGAACGAAATGTGATGGATCTGACCTTGTCAATTGAAGTCACATTGATAAATAAACTCTGATTTGGTGAACAGGTAAGCTCACAGAACAGATTCAAAAAGTTCCTTAAGCATGCTGGACAACCTACGAGAAAAGGAATTGCCTGCCAGAATGTACAATGTATTAAAGGCATAAACATGGAATTTCAAAAAAACTAATACAACTGAGTGAAGAGCAAGATGAATTAGAAAGATATAGAGACATAAAGGTAAACCATTCCTACTCAGTATATTGGTAACCACTAATCAGAATCCATAATCCAGAATATCCATGTTTAAAAACGAACAAACAAAGAGCAAAAGAAGCTGTGGGATCAATTCAGATGTTACTTTCATGATGAATATGCACCAATAACAAAAGAATTTGATAATAGGTTACCTGCTGGACTTGTGTCCTTAATGTGTCAAACTGAGCTTCTGTACAACAAACATTCCCGGTAATTGTAGGACACAAACTTTGGATCTTTGATGAAAGCAAATCATTTGGCTGGGAAAAACAAGATATCACAATATCATGGTGAAAGCTTTAAAAGGAAACTAGAGAAAAAGAAAATGAGCTCACTGACAATGCTAATTGCCCTCTAAGTTACCTTCACAGAAGGGGAGCTAAATGGACAGTTCAATACTTTACCATCACTGCGCTTTCCACAAATATCATACATTGCACAGTAATTCTCCGAATGCCGTCCCCTGCCAAAAATAATAATAATAATAAAATAAACGGAAATGAAAATTGCAGAACTGGAACATGGCTGCGCGTAAATCAATCGATTATGGGCAAGAAACCCAGACTCATAGTTATAAAGAAGGCTTACAATTTCGTTTTGGCATCGGATGTGGCTAGAAGCCTAGGGGACAAATTGTCAGCTTCTACTAAAACTAAAATCAGAAAAACCTGCAAAATACAAATCACAGAAGTCAGCAATCTAACCAAACAAAGTAACCAACCAATGTTCTTTCATCCGAATCCAATTCAAGCCAGCACACACAGCCAGTGCAGTGCCACACGAAATTGACCATGTCGCACTACACCAAAATTCTTGTTTTCTTTGTATCTTCAACAAAGAGTTAAAAGAATAAACAATATTTAACTTCTCGATCCTCTTTCCCTGTTTTCAACTCTCAGACAATTGAAATTTCCTTGTTGTCCACCATGCGCTCATTCACTTTCATTTCTTTGTTTGGTAACCAAGAAATGAAAGTGATGAGTGACGACGAGCACAGGAGTGGAACGCAGGCAAAGAATTGGAATGGAAGAAATGAAGCTCCGTAAAGAATGAAGGAGAGAAAATTCAGAGAGAGAGAGGCATTGCCTGTAAGAAAGAGAACAAAGTGAAAAACCCTAACGGACGGTCCATTTTCGCGGAGCTCTTTGGGAGAGCAAAATGCTCCGGCGACGGCGACGGCGATGAGAACTGACGGAGAGAGAGTGAGAAACGAACAGAGAGAAAACAGAGCTTGAAATTGAATAGAGTAAACCGTAGTTCAACATTACGACTTTAAAAGAAATGTAACTCAAACATAACGATTTTCCAAAATTAATTAATTTTTTATTAAAATAATATTAAGTCGTAATTTAAGCCCATTTATGATTTATGATGTGTCTTCTTAGGATAATAGGATTTCACTGTAATTTGTTATTTAACTTTATATTAAGTTTTAGTTTTATCTTTTAATTCATTTTAATCTCTTAATTTATTTTTTCTTTCCCGAAAAAAATTATTTTTCTTCGTTTTTGTTGATTAAATAATGGCAAATGATATTTAGTGCTTTAAGAGCATTATTTAAGAACCGAATGTAGTAAAAAGATATTGAAATGTGTAATTTTTTGTATTCTCGAGAGAGAACAATATCCTCTTATGATTATTTTTCTACTTCTAATAACTTTAACTAGAGTACCGTATATCAATACCCTTAAATAATTTATAAGGATGTCTAAAACATATGTTATTATGCAAGAAAAAAGAGATAAAGTTAAATACAGTTGTTTAAACTATTTTTATTAATCATTTAATTAAAAATAATAATAAAAACACCATATTAACTTAAAAGAAATAAAAAAACTAAAATATTAATCTAATTTATTATTTATTATGACACGTCATGTGAGACTAGCATTTATCTTGTGACTTTCTAAAGTTATGGGGATTTTAAGGGCACTATGTTCCGTATTGACTTTTTAATTTTTTCACGTCATCCATATTCTTCATGTAGAATACTACTATACTAGTACTTCACTACATGTCTGCAACAAACACAGAGCCTCCAAAACATCACATGAAATATGATACACCAAACCAAAACAAGAAACATAACATATTTACTAAATAGAAAAAGAATAAATAAACCCCATTCACGAAGGTAACTCCACCGTATATTTCTCTGACAAATTATTTTTAACTAAATTATCTGAATTTAGGCATTGCAGTTAATTTATTAAATTTGTTTAACAAAATATTATCTACATTCTAAATATAAGTTCTTAAAAGAAAATTATTGTTTTTTTTTATAAGTTTCTAATATAGGAAATTTGAGCATTTATTATGATTTTTCTTTTTTGTTTATGATAGAGAAGATTGAATTTAAAATAAAAGTGAATTTTAAATAGGTAAAATTAAACATTTATGATAACTTTTTAAAATATCAATGCATTTTATAGATATTAACACTTTTATTAATCTATGTGATATTTTTTTTAAGGACTTATAATTAGAAACAAATGTACTGTAGTAAGCTAAGTATTTTTCAATTATACCCATAACATAAATGTATTAATAAATGCTTAAGTGATTTAATGTCTCGTTCTCTCTTATTTCATTCTCTTTCTCGCTTCATTATTAATTTAAGGGTCTTGTTAAACAATGTCTTGAGAGCACTTGTTAAAATGCAATAACTAAATCCTCTTTAATACTTTGACTTACTATAAAAGTATCGTTAAATAATTTTTTAACTTTCGAAACAATAAATTTTATCAATTTCAATAAAATATTACTATATTTGTATTCTTAACAAATAACAAGTGTCCTTAATACACTGTTTAGTATTTTTATTAATTAAATATTTAAAAATTAGAAAAGGGGTAAAAGGAGAAATAATTTATTAATAAATTAGTTAGTAATTTATAATTAGGACCAAATAATTTTTTTATAAAGTAGCTTACTCCCTCCGTTCCTATTTAATTGTCCAGAGAAAAAAAATCTTGTTTCTATTTATGTGGAGGCTAATCAATGTCTCACTATCCAACCAATCGAGAAATAAAGGATATTATGGAGAGTTTAAAATTTATTTTAAGAAAAACTATAATAATTATTACATTTCTTAATATGTGTGATTTTTTCTCTTCGAACAGTTAAATAGAAACGGAAAATATATATATATATATATATATATATATATGACCAAAAAGAGTAAAAATAAGCTCCTATTTCCAATAGATTGATTAAAAATGACATTGTTACTATGTGTTATGTTTGCTAGACATACCACTCGATATTAAGCATTTGACGTATGTCTTTTTTAACATAAGTAATACTATATTTTTTTAAAATTTTTTTACTTATTCTCTTATTATCATATAAAGTATGAAATTAAGTAAATTTTCAATTTTAAAACAATAAAAACATTAAAAATATTTTTTAATGAGTAAGTAGAAGAATTTGTATAGAAATATGAAATAGGAGGATTTGTATAGGAATATGAAGTAGGAGGATTAGGAATTTACTCTTTTAACATTAGTACTCCATCCATTATCAAATATAAATAAATTTTTAGATAATTTTATGTTTTTAATTATGGGTCTTGTTAAACAATGTCTTAAAGGCATTTGTGAAGGTTACTAGATTAAGAAAATTAATTATAAGTACACAACATTCTGACTCAAAAATACAAAAAATTACAACTTCTAACCATCTTTTACTATATTTAGTTCTTTAAAAAGTACTCTAAATCCATTGTTTAACATTTTCCTTATATAAGTAAATCTAACTAACTCCACTTACATTTAATGAAAATTTATCTAAAATATATCCTCCACTTAATTCATTCCCCCATTTATTATAATAATTCTAAAATAAAAAAAATTAATTTAATTAAGAGTACTAAAAAAATAAATATTTTTAATATAATTTCAAGGAGATTAAATAAAATTAAGTAGCTTTTTTTAAGTAGCATGAAATAATTTATTTTGTATATACAGTAACGGAGTAGTATTTAGTAGTACTACTATAGTAGGAGTAGTACTAATGAATAATGATTTGTGAATAACTATCATGGATTGTCACTTCTATATTTATGTATTAATACTTAAAATTTATTATTTATACAAATATATTTTAAAGTGAAAAATATTAAAAATAAAATGATACTAGATAAAGAGGAAGAGTAATAGTCTCACCATAATTATAATTCACTTATATTTATCTTATAACTTGTTTATTTATTTATTTTATTTATCATATTATTTTTATTATTTTTTTCTCCTTTAGTTAATATTCAATGAAATTTTGCTTCAACTAAAGATTTTTTTAAATAAAGACTGGACAATATATTCAAAAGGGAGAGGAGTCAATGTAATTAATTATGAAAGTAATATATAACGACAATTTTTGACCATTGAATTAATATGGGTCAATGTAGTATTAAATTATGGTGTGTGATGATATTAACCTATTTTAGAAAATATATATAGTGTATTTTTGTACTTTTAATTTTTTTAGGAATAATTTTAAATTCTCGTAATTCACATTCCTAAAAATTCTCGTAATTATTTATTAAAGAATATTTTCAATGTTTTTTATATTTTTAAGATTAAAAGTCTATTTAATTTTATATTTTATATGGTATTGAAAAGATAATTAAAAAGATTATTAGAAGAATATAACATTACTTTTTTTTAAGAGTTTTTTGTAAGACTGAATGTTTATATTGCTATTACTCACTAACAATGAAAGACATTTTTTGTTGAAATGAAATGGTAAATACATTAACCATTGAATTTTAAATTTTTTTGTGTTAATATCGAGTTATAGGAATTCTTTAATAAATACTATATATTTTTAAACCTAAACAAACCTAATTAAATGCTGCCCCTCTTCCTCTTTGGGGAATTAGATAGTACTCCACGTAAGAGAGAGAGAGGAGTGTGAAAGCGAGAATGTGGTTTTTTGGTGTTAATGAGGAGAAATGTGCGTATCGCATGTTCAAACAAACAGAAAGCAGAAAGAGAAGAAGGCGTGTAGTTAATAGCTACCAAAGTCAAATGATCGAGAATCAATCAATTATTTATTTATTTATTAATTGTAATGGCCTTCTGGGACCCTCTCCCTTACTACTTTACTCTCTAATCTAATCCACACTTCCCACTTAATTCACTTACCCATTCATCCCGTACTTGTCTGCGCGCGCGCAATGTGAAATGATGAATGAAGTTGGGTGTTTGGGGTGTATAAAGGTCCCACATACATCTAGAATGTTACTACTACTAATTCTCTCTCTCTCTTGTTTTTGGTTTGGGGTCCACATTCACACTTGCCTGCCATCATTAATCCCACTTACTACTACTAAGCTACTTCTCTCCTCCTTCTCAACTGTATCTATGTTACACTACTCTGATCTCATCTACTTCTACTTAATTAAATGATTCAAATGTCTCCTCAAAGTCCTTCTCTTCCATCAATGCACCCTACACCATCATACCGAATCTCCTTTAATTCCCTTCTCCACAGATACCATTCTTCTTTTTTTATTTATTTATTCAAACTGAAAATTAAAAAATCTAACTCAATATCACATTAACCAAGTTACACACTACAACGTAACACATTTACCTCACGCACTTATGGAGAGTTTATTTGAAGTTCATGAGGTAAAAAACGTTGAATTTGGTACCTTAAATATATGAGAGAAAATTGTATATTTACAAAATAAGATTATCAACTCGAAAAAGAAAGGAAGGAAAGAGACTTTCAAAATTAATCATTAATTAATTCAACCATTCACGAGAATACGCTTTTGAGTTAATTATACAAGTAGTTATAGGTATATATTTAATGTTCCTTGCAACTTATTTTTACTCGATTTTATGATTAAATGTAAAGAATTATATAATTAAATTAGTATATAAATTAATTAATTATTAGGTAATAATTTAATTACGTTTTTTTCACTTTTAACTATATATAAATATAATTAAATTATTATGTAATAATTAATCAATTTATACATTCATTTAATTATATATTTTTTTGCATTTAATTACAAAATCAAATACATCATCTTAATCTTAATCTTATATTATAATTAATCAAATAAGTGAGGTTAAAAAAAAGAAAATTTGGAGTCAAATTTATAGTAATCAAGTAAAAAATCATGTAATGAATATGAGCTTTCTATATTTTCAGCGAAACAAATACAAATAAAATATATTAAAAAAGCATCAAATTAAAAGAGCACCACATAGTACAAACAAATAATAAAGAGTAAAAAAACGAAAGATAAAGCTAAACAGAGAAAACAAAACCAAATGGAATAAAAAAAAAAGAAAAGGAATCGAAACAACGTGACAAAACTAAATAACAAAAAGCTAAAACTAACTAAAATAGCTATGTTTTTATCCGTAATTAATAAACTTTTCAATTATTTGTTAAACATTTTTTTTTTATTTCACGTTTATTTTTTTTTATTTAAAATATTCTTATTAATATTTAAATCATCTTTATCAAAATTCTTCCTTTATTATTCCTTTATAAATACTGAGACATTTAAAAAAGCGACTATATCATTTTGAAATAGATGTTTAATATTTAAAATTTTCAATATCACAACTCAATCAGACTTTGTTGACGAAATATAAGTTTTTTATATATTTTTTTTCAATAATTCATTTAGTGCCTAGCACAGATGTATATAGGTCTAGTAAATGAATTATAAGAAACAATATCGAAATTTGATTGCTTGACATTTACGCTGGCTTTTGGATTGATGAAGTCCTATAATAATAATAATAATAATACTCCACAATGAAGAGGTGATTGCAAAAGCGGAAAGAGTAGGCTAATATGTATGAAATTGAAAAATGCTACTCACTACTCATCATCATTATTTCGATATATAGTATAGTGCAGTGCAGTGCATGCTGTATGTGAGTGTAGTGTCACTCCAATCTAATTCCATCTATCATCGCTTTATCCCTTCTCATTTCTCATCATGGACTTCGATCTACTCTCTCACTTCCCTAATCTTAAATTTAAATTTTGAATCTATAAATTACTAGCTTAATAGTATATCATCCATCCATGTCATGACCATTGACCATGCATTCATTCCGAAATTATCATCACATCACAACCGAGAAAGCCGGCCCATCTACTTACATAACATAAATAGTATAATGCCAAGTCAATACCATGAATCATGAATCATGATGCATGGTTATTATTATCATTTCACCCAACATTATGCATATTAATTTTGACTTGCCTTTAATTTCTATATATGCCTTTCTTTCTTTCTTCCTTTTCTTCTGCTTTTGAAGTTTTCATTTATTGTACTACTTTTCAACCGTTGCCTTCATCATTTTTCCATTTTTAATTCCTACCGCACTTTTTACTTTACATCACCAACATAACTATTATAGCCTCACCTCTCATCTGTTTAATAATACTAAATTATACTCTATCAACAAAAATACTAATATCATGCAGAAGCGTTAAAACAAAAACAAAACAGCATAAGTCTAACAAAATTTATAACTGAAATGTTCCAAAATTCTTCTTTTCCGTCCAAAAAAAAACCTAAAGGTGCTGCTGCTTCTAGCTAGCCGGGAGAGGATTTCATTTGAAACATATTAATTCCTTTTTGGCTGTTTTATGGATTCTTTTGAAATATTTAAGTTTAAACAAACACTGATAAAATCATTTGAAAATGTATAAGACAGTACAAGAAAATCTCGGATCAGTGACACATAGATCTCTAGCAAATCTGTCGCTCTAGGAATTTGAGATGGTTTATTGAGAGATCCGTTAGTTGCGTATTTCTAGTCGCTAATAAAAAAAACAATTTTCCTGCAGATTTATCGCTAATTATTTTCTGCGAAGGAATATTCCAGCACTACTATCCGTTCAATAAACATCACGATTCACGGGTAATGTTGTACATTTCAGTTCCATCATTTTTGTCCTTGTTTCGTCGCAATTCTCAATGTTAAATTCGTCACAAATACCTGTACATTAGAAAAAAAATGTTGGGTCCCAGCAAAATTGATTTTGAAGAGTCAAAATTGATTTTGATTAATAAATTAGCTGTTTGTTTTACATTAAAAAAATGTTAAAATTGATTTTGAGTTGTCAAAATTGATTTTGACTTACTTTCATACTCTAAACTTGTTTTTGAAAAAAAATCTCCAAACATATATAAATCACGTTTCTTTAAAATTAATTTTACTCGAAATTAATTTTATAAAATCACATTGATTCAAAATCAATTCTATTAGTGCTAAACCAAACACACACGTACATCCTTGAGAAGAAGATATTAACTCAACAAATTAAATTAAAGTGCATTACTATATCATCCACCTCATTAATCTTTTTATATATTATCTTATCACTTTATTAAATAAACATTACACGAAAAATTAATACACGTTTATAAGAATATTTTGTTGAGGAATTTGGAATTGTTCTAAATTAAAACCTTAATAATTACTGGCCACGGAGACACATCCATAACCTGTGCTTATTCTAACATATACTATCAATTATGATCGATATATATGATTTAAGTTGAGCCAACACTTTAATTTGATATTGGGACAATAAGTGAACCTCTACCGATTGCTGCCACAAAGCAATTTCATAAATGTTGTTTTACGTAGCATCTTAAATTCCATTATTGATATATAGCTATATTTATAAGGGTTTTGTTAACAAGTGTCTTTATGCCACTTATTAATAAAGTTACTATTAATAAAAAATTAATTATAAATACATATTTT
Organism: Cyamopsis tetragonoloba; assembly: GCA_037177725.1. Taxonomy (NCBI): domain Eukaryota; kingdom Viridiplantae; phylum Streptophyta; class Magnoliopsida; order Fabales; family Fabaceae; genus Cyamopsis; species Cyamopsis tetragonoloba. The sequence goes on from CM074119.1 coordinate 85,403,241, forward strand.
TTTGTCTTTTAAAACTATAAAAAAAATATCTTTTAAATAAATTTTATTTTAACTGACTTTTTAATTAAAAAGTATCCTTATTACATTCGTTAACATTTTCCTATTTATAAAGTGCAACATACTGTTTCGTGCGTGTAGTATATATTGGGTTAATTAAATGGCTAATCAGTTTCAAAATAATTGATATATGTGAATTATATACAGCTCTTAATTAATTATGCGTTTACTGATTCAATTCTCAATTGCTGTAATTTTTATGAAAAAAAAAAATCATGTGCCCAAATTTGTAAAATTTGAAACGAATATGTCGTTCAATTATTTGCAATTGTCAGGGGGATATTTTTCGCTCCTCATCCTTATCCCCTTTCTCCGCGACGAAAATATTTATTTTAAATATAAACTTATTAATAGAAATTTGATGTTAAAAAGTATAAAGTACTCATCCTCATCCCCTTTCTCCGTGATGAGGATATTTATTTTAAATATAAACTTGATGTTAGAAAGTGTAGAGTATTTAATGCTTCGAATTTTTTTTCAATTTATTTTAAATATAAAGTTTCTATTAATGAGTTATTTAAACATTGTCCTAAGGACAATGGATAGCAAAACCCTTTTTTAATATACAAAAAACTACATGAATCCTATTAATTTTATGTATATTTATTATATTATATAACTTTATTTACATACATAAGATTTTCACTTTACTTTCCATAAAAAAATACTTAAATTTTAATATGAGTAATTGCTGAATTGCACAGATATTGAACCGAATCATATTTTGTATTTCATTATTCATATTAAAAAATACAGAAGGAAACCAATATATACAAGGCAGAAAAAACAAAATAGTTATGAACTGGATGGAGAGCAGGTAGCCGGTAAAATAGTTATAACAGAAAAGGGAAAAAGTTACTGTGTAGTGCAGCTATATGAAACATAAAACTGGACTAAGTAACTACGGTTGATGAAGTATTTGATTCTTCATGAGACTTGTGACCCCCCCCCCCCCCTCAAGCTAGTAGGCGCATAAATGTCAAGCACTGCTAGCTTGGACAGGAAACCATGGAAGAAACATGGTTGAAGTGGTTTAGTGAAGAAATCAGCAACCTGATCAGAGGTGGAAACTGGAAGAAGGTGCATCAGCCCAGCACGCAGTTTTTCACGCACCAAGTGACAATCAATCTCCAAGTTTTAGTGCGCTCATGAAAAACAGGATTTTGAGCCAAATGAAGAGCACTAAGGCTATCACAAAAAAGGACAGGTGTGGCGACTGGATGAAGATGTAAATCCTGTAACAAGTAGTGAATCCATTGCAATTCACAAATAGCAGAACCAAGAGCACGGTATTCTGCCTCAGTTGAAGAGCGAGCAATTGTAATATGCTTTTTGGACTTCCAACTGACAAGGGAACGACCCAAAAAGAAACAGTAACCAGAAACAGAGCGACGAGTATCTAAGCATCGTGCCCAATCCGCATCAGAAAAACCACATATCTGCAGGAAATTGTCACGAGGAAAGAATAAGCCAAGGCCAGGGGATTGCTTAAGATACCGAAGAACACGAATAGCAGCATGATGATGTAAATCAGAGGGAGCACTCATGTACTGGCTAAGCTGCTGAAGAGCATAGGCAATGTCGGGTCGTGTAGAAGTAAGATAAAGCAAGCGGCCAATGAGGCGACGAAAAGAGGAAGCATCAACCAGAAGGTTCCCAGAGTCCTGATGAAGTTTGCTGGATGGATCTAGGGGAGTGCAAGCAGGTTTGCAGCTCAATAAAGAAGCATCTTGGAGAAGGTCTAGACAATACTTTCTCTGAGAGACAGAGATGCCTTTGGAAGAGTGAGCAATTTCAAGACCTAGGAAGTACTTAGCGACACCGAGATCCTTTATCCCAAAGGCATGATCGAAGTGTTGTTTGATGAAGGTAAAAGCAGATAAAGAAGTGCCAAACAGGAGGATGTCATCAACATACATTAATAAGCCAATGAAATCTGAACCATGGTATTTGAGAAACAAAGTATGATCTGCTGAAGCTTGAGTAAAGCCAAAATGAAACAGAAACTGAGAGAGCTTTTCATACCATTGTCTACTAGCTTGCTTGAGACCATAGAGTGACTTGGTGAGCTTGCAAACTTGGTTAGGACCCGTAGGTTGCATTCCTTGGGGAAGTTTCATATAAATGTCCTCCTGCAAGTCGCCATGAAGAAAGGCATTATTCACGTCGAGTTGATGAAGAAACCAATGATGAGAAGAAGCCAAAGCCAGAATAATTCTAATTGTACTGAGTTTTGCAACCTGGGAAAAGGCGTCCAAGTAGTCCAAGCCTTCTACTTGGGTATAACCTTTTGCCACAAGACGTGCCTTGTAACGCTCAATGCTTCCATCTTTCTTACGTTTTATTTTGTAAACCCATTTGCTCCCAATGGGTTTGATACCAGCAGGAAGAGTAACAAGTTTCCATGTCCCATTAGCCTCCAAAGCAGCTATCTCGGATTCCATAGCCTTTCTCCAACAACCAAACTGACTAGCCTCCTTGAAAGAAGCAGGTTCTGTATCTTGACTAAGGGCAACACTGAAAGCAGAATGTGAAGGAGACAAAGAGGAATTGGAAGTAAAAGAAGAGATAGGATAAGAAGTACCTGATTGGTCATAATGAGAAGTTGAGGCACTTGACATATTATAGTGATAATCTTTGAGCTTGAGGGATGGCTGTGTAGTCCTAGTAGATCTACGAAGAGTAGGTGGAGCTGGAGCAGCTATATTTGGATCAGGAGAGGTAGAAGGAAGGCTAGGAGAAGGAGAGGGAATAGAGGGTGCCTGAGAAGGAGGCTTAGTGGTGGGTTCAAAAGGGGGAATGACGGAAGCAACAGGTGAAGTGAGGGGGAACAGGAAAAACAAGGGGAATAGCAGGTAGGCTATCAGTAGTAAGGTTAGAATGTGTAATATCAGGAACACAGACAGGTGAAGGATTGGTCAGCTTATCATGATAAGGGAAAATGTATTCTTCAAATAAGACATGTCGAGAGAGGCCAAGCTGTTTAGTGTGCAGGTCATAAACAAGAAAACCTTTTGTACCGGATTTGTATCCAACAAAAATGAATTTATGACTTCGCAAATCAAATTTGGAGCGATGAGCAGATAAAGTGGAAGTGTAACAAAGACAACCAAATACCTTTAAGAGAGTAAAATCGGGTTTGGAACCATAAAGCCTTTCAAAAGGAAAGATATTGTCCAAGAGAGGGGTGGGTACACGGTTCAGCAAATACACAGCATGAGCTGCTGCAAGTCCCCAAAATTGCTTGGGTAACTTAGCCTGAAACAATAAGGCTCTAGCAACATTCAAGATATCCTGATGTCGCCTTTCAACACGGCCATTCTGCAGTGGTGTTTCCACGCATGAAGTTTGATGGACAATCCCATGTTCATGGTACATGGATTTTAACAAAAATTCAGTTCCATTGTCAGTTCGGATTGTCTTAATACGAGCTTCAAACCGTGTTCTGACTAAAGTAATAAAATTTTGCAAGCAAGCTTTGGTTTCAGACTTGTGCTTTAGAAAAACTATCCAAATGTGTCTACTAAAATCATCCAAAATGGTAAGGAAATATTTCTGTTTCTGTAATGTAGGAACTCGATATGGTCCCCATAAATCCAAATGTATTAACTCAAACGGTTTGGAAGCATTATTACAACTATTTTGAAATGGAAGTTTCTTTTGCTTAGCAAAATGACAAATGTCACATACATGTTTTTTATTACAGTTTGTTATTGCTGGATACAAATTCGATAACAATTTCATTCTAGAATCTGAAACATGTCCAAACCTAAAATGCCATAAGGCTGAACTAGGAAAAAGAGCAGTTGTAGTTGTGTTGGCTTGGTGAGCAGGTGGTTTCTGCATTGAGCAAGGTCCATGCAATATGTAAAGTCCTTCAACCATCTCAGCAGAACCAATCGTCTTCAAACCTCTCGAGTCCTGTATGGAGCAGTTAGTCTTTTGTAAACTGACAGAACAATCAAGAGAAGCTGTTAGTTTTGAAACAGATATTAAATTAATGTGGAAGTTAGGTAGGTACAGGACTTGCGAAAGAGGCAAGTCTGAGTTAAGACAAACACTACCAATGTGGGAGGCAAAGGCAACACTTCCATCTGGAAGTCGCACACTGATAGATTTGTTTAAAAGGGGAACAACATAATTGAACAAGGACAGATCAGAGCAAATGTGATCTGTTGCACCTGAATCCAAAATCCATGTGCTTTTACATGCATTGCCCTTGACAGTGAAAAGGAATCTTTTACCTGAAGTTGGATCAGAAGGAACAGATGAGGTGGTTGTCAAGGCAGCAACCTGATTCTGAGAAGGAGAACTAGTCACATTTGATTGTTGCAGCAAGGTCATGAGAGCCTGATACTGCTCTGCAGATAATGTGAAACGTGAATCTGTATCATCTTTGCTGGTGCTTCTGTCATCATCATCAGTTGCAGCAGAAGAGGAGCTTTCATCTATAACATTGTTCTTGGTACTTGTTTCCTTGTCTTTTGAGGCTCCAGGGTACCCGTAACGTTTGTAGCATACATCAGCTGTATGTCCTGGTTTGTGACAGAAGGAACAAACCTTTGGATTACCTCTACCTTTCCCATAGAACTTACGAGTATCTACTGCATTAACAAAATTTCCTCTTTCATCTGATTCACTAGGTGCAAGTCTCCGTTCTTGTTGAATCACAAGAGAAAACACTCTGTCAATGTTTGGGAAGGGCTCCATCATCAATATCTGTGTCTTAACAACATCATAATCTTCATTAAGTCCACTTAAAAATTTCATCACATAATCTTCATTTCTATAAAGATTTCCTGCTCTACTAGCTATGCAATTACATTTTATTGGACAAGAACAATCTGGCAATGGTCTAAAGCTAGCAATCTCATCTAAAAGAGTAGTAAGTTCTGTGAAATATTGTGTAACAAAATTTGTGTCTTGTTTCAAAGAAAGTAAATCTTGTTGAAGTTCAAAAATGCGAACTCTATCCGATTGTGAGAAACGTTGTCTTAATAGATTCCATGCGTGGCTAGCAAGGTCACAGGAAGCAATGCTTCTTGCAATTGTAGCTTCAACTGAATTAAAAATCCATGACAGAACCAAATTGTTACATCGCTCCCATGCTTCAAAAGAAGGATCAAAATCCGAAGGCATAGGTAAGCTTCCATTGACAAATCTCCACTTATTTTTCATAATCAAGGATCGTTTCATACCACGGGCCCAGTTATGATAATTCTTGGTCGTTAAAAGAGGGGAAACAAGAGGTGAGCAAGGGTTTTCACCTGGATGAACGTAGTAAACACTCAGTTGATCGAGCGCCGGATGTTGCTGCAACATCGGCACCGGAGTATTGGGCTGATGCGCATTGTTCTGGTTTACGGGAATTGAATTTCCTCCTCCTCCTCGCGCCATGAGAGAACAGCTTGAAGCTTCTGGAGGAACCAGTAGCTACTGATACCATATGAGTAATTGCTGAATTGCACAGATATTGAACCGAATCATATTTTGTATTTCATTATTCATATTCAAAAATACAGAAGGAAACCAATATATACAAGGCAGAAAAGACAAAACAGTTATGAACTGGAAATCGGATGGAGAGCAGGTAGCCGGTAAAACAGTTATAACAGAAAAGGGGAAAAGCTACTGTGTAGTGCAGCTATATGAAACATAAAACTGGACTAAGTAACTACGGTTGATGAAGTATCTGATTCTTCATGAGACTTGTGATTTAAAAAATTAAAAAGAATAAAAAATCTCTTTAATTATATATATATATATATATATATATATATATATATAACATGGTATTTTAGTAACTTTAAGGGGAAGCGGGGATTCGGGGTCCTCGTGGGGCGGAGAGTGCAATCCCCGTCTCCATGGGGGAAATTCCCCGTCTTCGGGGCCCCGTTCGTGGCGGTCCCCGCGAGAATTCTCGCATCCAGTAATAAATTGCCAGGCCTACAAATAACTGCTTTATCTTGTTAGTTACTACAATGGATTAGTATCCCGATTCCCTTTTCATGTCGTGAGACAACAGGTATGTCAGAGCCAATAGCATTGCGTGCATTTCGGTTTAGGGTCCTCGTAACGGACGTAGACCAGCAAGGCCGCTAATTAGGCTTAGTCATGCTCTTAGGCTCAATTATATACACGAAATCAAATGTGTTGTGTAATGGTACATAACTTATTAATCACATGCAAACCCTAACCTACAACTGATTTGATTGTCAGAATCTTTAGATATACACCACACTATATATTGTGGGTTGAAAATCAGAATATATCATAAACAGTGCTCAGACCCTTCTTGGTCGTTAAGTACGTATCAATTACCGCGATTAAAGAATTAAGTTTGCATTGATTATCTTATTCCAAGTTGCGGTCCTCAATTATCAATTTGTTATATTTTAATTTCTTCAAATTGTTTATACTTTAATTTCTTCAAAAACGGTAATTAACATATGGAGGCAATCTGATTTTAAAAAAGGGAAAAAAAAAATCTCCTAGACTCCACTACTACTTACTCCTAATCGTGGAAAGAGAATAAAAATGAAACTTATCTTTGTCGCGCGGGCACTTATCTTAATTACTATTATTTTTCCTCCAAGAAACGGTAATTAATATTTAATACAACGAAGAAATTAATATCCCATACATACCATACTTGTCTTTTTATTGTTGGCTCTTATTAATTTATTTATTTAGTTGAACACTTGAACTGTTGTTTTTGGTTCCATTTCTAGTCACGTCTCTTTCCTTCACCTACTACTACACTTCCTGGTACCAACCGCATATGCTGTTAATAACATCTAACTTTTTAAAAGGGTGTTAATCAGGTTTGGATGTATACATTTTGGGGCTCTAAGTGAAATTCACGACGAAAATTTATCTATATTTGACATATTATTTTTTATTGTCTTTAATATTTTTAAGATGTAAATTTATTTATGAAAATTTTATAATAAATCAAATCTCAATAGATAATATAACTAATATATTATTTATATATTTTGTAAAACATATATTTAATATCAAATATAATTTATTCAATTTAAATTATGTATAAATATTTTTTCAGGGTTATCAATGTTTTTATGTGTAAATTATGCATTTAGAAAAGAATTTACTGTTTTTATACAATTTATTATTCTAATAAAATATTAATTTTACTTGTTCAATATTTCTTTTAATATTTTTTTAATGAAGTATTATTGTGTTAATAAAAGTTGTTTAAGCATGCTATAATATATTATATTAATAATTTATTTTCAATAATTAACACTTAATAATAATATTAAATAAAAATATTTTTGGGACCTTATTAAGAGTATATTTGGGTATACAACTTAATTAAACACTTATGCAATAAACTACTTTTAAATATGTGTTTTTTTATAAACAAAATTGTAAAACTTACTTGAATAAGCTAAAAACAGCTTATTCTGATAAGCTACTCCAGAAAGCTTATGAGAATAAGTTAAAAACAACTTCTTTTCTAAAAAATTTAGGTGTTATCACGTGACAACACTTGAATTTTGTTAAAGGGAACTGTCAGATAACAACATCCTAGTGAGTGGTGCCTCCCACGGGGTGTCACTCATTGCCACATTGGGTGCTACAACTTGGCGCTCCTGACAATTTTTTTTTAAAATAAATTATTTTGAACCGTTAATGATTCCAATTTAAAGAATCCCAATTTAATAAATAATTTCAAAATGTGCATTTTGTTTTTATTGAATTTACCCCATTTCTTGCCTCGTTAAGGATACCACGAGAAAAATTACAGTATTTCAGACTGGCCTAATCGATTTCAAGGTATAAAGTAAATGTTTTAAGAGAATTTTTTTTATAAAATTAGTAGTAATAATCATTGTTAAAAGTCATTTAATTTGTTTGTTGATTTGTGTTCTAAAACTACCTATTAAATTATTAGTATCAATTTCATTTGACATTTTTTAAATTGATAGTATATACCAAAAAACAAATGGTTGAATATCAAAAAAAAAAAAACAAATAGTTGAAATCTCATGCCTAGTATTTCCTATATAAATATCAAAAAATAAGAAACAAAAAGAAAACAGATTTGTATATATAAAAAAAAACAGAAAATATACAAGCCGTTATTGTTTGTAGCCCATAAAAAAATATTTTTAAAAAAATATATGATACAACAAGTTGTTAGTAACCCCACTATTCAGCCATGTTCAAACATTGTTCAGGTGAATAAAATACATAATTCATATATAATTTGCACAATAATAGAAGATACAATTTGAAAATGATGAGATTAGAAGTACTAGTATATGAATGATGTATATATGTGCACATAAATGATAGTACATGTGAAAGGAATGATGATAGAATTTAGGAAATTCCTAAGAATAGAAGTGGTTTCAAAACAAGAGAATGGAGGAGTAAATTAATGTGTTGGAGAATGAGTTGGTGATTTGGAAGAAGCATTGTTGTGATGATGAGTGGATGGAGAGCGATGTTGGTTATTTGTTTGATGAACAGCACTGCCTTTCTTCACTTTGGGCTTGTATTTTATGCTTTGGGCTTTTTGTAGGGTTTCCAAAACCTCTTCCATAGAAGGTCGATTTTTGGGGTCAGATTCTAAACATTTAAAAATGAGTTGGGCTAAAAGAAATGCAGCAGAGAGTGAATATTGTTGGTCCATCCTTGTGTCCATAATCTTTTTTAATTTATTTTTTTCGTTAAGAGAAGATTTAGTAAAATCCACCAAATTTTGTTGATATGTGGGCCGGTTTTTGTCGAAAGCCATTGAGCCCGTTAACAATTCTAGCAGAACAACGCCGAATCCATACACGTCGCTTTTCACGTATAGATGACCTGTCAATTTTGATTTTGGATGTATATATATATGTGATTTTTCCAAACAGACATGAATATCGATGAATTGTAAATGTTGACCCAAAAATATGAAGAGGTATGCTTTTGGTACACAGATAGAGAAGTAGTTATGGAGGTAGGTACCTGTAGCCATGTATTCAGGGGCTGCATAGCCATAAGTGCCCATAACTCGTGTGGTTACATGGGATTTGCCGTTGATGGGTCCAAATTTAGCTAATCCAAAGTCTGAAAGTTTGGCATTGAAATCCTAATATAATAATGAAAATAAAATTAAGAACCCCATGAAATGAAAATTGAGTGATAGGGAGGTGATATATATATATATATACCGACCCCATCAAGCAAAATGTTGGAGGACTTGAAGTCTCTATAGATGACAGATTTTTGGGAAGTGTGCAGGAAGGCCAGACCTCTTGCTGCTCCTATTGCTATCTTTAGCCTTATTTCCCAACTAAGTGCTTCTGGTCCTTCTGCATAATATATAATATATATTATTAATTCAATCTATTTATGCGTGCTTAGCTTAATTAATACTATATAGATATAGATACTAGACTAGTTACTTCTGAAGAGGTGACTTTCCAAGCTTCCCTTTTGCATGTATTCGTAGACCAAAAGAAATTGAGTTTCCTCCCAACAGAAGCCAACTAGTTTTACCAGATTCGGATGAGAAAATTTGCCCAAAAATTTGACTTCACTCTGCACCGTATGGAGGGAGTGATGAGTGATGAGTGATGAGTGAGGAGTGAATTAATTAATTAATTAATTTGACTTCACTCTGTACTTACCTGCCATTCTTGGAGACCTTGGAGGCTATCGGGGTTTGATTTTTTAACCGCGACAGGGATTCCGACGCCAACACGGGAAGGCTTGAAGGTGTTTGGGTCAATCCAACCTTTGAAAACACGCCCAAAACCCCCCTCACCTAACACCGTGTCCAGTCTGAAATTCCTAGTCGCACTTTTCAACTCATCTAACGTGAACATTCTTAATCTTAGATTTCCCCCTCCACCCACTTCCACCCTCTTCATCTTCATCACGCTGTTTCCTCCTTCGAATTCACCTTATTTATATATTAACATTACACAACACTCACTGCTGCATCATATAAATATAGATATAAATTAAAATACTTACCTGTGCCTGTGCCTGTGCCTGTGGCCGTTAGAGAATTAGTTTGTGGTTTATTGATCTTCATCTTCATCTTGTTATCATTATCATTATCATTACCACCTTGTTTACCGAAACAGATTCCCATGATTAGTATAATCTTCTGATCTGCTAGTACCGGTTGGGTTGCAAGTTGGAACCAAACCAAACCAATCGGAATGAGAGACAGAGACAGAGACAGAGGTTCCAGGAAACAGATAGATAGAGGAAGAAAGTGTCAAGAAAGAGAGAGAGAATGTGTGTGTGTTAATTAGGCAAAAAGAGGCATTGTTGACTTTTTCTCTTCGCGAGCCTTGACTTTCTTGTTCATCAAATCTATTATTTATTCACATTAAGGGATAGGAGGAGGATTATCATGTTTATTGGGTGTCACGGTATACCCCTAATTTTAAACAACAATTCAAATAAGGGTCTCGATATCTAGTGCCTTAAGGGCACTAGATAAAGTTACTAGAAGTAGAAAAATAATTATAAGAGCACATTGTTTTGTTTCTCGGGAGTATAAAAAATTATACATTCTAATATCTTTTTACTATATTTAGGTTCTTGAATAGTACCCTTAGGGCACTAAATATCATTTGCCTTCAAATAAATATCTATTTTCTTACACTTTTTCTTCAGATTAACCTTTGTGTGCAAGTGGATATGGATATTGGAAACCAATTATGCTCAACTGTATAGTTTACTACCGGATCGGATCGGAGTAGTCTCTGCCAAGTGGAATTCTTACGTTTGCGTACACATATTCTTCTTCAAACATTTCTTTTAATTTCTTGCCAAACTCACCGACATCGACTTCATCAAATTAAAAATTTGTTTTTCACAATAGATCGATCAAACTTTAATTCGTTCTATTCCAACATTAGTCCTATTAATTAATTATCTGCTTTGACTTAGTGATCAATATAGTATATACATGCCTCATCATAATAATAATAAGGTTCATGTATCATGTATGTGCTCTCCGTCAAATTCTATATACTGTATATATTTTGTATGAAACTTAAACATCATTTCATTTCTCTTCCTTTTTGGGTACATGCATCTTCCTACTTATTAGTCGTCCTCATCTAAAACCAAATAAATGAGAATATGCTATGTGTAAAGAGAATTAGTAAGAGGGCAATTAATTAAGAATTTCAAATCATTATTACTAATTAATGTTATGGACTGTAGTAGGCATCTATTTATCTAATCATATGGGACGTTTGAACCTCTCATTCTTTACAACCTACCTTGGAGTGCCCTTGAGTCACTTTTGTTGTTGTTTTTTTTTAATTTCTGTCACTTAGTTTGAGGTAAATGTGACTGATTAATGATTTCGAATGGATCTTTTCTTCGATTCTACCTAATATCCGGATAAAAGCAGAGTTTTACTTTACTAATTTCCTCGTGTTCGGCTTAACGGAGTAAGCTTGCGGCAATGCTACACCTTGAACCACTCGGCCATCTCTCCTATATAATCTTATGATTATGCCCAAAAACCGTAAGTGAATAGCAAGTCATTCATATTCTTGCAATAAAGGTAAGCCCACCCAATCCATTAGAAATATAAAACTTTTCGTCAAAGAAAGATCTTCCTTCAGGAGGAAAAAAAACAATTCTTCTTGTTACCCATTAAAAATACCTCTTAAACCATACATCCAGCTAAGCCTCTATATATATATATATATATATATATATATATATATATATATTTCACGTAATTATATACTACTTTCGGTCCTAAATATAAGACTCTTTAAAGGAAATTTATTGGTCCTATATATGAGACCTCCTACAAAGTTCAAGAGGCAATTATTAGTTATTTCTTTGTCTACCTTGTAATAAATGAAGGGATAGTAGGTATAGTTAATGCATTTATTGAAAATTTTGACTTTAAATAAGGGTAAATTTGATATATTATACTATTTTTTTGAAAAAATAAGACATTAAATAAGGTTGTTAGTAGTTTTTTAACCTATGTGAATTAGCTAAAAAATCCTATAAAAAGGACAGATGTAGTATAAGTATTAGCATTTTTATTGAAAAATATTATTAAATATATTTTTAAAATTACTCCTATTTAAAAACCAAAAACATTTTATTTATTATTATAAATATACCAAAATAAAAAATATTAATTTTTAATAAACACATGATAATTAAGAGTTTGTAGTTCAAATGGCACAAAAGAGAAGCTCTTGGAACTTGAAGAGAGGGGTTTAATTCCCGATGGAGAGATTTATGAGCTAGATTTATGAGTAGTATAATGTAGGGGTGTTGTGTATTTGACCGATAAAAAAATAAAAACAGGATAATTATCAATAGGAAAAAATTAAAAAATATATCACATGATAAAAAGTGAAGCAAATACATATATAATAAATATCTTAAGATCAGATGCAAATAAAATGGGTATATACAAGGCCGGTCCAACAAATTCAATGGCTTAAAGTGAATTTTTTAGATGAGGTATTTTCTTAATCTAATAATAATAATAATTAAATTTTTTAATTTCATTTAAAATTTATTTTGAGATTTTTGTGATGTAAAATCACTTATTAAATCAAATCATTGTGGTCAAGAGCTTGTAGTTCAAATAACACAAGGAGAAGTTCTTGAAGCTTAAGGGGATGAGTTCAATCCCCGATAAAAAGATTTAGGAGTTAAATTTACTTAAGAGTCACGTACTTAAATAATTCACGTAAAATTACGTTCCTTTAATATTTATATCTAAACAAGTACATTTTATCAAAAAAAAAAACTATTACATAAGTCAGGGATGAATTAAAATTGCTCTAATATATATATAGCGAATAAAGTATATAACATTTGTTATCGTCGCGTCCTCTTAGCCACAAGCGAAAAGATAAACTATCCATCTGACTTTACTATCATATTTTACCAACAAAAAAGTATTTAAAAAATATAACTATATTGCATTTATATTTTTTTATAATTATATTAATTTTAATTAAATTACTTACATTGAGTAATGAGTACATGAATAGTCATTTTTTAATAACCAAATTACATTATTTACTATATTCATTTGACATTATTACCTTCTCAAAATGATTTTGCAAAAAGTGAAAAGAAATATTAATAATAAAAAAAATTTTTGTAAAAAAAATCTATGAAATATATGATGATGCACAGGTGATTTGTTTTTTTCATATAATCTCGGGTTTTCCCACCTTTAAGATGAGACAAATCCCGTTTGCGCTGCATAGCTGACGTTTGCCGCCAAAAATTTAGCATAGGTGGGATTCAAACACGGTTTCTTCCACTACAAGTACTTTGTTTAAAACTTATTAAAACATATACAGATATTCTTGCCTTGGATTTTTTTGCTAAATATATGATTTAAGCTGTAATATAAGTAAAATATATAAATAATTTATTACAAATTTATTTAGACATTCGTATATTTAAACATTATACATGACAAATTCTATAAGTATCTGAAATGCGCAAAAACAATCAAACCCCATGCATCGGACGGGTTTGTAACTAGTTAAAAATAAAAAATACAGTTAACCTATTACCTAAGTCAGGGATGAATTAAAATTGCTCTAATATATATATATATAGCAATTAGCAAATAAAGTATATAACATTTGTTATCGTCGCTTACGTCCTCTTAGCCACAAGCGAGACTACAAACACTGACGTCATCAAAGAAATTAAAGAAAGATTTTAAAAACAATTGACTTTAATTCTGGTCTCTGTAATTTTGTTTATAATTAATACTGTGACTTTAATTCTTATTGTTTGATAAAAAAAAAAAGGTAAAATGCACTCGTATCTCCTCAAATATCTAGATATTGCACTACCCTCCAAATTACCCAAATAGCAATGCGCTCCTTTTGCTTAACAGACACTAACGGAGTTAGAGTATTCCCGCAACCATGGTTAACTTCTTTTTATTTTTTTATTTTTTCCTTATTAAACCATATTCAAATGAAAGAAATAGTCGGTTCACCACTCGCCTGCAATCAAGCTCACCGACTTCCTCTCCTAACCATCTTGATCTTCGACAGAGCCACCATAAATCTTCCCTTTTACCCATCATGTTTGCCTTTCAATTGCCGCTACGTGCACGTTTTCACCATAACACCAAGCTCCTTGTTGAGTCACTGAGATTGAAGCTCATTAAGTAACATTTTGGTTGCTAAAAATTGAAGGTGGACTTTAGGAGATGACATCTACAGCACCAGCCTGCACAAGATCCACCTTTGCTTGACTTGAATCTCTGATTCCTCTTTGGGTTGATTCATTTTCTTTACATCAAGACATTTTGTTGGTTTTCCTTGTTCTTTGTTATGTGTAATGTGTAATAATCAAACAATTTGATTTTCTTAGCAATATTATCACTGATTTATATAGGATTATGGTTATGGGTAAAGTTCAATTTCAACTTGCTACCAATTTCTTTTGCCATTGATTTGCTTTGCCACAAATATACTAGACAATTGAAGAAGGAGGTGAGGCAAAAGACAAGTTAACAAATAAAGAAAAAGGGTGGATCTTTCTCAAGTTGAAGATGGACTCTATTTTTTTAAGGGAAGTCGAAGATAGTTTATTAAGGGGAATAAAGGAAAAGGGTTAACCATGGTTGCACTCCGTCAGTGTCCATTTGATTAAAAGGGATAAATTGCTATTTTTTGTATACTTTTGGAGGAAAGTGTAATATTTGAATACTTTAAGGAGTATGAATGCATTTTACCCTAAAAAAAAATTAAAAATAATTTAAATAAGTATTTATATTTTTTTTGAAAAATTAATTAGTCATTAATTTTTTGAAAAAGTCTAATTCAATTAATTTAAAACTTTAATAATTTTAATTATAAAGTAATGATAGGACTAAACTATATTATAGATAACAATATCAAAAATTTATTTGAATTATTAAAAATCTCAAGAACTAATATAAAAAAATTCCTAAATATTAGAGACTCAAGTGTCCATTCGTCTATTCTTAATTTGTAGCAAAAAAAAAGTGATTTTATTGGTTTCACCCATATTTTTGTTCATACTAACCAATTAACTCTCTAGAATCGATTTAATAGAAGTCAAATTTTATTTGCTTTCATCCTAAAAAACTATACACTATTTTTTACATCAATAATTTTAATTATATTTCTATATTTAATATTTTTACACTTCAATTTTGTTTTTTGTTATTTCTTTTCATTTTTTATCATATCACCTTTCGTGTTTTCTTTGATTTTTTATTCTCTATGTTTCTTTTCGAATTATATCTACAAACTTGAGTGCAAAAATATCTTTACGCATTGCTATTCTGACAATCGGTCAAACTAATACCTAATAATAATGTGTGTGTTTTTTTTGTCAAACTAATAATAATGTAAGAAAAGTAGCTACAAGGCAAATAAATAATTTTTGTAATGGGCCTAGCAATCTGGAAAATCAGACCCATTAATTAGTTTTGTGGGCCAGATGGTCAAGACCCAAGGGGTCGGTGTGCCCAATTCTAAAGTCCACCTTGATTTTGATTGACTTAACTTAGTTTTGGTCTCCTAATTTTGTTAATTGTGCAATTTTGCTCTCTAACTTTTAAATGATTGATTTCAATCTCAAAAATTTGTCAATTGTGTGACTTTTGTCCCTTAACTTTTCATTGTGTGGTTCTCATTATTTTCTCGGTTTCTAATAGAAAACTAATGTTTAATACAGTCAAATCAATATAATCAAGTGTCAGGGCACCAAAATCACACAATCAAAAAGATACAGATCAAAATCATGCAATTAAAAAAGTTGGGAACCGAAAATTGCACAAATAAAAATTTGTTATATGAATTATGTTGACCATTAGTTTCTTAACAAGAGATTGTCAGAAAATTAAGGGGTTGTTTGGTTTGCATTTTAATTTTTTGTTTTTATTTCCTGCTTTCAGAAATTTTATAAAGGAAAAATTAAAAATACTGAAAACAGAGTATTTCTGTTTTAAGTATTTCTAGTTTTTTCTTTAAAAAATTTCAGAAAACATGAAGTGAAAATACAAACCAAACAGCCCCTAAAATACTACAATTGAAAAAATTGAGAAATTAAATAGTATAGTTGAAAATTTTGGCGAACCAAAATTGTGCAATCTAAAATAGGAAACTAAAATCGCATAA
Source organism: Cyamopsis tetragonoloba (assembly GCA_037177725.1). Taxonomy (NCBI): domain Eukaryota; kingdom Viridiplantae; phylum Streptophyta; class Magnoliopsida; order Fabales; family Fabaceae; genus Cyamopsis; species Cyamopsis tetragonoloba. Next base: position 85,419,452 of record CM074119.1, read on the forward strand.
TTAATAAAATTATGAAACTAAAATGGCGTGATTGAAAAGGTGATCAATTACCAAAATTATTTAATTAACTAAATTAAAAAACTAAAAATAAAATTTAACCATTTAATTTTGATCAATAATATAACAATATTTCATTAATGGGACCCACCGCATTGGTTTTTCCCGAATAATTTCCTTATAATTTTGTTTCAGCTAGTTCTAATGTAATCTTCATTAGAACCTTCTACCATTAAAAACGTCAAGATACTCTTATTCATCTATTGTTATTTTCACATTAATTAGCATATTAGATTTGACATGTGTGTGTGAATGTATATGAATTGATGAATTTGTTTAAAAATCATTCATCTTGAATCAAGTTTTATATTACCTAAATTTTATTAGAAGAAATATCATATTATAAGTTGACAATAAGAGTAGAAGAACAGGACAATATAATATACTTTATCTACGGTTTTATCTTACCTTGCATGAGTTAGAAGCATTTTAAACTTGTATGTGGCTTTTATTTCTTTTTTATACTCTTGTATCATAATATTGTGAAATTTAGCTCAATTACTTGTTTTGATCGTGAGAGAAGTCTATTAATTTTTTGTGTTTGATTGTATTTTTATTTCATCCCATTTTTCTTTTTAGGAGTAAAATGACATTTTTATCCCACATGAATATGAAATTTGCATGACATGGAAAAAAAATTCTTTCAACAAAATGTAAGAACAATTTGTTTGTTTTCAATAGGTATTATATTGGATTTGATGCCAACAAGATATTGGATCCTTCCAATAAGTCTATTAATTTTTGTTTTAGAAAAAAATACTATCGAAAGTTGAAACTGTTCAATTCATTCTTCGAAATCGTATCACATCCTGAATATAATTAAATAAAATGAATTAAGACATTATTTTGTAATAAAATTACAATTATCTTAAATATATTAATTATTTCTTTATTTATCGATCGATTCACCCATTACTCTATTATTTTTCTTGTATAAACACCTTTTACTTAATTTAATGGAATTGCCCCTCGAGTCCCATCTCGTTGAATTTAACTCCTGTTGGTAGGCAATCTTTAAATTCCACTATAAATCATCGCTGAGGTTGGTGATATGCCCTGACCTTGGATGGGGTAGGCCTACCCTTAACTAAACTTTATGTTAAAAAAAAATGGAATAGCCCCCATCTAATTAAATACATAATTGGCGGTAACACCTTGTATAAAACGTTGTTATAATTATTTATATAATAATAACAAGCAATACTTCGATAAGAAAATAATCTTCAATTATCAAAAATAATTAAGGTATCCTTTTGATCCAGAAAACAGATAAACATGCACCCATGGTTGATATTTTATGATATAATGATGTATTTCTATATCTAATTAATCTCGGACGTTGGACATATATCAAAATTGTTTATTTTGTATGAGAATATAACATAACACTGCTTAATTAGAAAACAGAAAAAAAAAATATAAAACAAGCTAAGGAAATTAAATAAGTGTGTGTTTGGTTTAGTATTGGTAGAATTAATTTTGGATCAATGTGATTTTATAGAATTGATTTTATGTAAAAATGATTTTAAAGTAATATGATTTATGTTTGGGGATTTTTTTCTTAAAATCAAGTTTAGAGTAAAAATACAATATAAATTTTTCAATCCAACGTAAAAGTAAGTCTAACCTTGTTTCAGCCAAAATCAATTTTGACAATCTAAAATTAATTTTAACTTTTTCTCAATATAAAAACAAACAACTAATTTATCTTTAAAATCAATTCAAGTACAACCTAACAGTTTTCTAAATATGCACTAACACGTTGTAAAGGAATGAGGTGCGTGGGAACGGTGCCTGCATGTCATTATTCCTTCAATTTTCTTTAATTTGTTTTTAGTAATTTTTGCTGACTTTAATTTGCTGTTAATAATATATATAATCACTTCACTGCTGTCACATTAGAGCATTTGACACTTTGCAATAAGATTCCTTCTTACTTTTCCTAAGATAGTCTTTTCCTTCTTTGTCTTTTGTTTTTTTTCCTTGTATATATATTCACGTTTCTTTGTCCATTGACAAATTGAATTATTTAGTATTTATTTCTTTTGCTCATCCATTGTCAAATTATTGACAAAAAGGAAAGTAAAGTATATACGATACGAAACCTATCTATATGAAAGCGTGATTTTCATGTTTTTCATTTTGAAATTCGTATAAATATTACTGAATGGTTCCTTTGGTTGAAAAAAAAATGAGAGGATAGAAAATAGAAAGAAAAAAAAACGAAAAACGAGACATTTTATTTTGTTTGGTTGAATAGAAAAATGAATAAAAAAGTTAACTTGTTGAAACAAAAAATTTAAATTTTTCTTTCTTCTCATTTTCCTTCTTCTTATTTTCTTTTCTCTCCCACTACTTTCCTTCCATTTTTCTTTCATTCCAAACAATGTAGAAATGAAGATTTTTTTGTAGTCATTTAAAAATTTCCATATAAATAATCCAAAAAAAAGAAATATAATAAAAATATAAAATAGAATTAGAAAATAAAAAAATGCTAACCAAATATGCTCTAAAATTTGTCAAACTATATGCGTGAAATTTCTCACGGATGTTTATTCCTAGTTATTTCACACACCAATACTTGTCAAAAGTCAAAATCTATTTTTGTATAGTATGTGCTAAGGCCTTACATAATTTAATAAAAGGTAAATATCAGTATACACCCTTAAGGTTTATTAAAATAACACCTAACTTTATTTTTGTTTAACAATTGTAGTCCATTCCAGTAACTAAACGGCGCTAACAATTTCATATCTTTCTCTGTTAATTCATTTAAGAATATTTTATATTGATAAAAGGAAAAAAAAAACAACTCACTTTCACCCTGATCTCTTGACATCCGAACAATAAGGACAAAAGCTGGATGTTAATATTTCAAACAACATTTAAAAACTAATTGTTCTTGAATGATTTTTGAATTATGACCTCAGCTCTTCTCCCTTCTTTCGATTCTATCAGCTGCTATTAATATGACCTTGTTAAATGTTGCTTAAATACATTCTATATCAAATTTGCCTTACAATTCTTAAAGAAAATGAGAAATTTGAGGTACACTTCACATATATAAAAATCATTGAAGATGAATAACAACATAAATATTCTTTTGCTCAGGTTAAGCTTGCTGATAGGGTTGATACCTTAGTTTATCACTTTATATGTGTGAGAGTTGTGTGTTCATCGTTAATGAAAAGAAAATATAATAAAAGAATCCTACCATTAGAAATGTAACACAAGTACAGAATTAAAATTTGAATTTAGACATTGTAGTTTTGTCCATCTCGATTGCAAAAATTTGTGGTAATTTTTTGGATAAAGAAGCACAATTGATATGTGTAAATAATATTGTTGAGTTGAAGTGATTGGAAAACGAAACAGAAACAGATATAGAATCAAAAGAAGGGAGAAGAGCAAAAGTTGCGTCACAATGACTTACTGACCTGATAAGATTGTGGGGATAGAAAGATAACATATATACACACAACTGTTAGTGTCATTTGAGTTGTTGGAGCAGAAGTTCATTATTGAAGTAAGATGTAGTTGAGTGCTATTTTATCAAACCTCAAGGATATTAAATATTATTTACCCTTCAATAAATCATCTCTATAATTTCTTTCTTTTTTTTTTGTACATGATCTTTATATTGAGATAAGATGATAATATCCCCAACTCTCTCCATCTTGTTTTTCAGTTATTGAATCCAGTTATTCTCATCAATTTGATCTACAGGGCACGTACTGCTTGAAATTCTATTTATTTCCAACTGTGAATTTTATCACTATGAATCTTGATCATTAATTACAGAAAAATAATAGATTGTATTCCATTATAAAAATTTGATAATGAAAGTTTGCATTCCATTATGAGAAAAATAATAAATTGTAAATATGTATTAGAAATAAATCATGTGTTTAAGTGTCTGTTTGCTTAAAATTGGGTTCACTCATGAAAGTTTCAATAACATGGATGATGAAACCTCTTTACTAGTCATGTTTTTTTTTTTTAATTTTATTTGCAAATACACCATGAAGGTGATGGGACAGAGTCAATAGCGCTAAACAAGACAACTTAAAGATTTGCTTTGGAGGGAAGATTCGGAAGAGGGCTGAACACACCGTACTTTTCGGTCAGGTGTTAAGTGTTAAAAGTAACTCAGTAAGGATGCAGTAGCAAATTTTGAAAAATATCAAGATTTACTAAAAAGGGTCTTCGTCCCAATAATTTGGGAGCTACTTTGCGCGCCCCCTAGTCTTCACTGCACACCACACCAAATTTTTTTTTCCAATTTTGACCTTCGCTCGGACAATAGTGTCCGAGTGAAAGTTTTTTTATTTTTTGGAGGCATGAATAATACAGATGATAGTATCCGTACTGAAACAAACCTTAACGTCCAAATGACAACTTAAAAATCCAAAAGGACCATAACGTCCGAGCGAAGAAAAAAAAGGAAAATAATATCCATTTTGTCCGTTAGAGTATCTAAATACCCAAATCGAAACTTATCCCAAATTTATTCCCCCACTCTTCTTATTCTCTCCAAAAACCCATTTTCTCCAAACCTAAACACATATCATCAAATGGTCTAAAATTTGTAATGTTGTGTTGACATTTCATCCAAACCTAAACATTGTGGAGTTGAAGGTATGTTTTATTTGTATCATTCTCTTCCTTTTCTTTCGTTGTTGATAGTAATAGAGGAATCTCTTAAGTGCAGAAATACGGACATTAATGTTTGTATTGCTACGGACAGTAAGTTCTGTATTACTGCTGATACTAAATTCAATGTGTGAAATGATTCATAGCTCCATAAATGTTTTTTGTAGGTCTGCTAATGGAGAAAATCATCCTATTTGAGTATATTCCTGAGCAATCAATTGACCTTGAATATGAGGAAAAAGAAATGGAATTTGATGGCGAACAATTGAAGGAGGTGTTGCTTTCAAGTGAGATGCTCGATTGCCGGGACGAATTTACCACTGATAAAGTAATTAATTATATGATGTAATTATTCCATGTGTTGCATGATTGATAATTTTTAGTGTTTGTACTTATTGTATAGGTCTTCCTCACCAGAGATGATTTGATTGAATGGGCCAGAGTAGTTGGAAAGGCTGCTGGTTTTGTGGTTGTGATATATAGATTAGATATGGGTTCTACCGGAGTGAATAGGAAGACATTTGTCACCTTGGGATGTGAAAGGAGCGGAAAATACAAGTCTAACAAAAGAGGTCGTAAAACTGAAACTACAGACACTAAAAAGTGTGGGTGCCCTTTCAGACTTAGAGGTAGACCTTTACCAGGAGGTGACGGATGGAAGCTCACAGTTATGAATGGGTATCATAACCATGCTAGAGCTGATGTATTGTTGGTCATCCATATCCCGGTCGTTTGAAACCACATCAGAAGACAATAGTTGTACACTTGACGAAGAATGATGTGAAGCTAGGGCATATATTGCTTGCACTGAAGGAGCATGATCCAGAAAACTTGAGTACCATCAGGACAATATACAATGAGCGATATGCATATAGGAAATCTATAAGGTACCCACGTACAGAAATGCAACAACTGATGAAGATGTTGGAAAATAACGACTACACATACTTCCACAGGGTAGATGAGACTTGTAACATTTGAGATACATCTTCTGGGCCCATCCTATTTCAGTGAAGTTGTTTCATACTTTTCCGGTTGTCGTCATAATCGACTCGACCTACAAAACCAAAAGATACTGGTTGCCATTGCTTGAAATGGTCAGGGTAATGTCTACAGATCTAACGTACTCTATTGCCTTTGCTTATCTGGAGTCTGAGCGTGCAGATAACTTTGTGTGGGCTCTAGGGTGTTTAAGAAGTTTGATTGCTACTGAAGATGGAGTCCCACAGGTGATTGTAACTGATAGAGACATGGCATTGTTAAATGCGGTGACTGAAGTTTTCCCGACATCAAGGAATTTGTTGTGTCAGTTCCACATAAATAAGAATGTCAAGGCTAAGTGCAAGACCATGGTTAACAAGAAGGACATATGGGACATGGTACTCAATGGATGGTAGTTCCTTGTTGATTCCCCAACTTTGGAAGACTACGATTCCAGGTTAGAAAACTTTCAGATTGTGTGTAAAGGCTTTCAAGGATTTGTTGAGTATCTGATGAACACTTGGTTGAATCCCCACAAAGAAAATTTTGTCCACGCCTGGATTGATAGAGTCATGCATTTAGGCAACACAACAACAAACTGGGTCGAGGGTGCGCATTCAAAACATAAGAAGATGCTACGGGATAGCGTAGGTGACTTTTGCAAGACTTGGGATGCTATGGACAACCTGCTTAATTTGCAACATAATGATATAGGGCATCCTTTCAACAAAGCATTGTTGTTCTTTAGCACAGATTTAATATCAAGTATTACCAGATACTTTAAGGGTTTGTTTCTAGAGCTAGGCTGGCCAAGATATTTGAGGAGCACGAAAGGGTAAATGACACAGGTGTTGATCGATCTGTCTGTGGTTGTGTTATCAAAAGCACACACGGATTACCTTGTGCATGTGAGTAGGCTAGGTGGGTAACTAGTGTTTCTAGTATCCCATTGCATGAAGTGCATTCACACTGGAGGAGATTGAACATAATTGGAGAAGAACGACCCCATTCACAACCACCAGAACATGAGTTACCGGCAGAGGATGCATCTCCAATGCATAATGCATTCGAGGCTCTGTGGTGTCGTTATTTACAGCTTGATATCATTGGTAAGGATGCTCTAGTCCAGAAAATAAACGAGTTGGCATTTCCGGACACCACATCGATGTGTCCCCTTGTATCAAGGGTGAGAACAAAGGGTTTGAAGGGGAAGGCATTAAAGAAGGTTACATCGACCAAACGTGACATTCTTTGCATCTGGGAGCAGGTTGATGGTGAGATGGTTGATAGCAATCCATCCGTTACAAAGCCACGTAATAGTCAGATGAAGCGCAAAAAGGCTTTGATTTATTCAGATGACATTCCTGCAGATATGAAGGAGTATGTTGAAGACGTGATTGATGTTCTAGCTGACGGGAATTGTGGATATCGTGTCATTGCTGCCGAACTTGGTTTGGGTCAAGAAAACTGGAGCATGATTCGTATGCAGGTGCATCAAGAGATGATTGAGCGGAAACACTTGTATGCTGAGATGTTTGGAGGGCCTGCCAGGCTACAAGAGCTCATGGATTCAGTTACTGTCAACACAATTTCAGGAACTCAGCCTTATTCAAAGTGGATGACATTACCTGATATGGGTTATGTCATAGCCACAAGGTATCAGCACATACTTGTATCTGTATCCAAGCTTGGCAGCATGATATTTTTTCCACTCGTTGGTATACCACCACAGTCCCACCCACCTATCATGGGAATAGGGTTTGTCCAACGTGTGCATTTTGTGCAAGTAAGTAAAAATAATAATCATTTTGATGATTTGTACTTGATTCTAATTATATGTACTTGATTTTATGCATTTTGTGCTTCATTTTGATGATTTGTACTTGCTTCTAATTATATGTACTTGATTTTTTAGGTAAAGTTGAAGGAAAGTTGTCCATTGCCAAAAACTGCACCACAATGGAATAGATACAGTGATCCCACTGCACGGCAATGGAGAGTTCCATACATATTGCAGCTTGATGAGTATTTACAAAAAAATGAAGCAGAAGAAAATAAATGTGATTTTAAGTTTGTGGACATTACAACACTTTGATTATTGTATTTTAAGTTCGTGTTTTAGTTGTTGTAATTTCTATGTTTAATTGTACGATGTATTTTAGGCACGTGTATGAACTTGACAGTCGTTAATTTATTTATCTTTTTTATTGATTTTAAAAAAATATCATAAATAATATCATCACGTAATAAAGTCATAGTCAAAGTCATAATATCATAAAGAGTACGTAATAAAGTCATAAGTCATAATATCATAAATACAAACAAGTCATAAACGCAATAAAGTAATAATCATAAACACTAAATCAGGCATCATCAATCCTCCTACGCCTCCTCCTGTACGTCTCAGGTGCTGGTAACCATCTGCCGCTGCTGGCTATGCGGTTGACCTCCTGTAGACGACCATAAAATGGATGCCCTGGGCCAGCCTCTCTAATCATGGTGGATGACAAATGCATCACCTGAGTCCATAGCTCAAAATGTGTCTGATCTGGCTGGGGCTGCTGCTGATGATATGCCTCTGGATCTGGCTGTGGGTGTGGGTGTGGGTGTGGCTCTGCATCACCTAAGAATTGACCAGCATGCTCAAAATATGAAGTCGGTGTCATCCAAAGGTGTGAGACACGCACAAACCACTCCATGTATCCGTGTGCTGGAGTCGAGCCTGGTGTCATATCCTCTACATGCAGTACATGCTCCCGCCATGACTCCCACAACTCGTCACACCTCTCAGGAGTAACTAACCTAGGAGGGCTGGGAGGTATCTCCTGGACGTAGCTGAACTGCCTCAACACACGCTCCGGCAAATAAGGGTAGACCTCTAACCCATCACGCAAAATCCCAGAGTATAATGCTACTTCTGGGAGAATATGACGGGCTCGGTCATATGGACTCCATTGTACATGCTGGGGAAGCAAACTATCGATGCGATCACGATGTGGACTCGTATTCGCCGCTCCGCGTCCACCAGGCTACTTAGCCACAAGTGGCAAATGTGGCTGATAATCTGCCTTCTCCCGTCGTGCCCTCAAGGGAGGGAAGTGCTCGTATTTCCAGCACTGTTCAAGACCAATATAAAACAATAAAGTCATTAAAATAAATTCCTAAATTCAAATCTAAACATAAAACACCAATATAGAACGATTAAACAGTTTACCTGTAACAATGCAGCACATGAGCCAAACTGCCTAACCCTGTGCCTACTCGCATTGCGCAGCTCCTGGTAAAGCTCAGCCAGTGCCATGGCTCCCCAAGCATAGTCACCGACTCTATTCATGTCCGAAATAGGTCCAAGGTATTTCACCTTCACCGCCCACCAACTCTTGTCAGCAAAGATGCTGCTGCCAAGAATCCAAAGGAGGAATGCCTTTGCAGCAATTTCCTGGTTACCTGCATTTCTGCCAACAGCCCACTCCTCCATGATGCGCTCCAGGGTATCCAAACGAATACTCGGCCCCCTCACAATCGTGATCTCTTGCTCGGCCTCATACTCCGTCATACCCAGCTCCCCCACCAAAACCTTCTGGGCATCATCAATGATATATGGAACCCATGTGAAAAATGCCCCTTCCACCGGAAGTCTGAGGATGGCTGCCACATCATCAAGGGTCACTGTCATCTCACCCACAGGTAAGTGGAAGGATGAGGTTTCTCGATACCATCTCTCTAGGAAGGCCGCCAATAGACCCCTCTCCACCACACGGTAGCAACAACCCAACAGTGGGGAAAGATGCGACATTTGCAATATCTCACGCGTTGAAGCAGATACTGGAAATCTGGCATCTAAGACCCTCTTCCCATGGTTCACCACCTTCATCTACTTCTTTGTCCGACCCTGAAATCAAAGCACAACACAACATTAATTAAAACATTAACAATTCTGAAATGTTTAATTATAAAAAAAATATCTGAACATATTCAATATTTACCCTGTCATGCCACACATAGCGAGCTTCGTGCAACCTGTAATGAACCTGCCTCAACACTGTCGTATCAGTGGGACCACCAGGGAATGGAATGGCCTCATCTGGTATCTCTGGTACTGCAGGAGCAGGAAGATCGTCATCATCAAACCCAGCCACATCTTCCTGCCCCTGAACCGGATCCTCCTCCATGACATGCTGAGGCTCGACCTGCAGCTGCTCCTCCATATGCTCCTGATGCGGCTCAGGCTGCGGATTCGGCTGCGGAACCTCAAGCTCAGGTTGCTGCTGCTGACGTCTGGCCCTTCGAGCCTGAGCTTGAGGTTGCTGTTGCAACTGCTCCTGGCATGCACGGCGTGCGGAAGCATGTGAACTTGAACCCCGAATAGTCATATCTGCATCATTATATACAAACAATCAAAAGAAACATAACATATACTAACAGAAGCAAAACGGACAATAATGTCCGAAATATAACTTACACAAATTTTGAAACAGATAAACGGACACTATTGTCCAAAATTTAACTCGGTCAATCTTCAAAACAGCCAAACGGACATTAGTGTCCGAAATTTCATAACCATTTCGGAAGTTAGCATCCGTATAATGCTTTTTTTAAATTTTCAAAATCAAACAGACATTATTGTCCGAAATACACAGACACTAGTTTCCAAAAGAACCTAAACCAACTTCTACTCTATATACAGATGTTAATGTCCGTATTTATTCTAATACAGACATTATGATCCGTTTCGTATTCAACGTGTTCATTGCAGTTCTGTATATGACTTAGGGTTCCTATGTGAAACAAACTTAAAAACATTACAACGCGTTAAGACTTACCTTATATGATGCAGAAGAACAAGACCTTGTATCAAGTTGGCCTTCAAGCAAAACTCCGGCCAAATCTAGGGCAGAACCAACGAATGAGAGAGAGAGAAGAAGGTGAGATCGCGGTTAGAGAGAGAAAAATTGCAAGATGAATGACAAACGGAACATAAGTTGAAGAAGATAAACACGCACAAAACGGACAATAGTGTCCGAATCATAACTTGGGTTGAGAAACGGATGTTAATGTCCGAGCGTGTCATGATTTTGAAGTACTCAAACGGACATTATTGTCCGTGCGGGCACTGTTCACTACAAGTTCTAAAACGGACATTATTATCCGTGCGAGGGGCAAAAATGAAAAAAAAAAATAGGGTGGTGTGGTGCACACGGAAGGCAGTGTGGCGCGCAAAGTAGCGGCCAATAATTCCAAGACCATTTTAAAACCCACTGATAATTAATTGTTGTTTGAAAAATAAAAGGGGCATATAGCCCTTAAAAAAGAGGCCATTAGGCCCAACAAAATGGGTACACGATTTCGACCAAAAACAACCATCAGCTGAAAGCTGAAAAAGGAACAACCCAGACCAAAAAATATATAAAATGAAAGAAGGAAAAGACTTCTTACTTTTTTCTTTTTGGACTGCATGAAGGGTTATATCTAAACTGGAAGTATAAATTAATCCCCACCCCTCTGGGATATAAATTATGCGGTTTGTATAATGATGCCTAGCAATCGTAGCACAAGAAAACACAACTTTTTGAACGCTCTTGGTTATATTTAAAAACCAATCTATATTCCAGAACTGAATAGGTTCGTTTTAATTTTTAAAAGCGAGTGGTGTAAATAACATTCCTTAATAATAAAACCTGCTGTTCTATCTGTATCCCTGAATGCAGTATCATAGTCCAAAATTCTCAAAGATAAATACAGAACCACCAGAAGAATAGAGAAGATAAAGAAGTTACACCCATTCTTTCCCCTCATATATCCTCCTAATAACGAAAACCCAAGATACAGAAGAAAGTATTAAGCACAACGATAAATCCATAAGAACCAATATTTACTGCTACAAAGAGAAGTTTATCTTCGTTGCTGCTATGCGAATAAGTTAAACAATAACACTTAGCATTCAAAAAAAGCTTGTCAATAGCTTACAATGATCAAGCAGACAAGGAAATCTGTACTCTAAATCATAGACAGAAATGAATCTCAATCTGGAATCTAACACTTGAGAAAATTAATTTCTGTCCATTTCTGAAGGTTTTACTGTGATGGGCTACGCGTAGCATTTCTACTGACTTCAGAGTTACTCTGAGAAGCTAGATATTCCAGTGCAACAACAATATCACCAATAAGTGGACGAACTTTTGGTTGCTCCTGGAGACACATAGCAGTTATAGCAATTGCCTGATGCAAACAGCGCAACGGGAAGTTCCCTTGCAAAAGAGGGTCAACCATATGTACAAACTTTCTCCGGTCATTTAGAAATGAGCGAGACTGTGAAAGGAAAAAAAAACAAGCAGAAGTGTAAGCAGTAATTTCACATGTCAAGAAAATTAATAAGAAAGAGTCATCTAGAAAGCTAAAGAGATACTGGCATGCCAAAAAATTCTGGGTAGGGATATTATAATTTATGTAGAAGGAAGGAAACATCTTATTATCAATCATCAGTACTTCGGTGATGAAATAATGCATGGGGAAACACCTTATTATCACACTTGGACCAAAAATAATAATATATGAGAAATGTGAAAAATGGTAGCCAAATCAGGAATATACAAGGACTCAAGGAGTCATTTACATGCATATCTAAGACAAATATACTTAAAAGGGGAATTTCTTTTTAAATAAATTATACGAACTAAAGATTTACCCATGAAACTAAGTTTTGCTCTCCTGGTTTCCTACTAGCATCTATTGCCCTACGTCCAGTGATCAACTCCAACAAGAACACACCAAAGCTGTAGATATCGGATTTAAGAGTTAATTTGCCACTCATCGCATACTCTGGCGCACAGTAGCCATATGTTCCCATCACTCTGGTTGAAACATGTGTATTGTCACCAACAGGTCCAAGTTTAGCAAGTCCAAAATCTGACAGTTTTGGGTTGAATTCATTATCTAATAAGATGTTTGCAGACTTCAGGTCTCGATAGATAACGGGTGGATCTGCTTTACAATGGAGATACTCAAGGCCCCGAGCAGCTCCAACAGCAATCCTCATTCGAGCACTCCAACTTAGGGGTTCTTTGTCTGGGCTAGGATCTGAAATAAGAAACAAACAAGTTATAACATAACATGACTGTTGAACTTTCATTAAAAGTTGATTCAATAAAAATTACACCAAGGAGAAACTAATTTTGGGATATATATTATGAAGGAATCCCAATAATGCAACTTAATCAGAAATAATCTGTTGTCATAAATATTACATTTAGACCAATCTGACCAAGATATTTTTTTCACAAAAAAAAAAAAAAAAATCACATGTTGACCTACGCAAAACAACTGTGATCTCTGTTTGTAAGTATATAATAACCCCAAGTTCAAAATCAGTCTTACTGAAACACCAGAAGTTGCTAAGGGACCCTAAAATAAAATTGCAAAATCCAAAAAGAAAAAAGATAATAACAGGGAATACACTTTTCTTTTGGCCTATATGCATTCATATACTGCATATATATTGATAGATTGATAAATCAGGGACATTGTTGTGGATGACAACTATCTAGAATGCAAATGCGTGGAACCATCTCAATTCCTCTTAGGCTCTTATTCAGTTAAGCCATAAACCAGGTTCCACTCAGCTCCATTGCTCAATTTATACTCAACCACATAGAACATTTCATTGAAGCTAAGACACTTGTCCAGATAGAAAGTTGAAATTCACATTACAACTTGAAGCTAAAATGTCAATAAATATTAAAAGATTAAAAACCATGAAAAAGGGAAAGTATCCAGCATTGGAGCTAGTGTTCAGCTATTAACAAATTAAGCACAGGTACTAAAGAAATAAACAATTATACAAAAAAAAAAAAATTACCAAAAAGATGATCTTCCACCGAACCCATAGGCATATATTCATAAACCAAAAGCCTTTGATCTCCATCAGTGCAGTAGCCAATTAACCTAACAAGATTAGGATGGTGTAGCAGACTTAACATAAGAACCTCCGTCACAAATTCCTGAAATCCTTGATGACCATCATGATTCAATTGTTTTATCGCAACAACCTGCACACAATTTTTCAAAATATTGAAATCAAACAACCAAAAATCCTACAATCCAGAATGTTCCTATAGCAGTAACGAAACAGCTGAGAGAAACGAGAAATTGAAAACAAAAATTTACGAAATGCGATCCCAAATTTATCGAAAAGAGAGAAAATAAATAAATAAAACATGCCTCGCCGGTAGAGAGACGACCCTTGTAAACCCTTCCAAAACCACCTTCTCCGATGAGGTTGACATCCTTAAAACCCCTGGTGGCCGCCGCGAGCTCTCGAAATCCAAAGCTAGACGCCGCTGTACTGTTTTTGCTACTGCTCCCACTCTTCCCCTTCTTCCTTTCACTCTCTGCAAATCCAATAATTCATTTTATTTCAATTTTAAATATAATAATAATAATTCAACGATAACAATAATGTAGACTAAAAAATAATCAATAGCGGCAGTATTGAGTCCCCCAGTACCTGCAAAATCCAGACAGCACCGTCAAGATTTATAATTATTTTTGAATTAAAAAATAAAAGGTAAAATAATTGAAGAGTAAAAATTAGCTGAAGGTGAAGAAAAAAGGGACCTGAAGAAGAAGCAGCAGATCGAGCGCCATTATCAACTTCGATTCTTCTAACATCTTTCCGACGAGAAAAGAGGCAAGAAAAGCAGCTCATCTCCCTCGTTATCAGAATTCAGACAACGAACCTCACTTGTCGCCGAAGCAACGCAGAGAGAAACTTAATTTTAATTAAATTAAATTATATATTCTAGGTTAAATAAAAAAAAAAAAAAAAAGACCAACAGAAAAGAAAAAACGTTTCGGCAGTGAATTAGAAGAGATTAGGACGAATGAAAAGACGGTCCCGGAAATTATGGAAAATCTAGCAACGAATGCTGTAACGGAAATAAATAAATAAAAAATAAATAATGAAATTGTAGAAGAAATAAAATTGAAGAAGACGCGTAGAAAAGAAAAAGAAATAGAAATAACAATCTGCGTGTTTGTTTTTTTTAGTTTTGTCTGTTAGTTCACGCCTGTTCACGAACTAATTTAGCGGAACTGACTCGTAACGTCCACATTAGCTGGTAAGTGTATTTTTCCTTTCTTCGTTGGGCTTTTTAAAAAGGATTTATCTAAAACTTGTGCTAATAGATCACAAATTAATAATTATTATTAATTAATTAATTTATAAAGGAAAAATTATTAAATAATTCATGGTTAAAAGTTTAGTGAATACACATATAACATAGTAAAAAAAATCAAATCTAACTATTAAAAATTTTAAACTAATTATTATTAACTTAAGTACAAGTTAGAAAAACTCTTCTGAAAATTAAATAAAGCTAAATAAATAAATAAAACTAACTATATTTGTGGGTCTTGCCCTTTTCTTTTGCTTTTTCTTAATTTGGTCATTTTAATTTATTCGATTTCCACTTTGGTTGCATTAATGTCTGTGCGTGATCGCAGCAAGTCACTCTCAATCCCTTCTCTTTGAGTAATGTATAGTGCGTATTTATAGAGCATGTTTGAAAAATTATTGGGTTGGAACATAATTAATTTTGTAGAGTTAAAATTAATTTTAATTGATAAATTAATTGTTTGTTTTTGTGTTGAGAAATAGGTTAAAATTGATTTTGGACTGTCAAAATTAATTTTGGCTGAAGTAAAGTTAAACTTGTTTTCACGTTGAGTTAAAAAATTTACACTGTATTTTTACTTTAAACTTAATTTTCAGAAAAAAAATTCTCAAACATAAATCACGTTACTTTAAAATCAATTTTACACAAAATCAATTCTATAAAATCACGTTAATCTAAAATCAATTCTATCAACGCTATACCAAACATACGCATCAGCGTTACGGTCCCAGACAGACATAATCGCTTCCTTCCCTTGTCTTTTTACCTTTTTGCCCTCGCTTTTCCCTTCCTTCAATCTCAAATTCCCAATCCAACCGTTCTGGAAAGTTCATAATTCTCTCTTTTTTTCCCTAACCTTTTAAGAAAGTCATTAGAGACCGATTAAAAATTAATAAAACATCAGATACATAGAAAAATTCATATAAATATTTAGTTTTGTTTAATGTTGTTCAATTAAATCACTGATGTTAATTACCATTTTAACACCATCAATAAAAATTCAACATGACATCCTAATGACAATGTCATTCTTTTAAAAAAACGCAAAAAATATAGTATTTAAAGTTTACACCAAATTAATTATATAAAATCACATTCATTCAAAATCAATTATATTCACATTAAATCAAAAACACTAGATAATGGTAACACCCCAATGGATCACCATCAAAAGTGAAAGGTACACCAATAAAAGAAAAAGTTAAAAATATTTAGTTTTATTGTTTATGTACTTTATGTGGTGTGCCATATGTATTTTAGTATTAAAACTTTTAAAGCTAGTGTTTTGATACTTTGTATTTGTAGAATGTATGTTTTAATATAAATTAAAGTCATATTTAATGATAATTAAAATTATTATTTATTTAAAAAAATGTCATTAATTTGAATAAAAAATGTCATTAAATATATAATTTTAATATATTGTATATTTAAAAAGTATGAAGAGACAAAAATACATAATTTAAAAGTTTTGACATAAAAATACACATTAAAAAGGACTTAAATATCTTTAACTTTAACAGAAAGGTCGGGTCACTATACGTCGTCTTAGGGTATATTTGGATAGCATTTTTGTGTTGTCAAACTTTATTTTGGGATAAATAAAAATTTCTTACTTCCATCAGGTTTTATTGGGATCCAAAATCTCGTTAAAAAATGAATTTTATAATTGCTATCCAAACATACACTTAGGTTTGGCACAATCGTGCGCCTTTGGTGCAATTATCATGTGCCTCGCTTTAAAGTGTGCACATTGAATGTGTCCAAGGAGAAGTTTTCATTATTTATTTAGGAGGCCCCGAAGCTTATGACTTGTCCAGCATATATAACTAAGGGTGTTTACGGTGCGGATTGATTCTGAAGGAAAATTCATTCGAACTAATCTTTTGCGGTTTGGATTAGATCGATTTTTCAATTTTTGTTTTATTTAAAAAAATATATTCTTATTATAAAAAATAATAAATATTAATAATAAAACTTAGATATGATGTATATATTTAAATCAAATTTTGTTGTCTAAAATTTTTATTTTATTATTTATATAATATATGTATATATTCGATAAAAACTCAAATAATATCTATATTTAAAAAAAATTAAACTAAAAAAATAATATTTTGAGCACATCATTTAATCTTTTATAAGAAAGATGAATAATATAGAAAAATTATAAATTTGTTACTAGGTTTAGTTTGGGTTAGTTTGATTTTGATAGAAGGAACCAAAATTCGAACTAAACCAATAAAATTATACGGTTTTTTCGGTTTTCAATTTTTTGGAGCAATTTCGGCATGTTACAATGGGTTGGTTCCATTATGAACACCCATATTCGTAACTTAGCATATAGTCTCAGTCTTCTACAACAATTTAATCTAGTATGGGTTACCTCTAGCGCTGGATGATTCTGCAGTTGAAAAAAAAAACACTAAACTGCATACAGTCTAATTATTTTTAATGTTAGTTGATATTTTTGTTTGGTGTGCCAAAAATAACTAGACTTTATGCAGTCTAGTACTTTTTCCAAATTCTGTAACATCCAGCATTGAAGAGAATCCGGATTCGATTTGATCTCGGTCCTTGCAGCTCTGCCAAATTGTAAAAACATTTTTTCTTCTTTTTTTCTGAGAGTTAACAGAGATGAGCAATAAAAACAACTATCACCATTATCAACAGTTTTAGCACTATCAATTTCTCTTATCACAAAAGCACGTTCCTTCCAGGACCCTCCTTCAAAGAAGTGAGTATTCCATGTGGGAAAATGACCGATTTATCCCCAAGAATCAGCTGCATAGGTCAAGTGAAGAGGAAGAACAAGGTAACATCTGAAATCCTAACCTCACAACAACACATACGCGGCAATTTCACAAGTTCCAACACTTCCCCTATTGCCACATTTTCTAGATTTCATTTAAGGTATACAAGTTAAAATTTGTATATGCATATACAAATAATTTTATAGTAATTGATTTATTATTAAACAAAAGAAAAAAATCATTACAAATATCACATCATATACTTTTTTAACCATTAAATTTGTTTTCAAATATATGAGTTTATGTATGTGAAATGACACCCATACTCCAAGCTGAGAATACTCTTCTTTGACGAGGACTCAACCAACTCAATTTTTTTATTCTCCACTGTGACGCTTGGCAATTAATTGTTTCTTTCATCCATCTACTTTTAATTTTGTTTTGATACAACAGAAAGAAAAAAAAAAAGAAGCACACGAAACTAAAAGTTAATGTTTCAATAAAGGTATAGAATTATCTAAGAGGGAGGACTCTTTTAAACGCGCTTCGTGTAACGGTCATGAGCACCAAAAGTTGCCAACGAATTAGCCACCATATTAAAATTGCGGTTGATGTGAACGACAAAAACTTCCCACGGTCTTTGAAGCAAACTTCTAACTCGAAGTATAGTATGACTAGGAAAAGATAAGTATTGGTACTTCTGAAAACTAGGAAAAAATTATATAAGAAAAACAAAAAACAATACAAAACATTTATGGTTTAATACATTTGTGTGGTACATAAAAAAGGTGTTTAGAATTGATTCTCATTATGCTTATTAACTGAGTTACATGACTGAAATAATAATAATTTATTTTGATTTATTAAAAAATATATTATAAATTTTAAAATAATTTAAAGGAGTGCCAATAAACTCAAGGATGTGGCAATATAACTGAAAACGAAGTAAATTGAAAAAAAAAACTAACAAAACTATAATTTTAATTATAACACTACTTTTTATTTTTAAAGTGATATTTCACTTTTTTTATTCATTTACTCCAATAGAAGACTAATCTCTTAGGTGTAGACAAATTTACCTTCTCCCTCTCTTCAAAGTTTGAACCTTAATGCTCTTTCTCACCCTGATTTGTTGTACGTCTATAATACTACTCATATTGATACTAGTAAATATTAAATTAAATTTTGTAATGTAAATATCAGTTCATTATTTTTGTTTTTTTTGTTTAAATTAAGAAGTTAGTCAATATACATATCATTCAATTTTGTTTTCCCTCCATTTATGAGGTGCCCGTGTTCATCTGATATTTGCAATTATTATCATAGTAAATTACAATATATTAGTATATATTTGTATTTGTATGGTTTAATTTTAATTTGGAAATGTGTGTTAATCCAAATTCCAATCCGTGACTTTGAAATTACATGAGAAAAAATCCAAAGGAATCGCCGTCAAAGAAAGAAAGAAACAAGATGCAGCATGTTACAAACCCCTTCTCATAGGCCTTTCATTTTTGTTGGCGCTCGATAAAAGACAACTTCCACTTTTGGATCTGACGCTTTTCTAAAAAAACTTTCCACCAATTCTACGTGTACAAACACACAAGGAAATGTTTGATTGAAAAAATATTAAAAAAAAAAAAAAGAGAGACAAACAAAATTTTCGGTCTTGCTTTTATAGTTGAAAAAAAATTAGTCCATTTTTTAACAACCCTAGGGTTTTAGTGGCTAATTAATGTGCTTAATATTTATATTTGGAAGACATTGATAGTTAAAATAAAAGTGTAATTAGATAATAATAATAGGCGAGATTAAAATACATTTTGTATAATTAGCCCTTAGCTTTCTTTCCATGTTAGAGGTCTAATCTATTTTTTGTTATAGATTTTTTTAAGACTTGAAAAACATGTTTAAAAATCTATTTTAAAAGGATTTTTTAACGGTCTGAAAAATCTAGTTCATTTAATTAATTGAGCTATTGAAAAAATCATACTAAACTTAATGTAAGTTAGAGAAGGCTTTGTTGGGCCAATGTCCACTTCGGTGATCCCTACACTTCGAAGGGATTAGTCTTCGGTTATCGGCCAAAGATACTCTTGTTTACCCAAAAGAAAAAGTTAGTTTTGGGCCCTATAGAAGGGTCAAATATCTCACCTCTAAGTGTAATAATTTTTCTTTGCTGAAATTTGTGTTAAGTTTTTAACAATGCTTTAAATTTATCACAACATAAAATAATTATGATTAAAAAAATAAATTTAGGTTGTATTTAAAATCTACTGTATTTACATAACGTTGCTTTAAATTTTTCATAACAATTATGATCAAATTTATCATAACAACGCTTTAAATTTTTCTTACTGTATTTACAAAAAACTAAAAAAAATCTACAGTTCAGTAAATTTAAGAAATGTCTTATCCATATGATCAAATTTTTTGTGTTGTATTAAAATCTTTAGCTACATATCTGTAATTTTTTCTCTCATGTTTCAATAATTTAGGTTCTTAACCATATACAATTAATCTATATATTTTAAAAGCAAAACAATAAAGTAACATGGCTTAAATATGTTTTTAGTCTCCGTAAAATTAGTCATTTCTAGTTTTGATCCTTGAACTTTATTTTTTCTGAATTTAGTCCTTGAACTTGAAAAAATAACTTGTTTTTAGTCCCTTGACACGTTTAATTGATTTGGAGTCAAGCAAGCCTTATTAAATTGGTTATTTAATTATTAAATTAAATAATTAAATATTTTAAAAAATACAAAATTTCTTCATCTTCTTCCTTCTTTCTCTGCTCCTTTCTCATCTTCTCCCCTTTCCTCTGCCACAACTATCGTCACCCGTCATAACCACCACCATCATAGCTCCTCACAA
Source organism: Cyamopsis tetragonoloba (assembly GCA_037177725.1). Classification (NCBI taxonomy): domain Eukaryota; kingdom Viridiplantae; phylum Streptophyta; class Magnoliopsida; order Fabales; family Fabaceae; genus Cyamopsis; species Cyamopsis tetragonoloba. The sequence continues at coordinate 85,439,943 of CM074119.1, forward strand.
CCGCCAAGCCACCGCAACGAATCCCTCTCAACTTCAAATCCCTCACAAATCCCAAAATCAAAATTGAAAATGAAATCCCCAAAAACCAAAATCAAAATTTGAATCTAGAAACTAAATCCTAAGATGGGAAATAGAAAAAGAAGCAAACTTTGAGGCAAAATTAGAGAGAAACATACTGAAATCAAAACTGAAAATGGTTCAAAAACTAGGGACATGGTTACAGAAGCCATTATGGAAGCCATGACTGCATGTTCATAGTGACGAGAACAGAATAGAGATAACGAGGCTGGCGTTCAAACTCCATATGAAGGAAATTTCAAATATGGAATTTTTAAATCTAGAAGGAAAAACCAAAGAACAAAAATCATCTTCATACATACCCCAGAATTAGTAAAATACAGATTTGAAAAAAATTAACAGAATAAAAATACCCTAGAAACACAAATCTAAAACAAAAAGTGTAGACCACTTAGAAATTTCCCGAAAAATTCAAGAGAAAAATAGAAAGAGGGGTCTGCTTGGAATCGATGTGGGAAGTTTAGCTTTCTTCTTGGAGGTTCAAAAATCATAGCCAATTTTGTGAGAAGTTCAAAACCCACCACCATTGTTGTGAGAAGTTTTACTTTCTGCCCGCAAAACCACCCAAAACAGCAAAGGTCAGTGGCCATAGATGGTGCATTTGAGCTTCATGTTCCCTGCGTCGTTCATGTTTGTTACAATACGGTTCCCTGTTTGAGATCGAGGTTCGTTCCTCTTACTTCGCTTCCGTTCTCGCCGTTCTTGTCATGCCACCATCACTAATTTGTTGCTCACTGGAGATCTCAGGTTCTACCAAAGCTCCAAGTCTTTGCCTTGGGTTTGAGTTTCATTTCAAATCTAGATTTGGGTGGGGAAGGTGAAGACAACTCGACGACGGTGGCGATGAGCTTAGGGTCAGGGGTGGCTGAAGGGAGGACGAAAGGAAGGGAGAAGGTGGAAGAAGGGTGAAGTGCGGTGGTGGTGGGGAAGCTAAGGGAGAAGGGGAAGAAGATGAAGTAGGTTTTTTATTTTTATAAAAAATATATTTTATTATTTGATTTAATAATTAAATAATAAATTTAGTAAAGACTTGTTTGGGTTGAAACTGATTAAATAAGACTAGGGACTAAAAACAAGCTATTTCTCTAAATTTAAGGATTAATTCCAGAAAAAATAATGTCCAGGGACCAAAACCAAAAATGATTAATTTTACGGGAATCAAAAACACATTTAATCCAAATCTTTAGCTACATATCTGTAATTTTTTCTCTCATGTTTCAATAATTTAGGTTCTTAACCATATATAATTAATCTATATATTTTAAAAGCAAAACAATAAAGGAACCCATATTTTTTTGGTAAACAACGACACTTGGCCCTGTGGGCTTTGACCCATGTAATAGTGTTAGGTACGATTGGGATTTTTTTTTATGAAGCAGGTAGGATTGAGTTGGGTTGAATTGACAAATAATGGCAATAAATTTAGGTTTCTTTTATGGTACATCACATTTTAAGTAGTGTATGTCCATCATCCAAAAGAATACGTACAAAACTCAATAGAAAATATTTAATATATTATATATTTTATATGTATGTATATATGTTTTATTATTATTTTTTAAACTGGTTATAATCAATTAAATAATTTCATGACTTTGTTTGGTATACCATTTTAAAAGTGATAAGTACTAAAATCCACCAATAACAGATAAAAAAAACTTAAAAAATAACAAACATTAATAAATACAAAATATACATAGAGATACAATTAATCTAAAACCGGCTATAGTTTATATTTTTTTATTTATGCATAGTACATCACTTTTAAATTGTATATCCAGTAGAATTGAAATTTTGAAATTTGGCAGTTTGAAATGAAACTGGAACATTGAAAAACGAAAATGAAACTGGGAAAAATTTGGTCATAAGTGTTATAAAATTTAGCAGTAATTTTGTAGCTAGTGTCAATATCTAACAACATGAGTTGTGGCGTGATGATAACTCACTTAATTCTTTAATTATATGTAAAGTTAGATATTTTATTAGTGAGAATGAAACGATATTTCTTAGCCACTCAATAATACTTTGTGCATGTTTAATTAATTTCAAAAGAAGATAAATTATTATTTTTTGCGGTAGATATTCTAAGAAAAAAAAGTGAAAATTTAGTTAATTACATATATTCTCCTTAAGTTTATATATGTGTTTTTTATTTATTTTTTAATTACAAAAATAGGTAAATTAAGTCCTTAACTAAAGTGGTACTTAATAGAAAAGGAAAATAAAACAGAGAGGGCTTTTAGCCCCGTTTTCTAATTAATTTTTTTTCTCGAGTCAGTAAGTCACCAATTGACATCTAAGAAGAAAAATGAGCCACAAGCCCATAGCCCATTGAAGTGGCAGAAGCCAGTTAATGATGGAACTGCTACCTAGAACTCGGTATAAGTGGGAGGGACTGAGACTATCCAATTTTGGATATTATATCATCCCTTTATATATAAGAATTATAAATTTATATATTAAAAAAGATGGTGTCATTCCCAATATGGATAGTGCTGATCCCTTCCACCCTCGGTTTACGGACTCTGGCATGTGAATCGATCCGTAGGTAAACGGGTTGGACGGATTTAAGTCTAAAAAAATTAGGACTATTTAAAATGCGGGTTTAAGCGGACTTAACCATTTATCTGCGGGTTGAACGGACAAAATCCGCGGGCTCCGCAGATATCCACATTATATTTTGGTCATAAATATGTCTTAGAATTTTGAAAAAAAAAACCCAAACAAAAACAAAAATAATCTAAAACCATCCCTTTTCTTGGCTAAAAAATAATAATAAAACCATTCCTTTAATAAAAAAAAAAAAGAAAAAAATGCTAAAGTTATTTTGGAAAATCATCCCTCATGTATTTTTTTAAAAATATTTCTTTGAAAGATTTTAAACCTGTACTGCAAAAAAAAATGGTTAAAAAAATCAGTAAAAACAATAATTTTTTTTGTTGTCTTTAAAAAAAAAAAGTTATGCAGATGTCTGCAGACTTTGCGGGCGGACGCGGGCCTCATTTTTCAAGTCCATTTAGAACGTGGGTGACCACTATTGGCACCACATAGGTTTCTTGGTCCACCACACAAATTAATTTTTTCCGAAAATACCCCTCAGTCAGAAACTAGTTTTTGAGCGAGATTTTGAAGTGAAAACCACACCACACCAATATATATTTATGTTCCGCAACACAGTAACTAGAAACTAGTTTTTTTCACTTAAAGATTAGTTTCCAAGCTAATGATTTACAAAGTTACCAAAAACTGGTTTCTATCTCGCTCAGAAACTAGTTTTTGAGCTAATGATTTACAAAGTTATCTAAAACTAGAATTTGACAGTAAACAGAAACTAGAATTTGAAACACATCAGAAACTAGAGTTTGACAGGAAACAAAAACTAGATTTTGAATTGAAATTGAAACTAGAATTTGAACCAAAAACACAAACTATGATTTGAATATTATTTTAAACTAAAACTTAATAAATCAATAAATAATAAATAGAAACAAAAAAATATATATAATAAACAAGGATTCATGTTATTACTACAAAATAAAACAAATTTTACAATTTCATAAATTTACATGAAATAGAAATTGGAGTTTGAAAATAACCAGAAATTAGAATTTGAACGCAACATAAACTAAAATTTGAAATCTTAAAACACAAAACTCATGTACAGAGATAAAAACTAGAATTTGTCTGAGACAAATTATAGTTTATGAATTTACAGAGAATAGCATCAGTCACCATTTGAGAAGTAACTTATTTCAAACACACTACAATTTGAAACCAACAAGAAATTTAACAAATCAAGTATCAAATCCTTAACCCTAAACAATAATGAGGATAAAAATTTGAAAGAAAGAACATAAAAGATGTGAACATACTCATTTGGAAGAACCCTAAACTAAAATGAATAACACGCCGTTGCCGTCGCCGCCGTCGCCACTGTCCAAGGCGGTCGTCATCACTGCTAATCTCGCCGGCGTGTTACGGTGCCTAAACCACTATTGATGGTGGCTGGGAAAGGTGATCGATTAGAGCGTAGAGAGAGAGCGTGGGACAGAAACTAAAATATGTCTTGGGTGTGTGGTGTATTGGAAGTGTGTGGTGCATTTTAACTAGTTGCTGGTTTAATGAAAAACAGAAAACTAGTTTCTGAGTAGGGTTTTTTCAAAAAAAAAATTCAATTTGTGTGGTGAACCAAGAAACCAGTGTGGTGCCAATAGTGACCACCTAGAACGTGAGCTTAGGAGGATGGCCTGTTAAGTCTATGGACTTTTGCGGGGCGGTCTATTTACCTAGCTCTAATGCCACCAACTTGACAATAAAGACTCATGCACGTGAAAGTTACGCAGTAATGATATTTAGGAAATTATTTACTTAGTAAATTGGGATTGTTTACTGTTTATTTTTATTTTTTCATTTAAAAAAAAACAAAATTTAGGGTGTTCTCATTAAAAAACATATAAAATATTGAATGAAGTGTGTATATATATTAAGTCACACATTTTTATTTTTTATATAATGAATTCATTGAAAAGAGTACTAAGTATTCAAAAAATTACATCAAGATAATGTCTTAAATCAAATAATACCAATACAATCCATGGGATATACACACCGATTCGAAAAAGAAAAAAGAGTAGGAAGTTTAGAATATTTCAATCAATGTCAACTCTTAATTTTATTCAAATTCATAATTTTTGTCTTAATCCCAATTCCAATCCTAATTATTAAATCATTTTGATTTCGCATAAACTAGAAAGACCAACAAATTCTGAGCGAAACACATTCTAAAATCTTTTTTGTTTTTTCGATTTGTAATTGTAGGCAATCTATCCACAAAAGCAAGACAGTAGAAAACCAATAGAAGTACTTTTGAAGGAGCACAAGACTTGCATAAAGCTTTACAATACCTTATTGAATCTGCATCCAAATTACCAATCTCACCGCATACGGACTGCATCACTGCAATACCGCAAAATCAGAACTAGAGGAAACATTTAGATATTTATTAAATTATGTGGCATGTTTCTTTCTAATCAATATCTCAATTTTGTGAGTTGTATTAAGTTTTTTCTTTTCCTTCTTGAATATTTTAATCTTAAGCATTTAGGATCATAACACTACGTATGATATTATATTTATTTAATTAAACACCTCATTTTCAAAATAAAAATGAGCACTATTTAGTAATAAATATCATAAAAATATTTTGGAAAAATATTTTATTAATAACTGATCCAAAAAATTAAACTAAACTAATTACAGTATTAATTTACATGAATTAATATAAAATTAGTCTCATCTTAAAAGTAAAAAAATTCGTAATTATAAAAAAAAAATTCTAAAATATATAGTAGGCTAGTTTCTCAGGTGGTCTACTGATATGATATTATTCCTTTTTCTAGGTAACATTGGATTTGGATACGAAACACGTAGATTTATTTATTTTTTTAAAAAAAGAAAAATCCGAAATAGTGGCACGTTCGTTTAAGCATCAATGAATTAGATGAAGACATGAAGAAAGGAATCGTGGCTGGTTTCCCAAGTTTGTTCGATGCGAAAAAAGAGTGCGTGCGTCGTAGTAGTGAATGAAGCCAAATTAAAGATGGAAGACATTCATTTTCAACACACAAGAAAGAATGATATAATATATAATAATATAATAATAAAATTAAAATGAAAGTACTCTAATAATGTTTTGGACCGGACTATGATTTTTGTTACAAATCTATCCTACGTGATTAACAGAGTATAAACGGCGTTAAATATTATTTGGGATAAAATACACTTTTGGACTTTATGTTTTCCAAAAGTTTTACTTTGTTCCTTTTTGTTTTTTTAGCAAACTTGGACCTTACGTTTTTTTTACCATCGTTAGTCCAATGACAAAATCTGTTACTCCTAATCCTCCGCTACTCCCAAGTCTCTTTTGTGACATAAAATTTTATTTTTTAATTAATTAATATTATTAAAAAAACCCAATTGAACATTGGAATACATATGTTGGGATTAGAGTTTATAAAAGCCCCAAATTGCAATCTTCGTCTAATTTTGATACCTACTCCTTCTAATTCTTCAATTGTTTGTTGTAATTGTTCAATCCCAGCACTTCGTCACTAGCCATGGCTTCTTCCTTGTCAAATGGAAATAGAAATAAAAACCCTAACAAAGGTAATCAACCATCACCCTTTTCCTATCGTTGCGGTGAAAGGGCAATTTTGTGTATAGCCAACCAGGGGAGCCAATTCTAGGGATGCAACAACTATCGTTATAGTGAATGATGTGGTTTCTTTGAGTGGGTCGAATTTGATGTGAATGATGAAAGAAAATAGGTACTTTTGAGACAGAGAAGAAGGATAGTGACTCTGCAATTGAACTTAAAGAAGCAGGGGAAGTGGAACAAGGTATTGTTTGCATTGTTGATGATAAGTTTGTGTGTGAATGTGGTCCTTTTGATGTTGTTACTGAAAGACCAAACAACTTGAAATGTATTAGGATAGAAATGTTGATAAAGTAGTGTAGGAATTATGCACTAAGTTTTGTAATGACTTTGTTAATGGATTATGCACTATGTAATGTGTTTCTGTCGTGTTATTGATAAACAGAAAAGTACCGATAAAATTAAGACTATTTTGATACCTTTGGAAACATAATGGACCATTTAAATACCAAATTAAAATATAATGGACTATTTTAATATCAAATTAAAATATAAGGAACCAATAAGAGTCCATCTCGTTAACCCTTAACACCAATATGCCACCTCAGAGCTACGTAGGATTTGGAGTAACGAATTCGATCCAACGATGGTCCAAAAAACAAACGTAAGGTCCAAGTTTGCTTAAAAAACACAAAAAGGACCCAAGTAGAACTTTTGAAAAACATAAACTCCCAAAAATGTATTTTAGTTTTTTTTTTTTTTTGATTCAATAAAAAATAAAAAGAAAACGAGTGAAAAACTTTATCTCTAAAAAAAATAAAATAAAAAATTATACTTTTCTTTCTCCCTATTTTCTTTCTCTTTCATTTAAACATAGGGCGAGTGAGAATGAAGCAACACCTCACCTTATAGTTAGTTAGTTTAGTTATACCGTAGCGACTGAAGTGAAGGAATCACAAATTAAATTTCCTCCTCCACTTCTCTTCTGTCTCTTTCTATTTCTATTTCTATTTCTATTTGACTTCCCTTCTTCATTTCTATTTATATACTGATGCCTTATATATCTCTATCTAGTTTTATTTTTGTTTCTATTTATAAAGTGAGATGGTTAATAATTAACTCAGAGCCAGCTATCTGTAACAAACTTCCTCACAAGACACACTTTTGCACTTTATAGAAATTAGTATTACTGTTATGATTATATGATCCATCATCATCCTTAATATGGAAAACAAAACTTCTACCTTTGGGTCACCGTTTATTCCTCTCCATTTCCTTTTATTTTATCCATCACCACCACAACATTTTTCATCTTCCAATAATCTCAACCCCAATTACTCTCTCTGTTGCTGGTTTCAAATAACCATGCGACGGAGACCCCGCACTGCCTTCCTCTTCTCCTTCCTCGCCATTCTCATCTTCGCTCTTTTCTCCCTTCACCTCTCTCGCAATGCCATTTCCAATTGGCGACTCCATTCCGACCTCCATCACCACCGTCCCATCAACTTCAACCTCGTCGTCCACTCCCGCCAAACACGCCGTGTCTCCTCCATCAACGACTCTCCATCCACCGTCTCGGTTCTCTTACCCGATTGGGAGGTTCTCCTTATTGTCTCGCCAAACACGCCTTTATCTTCCCATCATCAATACCATTGCCTTTTCCGCAACGGTGCCGTTTCTCCTGCCAGGTACTCCGGCGTCTTACCCTTCACCAACCGCACCACGCTGAAATGCCACTTGCCGGAATCGGTTCGGCGTCGTCGCTTGTTCTCCCAGCCAGCTCTGGTGACGTCCACGTCGGAGAATGAATCTCCAGAACCTTCGCCGGCGCCGGAGTTGATGCGATGGAACTTCCTGGTGTACGAGTCTTTCTCCACGTCAGACGACGTCGTTTTGTTCGCGAAAGGCGTGAACCATCGTCAGGGATACGACAGGCCCCCGACGGAGCTCCGTTGCGTTTTCCACGTCGGAAACGGAAACGTCATACGTAAAGCCGTCACGAGTTCTGTGCAAGAGGTTTTCCGTTGCCCGCACCCAGATCCATCCGAATTGGGCTTGGGGGGCTCCCAAAAAATTGAAATATCCCTCGAGATTGTTCCCGAAAACGTTGTCGTTCCATCCGTGGCCTATTACTCACCCAGGCCCAATGGACCTGCAGTAGAGGCCCAGCCCAAATATTTCTTATGCGCGTGCACCATGGTCTACAACGTGTCAAAGTTCTTGCGAGAATGGGTCGCGTATCATTCCAAGGTGGGCGTAGACAATTTTGTATTGTACGATAACGGTAGCGACGATGATTTATACGGCGTGATCGATGAATTACGAGCAGAGGGTTACAACATTAGCACGTTGTTCTGGATTTGGCCGAAAACCCAAGAAGCTGGATTCTCTCACAGTATTTTATACACGAAATCGAAGGGATTGTGCAAGTGGACGATGTACGTTGACGTAGACGAATTCGTATATTCTCCGCGTTGGATAGAAGGACAATACGAAAAGGGTGTTAGTTCGTTGAAATCGATGTTACCGGAGGAAGGAAAAGGAATCGGACAGTTGTCGATGATGTGCTTGGAATACGGGCCGTCGGGTCAACGGAAGAATCCGGTGGAAGGGGTGACGCAGGGGTACACGTGTCGGCGGAGAGTAGAACAACGGCACAAATCGATAGTGCTGGTGGATGCAGTGGATCCTAGGCTATGGAACGTGATACATCATTTTAAGGTGAAGGAAGGTTATGAGTCGAAGCAGATAGGAATGGAGGAAGGGTTGGTGAATCACTACAAGTACCAAGCGTGGGATGAATTCAAAGGGAAGTTTCGAAGGAGGGTTTCAGCGTATGTGGTGGATTGGAGGCAAACGGTGAACCCTAATTCTAGAGATAGAACACCTGGGTTAGGGTACGAGGCAATAGAGCCAGAAGATTGGGTGAACAGATTCTGTGAGGTTAGAGATGAAAGGTTGAAATCGTTGACACGGGCGTGGTTTGGGTCCGACACGGCTAATGGGTACAGAATGGCTTGGCAAAGCAGGTGAGAGTGATAGCAATTTTTGGTTGCTGCGGGGACAGATTCTCATCCATTCATTCATTCTCTAGTTAATTAATTAAACGTTACATTATTATTATTATTATATAGGAAAAAAGGTTGAACAGAAGAGAAGAGAACAAGTAGTAGGGGTATAGACACTGGGTTGGGTATTATTGGATTTTGGCATATGGCACTGGCACTGCTTCCATTCTGTTTTTTTCTATTCCTCTTATTTTTTACGCACGGAATAGAATTCTTGATGATTGCGAAGCCAATTTTTCCTCTCTTTCTTGCCACACCACTATTTTATTCATTTCAACTCCTTTTACTTAATCATATCTAATCTAATGTCAATGCGAAACAACCAATCATCAAAGGAATAACCAAAGGGATAGTAAAACTTGCACTATTGGGCTTTGGCTAAATAAACCAGTTATAATATGGACGAACAAACACCTCATTGAAATTGAAATCCTAATTATCCTGTTATCCTGTTATACTATACATCACGTGACATTAAAAAACATGTTCAATCTCACTTCAAATCAGAATGTTTGTTAAACTTACACACAAATCGAAATTTTGTCACCAGCATTTTAACAGCAAATTACGCATTGATAAATAAATCTATGGACATTCATTTCAATTCAAAAATATAAAATTAAAAAATCCTGCTGGACAACTGGACCGCAAGCTGCATCACCTCTAATATGTTGGACTTCTACACAAAAAGAAACAAACAATGTCTGTTTAAGGAGCTCAATGTAAATTAAAGATAAAATTACACTTTTTATCCTTTATCTTTAAGGGTCAATTCATTTTAGTTTTTTATTTTCTTCTTTTTTTTAATTTAAATTAGTCATTTAATTTGTTAACGTGACCCAAATTTACCTTTTTGTCAATTGGATTTTTCTAACTTGTTAAATATTACACATGTTAAGAAAAAGAAAGAAAGAAAATACAATATTTATTATGTGATACACATAATCTCATTAAAGTTTTGGTTTTTCCTATAAAAATCTTTCACCTTTAGTTTCTTATCCTTATAATATTGTACAGGTTAAAAAAATTATTGTTAATTTTCTGTTAAAAAGCAAACGAGAAAAAGTTAACACCGTTAGTACGGGTCACGTGACATAATCTGATTGATCTATTACTAAATAATTATAAAAGTATAAATTTATTTACATATAAAATAAAAGAAAATATTTTACTTTTTAAAAAAATAATTATTCAGTCACTGGCAAAGGAAGAAGGTCAAAGCCACACCCCATAAAATATTCTGTTTGGATGCTGAGAAATTCTTCAAAAAAAGGAAAATAAAAAGACACAACACAGTTTGCTATTTTCATGGGCAACTTCTCAGCAATCAAACAGGAGATGATGAGAAATCATTTTCAGTTTTTTTTTTTTTAGTTTTTTGATAGGATCTTTAGGTCTTGTTCTCTCTGTTTATTCTTCTTCCTGTGATCTAGTTCATTGGCTGTGTTCCTCTACTACATAGACTTCAAATCATGGAGAACAACACAGAAAGATTCAACCTTTCTAATTAGAGATTTTGGTTTCTGAAAACGGGTGGGGATTAGGTTGTGATAAAATGGGTGTCAAAAGAAGTACAGTGGGTGAGGGAGGAACAAAGAAGGTAATAAAAACTGTGAGTGGTGGTAGTGAGACTGGGGTCGCCGGCGATGGATGGGTGGATGGTATAGGTCGCCGACAATGAAAGGGGTTGAGGATGGAGGTGGTGGAGTTGGGGGAAGAAAAAGGAATCGGGTTTTGTCATTTTTTTAAATAAAAATCTGTTTTTAATTTTTAAATATAAATAAATTTATAGTATTATAATTATTTATTAATGAACCAATCAGATTGCGATACATGACCCATATTAACGGTATTAACATTTTTTCGTTAGTTTTTTAATAGAATACTAACAAAAGATATATAAACTTGGGTCACATTAGCAAGTTAGAAGATCAATTTGAATAAAAAAAATGACTGAAATGAACTAACCTCTATAAATAGAATACCAAAAATATATTTTCACCTAAACTGAAACAATTGTTATCAATTAGTAGAAGTATAATACTCCAAAACAGAATTAGTATTTGTTACTCAAAAAAAGAATTAAAAATATTTTCAAAGATAAAGTACGAGATATACCAAAAAAAAAGGTTATGTGCACAGGTTACGATGTGAGAGATAAGTTAATTTGAGAGAAAATGTCTCGTGGTCAACCATTTTAAGTAATGATTTTTGGCCAACCCAAGTTAACAAACTTTTGGCCAACTTGAGTAAAATAATAATATTTTAAATTTTTAAACTAAAAAAAAAATAAAATAAAAAAAATAATACTTTAATTGGTTGGCCAATAGTTAATGAAAAATTAGTTATCCATAAAACATTTTTCTATATTTAATGATTTGATAATGAAGTTAAAATCTCTAATATGTTATCTCTAATGCTCTACCATAACAAGTGTCTAGGATGGAGTTGGCTCTTGAAAATTTGGAAGCTTCCGTCCTCGAATATTATTCGTTGCTTTGTCATGAATTAATGATTTAATTGTGTAGTTTTCCTTTATTTTCCTTGTAAAAAAATGTATTCCTATAAATTATTCTCTTAATATAAAGAGAGTGAACTTAATAGGAAAAAAAAAGTGTGAACTTAAAGTGCTGGAAAAGTAAGTAACATTGTAACAGTTTTTATAACAGCGTTAGACCATGTAAAATGGAATTTATTATAGTCATAGTCTGTGCTAAGCAGCTCAAATTAGCAAGTAATTTCTCATTACAGCTTGTTGATGTGACGTGAGTTGTTTAAATAAACAACCAAGATCAAGAACCTTGCATTGTGTGGTACATATTGGACCCATTTGAATTGCTTAATAAAAATCTTATATTGTAGTATAAGAGTTGCTTAAATTGATAAAGTGGTGTGTAACTAAAGAACCTACCAAAATACTCCTGCGTTCTGAAATATTAGTTACTTTAACTAGAAAAATTTGTTCCAAAATATTTATCAATTTTTATATTATCAATGTCATACTTATTAAATATTCTCACTTTTATTATTTTTATAACCAAAAGCTATTAGAGTAAACCTCAAAGTCAATGATAAATTTAGTTTACCTATGTACTTTTAGTTAAATTCTATAAAAATTAATTGTTCTTCTTGATCCATGTGAAATCTCTTAAGATGATTAATATTTCAGAATGGAGAAAGTAATAATAAAATATAGGTTAATCATACTTGTTGAGTTACATGCATTGTACATCACTAAAAAAATAAATTTAAAAAAAAGAAAAAGATCACAAGTCCGAATGTTGAAAATTACGTCTTCAAATTAAATCTACCAAAATAAAAATAACGTTTACTATTATCAACAAAAAAAAAAATAAAGTGTTAACTCACAGGAGCACCACCTCCCCATACACAACTTGCTTCCATTATTAATTTGAAAACCCGTGAATTCTTTTTTAATTTCATTGTCATTGTCATTATACTAAAAATAAAGAATACGAATTCATTCACCCTTAAATCCTTAATAAAGAATGAGTTGAACGAGACAATACACTTCTATTTTCTTACCTTATACGCTTCATTCAATTACGAACGAATCAAACCCAACTTACAACCAACCTATTGCTTCTGAATAATTCTGAAGTCAGTTCGAGAATAACTAGATCATAATACTCCTACGTTACGTTTTAATATGACAATGTCATATTGTAAGGAAAAATACAAACAAGTCACTAAAATAGATCTTATCGTTATTTGACTATAATCCACTAAATTGTGTCTTTCGTCATATTAAGACATTATCATGTTAATGTGACACGAAATGATTAGTCCAAAAAATAAGATATATCTATCATAGCTGCAACGCCAAATTTGGCTGCAGCTGAGAACCAGTCTCCACATTGGCACCCGGTGAATTTGTTGTTCCAGTATTCCCAATTAAGTCAGAAAAAGAATTCTGTTTGGTAGTACCTTCCAGTTCCTGCCAAGATGATTTCCCTGCAAACCCACTCTGAGACAGACTTTGTGACTCAAATTCAGATTCCCGGGCCAACAAATTACTGGAATATAATTGGATTGAGTTATTCAAGAACTTGGCCTTAAGAGGAGGATTAACTTTTGTGGGCGCAATGCGACTTGAGTCAAACATTTGGGGAACATTCCCAGCACTTGACGATCCAGTCAAGTCCGATAGCCTTACCATCTTCATTTGAGGTGAAAAATTAGAACCTAAGCAATTATTCGAACCAAAATCATCAGAGTGCACCATGGATTCCTGTTGAATCCTCACAGGAATCATGGATTCATTACCACCACCAAACTCATTTTGGTAATTCGTTTCTCTATTTATTACCATGTCTCCACTTTGCAAGAATGATCTATTGGTAAGAGGGAACAATCCGGATGGAGAAGAAAATCTACTTCTATGATCCTCCGATACACAAGGCTCTGAAGTTCTCTCTCCATCACAAACTGGGAAGTGTTGCTGCCGTGACACGTCATCTTCGCCTATCCATCCTGGACTGAATTCATGTCCATTTGGTAAAACACTGCTGATCTTCCTTGCAGCAATCTTCCAAACAATAGGACCAAGATCTGAAGCAAAACGGGCCAGACTTCTTGCATAGCCATGCTTTACATGTAAACCTACCTGATATGAAAAGAGAAGAGAACGTAAACTTTGTAACCAACAAAAAATTCTTTACAAGAGCGTGAGCACAGAAAGATAATGGAAACCTAGAGGTTTTTAGAAGATTTTTAAACTATCATAAACCACAGAAGACATTTGCCAAACTCGCCGAGGTTCTCACTATCTGGTAAAAGAAAACAGGCTATGAGGAAGAACAAAAATATAAGTTCGTACTGCAATAAGTTGCTTGAATTCATCTTCAATTGCAGCCAATACTGGTGGTTCACTTCCCGAAGCCACTGGGTTCTTGTAAGTGTCACGCCTGGTCTCGTCAACCGCAAACTGCTTCTTTCCATATCTTAAAACAGCTTTTAAAACAGAAGCTGCAAGTAAAATACATAGTTAAAGGAATGAGTCCAATAAATAAAGGCATTCGTTGCCTCTGCCAGAATCCAGAAGGAATTGGACAAACACGTGGAAATGTAGACATGCATAATGACCTGGAAATTCATTCTCCCATTCAGATACCCAACTCGTATAACCTCCACCGTTAACACTGCTGTGTGAAACCCTGGCGAATGAATCTGTTGTAAGCTGAAATCTGCTCACTCCTTTTCTTAGATTATAACCATTGGAGCCACTGGCAATATCCCCAGCAGAAGCAAGAGTTGCGTCAGAGGAAGATTCTGGAGCAACACGCTCGGAAGGAGACACACCTAGTGACTTCTTAGACTGCTTGCCTGGTGGCCTTCCTCTCTGCACAATTTTGGGTTGCGGTTCACTGTCATCATCACTATCTTGTCTCAGATTCTCAAAGTCTTTCTTTGCAATCTCTTGCATGGCTCGGGCCTAACAAAAAGTTCAGACTTTAGCTTAAAGTCTTAAACAGACTCTTGACAAACATTAAAAAAGGAATTTGAACAATTTAGTTTTAACTAGAGACTTCATCTGACCTGCCGATAGTAAATAGTATCTGGTGAATTGTATTGCATCGCGTTAGAGCAAATCAAGAACACATCGTTCTGCATGAATAAAGCAGAAGTGTGTTTAAAATTTCAATCAGACTAAGAATAAGTATT